>CM054057.1:725873237-726527912 GCA_028641055.1 Alopecurus myosuroides
CGCTCGGTTCTGTTAGGTATAGCGCGCGCTGGGTTTTGAGGTAGCGCTCCCGGCTTTAAGCCTGACGAAACTGAACGCAATTCAGTTAACTGTACGAGGACGTCGAGGATCGACGGACGGCGAGCTGCTCGTCGCGGCTGCTGCCTCGCGCGCGGGGCGTTGGGCGTGCGCCCTGCTCGCGGAGGGAAAGGAGAAGGGGAGAGAGGGGAGAGGGCGAGCTCACCGTGGCCTGATCGGGCGGGAGCAGCGACAGTGGCGATGGCGCAGCGACAGGGGCCGACGGGGAAGAAAAGGAGGGAGCTCGCGGCGCTCCTAGGCCGTTCCGGCCCCGAATCTCCCGCGTAGAAGATGTACGATGAGTGGGGTTTCCATTCCCACCGTGAGCTCGTCGTGAGGAGGACCATGGAGGCGACGACCGGTGGGGTTCTGAAGGTGGTTTTGCTGTTCGGGTTCAGGGAACAGAGGAGAAAGGGAAGGGAGAGAGAAGAAAGGAGGCGGCGGCGGCTGGAGGAGGAAGAAGGGTGAGAGGGCTAGGGTTTGGAGGGGAGAAGGGTAGAAATAGAGGAGGAGGGGGGGAGCAGGTGCTCTAGTTGGTGGGGGAGGTCGCTCCTCCTCTGTCTCCGTATAGAGGAGGAAGACGACAAGGAGGTGGGGCCCCTGGGCCTCGTGGGAGGTGTGGTGGGCTCAGCCCAATTGGGCTGGCCTGCCCTCCCCCTCTTCTTCTTTTTTGTTTTTATTTTTTTTTGCTGAAAGGAAAAGAAAGGAAAAAGGAGAGAAAAGGAAGGGTTTTTGGGGATGAAAAATTTTGGTGATAATTTTTTATTAGTTATTTATTACAAAAGCCCAGTTGTGCAACTTTTTGTTTTCCAAAATTTAAATTTTTATTGCTGTTTGAAATTCAAATTGATTTGAGTGAAATTTGCAATAATTGACTTATTAAAACTTAAGCAAGTTTAAAGTTTGGAATTTTAAGTTTATTGGAAACAATTGGATGTTTTGATTTGAATGTTTCATTTGAAAAAATTGTAACAGAATAAGTATGAAACAAGGATTTGAATTTTGGTTTGAAATTCAAATGGAAAACAAGATCAATGGTCATGATGGAATGATGCAAACTTAAATTAAACAAAAAGCAAACATTGTAAGGCTGTTTTTCATACTTGGGATGTTAGAAAACACCCCCCCCTTGAAGGAATCGCGCCCCGAGATTCCTACTGAGAAGAGAAAAGGTCCGGATACTTCTTGCGAAGATCCTCTTCAGTCTCCCACGTTGCCTCTTTATCGGAATGATGAGACCACTGCACTTTTAAGAACTTGGTGCTCTTGTTGCGAGTTTTGCGCTCGGTCTCATCGAGAATTCGAATAGGGTGCTCCTCATAAGAGAGGTCTTCTTGCAGATCAATTGAATCATGATCAACTTTACGACCTGGATCTTTGAAGCACCTCTTGAGCTGTGACATGTGAAACACATCGTGCACCTTGGATAGTTTTTCTGGGAGTTCAAGGCGATAGGCACTTTCTGCACGCCTTGAGAGATTGTTGAAGGGACCAATATATCTTGGTGCAAGCTTTCCTTTGACACCAAAACGATGAGTGCCTCTAAGGGGAGTTACACAGAGATATGCTTTGTCTCCAGCTGCATAGACCATGTCCCTGTGCTTGCTATCATAGTAGCTTTTCTGACGAGACTGAGCAATTTTGAGATTGTCACGAATGATGCGAACTTTCTCTTCGGCCTGTTAACAATGTCAGGGCCTAAGAGTGAACGTTCACCAGCTCCAGACCAATTGATTGGACTCCTGCATCTGCGGCCATAGAGAGCCTCAAATGGTGCCATGCCTAGGCTTGCCTGGAAGCTGTTGTTGTAGGAGAATTCAGCATATGGAAGACATTCCTCCCATTTCATGCCAAAGGAGAGACCACATGCTCTAAGCATATCCTCGAGAATCTGATTGACTCTTTCGACTTGCCCTTGAGACTGAGGGTGATAGGCTGTGCTAAACAGAAGTTTGGTGCCCAATTCTTCTTGAAAGCTTTTCCAGAAATGAGAAGTGAAGATGCTTCCACGGTCTGAGCTTATTTCCAATGGAACACCATGAAGAGGAACAATCTTTGCTGTGTAGAGCTCTGCTAACTGACTAGCTGAGATTGTCTCTTTGACAGGAAAGAAGTGAGCGACTTTGGTGAGTCGATCAATGACAACGAGATTGCATCGTTGCCCCTCTTGGACTTTGGAAAACCAGTGACGAAGTCCATTTCAATCATGTCCCACTTCCATTCTGGGATTTTTAGAGGTTGGAGAAGACCGGCTGTTTTCTGATGAACTGCCTTAACACGTTGACAAACGTCGCATTCAGAAAAATATTGAGCAATTTCACGTTTCATGCTAGGCCACCAATACAGTGTCTTGATTTCTTGGTACATCTTTGTACTTCCAGGGTGTATGGAGAGAGGAGTTTCAAGAGCCTCCTTGAGAATGACATCTTTGAGACTTTGAATTTGAGGAACTGCAATGCGTCCTTCGAAGAACACAGTTCCCTTGTCATCAATTTTGAAGCACTCAAATTTCTCATTGCCTGCTTTGATGTGTTCTACAATCTTCTTGATTTCAGCATCACGAAGTTGTTCAGAACGAATCTTGTCCTCGAGAGTTGGACTGGCTGTCAAGTTCGCAAGATAGCCTTGAGGAACAAGACCAAGGTTGAGCTTCTGGAATTCTTCATGAAGAGGAGGTTGGCTTTCCATGATCATGAGATTATTGCAATACGACTTGCGACTGAGAGCATCGGCCATAACATTAGCCTTGCCTGGAGTGTAAGAAATGGTAAGATCAAAGTCTTTGATCTTTTCAATCCATCTCCTTTCTCTGAGGTTTAGATCTGGTTGAGTGAAGATATACTTCAGACTCTTATGATCGGAAAATATTTCAGTGCGATTACCCAACAAGTATTGTCTCCATTTCTTGAGGGCAAACCCAACTGCTGCAAGTTCAAGGTCATGAGTGGGATAATTGAGCTCATGTGCGTTCAACTGACGTGAAGCATAAGCCACAACTTGACGTTCTTCATAAGAACTGCACCTAGACCTTGGAGAGAAGCATCACATAATATTTAGAAAGGTTTGGAAGGATCTGGGCCAACCAGAACTGGTGTAGAAGTGAGTTTAGTCTTCAGGAGATTGAAACTTTCATCACATTGTGGAGACCAAACGAACTTCCTGTCCTTTCTTTGTGAGGTCAGTGAGAGGTTTGGCAATCTTGGAGAAGTTTTGGACGAAGCGACGGCAATAGCTAGCCAAGCCAAGAAAACTTCTTACTTGCTTCACCGTCTTTGGAGGTTTCCAATCAACAATTGCTTTAACCTTTTCTGGATCAATGGCTATGCCCTTGGCAGAGATTACATGACCAAGATAAACGACTTCAGAAATCCAAAACTCACATTTGGAGAACTTGGCATAGAGACGATGCTCGCGAAGCTTCATGAGAGTGGGACGAAGATGTTCTTCATGCTCTTCCTCGGATTTTGAGTAGACAAGAATGTCATCAAGATATACCACAACGAACTTGTCTAGGTATTCATGGAAGACAGAATTCATTAGTCGAGAGAAGGTCGCCGGTGCATTGGTGAGACCAAAGGACATGACGTTGAATTCATATAGACCGTAGCGAGTGGTGAAGGCTGTCTTTGGAATATCCTCTTTTCTGATCTTTATTTGATGGTAACCCATTCTCAAGTCCAACTTGGAGAATATTGAGGCTCCAGCAAGTTGATCAAAAAGGTCATCGATGCGAGGAATTGGATACTTGTTTTTTATGATTTTCTCGTTAAGAGGATGATAGTCAATAACGAGTCTCTTTGTGTGATCCTTCTTCGCAACGAACAGAGTTAGGCAACACCAAGCCGAGGAACCAGGTTGAATGTAACCTTTCTCCATGTACATATCAATTTGTTCCTTCAACAACTTCATCTCGGGAGTTCCTATCTTGTAAGGATGCTTAGAGATTGGAGCAGTACCTGGTTCAAGTTCGATCACGAACTCAACAACTCTGTCCGGAGGCATTCCTGGCAACTCTTATGGAAAGACGTCAGGGAAGTCGCAAACCACCGGAACATTTTCAAGTGAAGGTGGAGGTTTTGCATCGAGGGTGCACAGTTGAATGGAACTTGATTCATGTGGAGAATAGATTATCTGGTCAGAAGGGTGGGACAGAGTTATTGACTTTTGAGCACAGTCAATTCTTGCTTTATTGGCCTTCAGCCAATCCATACCAAGAATGACATCAATGTCAGAATTGCCAAGCAGTATGAGAGAAGCAAGGAATATGTGGCCTCCAATTAGAATTTGATTTTTGTGACTGATCTTGGACGTTTGCATAGTTGCTCCAGGGGAGTTGACCACTAGCGGGGAACCCAAACCAACAAAAGGGAGTTTAATTGCTGTCGCAAAGATCTTTGACACGAAAGAATGTGACGCTCGGTATCAAACAACACTTTAGCTGGAATAGAGTTTACGGGAAATGTACCGAGAACGACGTCAGGAGCTTCCTCAGCTTTGTCGATCTTGACATGATTCACCCTTGCGGTCCTCCCGATAGGCCTGTTGTTGGGGTTGAAGGCCTTAGGCGGGGGAGCGCGCACCATTGCCTGGTTTGTGTTAGGACGAGGTGGTGGTGGAGGTAGCTGCCTCTGCGTGCACTTGTCGGCGTAGTGCCCCGTCTGCTTGCACTTGTAGCATGTGACGACACGAGGGGGCCCTGGCCTTGGTTGCCCCATCGAAGCCCTTGGATCATGCATCTGAGCAGGGTTGGGTGGGCGGGGAGCGAAGCCTGGAGAAGTTTGGGCGTATGGAGCCCGAGTGATAGCACCATTTGGTACCCAAATGCGGCGCTTCTGCGGAGGGGTGGTCATGTTGGAGGAGGAACCACCCTCACGCGAGTGCTTGCGAGACTCCTCGAACGCCTTGCGCCCATTTTCTTCATTGAGCGCGGTGTTAACGAGATCCTCGAAGATGTTGGCCTTGATATTGGTGAGGGCATACTTGAGTTCCGGGTTAAAACCTCTGCGGAACCTTGCCATCTTCTTAGCTTCAGTGGACACCTCATCTCTAGCGTATCGAGCGAGGCGATTGAACTCACTCTGATACCCGATGACGTCCAACTTGCCCTGCTTGAGTGAGCAAAACTCTTCACGCATCCGTTCCATGAGACCATCTGGATTGTGGTGCTTTAGGAAGGCTTCCTTGAAACAATCCCACGTAACTGGTATGCCAGTTCTCATGGCCTGGAAGTTTTCCCACCAATTAGCTGCCTGACCCTTTAGCAGATAGGAGGCATACTTGACCTTGTCTTCTTCAGCTACGTGTGCAATCTCCATAGCCTTGGCTATCTCACGGATCCAGTCATCAGCGTCAAGAGGCTCGCGTGTGGCCACAAAAACTCTTGGGCCCAGACTGAGAAACTCCTTGATGCTGACTCGTGGAGCTGTCTGGTTGATGTGCTGATTAGCCTGAAACTGGGCCATCTGCGTCATGACTTGGGTCATCTGAGTCAACAGATCCGTGATTGGCAGTGGCTCAGGCGTGTTGTTCCTTGTTGGCGGCATCCTGAATGGAAATGCATTTTAGCACAACAATAGAAAAGGATAGACTTGGAAACCGAAAGAGAGATTATTCCGACGCATGAATAGATAACCAACAGATACATCATCACATGTTCAAATACATCAGAATATCCAACACACCATAAATGGTTCGAATACCAAAGGATAACTAAACATAGCTAAGAATGGATACATCGGTACTCCCATGCTCATCACGCAGGACGGCGGCGAGGAGTACGGCGAGAGGTACGGTGAGGAGTATCCCACGAAAGTAGGTGGAACGACGATCCACATAGATCTGACGTGGTCTGAGACCAACTCTAGGCGTGGTGAAGTACATAGCGTCGACTCCCTGTGCTCCAAAGCGGGGAATCCCAGTGTAACCAGCACCAAGGTTAAGGAGTGGACCTCTGACCGGCTCGTAACCTCCAGCATCTGGCAGACGACGCCCAACTGGCTGATCGAAACGTGCGAAGCGCTCGTCTCCAACAAAGTCTGTGGTGTACGTCGCCAGACGAGTCAAAGCAAGGTAAAGCTGCTCTCTGGCTGAAGCCAACTCCTGAGATAGTGTGCGGGCAACTGCGTCACTGTGCCTCACAAACTGAGCGGTGGTGTGCAGCCTGGAGTTATCATGCTCGTAAACATCCAACTTGTCGTAGAGAGTGAAGTGAGCTCCCTCCGAAGTGATGTAACCACGGGGGATGTGGCGATAGATAGAATCGTCAAATCCCCAGTAGTCAGCACGAAGGATGGTGAGGCTCACATAAGCTGCCTGCTGCACAGCCATATCCACTGTGGAACCCACTGCCTCGTAGCGGTGGACTACGCTCATGCCATCATCTGACAGAATGTAGACGATAGCCTGGTAGTAGGTCTGCTCAAACTCTCGCTGCTGCTCGTAGACCTGGTACTCTGGTGCCCAACGGAAACCCAGAAAAGTGACCATGTCTCTCGGCATCTCCGGATAACCGGCAGTGCTCTCGCAACCAGTCATATGAACCACCTGCGGGTAGAACCTGAGATCCATCTGCAGATGATCGGGGAACACAGCTTCTCGAGAAGATTTAACCCTGCAGGGATGCACCAATTTGGCCGTACACGTAATAATACCCCGCCAGATTGGAAATGCACTTCCACCAAGCGAGGCACTCAACACAACCCAACTCTTCTTCGCATCAAGCCCAAAGAACCCCGTGCAATTGAGCGCACGGCTAATCAAGCCCCACGAAGAAAAGGGGACCCTCATAGCACTCCAAGAACGTGTCTCCCTAAATGCCGACTACAAAAGCTCCACCCTGGCCTCGGGTTCGCACCTGCATATGCATGCGGCAAATGGAAAACCCGAACTAAATGAGGCGATTTGGACGAGATGCGAATCGAATCAAATTGAGGGGGGCGCCCATACACGCTTCCCACATGCGGTTAGCGCGCTCATCATGGATCTAGAGGACAAAGACTTTTCCTGAGTTCGACACTAGCAGGCCTCAAAACCATACCGGCCTCCTGCCGGTGCCTCATCATCAAATTAGCATTACCTCAAACATTAACAGGTTATTGTTTAACATCGAGCCCCAGAACATAATAAATATGATAACAGAAATAACGGACAACAGACTCGAGCAGTAACAACCCTAAGCATGCTAGTAAGACACAGGCAACAAGCAATGGGGTTTTAGGTGTGGAGGTGAGGCTATATCAGGGTTACAGGATAACATGTGATAGGATAGAGCACAAGCAACGAAACTTAAGGCTAGCAGAATAGACAACGGAAAGTATCGATATCCAGTGTGGAAAGGACACAATGGTTCATGTGAGTGAATACTTGCCTGCAAACTCAGTAGCCTGGTACTAGGCTAACTCCTCAGAAGTAGTGTCGTAAACCTCGTCTGTCTCAACGTCGTCGTCTATTCGAAAAGAAGCAAACAAACAACACAGAGAGACAAACAATCAATAACATGGCATAATGCACAATCATGGGATGATGCATGGCAATTTAACTGATGCATCAAAGGTAAGCTAGTTGCCATGGTAACATAATTAAATGGACCCATATGCAATTTGGTGTGCATATGGAAAGCCCATGAATTAAGGTTGGATTAAATGATCTACAAATAACCAACATGTGAAAGTGGATTAGCATGATGCATGGATGATGAAAACATTAAGAAAACAACAATAGCTTCAACTTGAAAAGGTGTTTACCAAGTTTGGAAATTTTATTTATTAAGTTATGAAAATTGGCTTCTTAAAGGAGTTACACAAGCATTTGTTGTTTTCACCAATTTTAATTGTTCAAAAAAGACAACAAAGTTCATATTTGGAAAGAACACAAAATTTTAGGTGGAATACATGTTTCATTTGTTGAGAAAGGAATTAAAATGAATTAATTATGAATTAAACAAGTTTAAACAAGATTTAAATGAATTTAATTCAATTATGAAATTATTTGAATTTTTATTTGTTCAAAACATTAAATGAAATTCATATTTGAAATGTTTATACTTTTCTGGTTTGAAAACATATTTTTATATGTTCCATTTGAATTAAGTTTGAATTAGTTATTATTTTGACCAAATTTTAATTAGTAGTTTGAATTTGAATTTTGAAAACAATTTGAAATGTTCAAAACAGTAAAGAAATGTTTTAAACATGTAGAGAATTAAATTTGGTACAGAAAACATATTTTGGTTTATTTAATTTGGATTTGAAATGCACAAGTTATTCAAATTTGAAATTTGGGGACTAAACTGTAATAAACAGGGACTTGAAAATAACAGAAAAGGCCAGAAAAAGAAAAACACCTCGCAGTGACCTAGCCCAGGTCACTGACAAGGGGGGCATGGGCCACGGTGGCGCTGCGTGGCAGCCCGCGCAGCTGACAGGGAGGCCCCACCTGTCAGCGTGCGTTGAAAAAATGGTTGATTTTATCCGCGCGGGCGGGGGCTCGATCCCGCGACCGCGGGTGCGCGTGCACCGTGCGCTGCCACTGCGCTGCTGTTCGAATCGTGACAGGTAGGAGGAGCGAGGGGTTTTGTGGTTCAGATCCGCGGTGTTAACTGAAACTGAAATTCAGTTAACTGCGACTGCACCGAGGGGACGGTGGTCGCCGGCGGTGAGCTGCTGCTGCCCGTGGATGCGTGCGTGCTAGGTGGTGTACGTGCACGTGCAGAGAGGAGGGAGAGAGGAAGGTGGAGGTGGTGCTCACCGAGGGGAAACAGATGGGAGGTGCTCGGTGGTGGACGGTGGCCGGCGACGGTGACAGGGAAGAAGATGGCGGCGGTGATCCGGGGGCTCCCCGCCACCGAGGAGTTGTCGAGGAGGAAGGTGGGAGTACGGGGGACCGATCCCCATGCTCAACTTGCGCGGAGGGACCCCATAGCTCCGTTGATCACCGGAGATTGGTGGCGGTGGAGCGGTGGTTTTAGTGGCAGAGAGGAAAGCAGAGCAGCGAGGGAGAGAGAGGAGAAGAAAAGTGGCGGCGGCGAGAGAGAGAAAGGTGGAGGAAGCTAGGGCACGGGGTGGAGGCCGTCGGCGTGGATATAAGGAGGAGGAGGGGGCACGCGCAGCCGTTCCTCCCCTCTGCTGTCGACGTGGACAAGCTCGATCCTCTGTCGTACAGAGGTAAGAGATGAGGGAGAGAGGTGGGCGGGGCCTGGCTGGTGGGCGCAGCCCACTTGGCTGGCCTGCCCCTCTCTCTCTGTGCTTTATTTTTATTTTTTTCTTTCTTTTCTGTTTCGGTTTTTTTTTTTGCTGAAAAGAAAAAGGGAAGAAAAGGGTAGTTTTAGGGTTAGAAAAATTTAGGAAAAATTTGTATAGGTTATTTATTGTAACAGCACCAATGTGCCAACTTTTGTTTTTCAAAAATTTGAAATTAGTTGCTGTTTGTAATTTAATTGAATTTTGAGTGAATTTGATATTAATTAAATTATTTAACTTAAGCAAGTTAATGGTTTGTTCTTCCAAGTTTAATGGAAACAATTGGTTTTTTGATTTGCAAGTTTTATTTGAAACATTGTAACAGAACAAGTATGAAACAAGAATTTGAAATTTGTTTGAAAATTTAAACGGAAAAACAAGGGAAAACAAATGGAAAACAAATGCAAAGCTTATGATGACATGATGCAAAACATAATTTAACAAAAAGCAAACATTCTAAAGGTTGTTTTTCATACTTGGGATGTTACAAAACGCCCCCCCTTGAAGGAATCGCGCCCCGAGATTCCTACTGAGAAGGGAAAAGGTCCGAATACTTCTTGCGAAGATCCTCTTCGGTCTTCCACGTTGCCTCTTTATCGGAATGATGGGACCAATGCACTTTCAAGAACTTGGTGCTCTTGTTGCGAGTTTTGCGCTCGGTCTCATCGAGAATTCGAACAGGGTGCTCCTCATAAGAGAGATCTTCTTGCAGTTCAATGGAATCATGATCAACCGCATGACCTGGATCTTTGAAGCACCTCTTGAGCTGTGACACGTGAAACACATCGTGCACCTTGGATAGCTTTTCTGGAAGTTCAAGACGATAGGCATTTTCTGCACGCCTTGAGAGAATGTTGAAAGGACCAATATATCTTGGTGCAAGCTTTCCTTTGACACCAAATCGATGAGTGCCTCTGAGGGGAGTTACACAGAGATATGCTTTGTCACCAGGTGCATAGACCATATCTCTGTGTTTGCTGTCATAGTAGCTTTTCTGACGAGACTGAGCAACCTTGAGATTGTCACGGATGATGCGAACTTTCTCTTCGGCTTCCTTAACAATGTCAGGGCCTAAGAGTGAACGTTCACCAGCTCCAGACCAATTGATTGGACTCCTGCATCTGCGGCCATAGAGAGCTTCAAATGGTGCCACGCCTAGGCTTGCCTGGAAGCTGTTGTTGTAGGAGAATTCAGCATATGGAAGGCATTCCTCCCATTTCATGCCAAAAGATAGACCACATGCTCTGAGCATATCCTCGAGAATCTGATTGACTCTTTCGACTTGCCCTTGAGACTGAGGATGGTAAGCTGTGCTGAACAGAAGTTTGGTGCCCAATGCTTCTTGAAAGCTTTTCCAGAATGAGAAGTGAATATGCTTCCACGGTCTGAGCTTATTTCCAATAGAACACCATGAAGAGGAACAATCTTTGCTGTGTAGAGCTCTGCTAACTGGCTAGCTGAGATTGTCTCTTTGACAGGAAAGAAGTGAGCTACTTTAGTGAGTCGATCAATGACAACGAAGATTGCATCGTTGTCCCTCTTGGACTTTGGAAAACCAGTGACGAAGTCCATTTCAATCATGTCCCACTTCCACTCAGGGATTTTCATAGGTTGGAGAAGACCGGCTGTTTTCTGATGAACTGCCTTAACACGTTGACAAACGTCGCATTCAGAAACGTATTGAGCAATTTCACGTTTCATGCCAGGCCACCAATACAGTGTCTTGAGATCCTGGTACATCTTTGTACTTCCAGGGTGTATGGAGAGAGGAGTTTCATGAGCCTCCTTGAGAATGACATCTTTGAGACTTTGAACTTGAGGAACTTCAATGCGTCCTTCGAAGAACACAGTTCCCTTGTCGTCAATTGAGAAGGACTTAAATTTCTCCTTGCCTTCTTTGATGTGTTCTACCATCTTCTTGATTTCAGCATCACGAAGTTGTTCAGAACGAATCTTGTCCTCGAGAGTTGGACTGGCTGTCAAGTTTGCAAGATAGCCTTGAGGAACAAGACCAAGGTTCAGCTTCTGGAATTCTTCATGAAGAGGAGGTTGGCTTTCCATGATCATGAGATTATTGCAATATGACTTGCGACTGAGAGCATCGGCCATAACATTAGCCTTGCTTGGAGTGTAAGAAATGGTAAGATCAAAGTCCTTGATCTTTATAATCCATCTCCTTTGCCTGAGGTTCAGATCTGGTTGAGTGAAGATGTACTTCAGACTCTTATGATCGGAAAAGATTTCAGTGCGATTACCCAACAAGTATTGTCTCCATTTCTTGAGGGCAAACACAACTGCTGCAAGTTCAAGGTCATGAGTGGGATAATTGAGCTCATGTGCGTTCAACTGACGTGAAGCATAAGCCACAACTTGACGTTCTTGCATAAGAACTGCACCTAGACCTTGGAGAGAAGCATCACAGAATATCTGGAAAGGTTTTGAAGGATATGGGCCAACCAGAACTGGTGTAGAAGTGAGTTTAGTCTTCAGGAGATTGAAACTTTCATCACATTGTGGAGACCAAACGAACTTCTTGTCCTTCTTTGTGAGGTCAGTGAGAGGTTTGGCAATCTTGGAGAAGTTTTGGACGAAACGACGGCAAGCTAGCCAAGCCAAGAAAACTTCTTACTTGCTTCACCGTCTTTGGAGGTTTCCAATCAACAATTGCCTTAACCTTTTCTGGATCAATGGCTATGCCCTTGGCAGAGATGACATGACCAAGGTAAGCAACTTCTGATATCCAGAACTCACATTTGGAGAACTTGGCATAAAGACGTTGTTCGCGAAGCTTCATGAGAGTGAGACGAAGATGTTCTTCATGCTCTTCCTGGATTTTGAGTAGATAAGAATGTCATCAAGATATACCACAACGAACTTGTCGAGGTATTCATGGAAGACAGAATTCATGAGTCGAGAGAATGTCGCCGGTGCATTGGTGAGACCAAAGGACATGACGGTGAATTCATACAGACCATAGCGAGTGGGAAGGCTGTCTTTGGAATATCCTCTTTTCTGATCTTTATTTGATGGTAACCCATTCTCAAGTCCAACTTGGAGAATATTGAGGCTCCAGCAAGTTGATCAAAAATATCATCGATACGAGGAATTGGATACTTGTTTTTGATGGTTTTCTCGTTAAGAGGACGATAGTCAACAACGAGTCTCTTTGTGTGATCCTTCTTCGCAACGAACAGAGTTGGGCAACCCCAAGTCGAGGAACTAGGTTGAATGTAACCTTTTTCCATGTACATATCAATTTGTTCCTTTAACAACTTCAGCTCGGGAGTTCCTATCTTGTAAGGATGCTTAGAGATTGGAGCGGTACCTGGTTCAAGTTCGATCACGAACTCAACAGCTCTGTCCGGAGGCATCCCTGGCAACTCTTCTGGAAAGACGTCAGGGAATTCGCAAACCACCGGAACATTTTCAAGTGAAGGTAGAGGTTTTGCATCGAGGGTGCATAGCTGAATGGAACTTGATTCAAGTGCAGAATAGATTATCTGGCCAGATGGGTGGAACAGAGTTATTGACTTTTGAGCACAGTCAATCCTTGCTTTATTAGCTTTCAGCCAATCCATACCAAGAATGACATCAATGTCAGAACTTCCCAGCAACATGAGAGAAGCAAGGAATATGTGGCCTCCAATTAGGATTTGATTATCCTTACTTATCTTGGAAGTCAACATTTGAGATCCCGGGGAGTGAACAGTGATTTGATTGCTTAGTGGAACCACAATTAGGTTGTTTGTTGTGGCAAAAATCTTTGACACAAAAGAATGCGATGCTCCGGTATCAAACAACACTTTAGCTGGAAAAGAGTTTACGGGTAATATACCGAGAACGACGTCAGGAGCTTCCTCAGCTTTGTCGATCTTGACATGATTCACCCTTGCGGTCCTCCCGACAGGCCTGTTGTTGGTGTTGAAGGCTTTAGGCGGGGGAGCGCGCACCATTGCCTGGTTTGTGTTGGGACGTGGTGGTGGTGGAGGTAGCTGCCTCTCCGTGCACTTGTCAGCGTAGTGCCCCGTCTGCTTGCACTTGTAGCAAGTGACGACACGAGGAGGCCCTGGCCTTGACTGCCCCATCGAAGCCCTTTGATCATGCATCTGAGCTGGGTTGGGTGGGCGGGGAGCGAAGCCTGGAGAAGCTTGGGCATATGGAGCCCGCGTGACAGCACCATTTGGTACCCAGATGCGGCGCTTCTGCGGAGGGGTGGTCATGTTTGAGGAGGAACCACCCTCACGCGAGTGCTTGCGAGACTCCTCGAACGCCTTGCGCCCATTTTCTTCATTGAGCGCGGTGTTAACGAGATCCTCGAAGCTGTTGGCCTTGACGTTTGTGAGGGCATACTTGAGCTCCGGGTTAAAACCTCTGCGAAACCTTGCCATCTTCTTAGCCTCAGTGGACACCTCATCACCAGCGTAACGAGCGAGGCGATTGAACTCACTCTGATAGCCGATGGCGTCCAACTTGCCCTGCTTGAGTGAGCAAAACTCTTCACGCATCCTTTCCATGAGACCATCTGGAATGTGGTGCTTCAGGAAGGCTTCCTTGAAACAATTCCACGTGACTGGTATCCCAGTTCTCATGGCCCGGAAGTTCTCCCACCAAGTAGCTGCCTGACCTTTCAGCAGATAGGAGGCATACTTGACCTTGTCTTCCTCAGCAACGTGAGCAATCTCCAGAGCCTTAGCTATCTCACGGATCCAGTCATCAGCGTCCAGAGGCTCGCGTGTTGCCACGAAAGCTCTCGGACCCAGACTGAGGAACTCCTTGATGCTGACTCGTGGAGCCGTCTGGTTGTTGTGATGATTAGTCTGAAACTAGGCCATCTGCGCCATGACTTGGGTCATCTGAGTCAACAGCTCCTCGATTGGCGGTGGCTCTGGCGCGTTGTTCCTTGTTGGCGGCATCCTGAATGGAAATGCATTTTAGCACACAACAACTGAAAGGATAGCTTGGAAACCGAAAGAGAGATTATTCCGACGCATGAATAGATAACCAACAGGTACATCATCACATATTCAAATACATCAGAATATCCAACACACCACAAATGGTTCGAATGCCAAAGGATAACTAAACATAGCTAAGAATGGATACATCGGTACTCCCATGCTCATCACGCAGGACGGCGACTAGGAGTACGGCGAGAGGTACGGTGAGGAGCACGCCCATGAAAGTAGGTGGAACGACGATCCATGTAGATCTGACATGGTCTGAGAGCGACTCTAGGTGTGGTGAAGTACATAGCGTCGACTCCCTGTGCTCCAAAGCGTGGAATCCCAGTGTAACCAGCACCAAGGTTAAGGAGTGGACCTCTGATCGGCTCGTAACCTCCAGCATCTGGCAGACGACGACCAACTGGCTGATCGAAACGTGCAAAGCGGTCGTCTCCAACAAAGTATGTGGTGTAAGTCGCCAGACGAGTCAAAGCAAGGTAGAGCTGCTCTCTGACTGAAGCCAACTCCTGAGATAGTGTGCTGGCAACTGCGTCACTCTGTCTGACAAACTGAGCGGTGGTGTGCAGCCTGGAGTTATCATGCTCGTAGACATCCAAGTTGTCGTAGAGAGTGAAGTGAGCTCCCTCCGAAGTGATGTAACCACGGGGATGTGGCGATAGATAGAATCGTCAAATCCCCAGTAGTCAGCACGAAGGACGGTGAGACTCACATAAGCTGCCTGCTGCATAGCCATATCCACTGTGGAACCTACTGCCTCGTAGCGGTGGACTACGCTCATGCCATCATCTGACAGAATGTAGACGATAGCCTGGTAGTAGGTCTGGTCAAACTCTCGCTGCTGCTCGTAGACCTGGTACTCTGGTGCCCAACGGAAACCCAGAAAAGTGACCATGTCTCTCAGCATCTCCGGATAACCGACAGTGCTCTCGCAAAGAGTCATACGAACCACCTGCGGGTAGAACCTGAGATCCATCTGCAGATGATCGGGGAAGTTTTGATTAGACGCCAGTAGAAGAACTGAAGTGGCAAGCAACAACAAGGTTTCAACGGACGAAAAGGATGTTGAGAAGAACAGGATATTGAAGCAACATCGGGAAACACGAGACCAAACACTCCTGAGGTACTATGGAAAAACCCATCCGGGCTTCTAAAGGATCAATATCTACTGCTTAAGGAATAGAGGATCTGCTTCCGGGGCTTACACGCCTCCGTTCTCAATCGTGAGTAGGCAACATGATAAATCATGTCACAACCACCTCCATTCCTATAGTCTAGTAGATATAACTATCCTAGAGAAACCAGGATACGTGAAATCCTAACTTGAAAGTTTAGATGAGAAGACAAAACAACGTTGCACTTCTTTACCAGAAAAGGGAGGGTGGGTGGGGAAAGAAATAAAAGAACAGAATTCCTACTCTCACGTTTCATTTTTCCTATATAGCTACAAAATAGTTTCTAGACTCAACTGCGACCAGTAAAAGGGATCCTACAGGCAGACAGGCTCTGATACCATTTGTCGCACCCGAACTTCTATAGGATACTCACAGTCCGCTAAACAGTAGAGCAAATGGCTTACGGGGCATACCGGCACCCGCATCTCAATATGAGCAGGCCAACACGTAAACGTGTGACAACCATTCTCTACTATTCATCGTCTGCGTAAACCATCCCATAGAAATCCGACTACTTCCGTTGACGTACTTCATAACATACACACATGGTACGTCAACGGCATTAGAACAAGTGATATCACAACATATCTCTAAGACACAAAAGATTGAAATAAGTTGCAAATAGCTCTCACTAGAGCAGAGATAGCAAATACAATCATCCAGAGGACACATGTCCCAACAATTCATCATTACATCACAGCGGAAGCATCCAAAGTGTCTGAGTACAGACAAGATCCAAATGGGCCTAAGAGGCCGGAAACGAAAAGACGGAGCCCATCCACGATGTCTCGGATCCTGCCCGGGTCCGCTATCTACTCGTCCGCAGCCTCGTCATACTCCACGTAGTAGCCACCATGGGGATCCTCGGAAACGTAGTCTGCGGAAACCACAGCCCCAAAGGGGTCAGTACAGACAAGTACTGGCAAGCAAGACTCACAAGATACCAAAGTGTACCCGGCAACACCAAGTACAGATGCTTTGGGTTCAACAGAAGAATAGGTGATACAAAAGTGCGGCAGCAGGCTGCTCTAACCAACTACAGAAACACGCTACAACTTCCGGCTAAAAGAAGGGGATAAGATAGCGTATCGTAACCAACTACCACTAACCTCAAACAAACCCATCCTGGATCTCGCCCCTTATCCAAAGAAGCAATCCGAGGATAACTCACACAGTTGGATTAATGATGGTTCAAGTTATTGTGTCAATAAGACTATTACTAGTCAAGTTATCATTAGTTAGATGTAAGTTGTCTAATCCTTGTTAGCCAGCCCTATCACCAAGTCATCCATAACCACGGACAACACGGCTTCTCGAGAAGATTTAACCCTGCAGGGATGCACCAATTTGGCCGTACACGTAAGAATACCCCGCCAAATTGGAAATGCACTTCCACCAAGCGAGGCACTCAACACAACCCAACTCTTCTTCGCATCAAGCCCAAAGAACCCCGTGCAATTGAGCGCACGGCTAATCAAGCCCCACGAAGAAAAGGGGACCCTCATAGCACTCTAAGAACGTGTCTCCCTAAATGCCGACTACAAAAGCTCCACCCTAGCCTCGGGTTCGCACCTGCATATGCATGCGGCAAATGGAAAACCCGAACTAAATGAGGCGATTTGGACGAGATGCGAATCGAATCAAATTGAGGGGGGCGCCCATACACGCTTCCCACATGCGGTTAGCGCGCTCATCATGGATCTAGAGGACAAATACTTTTCCTGAGTTCGACACTAGCAGGCCTCAAAACCATACCCGGCCTCCTGCCGGTGCCTTATCATCAAATTAGCATTACCTCAAACATTAACAGGTTGTTGTTTAACATCGAGCCCCAGAACATAATTTTTTTTTCGAGGGTATGCAATTGCATACCTGATTTTTATAGAAGGCAGAGTTTAAATACAAGAAGAAGGTGACAGCAACAACCTGCTATCAACCACACTCCACACACCCGAAACTGACTACTCGCGGAAAGCAACTCCTACTCCTGCACCTGCCTCGTCCCAGGACCTAAGTTCCGCAACAATTTTGCAAGCTAAACTCTCCTCGTCGCAGATTTGGCCGATGTTCCCAAACACCCTCGCGTTACGCTGCTTCCAGATGTTCCACGTGATGATCGTGACTAGCGTGTCAACAGCCTTTCTCTGCTTACCTCTGAACCTCCCTCGGACAGCCAACCACCAAGACTCCAATGTGTCCCTCTCTGTTGGCGTGGCCAACTGTAATCTCAGCTGACTACTGCACCTCCACCACACCATCCTAGTGAACACACATGTCACCAAGATATGATCTGCAGTTTCCACCTCTTGCGAACAGAATTTGCAAATGTCTGGCTGATCCTGAAGTCCATGCCTCACTCTCCTATCAGAAGTCCAAATCCTATGTTGGATAGCCAACCATAAGAATAGCTTGCACTTGGCCGGCGCCCAACACTTCCACACTCCTTTAGCTAAAGGAAAACTAATCTGCCCCAAGAGCAATGTCTTGTAGGTTGAACTAGCAGAGTATACCCCTGATGCTGCCACCGGCCACCGAAACTCATCCTCCCTATCCGCTACCAAAGGGACCTCCTGTATGACTGTCCAGAGGTTGATGTATTGAACCATCATCTCGACAGTCCAAACTCCTTTAATGTCATTGACCCACCTCAAGTCAACGAGGGCCTCCTGCACGGTCCTCTTATTTGCTGCCCTGGAGCTAACTGCTGCCCTGAGCAAAGGTGCTAGCTCTTCCACCGAAGCTCCATCAATCCACTTGTCCTTCCAGAACAGCGTTCTCTTTCCATTTCCCACTCGGATGCGGACAATGGTGTTAAAAACCTCTGCTGCCATTGTGTCCTTCAACATAGGTAGCCCCTGCCAAGGTCTCGAGGCATCAGTCCTCCTCAACCACTCCCATCTCACTCTAAGGGCCAGGCCCTGCAGCTCCAGATTCTTTATGTTTAATCCTCCATAGCAGTATGGCTTGCACACTTTCTCCCAAGCTACCGGGCATTGGCCACCATGCGCGGTCGCAGCTCCTGCCCAAAACAACCCTCTCATCCATTTGTTAATTTCTTCCAGAAGCCAGCGAGGAGCCTCAGCCACTAGCAATTGATGCACAGGTCTTGCTGCAACCACAGATTTGACTAAGGCTAGTCTCCCTGCTTTAACAATCATGCCACTCTGCCATGCCGGAACACAATTAGTCACCTGATCCAGCAAGGGCTGCCACTCGTTCTTGGTCAAAGGACGCAAGGCTAACTGAAGTCCCAAGTATCTGATAGGAAAGTGCGAGATAGTGCATCCTAACACTTGGGAGACCAAGTTCTCGTCTAGCTCGTCTCCCCGAATAAGTGTCGCCGAGGTCTTTGCATAGTTCACTCTCAACCCTGATGCCTCACCAAAAATATCCAGGATACTCTGTATAACCGAGAGGTCAAACTCCACTGGTTTAGCAAAAAGCACCACATCATCCGCATAAACCGAGACTCTCTGTAGAGCCGAGCAGCCAACTAAGGGGGTGAACAGCCCTTCTCCCACTGCCTTTGCCACTGAGACAGTAACAACTTCCATGGCCAGAACAAAGAGCATGGGTGAAATTGGGTCTCCTTGCCTCAACCCTCTTGCATGTGTGATCTTCTTCCCTGGCACTCCGTTAACCACCACCTTGGTGCTAGCCGTGCGTAACAAGATAGCAATCAAACTGCACCACCACTCACTGAAACCCATCTGCCTCAAGACTTCTAACAGGAACGCCCAAGACAGTGAGTCAAACGCTCTTGAGATATCTAATTTTAAGAGTGCCCCCTTCTCCCTCCTTGTATTGATCTTGCGAGCCAGTTGTCTTACCAGAATGAAATTGTCATGTAGACTCCGTCCTCTAACAAAAGCAGCCTGATTAGTACTAACCAATTCACCAAGCTTGCTCCTCAGCCGATTAGCAAGAAGTTTGGAAACAAGCTTAGAGAAGCTATGCACCAAGCTGATAGGTCTGAAATCTCCTGTCTCCACAGCATCAGGTTTTTTGGGGATTAGCGTAATCAACGCTTTATTGAGCTTCACGAACCCTCTCCCATCCCCAACTGCCAACTTCTGCAAGGCTGCCATGATGTCAGGTTTTATCACCTCCCAAGCTTTGTGATAAAAAGCTCCAATAAACCCATCCGGTCCAGGAGCCCTGTCCGGGGGTAACTCCTTGATGGTTTCCCACACCTCCTCCTCGGAAAAAAGCCCATCCAAGTCCTGCAACTCATGCGTGTGTATCCCAATGAAATCCAGATTCACTGTGTGATCCCTGGTCTGCAGCTTTCCCAGTAACTCCTGGTAGGCTTGAAAGAATGCTTCCTCTTTCTGTGATTGATCCGTGATCAAGTTACCCCCTGATCTCACCGCCGGGATAAAGCTCTTTGCTCTTCTACCATTGGCCACCGCATGAAACAGTCTCGTGTTAGCATCTCCCTCTTTCAGCCATCTCAATCTCGACCGCTGCCTGGCCATGGTTCTCTCCAATGATGAAAGCCCCAAAATGGAAAGTTTGAGTGTGCGGCGCAACCAAACTTCTCCCGCTGACAGAGGTCTTCTATCCTGAGCAGCCTCCAACCTGAAGATGATAGTGTTTGCAATGGCCAACTGGATTTTGATATTTCCCACCTTTTTCTGGCCCCAAGATTGGAGATGGGAAGCCAGATTCCTATACAGAGCGTCCAGACGCTTGAAAGGATCAACAATTGCCTCGTCACATATCCATCCTTCTCTAACTGCATCCTCGAACCCATCAAGCTTCAACCAGAAAAGCTCAAACCTGAATCTCCTCTTGGGTCTAACTGCCGCACTCAGAGAAAGGTGGAGAGGGGTGTGGTCCGAGATATTGCTCGACAACGCCTGAAGAATGCAATCTGGGTATAAGATGTCCCAGTCCACAGAAGCTAATGCCCGATCAATGCGGGTCATAGTTGGGACGACCCTCTCATTACTCCATGTGTAGAGCCTCCCGTGCAAGTATAAGTCACGGAGCTCATGGGCGCTCACAAAGCTCCTGAAACGACTTATCATGTTTCTATTCAGGTTGGTGTTGTTTTTTTCCGCCGCCGAGAGGATCATGTTGAAATCTCCCACCACCATCCAAGGTCCCGGGCACAGTGTGCGTCTCTCTGAAAGCTCCAGAAGGAATTGGATTTTCTCTGCATCCGTTTGGGGGCCATACACAACTGACAGCCACCAACTCCTATTCTCCTTGGTGGTTACTTCCCCTGTCAACGTATGTGAGTCCATGCTGACATGGGAGAAGCTAAGGACCGAGGTGTCCTAGGCAACCAGCACTCCTCCGCGGGTTTCAATGGCCGGCAAGTATTGAAATCCATCAAATGACGGGCCAAGGCATTGAAGGATTAAGAAGCGGTCGACCACATTCAATTTAGTTTCCTGCAGACAGACCAAGTTGACATGCAAGGACTCCACAAACTCACGTACAGCATTCCTCTTAGCAGGTTCATTGAGCCCTCGAGGATTCCAACTCAAGATGTCTATGCTTGGATCCATAAAGCACCTACATCACTCCACTCCTAAGTACCTAAGTACTACCCCTCAATGCACACCAATCACCTGTCCGCCAGACTCCTGCAACGCTCCTAACGGTGGCATGTCCTTGCCAAAGATGGAAGCTACGACCCTCAGGTGCTCATCCTTCATGGGAGAGTCGAAGAGGTTTCTGAAATCCTGCAGCGCAGTCTCGTCCACCATCATACAATCTGGCACAATCCCCAATGCTCTCAAAAGCACGGTCTCTGCAGCGGAAGCCTTCTTGAGTGGCTTGCAAGACGGGGCTGACACAGCTGACACACTGGAGCTACGCGTGTGGCGACGCGGCGTGCAAGGCACTGTCTCTGTGCTGGACCTGACCGTGGACTCCACCTCACGGAGCAGTGGGGGCGCCAGCTTCTTCAACAAGTTAGCACAGAACTGCTTTAGCCTCGCAAACTGTGCTACCTGGGCAGCATCTCTGAGCTCTGAGACTACCTCCGCTCCCTCACTCTGGGTGTCGGAACCCCTATCTCCTTCCTGTGTATCCACATGTGTCGACAGTGACACCTCAAAGAAGTCCATCAAATTTTCCTTTTGTGTGCAGGAAACTACTCCAAAACAGTTGCTGGGGTCCACCGAGCTGGCAGGACTGGACACATGCAGCAGGGGGCCCCAGAACATAATAAATATGATAACAGAAATAACGGACAACAGACTCGAGCAGTAACAACCCTAAGCATGCTAGTAAGACACAGGAAACAAGCAATGGGGTTATAGGTGTGGAGGTGAGGCTATATCAGGGTTACAGGATAACATGTGATAGGATCGAGCACAAGCAACGAAACTTAAGGCTAGCAGAATAGACAACGGAAAGTATCGATATCCAGTGTGGAAAGGACACAATGGTTCATGTGAGTGAATACTTGCCTGCAAACTCAGTAGCCTGGTACTGGGCTAACTCCTCAGAAGTAGTGTCGTAAACCTCATCTGTCTCAACGTCGTCGTCTATTCGAAAAGAAGCAAACAAACAACGCAGAGAGACAAACAATCAATAACATGGCATAATGCACAATCATGGGATGATGCATGGCAATTTAATTGATGCATCAAAGGTAAGCTAGTTGCCATGGTAACATAATTAAATGGACCCATATGCAATTTGGAGTGCATATGGAAAGCCCATGAATTAAGGTTGGATTAAATGATCTACAAATAACCAACATGTGAAAGTGGATTAGCATGATGCATGGATAATGAAAACATTAAGAAAACAACAATAGCTTCAACTTGAAAAGGTGTTTACCAAGTTTGGAAATTTTATTTATTAAGTTATGAAAATTGGCTTCTTCAAGGAGTTACACAAGCATTTGTTGTTTTCACCAATTTTAATTGTTCAAAATAGACAACAAAGTTCATATTTGGAAAGAACACAAAATTTTAGGTGGAATACATGTTTCATTTGTTGAGAAAGGAATTAAAATGAATTAATTATGAATTAAACAAGTTTAAACAAGATTTAAATTAATTTAATTCAATTATGAAATTATTTGAATTTTTATTTTTTCAAAACATTAAATGAAATTCATATTTGAAAAGTTTATACTTTTCTGGTTTGAAAACATATTTTATATGTTCCAATTGAATTAAGTTTGAATTAGTTATGATTTTGACCAAATTTTAATTAGTAGTTTGAATTTGAATTTTAAAAACAATTTGAAATGTTCAAAACAGTAAACAAATGTTATAACATGTAGAGAATTAAATTTGGTACAGAAAACATATTTTGTTTATTTAATTTGGATTTGAAATGCACAAGTTATTCAAATTTGAAATTTGGGGACTAAACTGTAATAAACAGGGACTTGAAAATAACAGAAAAGGCCAGAAAAAGAAAAACACCTCGCCGTGACCTAGCCCAGGTCACTGACAAGGGGGGCATGGGCCACGGTGGCGCTGCGTGGCAGCCCGCGCCGCTGACAGGGAGGCCCCACCTGTCAGCGTGCGTTGAAAAAATGTTGGATTTTATCCGTGCGGGCGGGGGCTCGATCCCGCGACCGCGGGTGCACGTGCACCGTGCGCTGCCACTGCGCTGCTGTTCGAATCGTGACAGGTAGGAGGAGCGAGGGGTTTTGTGGTTCAGATCCGCGGTGTTAACTGAAACTGAAATTCAGTTAACTGCGACTGCACCGAGGGGGCGGTGGTCGCAGGCGGTGAGCTGCTGCTGCCCGTGGATGCGTGCGTGCTAGGTGGTGTACGTGCGCGTGCAGAGAGGAGGGAGAGAGGAAGGTGGAGGTGGTGCTCACCGAGGGGAAACAGAGGGGAGGTGCTCGGTGGTGGACGGTGGCCGGCGACGGCGACAGGGAAGAAGATGGCGGCGGTGATCCAGGGGCTCCCGCCACCGAGGAGTTGTCGAGGAGGAAGGTGGGAGTACGGGGGACCGATCCCCGTGCTCAACTTGCGCGGAGGGACCCCATAGCTCCGTTGATCACCGGAGATTGGTGGCGGTGGAGCGGTGGTTTCAGAGGCAGAGAGGAAAGCAGAGCAGCGAGGGAGAGAGAGGAGAAGAAAAGTGGCGGCGGCGAGAGAGAGAATGGTGGAGGAAGCTAGGGCACGGCGTGGAGGCCGTCGGCGTGGATATGAGGAGGAGGAGGGGGCGCGCGCATCCGTTCCTCCCCTCTGCTGTCGACGTGGACAAGCTCGATCCTCTGCCGTACAGAGGTAAGAGATGAGGGAGAGAGGTGGGCTGGGCCTGGCTGGTGGGCGCAGCCCACTTGGCTGGCCTGCCCCTCTCTCTCTCTGCTTTATTATTATTTTTTCTTTCTTTTCTGTTTCTGTTTTTTTTTGCTGAAAAGAAAAAGGGAAGAAAAGGGTAGTTTTAGGGTTAGAAAAATTTAGGAAAAATTTGTATAGGTTATTTATTGTAACAGCACCAATGTGCCAACTTTTGTTTTTCAAAAATTTGAAATTAGTTGCTGTTTGTAATTTAATTGAATTTTGAGTGAATTTGATATTAATTAAATTATTTAACTTAAGCAAGTTAATGGTTTGAGCTTCCAAGTTTAATGGAAACAATTGGTTGTTTTGATTTGCAAGTTTTATTTGAAACATTGTAACAGAACAAGTATGAAACAAGAATTCGAAATTTGTTTGAAAATTTAAATGGAAAAACAAGGGAAAACAAATGGAAAACAAAGGAACAAAAATGGAAAACAAATGCAAAGCTTATGATGACATGATGCAAAACATAATTTAACAAAAAGAAAACATTCTAAAGGTTGTTTTTCATACTTGGGATGTTACATTATACTATGGATCTAGTTGGGCACAACTTAGCACATGCAGAATTCTCCTACAACAACAGTTACCAAGATAGTATTGAGATGGCACCATTTGAAACATTGTATGAGAAGAAAATGCAGCACACCTTTGCGATGGAGTGGCCTGGAAGAAAGAAATTTCCTTGGTCCTGACATCGTCCAAGAAGATGAAGTGAAGGTTAGACTTCCCAACGATTTTGATTTGACCCAAAGAGTGACCCCTCAGTATCAAAGGTAACTCAACATACTTATGTTGATCTGGAACTCTAATGCAAGGGAAAGTTCTACTCAGGCCATCTTGAGTAAAACCACATTCCAAGCTATGTGAATAAGCTCATCCTATTGGAGGTGAATATGGACACATAGAGCCCTACATATTGAAAACATGGATCAAGATCCCAAATACCCACAAGGAGTTGATACATGCTATACAAGGACATTATGGATGGTGAAGAGAATAGGCTCAGCAACCAGAGGAAAAGATAATTTAGACTACCACAAGAATTTCTTTTAAGGGTGGTAGCCCACCTAGTTTTTCTGGAACCCAACTACCAAAATCTATCTTTCTTTCTAGCCTTCCTAAATCTCGGGACGAGATTTCTTTTAAGGGTGGTAGTCTATAACATCCCTAATTTTTGGGAAAGTTAAAAAATCACAAAAAATTTAAAAAATCATGTTAAACAAGTCACCAAAAACCAAATTATGTGTAAGAAACAAAACAAAACAATACACATCTCAATGAAATTGGAATTTGGAACCCAAAGAAACTTCTTCCTTAAACCTTAAACCTATTTCAAATCTTGTTTTCGTTATAAAGAGAAAATAATTCTTCTTAGCAAACCTTTTTACAAACATGTTTTCAACCCATTTATAAATATGAAAATGTTTATGATGTTAAAAACCAGTGAATTACTATCTCTAATATTTTCATCATGCCTCCCAAAAACATTTCATATTTTCATACTTCTTTCAAATATTACATCAAGTAATAACCAATAAAGTGTTTATATAAATTATTATATTTTGAAAACAATTAAAAAATCTTGAAAACCAATATTTATGTTTGAGACCACCTATCTTAATTTTATTAAACCCTAATTCCAAATTAATTATTATGTCCTATTTTAGAAAATATCATTAAGTCACTATGAGTGTTTTTTTCATATTATTTCATTTTGAGATTTTCAAAAGTGTGAAAACAACACAAAAATACTTCTATTGGAAAGTTAAAGCCCTTACAAAAAATGTAGAAATTGGTTTGAGGCAATTTGGTTGGATAAAACAAAAGTTATGAATTTTATATACATAAAAAAACAGAAAAGAAAAGAGAGAACAAAAGAAAAACAGAACAGGCCGACTCAACCGAGCTGGCCCATTCCCTTACCTGTCGCGCCCAGGCAACATAAAAGAACAGGCAACAGCCCAACAATCCAGCACACAACCCGGCCCGCCTCACTCTCTCTCTCTCATTGCCAATGACAGGCGGAGCCCACACCTGACCTAAGCTCGATGTCAGAGTGACGTCATCGTCCCCTACATCCTCAAACCGCTGCCGCACCATGTTCTAGCCGAAGCCGCCCACGATTCCTCCGCCCCCACGGCCTCCCAGCCTCCAAAAACTCCTCTACGCGTACCCCCACACCCTCCTCTCTATTTCTCCTCCCTCTCCCCTCGATTTCGCGCCTCGAGTCTACAGAAAGTGCTCACCGGAGTTGCTTTCACCCGCCGGCCGCCTTTGTTCATCCCGACCACTGTAACACGTCCCGGCCTCCCTCTCTAGTCCCATTCGACTCTCCAAACCTATGTGCACCTTCTGATCATAATTTTTGGAAATTACGGCAGGGGAACAACCACAGCAGGTGCGGCCAAAACTCGCCGGTGACTACATGTCTCCGTCCGCGTGTCATCGTTGCCTTAGTTCCCTACAGGGAGTGAAACTTTTGCAATTGTGCTCGTGGTGTCCGGACGCGCGTCGTCGTCGCCTTCCCGTGCCCCAATACGCCCTACATCGTCGACGTGGTTCGCTCCGAGAGCGCAGCGCCGCCGTGATGCCATCTCCGGCGGAAAAACAACTGGTGAGCTCCTTGTTCGGTCTCAGCCGTCCGATTTGATTTCAGTGGCTACGATTAGAACCCTAACCCGAAGGGGTAAGCCCCCATTGGATCTGGATCCAACAGCCCAGATTCAATCACTTAAACCCAGTCAGCACTACCCCGTCAGCATGCCACGTATACGCCCAGTCAGCGGAGCCAGCCAATCACAGCCAACCACGTGCTCCAGCTATTTTTCTGTTTTATCCTGAATAGAAAATAGTTGGCAGAATTGCAGAAAAGCCCCTAGAACTTGCAACCATCATAACTTTTGATTCATAAGCCCAAATTTAGCAACTTGGACTTTTCGGAATCCCCTGAACAATTAGAAACTTTGGGCATTGTCAAAATTCAAATTTGATAAACTTAAATTGGTTCAAATTTAAATAAGCGTGTTTGATGAATTATGGCATAATTCAAATTCTACAAACCCAAAAATTGAAAATAAAATATTTTTGGAATCCTTAGGATGTCTACTTTCATACCCTCTCTCCCAAAATAATAATTGAACCAATTAAATTGTAATTTAGAATTTAAATAGCCATTTGAGTGTTTTGCACCTAGTTTTAATTCTGTAAATAATCTCTACTATATAACATCTCTTAACGACCGTACGTACGTCGCTATTTTAACCCCTCAACTTTTGTGAAATCAACCCGCGGTACATTCATAAACGTTGGTCGATAGTTTTTCATTTTAGCCCCTTGCTATTTTGAAATTACGTCGCAGTACACCACCCCAATTATCCCCTCCCACAGACCCGCAACCTCTCCTTTCCTGGTGGACGGCGAACTCAACCGCACGCCGTCGGTGTCGATCCGTTTCGCCTCCTGGTGGACCGGCACGGCGAGCTCTGCCGAGGAGGCGCGACGATCCGTCGAACTCTCCATCTACCCCAGGTGCGGATAGCCCCGTGCAATGACCTATCCCTCATCGGACGAGGCGCAGCGAGCTCATCCGAGGCGGCGCGAATAGCTCCCACGAGGCAGCGCGGTGAGCCACGAGCCGTCTGGGCACTATGCTCGAGGCTCTCGTCCGTCCGGAGCCGATGCGTGTTCTTCGCCGACACGAGCCTCCTGGGCGTCGTTGTGGCGTCGACGCTCGCCTGGACCGCTTCATCTCCCCGTCCTCCTCAAGTGATGCGTGTGCCTAGGTGCCCTCGACGTGGCCCGCACCGAGCCGCTGACGCGTACAGGGGCAACTCCCTGCTCTTATTCTACGTCAGCCTGGGCATTCTCAGGATGCGCGGAGGGCGTTTGAAGGAATGTCGTCCAGGGATATTGCCATATGGAACTTGATGGTGTACGGGTAGGTGTCGCTGGACTGCTTCGGATCTTTGCCACCCTCAGCGATTGCCTCCTGGATCGGCGTTTGATGCAAGGGCATGGGCTGGAGCAAGACGTGAAGGTGCCACCTCTCTTCTTGACATGCACGACAAGTGTGGTGCCATTGCTTGCTTAAGGCATAATTCACAAGGATACCAATGTGTATTGTGGTGTCATTGATCGGTGGCTATGCACTGAATGAACGGCCCCAGGAGGAAGTGGTCGCTGCTCCTGCCATTGTGGATTTGCTTCGTGCTAATTATGGCAGAAGGACTCCATGCCAGTTTGTTTGCTACATGAACAATTGATCCGTAAATTATCTAAATTAAAAAGGGTCATAATTCTAAGTACTGGGGTATAGCCATTTTTTCCTCCATTTCCATTTGCATTTATGTTATGCAACCAAGTTACCATTATCTCAAATTAGCATATCTATTTATTTTACAAAGAGGAGCATGATAAGGGGATGTTCTTTGATTGAAAGTTCATGCTTAAAGTACGAACAAAGGTTACAATTATGGACACGAGGTGTAAGTGGTCACTGCTATCAATTTTCTTGCTGCATGTGCTCTGACCAAGAGCTCGTTGTGTGTGATGGTTTTCAATGTTACTTACCAGGTTTTGCTTCACCAATGGTGTGAGAAATAGCAAAGAAATTCCAACGAGTGTCCAATCACAAGGCTCATACAGTTTTAGGAAAATCTACCCACATATGACAATATTGGTTTTAATTTGTTAATTTATCATATTTCCATTGCGTGCAAGTTGTTTGACTAATTTCTTAGAAAAAAATATGTAATATTTTACATTACATGGTTCAACATGGGGCTAAGTTACTATTTGTAAAGGTATTGTTATGATGAGGTTTTCTTCTGTTTTAATTGTTTGAGATCGAAGGATACAAAATCCTTGGAGAAGTCATTCTCTCTAGACCGGTTTGTTTGCTACATGAAAAGTTAAACTGTAAATTCTCCAAATTAAGGGTCATAATGCCACGTACTGATCTATCCATTTTTTCCTTAAATTCCATCTGCATTATGTTATGCACCCAAGTTACCATTATCTCAAATTAGCATATTTGTTTATTGTACAGAGAGGACATATTGTTTTATTGAAATTTCATGATTAAAGTAGGAACATAGGTTACAATTATAACTGATAGACTTATGTAAATATGTGATGCAATCTCGCTGCCTCCGGTTAATGTGGTACCTTTTCGATTACATTTGCTAAGATGTTTGACTGCTACTAATTAAATTATTTCTTACATTGTCAACAAATCTATATTTATTTTAGACATGTTGCAACGCACGGGCATTTTGCTAGTTTTAATTAGTTTTCTTCTAGAAAATTGTTCCATTTAGTAACCTTAGTCCAGAGAAACCAGTAACCAACCTATTTGTGACCACAGAACCCATTCCATGGAATATTTGTCATATAAACCACTCACAGTAGTCAATCATTATACCTTAACTGTTGTTTGATGAAACCCCTTAGGAAAATTGTGGTGTGATCATGTTGACCAAAACCAACACCCATTTCATGTTGAACTTATGGAAATTAACTTTTGGAACAGAAACCCCTATCCGAATACCTTATGTAAATTTACAAGCCATATTGTAAATTTATACAACCCTACTAACCAAAGCCATGAAATGAATCATGTTGATCATGATTTTGTTTTCTAAAACCCTTAAGACAAATCTTGTGTAATATTTGTGACCTTGACCAACCCATGCCCTAGTAGCTAACCCTAAACCTTTTTCCATAATTCTTTTTGTAAATTGAATTGTGTGTTAAACCTAACCCAAACCATTATCATTCCATTTTATAAATTGATTTATTGTGAAACTTGAACTTGTCCATACAAGACCAAACAATAACCATCTCATCATAATCCTTTTTGCATATTGAATTATGTGTCAATACCTTGCCCATGTTAACACCAATCAAGTTGAATAACTTGTTATGATTCTGTATTGTATATTGTTGTGTATTTGTTTGTTTGTTGGTGAATTGCTTGTTTATTGTTATTTATTTGTATTGTTTAGATTGTACGGAGAGCAACGTTCTATTTGTAAAGAGAGTGACTCTATACCAACTTCCACAAGGCAAGTGATGCTCATGTCCCACTTTTTATTGCATTAGAGTTTTCAGTAGTGTGCATGATAGGTGATATTATTATTTTCCAAGTATATGCTATGCTCAGAACACCTAGTAGTGTGTAGCCAACCTGAAACCCCTGCTAGGTACTAGTTTAGCTATACTAGAACAATATCACAACTGCTGTTGCTATTTATTGGGTTGTGATACTTTGAAAATTGAAATTTAACAACCCAATGAAACACCTGGGTGGATTGGTAATTGCTTGGATTATGTTGAGTGGCTACTCAGGGCCATGTCCATGGTGGTTGTCACCTGGGTCACTCCCAGGGCCATGGATGTGGTGGTTGTCACCTGAGGGTACACTTGTGGATTGCCACCCAGGACTAAAGAGATCTGTAGGTCTTCCATGTATAGTTAGCTTCCAGTGCAGCCTTGAGGTAATATGGGCTCTGCCAAGATTAAGTAAGTCGTGGGGGTTCATCCTGTTGTATGACGTGGGGTGGCAGAATTTTAGGAGCGTCGAGTCATGCTGGTATGGTTGAATCCCTCTTCCCAAAGATCTTGTCTCATTTTTCTCTCGGGGAAAATGAGTCTCAAGGTGAAAGTGCACAACCTCTGCAGAGTTTAAAAACTAAGATCTTAGCCGTGTCCCCGGTTATGGGCCAGTTGAGCAAACTAGACATAGTGGTGCTGAAGGATCTCCTATCTTTTCTAAATGAATTAAAACATGATAGAACCTTTTCCCTAGAGGCACATGTCTACCCTCTGTGCTACCTTTTCAACTCATGGTGTGTCTACCCATGATGATTTTCAAACTTCATGGTGTGTCTGCCCATGATGACTTTATCAAACTTCATGGTGTGTCTACCCATGATGCCTTTACCAAACTACATGGTGTGTCTACCCATGTTGGTTTTCAAAGATTTTTTATTTATTTATCAAATATAGGACAAAACTGGCTTTATGCAAATAGCCCAGACTCCACCAGCCAAATATCATGTAGCTAGTTATTCCTCAAAACTGCCACCATACAAGTGTCACTTGCCAGTACATTGTTTGTACTGACTTCCTCCCTCGTGGGGGCTGCATATTCCAACGTGTAGATAAATCTGAAGACGAGTGAGGATTTCGTTTAGGATCTCGAGTCTATCGCCAACATGTTCTGCCTGTGGCGCATGAAGATGAACAAGGCTCATTGATGATTTGTTTCCGCTGTGTTTACTTTGAAGACCTGTTAATTGGGCTAGTCCATGATGACTATGCCAATTGTAAGTATATTTTATTTCTTATCCAATGGATCAACGATGTAGAATGATGCTATTGCAATGAATATTTCATTTTGTCATGTGTATGCTATCAGAGATCCCGGGAATAGCAGGATACACATGTGTTCTATCTTTATCAAAAGGTAGGGCGCTACAACCCGTAACCGCCACTTGGACGTGAAGATTGTGATGCGGGCGGTGTCGCCCTGGTTGTAGTACGTAGTCTGCCAACCAGGACATTCTCATAAGATAATGAACAAATGAATGTCTGTAATTATCGTAGTGCCAACATGTAATTATCGTCGTGTCAACAATGATGTGCTTGAGTACATTGATCACCAAAACCCTCTGATGTCTGCATCTGCAATGAAGATTACTTGTCTTCTTTATTTTTTCAGTGGCAATTTGAAGTTTGCAGAAATTAACAAGGCGGCGGCAGCTAATTAGATACATGGAATAATTGTTCAGTGACATTACATGACTCATGTGAGACTTCCACATGTTTTTAATCCTACTTTGTAGGCGTTAGGGAATTAATCCCATCATATTTCCCTCAATCCCAATCGTTTTTATGTCATTGGCGCCTAGTTAAGGGCCTGCCGCCTAGAAACTCAATGAAAAATATGCCTTCTAGGCAGCCGGCGCTTGCGTGCATTGTTTAACTGCTTAATTAGCGCCTATATTAGCACCAAGGCGTTGTGGTTGCTCTAATACGATGTCCCACAAAAAAAAAATTAAAAGCTCCCGCTAAAACGCCTAATCTCTGCGAAATTTTTTGTTCCCACCAAAAAAGAAAAGCAGTCACTTTAAATTTCCCGCTAAAGTCTATTGATAACTGCATGAGGCATGTCTTGTTTCGCGATTGCATAATCTACGGGCCGCCTGTTTCGATTAGATCTTATCGCCCTCATCGTGTTCACAACGCTCGACATGTCGACGTCGCCATCAGAGTCCATGGAACACGAAATCTCTCAGGTTATTCCTTTCTAATATGCTTCTCGTCCGTCTCCGTGATCTCGCCGTTTCTTCTATGGTCTCGATATTGGTAGTTATTCTCTATTCTTCTCTGTGTTATTCTCTGTTCTTCCTCTGCTCGAAGCGTAAATCCGTGTATGAACACCTAGTCGATCATATGTGTATCTGAATTTCATGTGTGATTTGAGTTTGCCGTGATGTGGTTAATCGTATTAACGATGGGAGACTCGTTATCTATGTGAATAATTCAATGTAAATATTCTTTTATTTTAGATCTGCTAACTCACTGATTATTTGGGTTCTCATTTTTTCCTTCTATCTAACTGTAGACGACCGAGCCCATTTGGAAAGTTAGCGTTTTCTACGAAGATGATGATAAAAACAAGAAAGTTCTGGAAGCAGACATGGAACCGAACTGCATCTGCTATATGGAATTTATCAATTTGATTGAAAAAGTTGGCTTCAATGGCGCCCATCATTACCTGTACTGCAGGCTAAATAATGGCCGTGCCAAAGGAAAACTTGTTCCCATCGACCATGTTACTGATTTCGAGCCATTGGTACGCAAGCACTTTAATGATAAGAAGATCAACATGTGTGTGTTTAGGGAGAAGGCCAGCGTTGTTATTGCAACAAAAGAGTCTCTGCTTGATGATGAAAGTGGATCCACCAGAAACAAGCGACCGACCACTCTCACAGGTTATACTTTTATCCCAAATCTCCAACGCGCAACTCCTTCAATATAGACTTTTATAAATATTGTCCTGGTAACATTTTTATGCATTCCTTGCCTAATTCACAATTTTGATAAACATGCAGTTAGGGATGCAACCGATGAGGAACAAGCTTCAAACGAAATAGAAGATACAGATTTCTCCTTTAGCAATGGTACACAAGTTCATTAATTCTTAATCAGGTTTCTGAAGTGTGCACAATGCTAATGATTTGTCCATTTATTGTTAACATGTTCAGTAATAAAGAAAGGATATGTCTACATGACAAGGGTTGAAAGTTTACAAGATTATAAAAGAAGACAGGGAAAATGTAGATGTGGTAATTTATTTTTGACATTTAAGCTTTGTCTAAGATTTGTTATAATGCATAAGAACCACGATTGCTGATTCAGTACAAATTAACCCTGAAACAGGAATTGAACAATCTAACACTGCTGTGTCTGAAACTGACATGTGTGCCCTTACTGAATGGCCTTCCCATGCTCGCCGCTATCGCCCGGCGCTACAAGATGGTACTAGCTACTTTTCTTACATCTGTGTCCTAATTTCTTACAATCAACTACAAAATAAATTGTTTCTTTGTGTGTGTTTTGGGATGTAGGCGATGACATACACAAGAAGAAAGGGCGAGGTGTAGTAAAAGGTTTGAAAGCCAATAAGAAGCGTCATGTCAATGGATCTGCAAAGCTAGGTGTTGATTTCTCTGATACATTGGGTGGTGCAGTAGGAATGAAAACCCATTCATTCAAGGATGACGTGGTAATCATATTGAAAAGAAGGTTACCAATTATTGGAGTGAGGAGGTGGTCAGACATTCACCCTGACGTCCATCGACTCATCGTCGCAGATATGTTGGTGAGTACAACCTTTCTCACATGTGTTGTCTGATTTTTTCGTCCATAATTAATGAACTACTACTAAATTAAGTCTATCTATTTGTTCTACACATTACAAGATAGATATGATATGGAAGATACAGCAGAAACAGCCAAAACAATTCTTAAACTTGCAAAAGAGCGATACAGAGGCTGGCGAGGAAATCTAAGCAGCACTTACAAGGCATACAAAACAGATGATGCCAAAAGGGTAGTTAAACCAGAAGATTTACAACAGGAAGAATGGGAATGGCTGATCGAGTACTTTGGCACTGATCTGAAATTCCGGGTAATTTCTATACTCCCTGTCTGTGAATTTTGTACTATCATGAAATGACTTGTCTGACAAGTTTTTTTTTATAACTGAATGAGCAGGAACTCAGCCAAAAGAACACGGAAAACCGTACGCAACTGAAGACAAAACACAGTGTATGATCAAAATCCTACTCTCAACTCAGTTTTGAGAATGTATGGGCCTACTCACTATGCATGCGTTGGTGTTCACTGTGCTTTAATGTTTATAGCATATAATTGTTGCACTACTTGCAGAGGAATGCGGAAACTGGAGAAGAGCCAGACTGTATTGCTCTCTGGAAACTGACCACACAAATAATGAAACATGGACTACCTCAGAGTCCAAGGATGTTTACGTGAGTATACTGACTTAGAAGCTACTCTAAACATATTTACTATTCTCCATCTTTGATGTTTCTTCATCTGATTTGAGAGTTTTTTTCGTAATCAGGACACAACATGTAAAGAGATTGAAAGCAGATCAAAGGAAACTGATGTTCCAGTTTCAGCTGAACAAAGAATCAACATTTTCCAGAAAGCATATAAAGAAATCGTTGATTGCAAGTCATCGCGGCCTCGTGGGTTCAGATACATGGCCAAGGTGCAAAGTATTTCTCAGAGGTTTAAGTTGCAGGTTGAGGAGCAAGCTCGTGCTACAAAAGAGACCCAAAAAGTAAACTCCCAGCTCACCCAACAGGTCACTAGTTTAGAACATAAGTTACTACCTGAACGTGCAAGCATGGATGAGAAGATTAATTTAGAGCGGACAGAGAGAGAAAATCTTGAGGCGAGGTTAATGGAAGAGCTTGCTGAAAGGTAAAAAATGTTGGAGTTGGAGAAAAACTCAAGACAAGAATTTGAAAAAAACTTGCTTGCATAGTTTAACTCACAGTTGCAGGCAAAGTTTGAAGATTTCTCCGCATAGATGGAAAAAACAGAAGATGACTACACTTCAAGTGATGATAGTCATACGCTTGCAAACTCGTAAGATTTAGTTGTTTACTTGCGTTGCTAACAGTGCACTTTGTTTTTGCAGACATATAAGAAGTCAAACCAGCAAACATCACTTGCAAACAGCCCTGCTAAGAAAATAATTCCTTCGCACAGCACGTTATAGTCTACTCGAATGTATAAACATGTTGCAAGTCACAAATTTGTACAATTCGGTACTAGTATATTCTGTTTTTTCTTCACCCACACTATAGCGTTGCTGCACCCACCCTATAGCCTTGCTGCACCTTATGTTTCACTATGGGTTGTGGCTTTGTTGAGTTACAACAACTGTTTTTGCTTCATCCACACACTATAGTCTGCTGCTTCTTATGTTTTAGCATGTGTTGTTGCTGACTAGACTCACAACTTAATCAAACAACAGATATTTGCTATCTAGGGACATGAACTTAACTTTGTTTTTTACTATTGATTGCATGATGGCAATCAAACTTCTGATGGAAAAAAATAGCTGCACTGGATGCTACATCACGTTCCTACGATATATTTCAGTTTGATTTGATCTTGATTTGATCCATATTGTACGAGAATTTTGATTTTTATTTATTATAAATAGCTATGAGAACTATGATTTGTGTAAATAAACATATTTTACGTACGGTTTTGAATATTTTAATTCAATCCCCGTATTTTTGTTTCCCTTTTTTTCTTTAAAGTGGCAATAGGTAATTTACCACGATAAATGTAGTGTTGCGTGAAGCCTCAGTCGCGACAACAAAGTGTTTTGTTAAAATAGACTCTCACCACCTTGAGGGAGACATCGTCGCAATATTTTTTCTCCACTAAGAATTTGGCCGTTGCAATAGCTAATTCGCGCCACCAACTACTTTGTTGCAATAGAGAATGCCCATACTTCTCGCCACGAAACAAAAATTTGTAGAAATAGAATGGCGCAACAAATAGTTGAAATTGTCGCAGTTGTTTCTAGCTACTAAAAATTTGGACGTTGCGAATACTACATCTCGCCACGAAAATAAAATTTGTCGAAATACAATGGCGCCACGAATAGGTCAAATTGTCGCACTTTTTCTAGCTACTAAAAATTTGGATGTTGCGAATACTACATCTCACCACGAAACTAAAATTTGTAGAAATTGAATGGCGCCACGAATAGTTGAAATTGTCGCACTTGTTTCTGGCTACTAGTATTAAGGCCGTTTCCATTACTATTTCAAAATCATCTTACCACGATTGATTGTGTGTGGCAAATCGTTGTTTCCATGCGTATAATGTTTGTTGCCATATTTTTTTTCACACAATTGGACGTGGCAAATAAACTCGACTTTTGCAACGAAAGAGGAGGCGCAACGGAACACTCGCCGTTGGCACATTGGTCACTCGCCATGTTTCGGTATTTGTTGCACTAGAGGTGTACCAACGAAAAACGTAAGTTGTGTTAGGTGCGAGACGCAACGGAAAAGCGCGTAGAAATTGGCCCAGTAAATGGTTGCGACAGGTTAATTTTTTAGCCGCGTATCTAATTGCGTGGAGAGAGGCTACTACCACGCGATTTTTCGCGATGCTTCCCAACGAAAGTGATTCTGATGCAACAAATACCTATTGCGACGATAGGGCACTTGTTACAACGACTATGTTCGTTGCAATAGAACGGTTTTCTTGTAGTGTGTGTTATAATGTGTCATGGGTTTTGGATGCCCAAGATTCCCTCTCTCTCTCTCTCTCTCTGTTAGGGATTTACCGACGCCGTATTCTCTCTGGCGGGTTCCATGACTACTTAGAGCCAGAAACTCCCGGAACTAACGGAACTCGGGGAATCTTGCCAAGAGGTGGGCCCTACCATTTTCTTGGGTGTTCCTTGGGCCTAACCTAATACAAAGAAGCAGTTGGTTCCACATTGCTACCCCCTTCCGCCTAACATAAAGGGGCCAGAACGACAGTCCGTCTTTTTCCGTAGCGGGGTTATGGTTTCTCTGCAGAGGGGCCTCCAAATCGTCTGAATGCCACCAAATCCCATGGTATGCCATACCATGTGTGCTGTATTGTCTCATGGGTCTTGGATGCCCAAGATCCCCTCTCTCTTTTAGGGCTTCACCATCGTCGAATTCTCTCTGGTGGGTTCCAGGACTACTTAGAGCCCGAAACTCCCGAAACTGACGAAACTCCGGGAATCTTGCCAACAGGTGGGCCCAACCATTGTCTTGGGTGTTCCTTGGGCCTAACCTAACATAAACAAGCAATTGGTTCCACTTTTCTACCCCTTTCCGACTCACGTAGAAGGGCCAGAACGGCAGTTCCATCGTTTTTCCACATCGGGGCTATGGTTTCTCCGGAGAGGGGGCTCCGGATCGTATGCATGCTACCAAATCCCATGGTATGCCATATCTTGTTTTTTAGAGTGTGGCATGGGTATTGGATTCCCAAGATTCGCTCACTCCCTGTGTTATGGCTTCACCGGCGTCAGATTCTCTTTCCGGGTTCAGGACTACTCTGAGCCCGAAACTCCAAGATCTCACAGAACGGGGGGATCTTTCCAAGAGGTGGGACCTACCATTTTATTGGGTGTTACTTGTTCCTAATCTAACACAACCAAGCAACTAGTTCCACTTTGCAACCCCCTTTCGGCTCACGTAGAGGGGCCAAACCGGCAGTTCCGTCCATTTTCTCCAATAGGCCTAGGGTTTCCCCGGAGAGGGGCGGCTCTGGAGCGTCTGAATCCCACCCAAGGCTAGGTTATGCCATACCATATGTGTTAGAGTGTGGAATGGGTCTTGTATGCCATACCATATGTGTTAGAGTGTGTTAGACCCTGCGGGTAAGGACACCCCATCTCAGGCCCAAGGTTAAAGCCCAAGAAGAGGAGCCTTTGGAATATTCAAGAAGGCCCACATGAAGCCCACCCGCACTGTCTTGCGGGTTAAGTTTGTAAACTTGTAACCGACCTAGGGTTAGAGTTCGAGTCCTCTCCGTGTAAGGTTTGAGACCTGGCCACCTATATAAGTCCAGGAGAGCCACCGAGAGAGGACCAAGCAACACCTCACCATCGAAACCTTGAACTCGAGACCTTACTCTTGATTCGAGTACCACCATTGTAACCGATCTTTTCATCAATACAGATCGACAAGAGGCATGAGTAAGGGTTTTACCTCTACGAGGGCCCCGAACCTGGGTAAATCTCGCCCCCTGTCTAGCCGACGATTCCACCAGCGCTCATGGGTTCTCCTATTGGAAACCCGATGGGTTCCCTAAGGGATTTGTAGAGTCAGAGATTCGACAATTGGCGCCGTCTGTGGGAACGACGGGCGCTGGATCACCGGCATCTTCGGCTTCATCGACAACCCACTCCCGTTGGAAACCATCGACTACGGCTCCGAACAATCCTATACGGATCGGATCTGTCGTGGTCACACCTCACTCGCCGGAATCGCGCCCGGTATTCGAGGATCTGGAGAAGAGCGTCACCTTCACGTTCGGGAGCCTGAAATTCGTGACCAACAGGGACGGGATCCTCCACTTCTCGGATGAATCAGAAACTGAATCTGGAGTTGTCGACTCGCGCCGTCATCTGGAGAAAAGCGGCGAGTCCATCCGCTTCAACGCCAACGACTATCATACCCTCTCGACAGAGGAACCATCTAGAATTCAAAGAAACTTTCGATCTACGCCTAGGACGCACGAGCCCCGACTGGCTCAAGTCTGCATGGCAGGATCGGAACAAGCCTCGGAAACGGAACATAGCGCGGCAGAGCGCAACATAATCGGCGTCTCACGGGAATCTTGGAACCGAGCGAAGGAGGCTATGCGAACGAGCAAGCCACCCGCAGCCGGGGCTTCACACGAAGACATGGTTGCCTACCACTATCACCTAGTGAGAGCAGCCACGACCATCAAAGACGCTCGGATAGATCTGGCCCGCCGAAGAAGAGCGGCGGATGAGTCGAGCCAAAGGCGAGCCGGGCTGTCCATAACACCCTCGGTCGGAACTCGACCCGCGAGTAAGGGGCACGCATCTACATCCAGGAACAATGAGTCCCTAGCCGGAACCAGCAGATCAATCACTCTTTCTCTCATGCGAGTCGATGACGACGACAATGTCTACCCGCAAACTCCTGCTGCCGCGGTTCTAGCCGCGGCAACTTACATGCAGATGAATCAACCGACGGAAAGTGACCCTCGGGCGGAGTAGTATAAACAAGTACGCAAGGGATTAGGACTGGCAGCCGCAAGGCTCGCCGCCTATGATCGAAACAAAGCCACAGAGCAGCTGGAGAAGGAACAGGAGAAGGAGAAAGAGAAGGATAGGGAAGCATCCTGCAAACGTAGGAGCTCTTCGCCAAGAAGGGACAGGTCGCCACGTCGTGGCCGAGGAAAAGAAGCACGGCGCCGTGATGACAGTCGAAGCAGCAGCGAAGGCAGTCCGAGAGACAAAAGCTCGTGGCATCATAGCAGCCGCTCGCGAAAGCGAAGCAAGGACCCAAGGAAGGATGCCGACCGCGACCGGCCAGAATACGACGCGTGATCAGATCTCGCTCAAAAAAGGGTGGACAAGGCAAGGGCTTCGCGATATCGCGAGCGCTCTTCGTCCGACTCCTCGGATGACGAAACCTGCGGCGCTCTCTGCTTTGCCCGCAGTATCCGCGAGGCACCTCTACCCAAAAGATTCAAGCTTAGCATGGAAGTGACGAAGTATGACGGCTCACTCGAGCCCTCTCAATGGCTAAGCGATTACCTCACGGCAGTAAAATGCCAACGTGGGAACAAAAACACAGCTATGCAATACCTCAATTTGCATCTCACCGGCGCGGCCCGCAGTTGGCTGGAAAGAAGACCAAAATCTTGCTACGCATCGTGGGATTACTTGCACCGTGATTTTTGCAAAAATTTCCAGTCGACTTACAAGAGGCCAGCCACCATTGAAGAACTGCGAGCATGCAAGCAGAAAAGTGGCGAATCCACCCGCGAGTACATCCAGCGATGGACTACGCTCAGGAATACCGCAGGAACTATCTCGGAAGAAGTAGCGATTGAAGCCTTCGCAAAAGGCGCCCGAAGAACGACTTTCAGAGAAGAACTGGGCAGAGCCGCACCCAAAACTATTGGGGAGCTGATGAACATAGCCGAAAAATGGGCTAACGGAGAAGATGCGGTGCGCAATGAGAGAGCCTCATCACCTGCGCACGATGAAGACCGTCATGGCCGGAGGAAAAGGAGGAAATACTACGATCACGAGGACCGAGAGGAGTTGGTAGCGGCGGAATTCACGCGAAGCCGCGACTCCGGTCGCCGTGGGAATCGCGAGTGGAGACCAAAGCGTGAAGAAAAATCACCTGAGGAAGACCTCGATGGATACTGCTCGCTACATCTATTTACAGATAAGCGCACGGGCAAAACTAAGGCAACGCACCTTCTTAAGGATTGCCGAAAGTTTATTGATATCTCAGAAGCACTCGCCAGAAAAAGATCTGCAGCCACCCAAAATTACCCACCGCTTCCAGGAGGAGGCCACCAAGGATTCCAGCCGCCACAACCCCCACCTCCACCAGCAAATCCAAACATGGCATTAGCTGCGCTACCTGCACCACCAGCACAAAACTCCGGGGCCAATGCGTACCCGAATCCATCAGGGCAACTCGCGATGATCCAGAAGGTATGTCCATCCCGCAGAGCTCAAAAGACTAACACGAGGCAATTGTGCATGGCTGTGCAGACACCGCCAACAAAAACAGAGTACTTGAAGATGGCAGACCAGCTGATAACATTCTCGATGAAGGACCACCCCCCACGAGTCTATCGACCAGGACACGCCGCCCTTGTCATCCAAGCACAAATTGGCAACTATGACTTGGCCCGCGTATTCATGGATGGTGGCAGTGGCATCAACATTATCTACGCGGATACTCTCCGTCGGATGAACAGGAACTTGGACGGCCTCCAGGAATCGGAAACATCCTTCCACGGGATAGATCCAGGAAAGGCAATCCGTCCACTCGGAACAATCAACCTAGAAGTTGTGCTGGGCACTAAGAGCAATTACAGAAGAGAATTCCTCGACTTCGAAGTCGTCGATTGGCCTTCACAGTACCACGCTATTCTTGGTCGAACAACGTTCGCCAGATTCATGGCAGTACCGCACTACGCCTACCTAAAGCTCAAATTACCTGGAGAATATGGCGTAATCACCATCGACGGAGACTTTCAGAAATCCAACAAGTGCGACATTGAATTTAATGAGATCGCAAAATCTTTCGGGATGCAAGAAGAACTTCAAGAGCTGGCAAAAACCACGGATCACTCTATGATGCCCCTAACGAAGAAAAACGCGCTTGAACTGGAGTTCATCGCTAACAGTGACACCCGAAAGCATCAAGTGCACCCGACAGATTCTACGAAGACAGCGATGGTCTCCACCATCCTTCCACAAGTATAGGAAAGCGCGCTCGTCGAACTCCTCCGTGAGTACTAGGAAATTTTCGCCTGGCAGCCATCAGATATGCCAGGAATACCCAGGGAGTTTGCCGAGCACTCACTCGAAGTCTTTCCAGATGCTAAACCTATCAAACAAACTACTCGACGATTTTCAGAACCCAAGCAGAAGGCGCTTGGAGAAGAAGTAAACAGATTGCTAGCAGCAAAATTCATCAGGAAGATCAAGATATCCACTTGGTTAGCAAATCCGGTGCTGGTCCCCAAAAAGAACACGGACATCCTTCGGGTGTGCATTGACTACACGTCGTTAAAAAAGCACTGCCCCAAGGATAACTTTCCCCTCCCGCGAATCGACCAGATCGTGGACTCTACGGCAGGCTGTCAACGCCTCTCCTTCCTGGACGCCTATTCGGGATATAATCAGATCCGGATGAAACAGGAAGATGAAGAAAAAACAGCATTCATCACACCCCACGGTGTATACTGCTACACGACAATGCCCTTCGGGCTCAAGAACGCAGGCGCAACATACCAGCGCTGCATGAAAAAATGCCTCGCCAAGCTCATTGGCAAGAACGTACAAGTGTACGTTGACGACATAGTCATCAAGACTCGAGTTGAGAGCACACTCCTCGAGGATATTAGAGAAACATTCGACGCCCTCAACGCATACAGGATCAAGCTCAGTCCGACAAAATGCGTCTTCGGCGTTCCAGCAGGGAAACTTCTCGGGTACCTGGTATCGCCAGAGGCATCGAAGCCAACCCAGAGAAAATACAAGCAATCTTGACTATGAAGGAGCCAACCAATCTAGCCGGAGTCCAACAGCTTGCAGGGCGACTAGCCGCCTTGAGCAGGTTCATCGCACGATTGGGAGAACAAGCGTTACCCTTCTACAAGCTGCTGAAGAAGACAGACAAATTCGAGTGGACACCAGAAGCTAAACAAGCATTTGCAGACTTGAAGCGATCATTGCAAAGCAGACGCGTCCTTGCAACACCGCAAGAAAGGGATCCACTCTACTTATACCTAGCCGCTACAAACCAAGTCATCAGCACAGCAATCGTAGTCGAACGACCTGAGGAGGGCAAAGCATACGGAGTTCAGCGACCAATCTATTACATCAGCGAAGTGCTCTCGCCATGCAAGCAACGATATCCTCATTACCAGAAGCTCTCATATGGAGTTGTTCTTACAGCCCGAAAGCTCAAGCACTACTTCCAGGAACACGCCATCACAGTGGTTAATGATGCGTCACTCGGGACAATCATGAACAACCCCAGGACACAACGCAGTCAAATCCCAGGTACTCGTCGAATTCCTAAGCGAGTGGACAGAGCTACAAACGCCAGGACCGCCTGAGTACACAAGCAACTGGATAATGTATTTTGACGGGTCCAAACGAAACGAAGGGGCAGGAGCTGGAATTGTCCTCATATCGCCTAGGGGAGACAAGCTGCAATACGTCCTACGGTTGGACTTTCCACCCGATGATCCGGCATCAAACAATGACGCAGAATATGAAGCTCTGTTGCATGGGATGAAGATGGCGGTCGCCTGTGGAGCCACCCGACTAATGATCTACGGCGACTCCAATCTCATCGTACAGCAAAAAGTGAAAGAATGCGACGCAGTTGCCGAAAACATGGTCGCATATCGCGACATGCACAACCTACTCGAAGGAAACTTCAGGGGATGCGAGCTGAAGCACATTGCGAGATCCAGCAATGAAGAAGCAGATAAATTGGCAAACATGGGTTCTACAAACACACCCATACCGCCAGGAATATATTTTGAGAGGATGACCAAGCGCTCTGTCAAAGTCAAAAAAGCTGCAGGAACACCCACAGCACAAGAAACAGAGGTCAGCCCGCAAGTCGCCATCATCGAGCTTATTCATAACATTTCACGGCAGGTTTTTCTGGCCGAGCCAGTCTGGACACAGAAATACCTCGACTACCTATCCACCAAACAGCTCCTGGCAGATCCTCGCGAGGCTCGACAGATAATCAGACGCAGTAAATCCTTTCGGGTAATCAACGGAGAATTATACAAGCAAAGCATCTCAGGTATACTTCAGTGCTGCATCGCACTTGAAGATGGCAAAGAGTTACTCCAGGACATCCACCAAGGAGATTGTGGGCATCACGCTAGCTGGAAAGCAATCATGGGAAAAGCCTTCCGAGCGGGATTTTATTGGCTCACAGCAGCCTCCGACGCAAAGGAGCTAGTCCAACGATGTGATGCTTGCCAGCGATTCGCACCAAGGCCACATGCACCTGCTACGGAACTGCACATGATACCCATCGCCTGGCCCTTTGCGCAATGGGGGCTAGACATGGTAGGACCCTTACGCAAGTCCACACCAGGCGGATATACACACTTGCTGGTCGCAGTCGACAAATTTACCAAATGGATCGAGGCTATGCCAGTAACTTCGGCTAGTGCCCAATGCGCAGTCAAGTTCCTCGACTCCATCGTATGCAAGTTTGGGGTACCACATGACATCATCACAGACAATGGCACAAACTTCACAGCAAAGGAAACACAACAGTTCTGCGAGGAAAAGGGCATCAACTTCAAGTTTGCTTCAGTTGCCCACCCGCAAACGAACGGACAAGTCGAAAGATCCAACGGCTTAGTTTCAGCTGGAATCAAGAAATGTCTACTCGATCGTCTACACCCAGCAGCCGGACATTGGGCCGAAGAGTTACCCTCCGTGCTATGGAGCCTCCGCACAACCCCAAACCGATCCACAAACTACACGCCATTTTTCATGGTATACGGGGCAGAGGCAGTCCTTCCCGAGGATGTTCGGTTCAGCGCCCCACGAGTTGTGGCTTACAGCGAAGAAACCTCAAACAGGGCACTCACGGAAGATATGGATGCACTCGATGAGATGCGCGATATAGCGCTCGCAAGATCCGCAGTATATCAACAATCACTGCGAAACTATCATAGTCGTCGTATACGCCACAGAGCATTCGCGGTTGGAGATCTAGTGCTGCGACTCAAGCAGAAGGAAGGACACAAGCTCGAGCCACCATGGGAAGGACCCTTCATCATACACGAAGTCATCCCAGGTGGAGCCTACAGGCTGAAGAATCCATCGACTGGAGGAATATATTTCAACCCTTGGAATATCGCACATCTCCGCAAATTTTATCCCTAGATTTACATGTTCTCACAACAAATAAGGCTATACTAGCCACTCTTGTAGCTCGAATACATGACTTCTCAGTCATCGCAATAAAATACATGGTTTCTCAACCATATTTACTCGAAGATTATTCATTCTTACATGCTAAATAGTTACAGGTACACACCCCATAAAATACACGGGGGCTACGCCTACAACTAAGAATCACAAGAAAATTATATATACAGGGTTACACACGTTACAACAGTTTTTACAAACTATACATCATTACGGGATGTCCACATCCAACAATCAATCAAAGCGCTGAGCATTTTCCGTCGCTAACACTCTATCTACTTCCTCAGAGGTCAGTCGAATGATTCTCTCCGCTGCGGGACGAACAACATCATAATACGAAGAAATATCATCGATTGGGCCATCTGGAAGACTGGCTACAGAGTTAAAATCTATCTCAGGATGCCATATCCGGACAAAGGAGAGAGCCACTACCGCGCCGCAAGTCATCTGATTGCGCACACACCCGCGAATCTCTCCCTCTCGCCCGAATAGCCTGAGAAGATAGCTCCAGTCTTCAGGACCCCTTTCCAGCGGATAGAACGAAGCGTTCATCGCGACCAAAACCTCGTGAAAAGAGCTCACAAGAATTCTCGCCTGGATGACACGGAATTTCAAGGTGGCCATCACAAATCCTCGACTGCGGTCAGACCAAAAATTGTTTGCATGAGGCTTTGAGCTGCCAGCCTCTTGAAGAATGTGGTTTTCCACCCACTGCTTTTCTTCCCTATCATGCGGTTTAACAACTGAAGAGCAAACATACATGATCAGAGAAGCAAGCGAGACAAAGAAGACACGGTAAAAGCTCATGATCCATCTAATGATTTTGGTGATGATGATAACACGGATATATCCTATCTAACAATGTTGTTTAGACTGTGCAGCTAATATCTCAGATGATCATTGTTATATTCTCATCAAAATATCAAAGAGAAGAACTATATTCTGGAATTACTGCCACCGGATTTTTCAGTATGCAGGCCGGAAATTCCGGAACTTAAAGGGCGGATTATCCGGCCCCCACACCGGAATTTTCCGGCCCCCTTCCTGGCACTCACGAAAATGACTAAGTACTTTTCTACCCGCGCACAGAAGTCAGGGCGGAAATTTGCCCCGGAAATTTCCGGTGCAAAAATCCGGCCCTCTGGGACTTAGCAGAAATTCGATCATTACAAGTTGCCCGCGCACAGAGATGGGGGCGGAATTTCTGTCCGGAAATTTCCGGGCCCGGACATTTCAATTATCCGCCCCCCGGATATTTCAATATTCCGGTCATCAAGTCCATAGCGATTTTTTCATCATTGGTTGATGCCCGCGCACAGAAGGTGGGGCGGAAATTTGCCCCGGAAATTTCCGGAGCAAATATCCGGCCCCTGGTCCTTAGCAGTTTTTCATCAACAAGTTGATGCCTGCGCACAGAGATGGGGGCGGAGTATTGGGGCGGAATTTTCCGCCCCCGGATATTTCAAATATCCGCCCCCCGGAGAATTCAAATTTCCGGCCCAGACACACCGGAAATTTCCGGCCTTTACTCCGGAATATTCCGGTCCCGCAGGACTGCAACGGTCAGATTTTGGAGGAGCCTATAAATAGCTGTCTTCTTCCTCTAGATAGGTAGCTCGTCCATTCCTCTCTCTCCTCCATTGTTGTAGAGCTCAAAACGCCCCGATCTCCCTCCTCCTCCAACCAAACTCGATGCCCTTCAAGGATCTCATGGAGGAGGACTAGATCTACCTTTCCACCAAGCCAAAACGTGTGTACCCACACCACAACTCTTGGGATCTTGTAATCTCTTGGTTGCTTTGTCATCCAAGGGAAACCCTAGTGCTTGTAGCTTCCACCTTGTAGCAAGAAGCTTCGATTGTTGAGAGCCTCCATCTCACTTGTGGAGTAGCCTCAACCCCTTGTAAAGGTTTGGTCAACGCCTTCAAGTCGACCTCATAGTGGAAACGAGAATCTCCCTCACCGGAGAAGCTCAAGGAGAACAAGGTGTGCACATCCGTGCTATTGAGGAGCGCCTAGGTGGCTCCCCACCTCTCCAACGTAGACGTACTTCTTTCAAGAAGGAACTACGGGAAACATATCCTTGTCTCCGTGTTTTTCACTTGTTGTTATCTTGTACCGTTCCTTTATTTCCGCTGCTACTTGCTTCGTACCACCTAGGGTGTTCACTTAGTTGCACATTTAGGTAATCAAGCATTTACTTTCTTAAAGCCCCCATTAAAAGTGAAAAAGAAGTAAAATTTTGTAGGTCACCTATTCACCCCCCCCCCTCTAGTTGACCATATTGCACTTTCAATTGGTATCAGAGCCTCGGCTTATCGGGCTTAACCGCCTAAGAGTAATCATGGTCAACGGAGATGATCCCGAATCTTCTAAGGAGGAGCTCTCCAAAATGGCCGACACTATAGCCAACCTAGAGACAACGGTTTGTACCATTCAAACCCAATTGTCCAAGGTTAGCTCTAGTGTGGGCTCGGAGGTTTCCTCCATCAAGAAGATGTTGGAGAACATGATGGGTAGAACCAAGGGGCCGTCTCACTCTCCCCATGTCACCGATGAGGATAGTTCGGATAGGAAACAAATCCGGATATTCCGAAATCGAAGAGAACATTGCCAAAGCTAAGGCTAAAGCCGCACAAAAGGCTAAAGCCAAAGCTAAGGAGAGTGACGGTGGCTCCAAGTCTCAAACGGCTAATGGTTCGGGGTCCAATTCAAAAGTTCCACCACCACAAAACTATGATTCTATCCACCCAATCGTTTCCATGCCACATATCCTTAATGTTGGAGTTCCACCCATCCTTAACACTAACGCATTTTGCTCTTGGAAGTTTGAAATGGAATCTCACATTTCAGGATCGTGTACGGCATTGTGGAGAAGCGTGATCCATGGATTTCATCCTCGTGACCCAAGCAACTTGACTCCAATGGAGGATGTTGAATCTCACCTCAACAAAACTGCTCTCGTTATTATCCAGAAGGCTCTCCCAAGGGAGCATCTCACTCACATCCGCGGTTGCAAGACCGCCAAGGAAGCTTGGGACAAACTTGATACCTTGTTTCAAGGAAATGCTAGTATTCAGTCTTCCAAGTATGATGTGGCCATTGACAACTCCGAGAACTTCGTTATGCAAGAGGATGAGACTCCTGAAGAGCTCTATAGACGAGTTGTCACTCTCGCCAATCAACTGAGTTTGGCAAGGAAGAGATCACCGATGAGTGGATAAAGAGGAAATTTGTCAAGGCTATCACACCCTTCGAGAAGAATCTCGCCACTAGTATCCGGACAAGAGCGGACTACAACACTCTCAACTCCATTGGTGTTCTTAGTGAGTTCATCACAATATCTCTCTCACACAAGAGTGCGGATGATGCTCTAGCTCGCTCTAGAGGGATAGGAAAGTCTCCCAACCTTGCATTGAAGTCAAAGGCAATGGCTCGTGTTGATGAAAGTGAAGAAGATGATGATGATGAGGAAGACTATGAAGATACTTACACGGGAGCTCACAAGTGCATTAACCTTGCTATGCATGGATATTGGAAGAGATGGGAAGCTCACAAGGCCGGATCTCCAAGGCCTCCACGAAACAAGAACTACAAGAAGAAGGGGGAGCGACCAAGGACATGCTACAATTGTGGTAGCGCTAACCACTTCGTGAAGGAGTGCCCCTTTGAGCCAAGAGAAGAAAACGAAGGCAAACTCGTTCGCAAGAACAAGACCAAGCCTCCTCAAAACAAGAACTTTGCAAGGAAGGTGCCAAGGGCTCTCTACGTTCAAGAAGGGGCGGTTCTTGAGACTTACATCTCCGGAGATGAAGGAGAAGATGAGGTAGTTGGAGTTGCTCACATCGCCAAGGCCACCGCATCATCACCTTCGATCTCTCTATTCGAATCCCCCAATGAGAATGTGGCTACCCGACCTACATGTCTTATGGCAAAAGCCACATCGGTATGCTCTCCCAACTCCAAGACCATTGTCACTAACCCTCCTTCGTTATTGGATTGTGTTGAAAATTCTTGTGAGGAGGATAGTGAGTCTAATGAGTTAAGCATATGGCTATCTAGCCTTAAGGGTGAGACTAAGGAAAAGGTGAACTCCCTTTTGAGGCAACTTGATGAGGCTAACTCTCTTGTTGATTAAAAGGAGATCATCATGACCTTAGAATCCATGGAGGTCACACTTGCAATGAGCAAGAGCTTGAAAAAGCACTTGATAATGAGCGTTCCATTCGTGCCTCACTTGAGGAGAAATTGTCTTGTCTTGAAGAAAACTTTGCCATAAGTGTCTCTAAGCTTAGGAAGGAAAATGCTCAATCTCTTGCCTTAATTAAAACTCTTGAACATGAAGAATTGAAGCTAGGAATTGCTCACGAGGAACTTGGGACTCGTTATGAAAAACTTGAAAAGGAGTTCATGTCTCTTAAGGAAATTCATGACAAGTTAACCAAATCTCGTGACAATCTTCTAGCTCAACAATCAAACAAGCAAGTTGTATCCACTTCACTTTCTAGCTTGAATGTCTTGCCTAGCAATGCTTGTAGTACAACTAATCTTGTAGGAAATGAGAAGAGTCCCCATGAGATTGCTTCTCAACGTGCCAACAATGGAAAGGAGGGACTTGGCTATATAGCCAAGTCAAAGAAGAAGTACAAGAAGAAGAACAAGAAGAGAGTCACCTCCCCCTCACAAGAAGTAAGATTTGTGAAAGAGGGAGAGGTGACCAAAAGGAAGGAGACCAACACCATTGTGGGTGGTGAGACCTCTAGGGGGAGCACCACTCACAATAACTTTGCCGGGAAATATAATCCATCTTATGTTCTTATGAAGTCTAGAGATGGTCATGTATATGCTAATATGTTGGTACTTCTTATGGTGACGATTATCATTGGAGTATTTGGGTTCCTAAGACCCTTGTCGCTAACATGAGAGGACCCATTCAAAGATGGGTCCCTAAATCAAGAAACTAATCTATTGTAGGGAAGTGCTTCCGGTTCGAGCAAATGGACGGTGGATAGTGGTGCATCCCAACATATGACCGGAAGCAATGACGCAATGAGTGATATTCATCCTCCATTACCTCATCTCAATTGTGTTACTATTGGAGACAACTCCGAACTAAAGGTATTGGGACGAGGCAAGGTAGCAATCTCAAATGACTTGTCAATTGAGAATGTTCTTCTTGTTGAGTCCCTTGGCTACAATCTCATCTCGGTTCTTCAACTTGCTAAAAGTGGTTTTACCTCTTTCTTCAATAAGGAGAATGTGATTGTCACTTGGGAAACGACTCTTAAAGTAGCCTTTGTTGGGAATGTCGAGAACGGCATGTATGTAGTGGACTTCTCCAAAGGAGACACATGTGCCGCGACATGCCTAATGGCTAAAGTTGATGTGGGTTGGCTATGGCATCGCCGGTTAGCCCACACCAATATGAGGACGTTGCATGACCTTCAAAGTGGCAATCACGTTCTAGGACTAACAAATGCTAAGTTTGCCAAAGATCGTGTGTGTAGCTCTTGCGTTCTAGGAAAGCAACATGGAGAAGCACATCCCACCAAGACGAACATCACTACATCAAGAATCCTTGAGCTCATTCAGTTGGACCTCTTTGGTCCTCTATCATATGATAGTCTTGGAGGCAAGAAGTATTGCTTGGTGATTGTGGATGATTACTCACGATATTGTTGGGTGTACTTCAAAGAGAAAGAGTGAGACTCAAAAGCGGGTCATCGAGTTCATCACTTTGGTGGAAAGACAACATAATACAAGCATCATGGCTATCCGAAGTGATAATGGCTCTGAGTTCAAGAACTACAACCGTAGAGGATTTCTTAGTGAGGAAGGCATTTCTCATCAATATTCCACTCCCTACACTCCTCAACAAAATGGTGTGGCGGAGAGAAAGAATCGGACTCTTATGGATGCGACTCGAACCATGATTGCGGAGTTCTCTTCTCCTTATAATTTTTGGGCCGAGGCCGTCTCCACCGCTTGTCACGCTAGCAACCGATTATATCTCCGCAAGATCTTGAACAAGACCCCGTATGAGATTCTCACGGGCAAGAAGCCGGACGTTTCATACTTCAAGGTCTTTGGATGCAAATGCTTCATTCGCAAGAGAGGGAAACGCTTGTCAAAGTTCGAGACTAAATCCTATGAGGGTATCTTGTTGGCTATGCCTCAAACGCTCATGCTTATAGAGTCTATAACAAGTCCACTGGACAAGTTGAAGAAGCTATAGACGTGGTATTTGATGAGGATAATGGGTCCCAAGGGGCCGTATAAATCATGGTTGTAGGAGATGCAATTCCTCCCATCGTCATAAGAAGAATGTGGATTGGTGAAATAATCCCCATTGAGGGTTACCGGATAACGGAGGAGAAGGACTATGCCCCACTCAAGTGGAGCCATTGACTACATCCATTGATAACCAAGCTACCCAACAAGATGCACCAAGCCCACGCTTCACCACAAGGCCAAGCTAACAATCAAGGTCAAGCTCATGATGAAGGCCAAGCTCACAATAGGAACAAGATACACATGGTGATGATACAACTAGGAACATAAGGGATCCAACTCCCGATGATCAAGATCAAGTGGTCATGTCTCCGATGATGAAGGTGATGATCAAGTACTATCCAAGGAAACTTTGGAGGAGATGCTAGCTCGTAGGGCAAAGAGAAGACTAGATAATCTTGCTCTTGCCGGTCACACGGAGGACATGATTCTTGGACAAGTTCGTGGCAGGGTCGTCACAAGGAGGCAACTAGCGGATTTTAGCAAAGCGCATGCATTCTTCTCTCACATTGAGCCAAAGAAGTACTATGAAGATCTTGAAGATCAAGATTGGCTTGAAGCTATGCACGAAGAACTCAACAATTTCAAGCGCAACAAGGTGTGGAAATTGGTACCAAGACCCAAAGATTGCAAGAACGTCATCGGCACTAAGTGGATCTTCAAGAACAAACAAGACAAGGACGGCATCGCATCCGCAACAAGGCTAGATTGGTTGCTCAAGGTTCTCTCAAGTCGAAGGTGTCGATTTCGGTGAAACATTCACTCCCGTTGCTCGTCTTGAATCTATTCGCATCTTACTTGCTTATGCCTCTCATCACAACTTTAAATTGCAACAAATGGATGTTAAGAGTGCATTTTTGAATGGTCCCATCCACGAGTTGGTTTATGTGAAGCAACCTGTGGGTTTCGAAGATCCCAACCACCCCGATCATGTCTACAAACTCGATAAGGCGCTATATGGGCTTAAACAAGCTCCACGTGCGTGGTACGAGCACCTTAAAGAGTTTTTTGGTAGATCGTGGTTCAATGTTGGTTTAATCGATCCTACCCTTTTCACCAAAAAGGTTGGAGGTGACTTGTTCATATGCCAACTCTATGTGGATGATATCATCTTGGTTCTAACGTCGCATTCAATGATGAGTTTTGCAAGCTTATGACGGATAAATTCGAGATGTCAATGATGGGAGAATTGGAGTATTTTCTTGGCTTTGAGATCAAGCAACATCCGGAAGGCACATTCATCAAGCAAGCCAAGTATACTCAAGATATGCTCAAGCGCTTCAACATGCACGATGCCAAACCTATGAAGACTCCCATGTCCACGACTATTGACTTGAAACCCGACCCGAATGGTAAAGAGGTAGATCAAAAGGTATACCGCTCCATGATTGGCTCTTTGCTCTACCTTTGTGCATCTAGACCCGATATTATGTATAGCGTTAAATGTGCAAGGTTTCAAGCCTCCCCGAGACAAAGTCATTTTGAAGCGGTTAAGCGTATCTTTCGCTATTTAGTTCATACCCCAAACTTTGGTCTTTGGTATCCCAAGGGTTCAAGCTTTCAGCTCATTGGGTATTCGGATGCGGACTATGCGGGAGAGAAGACGGATAGGAAATCTACATCCGGAAGTTGTCAATTTCTTGGACGCTCATTGGTATGTTGGTCTTCCAAGAAGCAAAACTGCATTGCTCTCTCCACCACTGAGGCCGAACACATCTCCGCGGCGAGTTGTTGTGCTCAGTTACTTTGGATGCGGCAAACATTGAGAGATTATGGCATCATCTTCGACAACGTTCCTCTCTTGTTCGACAATGAGAGTGCCATCAAGATCGCCTACAATCCCGTTCTTCACTCCAAGACGAAACACATTGAGATACGGCATCACTTTATTCGGGATCATGTTGAGAAAGGTGATATTGACCTCTCCTATGTTGCGACCAAGGATCAACTCGAGGATATCTTCACGAAGGCCCTTGATGAACCAAGATTTCGGGGTTTGAGGAATGAACTAAATGTGATCGATGCGTCTAACTTCTCTTGAACCCTTGCATGAGTACCTTCACTATATGTGCTATCTAGTCTAGATGTAGGCATGGACATAGGGGGAGCGTAGTTCAACTCATGAACAAACACTCCACCTATCATGCGTAAAACAATCAAAACGTCATGCATATCTAGTCAATTTGTGACTTATTGTGCTTAAAACGTGAGTCATACTTTTGAGTCCAAGATACATCTTCGCGGCTCCTTGGTATCACTCAAACACGGTGGCTTCGGCCACCAACTTTTTCCATTATATTTGTATTTGATGTGATTTTGATGTTTTCTTCGTGTTCGTGCGTTTGTTTGTGGTTTTCGTTTTTGGAGGCTCACGACTTGTTCCATCTTCCACAAAAACTCGGATGGCGTGGGAACACCGGAAATTCCGGCCTAGGACCCGAATTCCGGCCCCCAGACATTTGTCCCAGAAATTTCGCCCATTTCCAAAGTGCCCGCTCGCAGAAGGCACACCGGAAAATTGGAGCGGAAATTTCCGGGGCCCGGAATATTCCGTGCCTTAAGCCCCGGAAATTTCCGGGGTTCGAAAATGGACTCGAATAGTCCCCCAAATATCCCGCGTGCCCGCTCGCAGAGGGCACACCGGATATTTGGGCGGAATATTCCGGCCCAAATTTCCGGCCCCCGGAATATCCGGACTTAATGCCGGAAATTTCCGGTGTGGTTGGTCTGGGGCTATATAAGGGCGACGGGAGGGAGCAGTTCCAGGTTGCTTCCCTCCCCTCGCCCCCACTCGCCTCCAGCCGCCGCCGCCGCCTCCGAGACTTCCGGGAGGCACCTTCGCCTCCCCTCCTCTTCATCTACTCATCTTTTGCGGATCAAGAGACCGCACGTCCGTTCCTGTTCATGGATCCCGGTATGTGTACGTTTTCTCCGCAATTTTGGATTGATTAGATGCGTTGTTATCCTATCTAGTGTTCCTCATGGTTTAGCACGGTTCCTTGTTCACACACGTATCACCTATCCTCTAGGATTCATCTTTGTACTAGATTCCTCCTTCTAGATTCGTTCCAGGCCCAGATTCAGATCTGGATTCGAAAATTTCGCAGACCGGAAATTGCCACAGGACCGGAATTTCCGCCCCCCGGAAATTTCCTTGTGGCCGGAATTTCCGCATCCTTGACCGGAATTTCCGGCCTGTACTGAATCTCGAACAGTCATCTCCTTGCTTCATTTTCTCAAGTCGTGAGCCACCGTTTTTGATTCTTGTTTGGTTTTCTTTGCATCTTTTTCTGCCTTCCTTGCAGATGGTTCAAGCTCTAGGCACGGCAAGCTGCTCAGTACCCGCAAGCGCCTCCGCCACCTGACAGAAAATGAAGAGGGGACTTTTGTTGAGGATAATGAGACTCGCCGGCGTGCGAGGGATGCTGAGAGAGATTATGAGCGTCAACGTGATGCTGACAGGGCTGCCCGCAAGGCCGGCAGACAGCAAGGCAAGGCCACTCTCAACGTGGGCACCATGTCCATTCTGGAGTTCAAGGCATGGAGGGCCAAGGCATGGTACACAGAGGGTCCTCAGGACCCCACCATTGATTCATGCTTTTGGCATGTTGAGCAGGAGACCCTATTCAAGCAGGTGTACACTGTGATGAGCAAGCCCGTGTGCCCCATGAAGGTGATCAACTTTGCTCATCTGGCTGCCAACCCCGCCTACTTCAACAACTCTGTTCAGCTAGCTGAGGTTCTTGGTCTGCGTCCGCTCATGGAGACTAGGTTCTCCTACAATACCACATTCATTCAGCAGTTCTATGCCACCCTTGTCATTGATGATTCTGAAGAAATTGGGATGTCCTGGATGTCTGGCCCTCACTTGCTCACAGCCAACTTCCATGACTTTGCTTCTGAGCTTGGGTATCCTTTTTCTGGCCTCAACACTCCCCATGGTCACCGCATGCATATTCACGGGGTTGAGTATGAGAAGAACAAGCTGGCGGAGTTGTATGGCTCCACAGGTGTGATTGGCTCGGCCAAAGGGCTGTATCCCATATATGACATCCTGCTGCGCATGTTCCGGGAGTCTATTGCCCCTAGTGGTGGCAATAATGATGCTATCCGTGGTGGCTTGGTCAACCTCATGCACCATGCCTTCTTGACCTTCACTGAGAGCGACATGACTGACATGGAGGCCCACAAGATTGATGTGATGGATTTCATCTTCCATGAGCTCCACTTTGCTCTCTTCCACCACAAAGTGCCTCCATATGCTCCCTATATTATGAAGCTCATCAAGGCCCGCTATCCCGCAGCACTTCGTGAGCACCTTGAGCTTGACTATGAGGAGCACAAGGACGTCACCCTGTACAAGAAGGCTGCCCACACTCAGTAGGCTGCACATGATGTTGGTGCCACAGGTCAAGGCCACCGGGATCCTCGCATGCGTCCTCCTCCTCCTGGCAAGAAGAAGCGCTCTTGGCTTGTTCGCGCAATTGAGAAGGTGCTGTGCATGAATGTGTGCCTCCACAAGGAGAACTACAGCGCCTATGTGGAGCGCCGCAGCATCCTCGAGAATCAGCATCACATCATGACTGCTCTTGGTGCCCCCAATGTGCCACCACTTCCTCCTCCCAGGATTGCCTACAAGAACTGGAACAACCGCGACGTTGTCTGGGACATCGGTGTGGATGATGATGAGGACATGGAGGATGTCACCGAGGATGAAGCAGAAGAGGAAGAAGAGGACACCCAGGCCTAGAGTTTGCTCCATGGGACGTAGCTCTCTCTTTTATCTTTTTGGTATCCTGATGCCAAAGGGGGAGAAGATCTAGATGATCGCGGGCATTTGCTTGGGAGGGTTTCGCTCTTCATTTGCTTTTTTTTTCTATCATTTCGTGCGTCTTTTCGAACTCGTTCTATCGTACTCGTTATTCGTTGGTGAACTATTATTATTAGGAGGCATGTCTCCTATATATGCTATCTGGGATGTTTTCGTATCTTGCATTGTTAGTTTACTTCCCCGCAAATACCCGTGTTGTCATCATTCACCAAAAAGGGGGAGATTGAAAGCTCATGATCCCTCTAATGATTTTGGTGATGATGATAACACGGATATATCCTATCTAACAATGTTGTTTAGACTGTGCAGCTAATATCTCAGATGATCATTGTTATATTCTCATCAAAAGATCAAAGAGAAGAACTATATTCTGGAATTACTGCCACCGGATTTTTCAGTATGCAGGCCGGAAATTCCGGAACTTAAAGGGCAGATTATCCGCCCCCACACCTGAATTTTCCGGCCCCCTTCCTGGCACTCACGAAAATGACTAAGTACTTTTCTGCCCGCGCACAGAAGCCAGGGCGGAAATTTGCCCCGGAAATTTCCGGTGCAAAAATCCGGCCCTCTGGGACTTAGCAGAAATTGGATCATTACAAGTTGCCCGCGCACAGAGATGGGGGCGGAATTTCTGTCCGGAAATTTCCGGGCCCGGACATTTCAATTATCCGCCCTCCGGATATTTCAATATTGCGGTCATCAAGTCCTTAGCGATTTTTTCATCATTGGTTGATGCCCGCGCATAGAAGGTGGGGCGGAAATTTGCCCCGGAAATTTCTGGAGCAAATATCCGCCCCCTGGTCCTTAGCAGTTTTTCATCAACAAGTTGATGCCTGCGCACAGAGATGGGGGCGGAGTATTGGGGCGGAATTTTCCGCCCCCGGATATTTCAAATATCCGCCCCCCCGGAGAATTCAAATTTCCGGCCCAGACACACTGGAAATTTCTGGCCTTTACTCCGGAATATTCCGGTCCCGCAGGACTGCAACGGTCAGATTTTGGAGGAGCATATAAATAGCTGTCTTCTTCCTCTAGATAGGTAGCTCGTCCATTCCTCTCTCTCCTCCATTGTTGTAGAGCTCAAAACGCCCCGATCTCCCTCCTCCTCCAACCAAACTCGATGCCCTTCAAGGATCTCATGGAGGAGGACTAGATCTACCTTTCCACCAAGCCAAAACGTGTGTACCCACACCACAACTCTTGGGATCTTGTAATCTCTTGGTTGCTTTGTCATCCAAGGGAAACCCTAGTGCTTGTAGCTTCCACCTTGTAGCAAGAAGCTTCGATTGTTGAGAGCATCCATCTCACTTGTGGAGTAGCCTCAACCCCTTGTAAAGGTTTGGTCAACGCCTTCAAGTCGACCTCATAGTGGAAACGAGAATCTCCCTCACCGGAGAAGCTCAAGGAGAACAAGGTGTGCACATCCGTGCTATCGAGGAGCGCCTAGGTGGCTCCCCACCTCTCCAACATAGACGTACTTCTTTCAAGAAGGAACTACGGGAAACATATCCTTGTCTCCGTGTTTTTCACTTGTTGTTATCTTGTACCGTTCCTTTATTTCCGCTGCTACTTGCTTCGTACCACCTAGGGTGTTCACTTAGTTGCACATTTAGGTAATCAAGCATTTACTTTCTTAAAGCCCCATTAAAAGTGAAAAAGAAGTAAAATTTTGTAGGTTACCTATTCACCCCCCCTCTAGTTGACCATATTGCACTTTCACACGGGGGCTATATTACTTACACAGTAAGTCCCTAGCGACAGAGGCTAACTCATCCATCAGAAACTGTTCGCGCTCAATCGCCAATTTCTGCTTGGACTTCGCCACATCGGCTATTCCGCGCAAAGCTTTCAGCTTGCGGTCACCCTCCTGGACCCTATCACGAAGACCCGCATAGGTACCAACAGCGGCAACAAGAGGATTTGCTGGAGCAGCACGTCCACATAAAGGTTCTGCAGCAACCCCAGCGTCCTGGAAGAATACAAGGAAAGAAGTAAGATGCCCTATTCGAAGTATCTCTAGTCGCACATTTGACGAGTGCTCGGGGGCTACTCCCATCGGGAGCAAATATACAACAACAAGAAGCAATTTCCAGAAGAACGTCTCGATTAAAGACAATGAAAATACGGGAATACATCCCAAGGTTCATTACAATCAAGCCGGAAAAGCAAAAGAAAAACAGAAACTAAGAAGCTACAGTGGTGCTCCCACTAGCGGCAGTCGCCCCTCCCTGTAGTCGAGCAAACCACTCAGACAACTTCCGAGCAAGGATGGCGGCTGGCTCGCCAAAACGAGAGAGCTGTACATTTTTGCCTATGGAAGGGTCGACTGGAAGATCCGAGTAGGCCTCCTCCAAACCGCTGACTCCATGCGCCAGCGCGAACTGGATTGCCGTCTTTGCGCCAGACTCCGACTGGGCGACTGCGTAGGCATCCAGGAGATTGCTCTCCGACAAGATCTTCAACAGGTCGCCTAGCGCGGGTGGGGATGCAGCGTTGGCGAGGAGGCGACCGTGCAGCCGCGTCAACACTTTAGTGGCATTGCCAATCAAGGAGCAAGCTCCTTCGGCATGCCTCTTGAGTTGAGCAAGAGTGTCGGTTAGCACGTCTACCCGTCGTATTCCAGGAATCTCCAAAGGAACACCCAGAAGACCTGCAAAGAAAAGAATGTCAAGACTCAGCAAGCTCACCAGGACAGAAGATGAAACTGCGAGAGCCAAAATTGCTTACCCGCGAGACGCTCAGCAAGAGGACGAAGGAATGTGACAAGGTCAGCATCCGCCTTATTGCTAGCATCCTCCAGGTTCTTCAAGGCTTTCTTGGCATCCGCAAGCTTTCCTTCAAGATCCTCCGATCGCATGCGGGAAGCTTCAAGGTCTCGTCGAGTGTCCGCCAATTCAGCCTCCTGAGCTGTTGCCCGATCGGAAATATTATCCTTATCGGCCTTCAAATACTCAAGTTGAGCTGCATAAGTGACATTTGTCTGAAACCAAGAATCGACGAAAGAATGGAAACAAGAAAAGATGATAAAAACTTAGTTCGAAGGAGCTCGTTCTCGGAGGTGAGTCGACTGCATTCTGCTCGAAGCCTCCTGCACTCAGACTCAGCAAGAACCGTGCGGCGGCCAATCGCCGCAAGGGAGTCAACAAGCGACTACACAAAAAATACAGAAAAGAATTAGAAGATAAAAATTGGAGCCTGTACCCGATTGCAATCAATCGACTACAGCCTCGGGGGCTACTCCCATCGGGAGCACTGTCGTGCACCCGATGAAATCAAGAAGAAGGAAAAGACAGACTTTGAGCCTGTAGCCGATCGCATGCGATCGACTACAGCCTCGGGGGCTACTCCCATCGGGAGCACTGTCGTGCACCCGATAGCAATTTGAAGACGAGTAACAGAATTTACCTGGCCCTTGGCGCGGGAGAGAGGATCTGCGGAGCTATCCGTCACCTCTTTCGAAGCTGAAGCCCCGGCAGCAAAACTAGGAACTCCATGTTCCATAGTCGCCGCCTTGGGGGCTACGCTGGGTGAATTCTGGACGGTGCCTGCAGTGGGAACCTCATCCGCAGCTCCTGCCTTACTCTTCCTTTCGGGAGGAAGAGAGGAGGCGTACCTGCGAGGACTAATGGCTTGCACGCTGCGACAAAAGACAAAGCGTCAACACAGATGCGAAGGAAAAACGTTCGACTAAGAACGAGGAGAAAAAACTTACTCATCGTCTTCATCCTCATCCAACATATCCGCATTCCAGGCGGTCTGGATAACTGGGAATGAGGAGGAAGGGGCGCATTTGCAGAGGAGTAGCGTGGATGGGCTCCTTCCCGGGCGACTCTTCCAAGGAGTTGTCCTTAGAAGTGGCCTCATCACCTTCCACCCGACGGCGTTTATAACGATCGCCACCCGAGTCTCCTGCGTCATCCGAAGAATCTTGGTCGGAGCTCGAAGAAGCGTCGGCAACACTGGTGTCGGCTGGACCTTCCAGGTTACTCGTCAACAACTCCGAGGCCTCCGCCCCAGATACAGGAGGATAGCAGGTGGCCATGGACAAACTCTATGGAAAACAGAAGAAAGCAAGGAAAAATTCAAGCAAGGGAAAAATTCATTCGATTAAAACTCAGAACAAACAAGAAAATAAAAGAAGAGGTGAAGGATAAACTCACCGCGGCTGGCGGAGGCTTCGACGCGTCAAAGGCTGCAACTGTGCAGTCGGGAAATTTCTCTCCCACCTTCAGGCTAGTGATAGCCGCGATCTTCTTCTCGAACTCGACGTTCGAGAGCTCCTCGCGACTCACTCGGCTAGGGTCCTCAGAGCCTTGGTACTCCCACATTGTGGAAGGCCTGAGTTGAAGAGGCTAGATCCTGCGCCTGAGGAAGACGGCCGCCATATGCAGTCTGTTTAATACAACCCCAGCACTCTGGTCGCGAAGGGCAGCCACCCTGGCGAGTAGCGGCGCGACAACCCCGGTTTCTTCAATTGACAGCTTGTGCGCCCAGGACCTCCTCTTCTTCAGAACAGCGAACAGGTGGAATTCATGAGTTCCACCCGAGCTGTTGTCGATGACGTAGAACCATTTTTTTCTCCATCCCTGGGCGGAGTCGATGAAGTGCATGTTGAAGTAGCTGGACTCCAATCGAGCTTGGATCCCGAAGCCACCCGTGCGTAACGGCTCACCAGGTTCGGAGTCCACCTGCGATTTCTCGCGGAAGATCTGAACCTTGAAGAGACCCTCCAGAGCCCCCAATGTGGGCGAATGCCTAGGAAGCATTCGCAGAACACGATGAAGCACGATATGTGTTGCACCGCGTTCGGGGGAAGATCGTGAAGCTGTATGCCATAGACATACAACAACCCGAGAAGAAATGGATGGAGGGGGAAAGAGAGGCTGCGCGACACGTGGTCCGCAAAGACCACGCGTTCGTTCGCTTGCGGGTTGGGTACCTCCTCCTTCTTGCCGAGGCGCACCCGCTTCTCGGACTCCGCTGGCAGCAGTCCTTCCCGCTGCATCTCCTTGACGCGTTTTTGCAGTGGTGTTGGGCGACCTCCAGTCACCCGAGCGCGGTGCAGGTTGCACTGAGGCTTCCCCGGATGCGGAAACATCAGCGCCGCGTTTCTTTCCACCAGCCATGGCTGACAGCACGAGCTTGAGGAGAGGAAGAAGATGGGCGCGAAGAAGAAGATGGATTGGAGACGAAGGCTGGGAAGGTTTTACTACAGCGCAAACACCCGTACTTATACACGGAGCGAATCAATCCTGACCACTCGATGCACCACGTGTTGCTCATCGCTACCACCACGTGTGAAGATGAAACGAAGGGGCGGTGAACGCTGTTTCCTGCCACGATCTCAACAGAAGATCGTGCGCATTTACTGCACGGTTTGCGTGAAAACCGGGAACGACGTCTCGTTTCCCGGTCAAAAAGCTGACCAGGTGGGCCAGCCCTATCTGCTCGCACTCTGTCACGTCCCATCGGGAGGAGAAAAGTGCGCCATGATGTCATAGCGCGCATCATCAAGACAAAGAAGTTTCGAATGGAAAGTTCAAACACAAAAATAACTTCGTATGAACAAAATTCCTTCGAATAGAAACAATTCTTTCATAAGCAAAGAAACAAAAATTTCTTTAAACAAGAGAAAGATACCCTACACACGAAAACTCTTTCGTATGGGTGCAGCATCCCAAACATGAAAACTCTTTCATATGGGCACAAAATTCCTAACACGAAAACTCTTTCGTATAGATTTACTAACTCAAACAATTATTCGAGTAGGCAGAACCTACCTTTCTTTTCACTCATATGATATTCACACATCATAAAAACCTGGATTGTTCAGCCGACTAGGCACATCCGGATGACGTATTCTTCGAATATGAAGGTAAGACCCGAAAGATCTCTCTTGAGGGCCTGGAATCGCACTCAAAAGCTGCGTCCTCCGGTATGATTCCGTGTCAACAACACGAAGAAAAATCCTAGCGGACGCGCCAGGTACCCCCATAGGTTAAGTTCGATTCGATAAGACCGCAACGGCCCAGTCGCAACAATCACCTTATCGGGTTCGAGTCGGAGGTCTCGAATCTGTGTAGGTCAGGACTGTTTTTGCCCTAGTCGCAATTAATTGGCCCTGATCTCTCGGGAGAGCCAAGCTACTGTACCACATCCTCCTGCGATAAAAGCCATACGAACAGGCACTTGTATTGCTCGATACTCGAGTATGAAAACTCATTATACAGGGTACACGCCCTCTAAGACAGTGAACAGGAAAGGAAGACAAAGATTTGACCGTCTACTCGACTGGAAAAAGCTCACTCGAGCAAACGCTCGGGGGCTACTGACACCCCATCTCAGGCCCAAGGTTAAAGCCCAAGAAGAGGAGCCTTTGGAATATTCAAGAAGGCCCACGTGAAGCCCACCCGCACTGTCTTGCGGGTTAAGTTTGGAAACTTGTAACCGACCTAGGGTTAGAGTTTGAGTCCTCTCCGGGTAAGGTTTGAGACCTGGCCACCTATATAAGGCCAGGAGAGCCACCGAGAGAGGACCAAGCAACACCTCACCATCGAAACCTTGAACTCGAGACCTTACTCTCGATTCGAGTACCACCATTGTAACCGATCTTTTCATCAATACAGATCGACAAGAGGCAGGAGTAAGTGTTTTACCTCTACGAGGGCCCCGAACCTGGGTAAATCTCGCCCCCTGTCTAGCCGACGATTCCACCAGCGCTCATGGGTTCTCCTATTCGAAACCCGATGGGTTCACCTAAGGGATTTGTAGAGTCAGAGATTCGACAATGACTACATAGAACCTTAAACTCACGGATCTGAGGGAACTGGGGGAATCTATCCAAGAGGTAAGACCTAAAATTGTCTTGGGTATTACTTGGGCCTAACATAACACAACCAAGCAATTGGTTTCACTTTTCTACCCCCTTCCGGCTCACGTAGAGCGGCTAGAACGACAGTTCCATCTTTTTCCTAGTGGGGTTGTGGTTTCTCTGGAGAGGGGGCTCCGAGTCGTCTGAATGCCACCAAATCCCATGGTATGCCATACAATGTGTGTTAGAGTGTGGCATGGGTCTTGTATGCCCAAGATTCCTTCGATCTCTCTGTGTTAGGGCTTCACCAGCGTCAGATTCTCTATAGCGGGTTCCAGGACTACTTAGACCCCGAAACTCCCGGATCTGACGAAACTGGGGGAATCTTGCAAAGAGGTGGGCCCTACCATTTTCTTGGGTTTTCCTTGGGCATAACCTAATACAACCAAGCAGGTGGTTCCACTTTTCTACCCCCCTTCCGCCTAACGTAGAAAGGCCAGAACGACAGTTCCGCCTTTTTCCCCAGCGGGGCTATGGTTTCTTCGGAGAGGGGCCTCCAGATCGTATCAATGCCACCAAATCCCATGGTATTTAATACCATGTGTGTTATAGTGTGTCATGCATCTTGTATGTCCAACATTCCCTCCCTCTCTGTGTTAGGGCTTCACCGACGTCGGATTCTCTCTAGCGGGTTCGAGGACTACTCACAGCATGAAACTCCCGGAACTGACGGAACTCGAGGAATCTTGCCAAGAGGTGGGCCCTACCATTATATTGGGTGTTCCTTGGGCCTAACCTAATCCAACCAAGTAGTTTTTCCCACTTTGTACCCCCTTCCGGTTAACGTAGAGGGGCCAGAACGGCAGTTCCGTCTTTTTTCCAACGGGGGTATGGTTTCTTTGGAGGGGGGCTCCTGATCGTCTGAATTGCACCAAATCCCATGGTATGCCATACCATGTGTGTTAGAGTGTGGAATGGGTCTTGTATTCCCAAGATTCCCTTGCTCTCTCTGTGTTAGGCTTCACGGGCGTCTGATTCTCTCTCGCGGGTTCCAGGACTACTTAGAGCCCGAAACTCCCGAATCTGACGGAACTGGGAGAATCTTGCCAAGAGGTGGGACCAAAAACTTTCTTGGGTGTTCCTTGGGCCTAACCTAATACAAACAAGAAGTTGGTTCCACTTTGCTACCCCCCTTCCGGCTAACATAGAGGGGCCAGAACGGTAGTTCCGTCTTTTTTCCGACGTGGCTATGGTTTCTCTGGAGAGGGGGCTCCAGATCATCTGAATTGCCCCAAATCCCATGGTATGAAATAACATGTGTGTTAGAGTGTGGAATGGTTCTTTTATTCCCAAGATTCCTTCGATCTCTCTCTGTTAGGGCTTCACCAGTGTCAGATTATCTCTGGCGGGTTCCAGGAATACTTAGAGCCCGAAACTCCCGAATCTGACGGAACTGGAGGAATCTTGCCAAGAGGTGGGCCCTACCATTTTATTGGGTGTTCCTTGGGCCAAAACTAATATAAACAAGCAGTTTGTTCCACTTTGCTACCCCCTTCCGCCTAACGTAGAGGGGCTAGAACGGCAGATCCGTCTTTTTCCTCAACGGGGCTATGGTTTCTCCGGAGAGGGTCCTCCAGATCGTCTCAATGCCACCAAATACACCATGGTACTCCATACCATGTGTGTTATAATGTGTCATGAGTCTTGATGCCAAAGATTCCTTCTCTCTCTCTCTATTAGGGCTTTACCGACGCTGGATTTTCTCTGGCGGGTTCCATGACTACTTGGAGCCCGAAACTCCCGGAACTGACGGAACTCGGGGAATCTTGCCAAGAGGTTGGACCTACCATTTTATTGGGTGTTCCTTGGGCCTAACCTAATTTAACCAAGCAGTTGGTTCCACTTTGCTACCCCCTTCGGGCTAACGTAGATGGGCCAGAACGGCAGTTCCGTCTTTTTCCCAACGGGGCTATGGTTTCTTTGGAGAGGGGGCTCCGGATCGTCTGAATTGCACCAAATCCCTGGTATTACATACCATGTGTGTTAGAGTGTGGAATGGGTCTTTTATGCCCAAGATTCCCTCGCTGTCTCTATGTTAGGGCTTCACCGACGTCAGATTCTCTCTGGCGGGTTCGAGGACTACTTAGAGCCAGAAACTCCCGGATCTGACGGAACTGGAGGAATCTTGCCAAGAGGTGGGACCTACCATTTTCTTGGGTGTTACTTTGGCCAAACCTAATACAACCAAGCAGTTGTTCCACTTTGCTACCCACTTTCGGCTAACGTAGAGGGGCCAGAATGGTAGTTCTGTCTTTTTCCCAACATGGCTATTGTTTCTCTGGAAAGGGGGCTCCGGATCGTGTGAATTGCACCAAATCACATGGTATGCCATACCATGTGTGTTAGTGTGTGGCATGGGTCTTGCATTCCCAAGATTACCTCGCTCTCTCTGTGTTAGGGCTTCACCGGCGTCAGATTCTCTCTGGCGGGTTCCAGGACTACTTAGAGCCCGAAACTCCCGGATGTGAAGGAACTGTGGGAATCTTACTAAGAGGTGGGACCTACCATTTTATTGGGTGTTACTTGGGCCTAAAAAAAAGCAACTAGTTCTACTTTGCACCCCCTTTCGGCTCATGTAGAGGAGCCAAATCAGCAGTTCCGTCCTTTTTCTCCAACAGGCCTAGGGTTTCTCCGGAGAGGGGCGGCTCTGGAGCGTCTGAATCCCAACCAAGGCTAGGTTATGCCATACCATGTGTGTTAGAGTGTGGAGTGTGTATTCGATGCTAAAGACTTCCTCGCTCTCTGTGTTAGGGTTTCATCGGCGTCAGATTCTCTCTAGCGGGTTCCACAACTACTTAGAACCTTAAACTCACAGATCTGATGGAACTGGGGGAATCTATCCAAGAGGTAGGACCTAGCATTGTCTTGGGTGTTATTTTGTCAAAACATAACACAACCAAGCAATTGGTTCCGCTTTGCTACCCCCTTCCAGCTCACGTAGAGGGGCCAGAACGGCAGTTCCGTCTTTTCCAAGTGGGGCTATGGTTTCTCTGGAGAGGGGGCTCTGGATCGTCTGAATGCCACCAAATCCCATGGTATGCTATACCATGTGTGTTAGAGTGTGGCATGGGACTTTTATGCCCAATATTCCCTCTCTCTCTATGTTAGGGCTTCACCGGCGTCAGATTCTCTGGCGGGTTCGAGGACTACTTAGAGCCCGAAACTCCCGGATCTGACGGAACTGGGGGAATATTTCCAAGAGGTGGGCCCTACCATTTTCTTTGGTGTTCCTTGGGCCTAACATAATACAACCAAGCAGTTGGTTCCACTTGCTACCCCCTTCCTCTTAACGTAGAGGGGCCAGAACGTCAGTTCCATCTTTTTCCCCAGCGGGGCTATGGTTTCTCCGGAGAGGGGTCTCCAGATCGTCTCAATGCCACCAAATCCCATGGTATGTCATACCATGTGTGTTATAGTGTGTCATGGGTCTTGGATGCCCAAGATTCCCTCTCTCTCTGTGTTGGGCTTCACCGGCGTCGGAATCTCTCTTGCGGGTTCCAGGACTACTTAGATCCCGAACTTCCGAAACTGAAGGAACCCGGGGAATCTTGCCAACAGGTGGGACCAACCATTGTATTGGGTGATCCTTGGGCCTAACCTAATACAAAAAAGCAATTGGTTCCACTTTGCTACCCCTTTCCAGCTCACGTAGAGGGGCCAAAACGGCAGTTCCGTCTTTTTCCACATCGGGGCTATGGTTTCTCCGAAGAGGGGGCTCCGGATCGTCTGAATGCCACCGAATCCCAAGTTATGCCACACCATGTGTGTTAGATTGTTTGATAGGTCTAAGATGGCAAACATTCCCTTGCTCTCTATGTTAGGGCTTCACCGGTGTCGGATTCTCTCTGCGGGTTCTAGGATTACTTAGAGCTCGAAACACCCGGTACTGGCGGAACTGGGGGAATCTTGCCAAATGGTGGGACCAACCATTGTATTGGGTTTTCCTTGGGCCTAACCTAACACAACCAATCAATTGGTTCCACTTTGCTACCCCCTTCCGGCTCACGTCGAGGGGCCAGAACGACAGTTCCGTCTTTTTCCCCATCGGGGCTATGGTTTCTCCAGGGAGGGGGCTACGGATCGTATGAATGCCACCAAATCCCATGGTATGCCATATAATGTGTGTTATAGTGTGTCATGGGTCTTGGATTCCCAAGATTCCCTCGCTCCCAGTGTTAAGGATTCACCGGCGTCGGATTCTCTCTCGCGAGTTCGTGGACTACTTAGAGCCCGAAACTCCCGGATCTGACGGAACTGGGGGAATCTTGCAAAGAGGTAGGACATACCATTGTCTTAGGTGTTCATTGGGCCTAACCTAACACAATAAAGCAATTGGTTCCACTTTGCTACCCCCTCCGGCTCACGTAGAGGGGCCAGAACGGCAATTTCGTCTTTTCCCCAACGGGGCTATGGTTTCTCTGGAGAGGGGGCTCCGGATCATCTGAATGCCACGATATCCCAGCGTATGCCATACCATGTGTGTTAGAGTGTGTCATGGGTCTTGGATTCCCAATATTCCCTCGCTCTCTGTGTTAGGGCGCGCTTCACCGGCGTCATATTCTCTGCATGTTCGAGGACTACTTAGAGCATGAAACTCCCGGATCTGACGGAACTGCGGAAATCTTGCCAAGAGGTGGGCGCTACCATTGTCTTGGGTGTTCCTTGGACCTAACTTAACAAAACCAACAAACTGGTTCCAATTTTCTACCCCCTTCCGAGTCACATAGAGGGGCCAGAATGTCAGTTCTGTCTTTTCCCCCATCGGGGCTATGGTTTCTCCGGAGGGGGGCTCCGAATCGTCAGAATGGCACAAAATCTCATGGTATGCCATACCGTGTGTGTTAGAGTTTGGCATGGGTCTTGTACGTCCAAGATTCCCTCTCTTTATTATGGCTTCACTGGCGTCAGATTTTCTCTAGCGGGTTCCAGTACTATATTGAGAGCCCGAAATTCCCGGATATGACAGAACGGGGGAAATATTGCCAGGAAGTGGGACCTACCAATGTCTTGGGTGTTCCTTGGTCCTAACCTAACACAACAAAGCAATTAGTTCCACTTGGCTACCCCTTGCGTCTCATGTAGAGGGTCCAGAACGACAGTTCCGTCCTTTTTCTCCTGCGGGCTTAGGGTTTCTCCGGATAGGGGCTCAAGAGCGTCTAATCCCGCTCAAGCCTAGGGTATGCCATACCATGTGTGTTAGAGTGTGGAATGGTACAACAAATCAATGTTTGGCAAGTGGGGGCTTTGGAGTGTCAGAATCCTACGTAATCCATGGTGGAGCCCTAAAAATATACTTATAAATGTGTGGTGATAGGTGGGGAGGGCCAATATCCTACTCATAGGTGTGACCAGTTTCACTGACATCACATAGGAAGGTTATTCATTACCTAGGGGGGAACCATCTATGCTCCCCTTCAGAACCAAGCAAAAAAGAACAGTGGTCTACCCCTTCCGACACCGGTGATAGGTGTAGACAAAAAAGTTGACTAGCATCCAACAGCTAGCAAATTTTAAGCCACCTATCAACATGTAGTAGTATTCCACATAATTGACACTTTGCAGCATTTTAGGTCAAATACTTTCAGGATTTCTTCACAATCTTTAGTACTAAATAATTGCATAAATGCTCAATTTTTGTAAGAAACCCATCAGCATCGGACGGCTAGCAAAGTTTCCCGCGGTTCCGCCAAAATTTCGCGTCGCTCCGAAAAATTCGCGCCAGGACATCCCGCCCAATTTTTTTCGTGCAAGGATATTTTACTTCTCAGCCCTCCCGCATGCAACTGTCAACCTTTAGCCTAGATGGAATTTATGTAATCGTTCCGAAACCCTGCCTTATCCCCTCGATCGGCCCTCTTGCCGAAAGAGAAAGTCACTACTTCGAAATATCCACTCACCCTTGTCCTCCCAAAACAGATCCTCTATTCCCCCGGTCTCACACCTCGCCGTATAGCTCGCTTGCCAGAACACCCTCGTCACCGTCGAGATCGCCTTCCAGATCTGCCTCATCACCGGCCTTTTCGCCATCCAGATCCGCCACCTCGCCGTTGTGCTCGCTGTCTGCCACATCGTCTCCAATCTCGCTGTACGTTATCTTCCACCTCGCCGCCGTACTCGCCGGTCAGCCACCTCGATGCCGTGTTTGCCGGTCAGCCACCTCGCCACCGACCTCGTTGTACGTCCAGATCTGCCACCTCGTCTCCAACCTCGCCGCAACATCATCGTCAATGTCTGCAAGCATGCTGAAACGAGTGAAGATTGAAGGCGAGAAATGCAGCAAGACAGAAGGCCCTAAAGCCGCATGCAACTATTCTTTTTAAATTGCTTGTCTATTTAATTGTATGTTTGATGCTTCCTTATTATCCTTCTTATGTTCGATGCAGTTAATCTTTCTAAATTGGTTGTCTGTTTAATCGTATGTTCGATGCTTCATTATTATCCTAATTATACTGCTAATGTTTGATGCAATAAATCTCTCTAAACGGTTTCTTGTAACGGAAATAGGAAGGGGGGCCTTCTTGCTTGGTAAAACTTTACTCATTTGCAGCAATCTAGATTTTATACTACGTATTAGGTTTAAGGTCACTTTGCTTGTGATCCTATCAGTCTTAGTTAGGATAAGAATTTGTATTACTTGCACTGAACTGTTCTTACAAGATGAGTTCCTTAATTTTTTATGCTGTATTAGGTTCTTATGAAGTGTTATATTTGTAGTTTACTTTGAGTTCTTTATTCATGTTGGGATCGCCACTACACCCCATTGAAGAAGAGCGTGCCAGATCTATCATGGCAAACAATGCAAAGATGCATGAACTGGGCGTAAAGCATCAAGTTTTCTTTCATGTCCTACTGTACCCTCCCCCCTCCCAAAAGACCAAGAAGCAAGACTCTGGATCTCAGTACATGCCTGTGTATGATGTTGAAGAGGAATCAGATGCCACTGAAGGATACTTGTCATATCAATCACTATCCAGCGTGGACAATGAGCTGTGGGTTATTCCCTAACCCGGTAGCTCAACATTCTTTCATGATATCACAACAACTAGGGTGCAGCTTTCTTATCTTGTGTTGAACTGTTTGATCAATGTAGCACCATATATTTTGTGCTACTTCCTCTATTCCATACTATAAGATGTTTTGGAAAGCTAATTAAGGTCATGAAATCCTCTTATAGTAATTAAGGCTGCCGTTGTCATTTCAACATGGTTTCCATCTATCTTCCTCACATGCTTGGCACCTGCTATTCCATATATGCTTCTTATCTGCTAGTTCATTACACACACAGTTGGTTGATTATAATCTGCTACTCCCTCTGTTCCTAAATATAAGATGTTTTAGCCTTTTTCTACATTCATATACATCTACATGTATCTACACATCTTCTATTGTATATGTTCACTCATATTAGTAAGTAGTTTTCATCTATTTTTTTACATGCTTGTCATCTGCTATTTTCATCTATCTTCCTCACATGCTTGACACATGCTATTTCATCTATGCTTCTTATCTGCTAGTTCATTACACACACCGTTGTTTGACTATAATCTTCTAGTTTTCATCAATTTTTTGTACATGCTTGTCATCTGCTAGTTTCATTTATGTTCTATACATTCTTTTGATCTATTATTTTCATCTATTTTCTTTGCATGCTTGATAGGCAAGCAAAAAAGGGTGATGTCTCGATCTGCTTCAGAGGATGAGGATGAGGATGATAGTCAAGTTGTCATGCTAAAGAGTGGAAAGCATACTTTATCAAAGAATCCGAGCAACTGAGTGTGTAATCATGTTGAAGTTGTCATGATGAAGAGAAGGGTGATGCCCGTGTGTAATCAAGTCTTTCAAAGTCTGAGCTTGAACCGCAGCTTGATGTGAATATGCGCAGAACAATTGCTTATATGAGGATGGCGAAAGCATAATCCAAGCAACTGAGGCTGAAGTTTGTAGTTGATATGGAAGACATTAGGAAGCAACAAGCTGCGCTAAAGAAATCTCAACTAGAAGGAGTTGCCCTACTTCAGATGTTGGCTGAGCAGATGCGTGGTCCTTGAAACTGTGGCTCTGTATGTTGGTTTGATATTCCGTGAGAAAAACTAAGTCTTTGATGTCTGTTATGTGGTTTGCTTTTCTGCCTGTGTGCAATTGGCAATTATAACGATGATGTAACCACCAAAATAGCACCAAAACCGACATCATAGTAACGTAACGTAAAAGTCCGTCAAGGCAAATACTTACACGTGGCGATGTATGCCCAGCCCACGTGTCCTACTATGAGTGGGCGATTCGACGACATAAATATAACTTCCCCGACACGGTGATGACATCACCCAAATATGAGACGGGAAAAAACGTCATGGAAAAGACGTTGCGTGGCACCATTTGGTTTGTGCACGTGCCACGAGTTTAGGGACGGAAAAAAAACGTCGCTGGGTAGCCCGCGACGAGCAGATTTCGTCCCAGAAGAAGGCGACGTGGCGCTATTTTGTTTCCATGTGGCGTATTTTGAACTGTCCACATGGTTTCGCCAGATTGGTAGAGACCCGCGACGGAAAAAATGTCTCTGGCTAGCCCGGGACGAACAGATTTCGTCCTAGAAGAAGGCAATGTGGAACCATTTGTTTCCATGTGGCATATTTCGATTGGTCCACATGGTTTCACCTCACTGGTCAAGACTCGTGACGTAAAAAAAAGTTCCCACGTTTGCCATGTCATCTGATTACGATAACGGCCGTTAGAACCTCGTTTGCCACGTGTCGCCTCATAGCGAAGAAATAAAAACGTTGATGCTTATTCTGCTTAGTCCGTATGGCCCTACTGGTGGCGACGATTTGTTGAATGTTGCAGATATCCTTGACGGTTTTAGGTTCATATAAACGTCGCAGACTCGTCCCTGACAGTCGATCTGATACGTTTTCATTTCGTCCTGCAAAACGTACCGGATTTCCCTTAGCGACGGTTTGGAGCTCATCCGCAACGTTAGAGAAACGTCCCAGACCGCGCGGAATTTGGTAGTGTAACTTCCATCTTGGTAACCCATCTTGGTAACTTCCATCTTGGTAATCCATCTTGGTAATCCATCTCGGTAACCCAACTTGGTAACTTCCATCTTGGTAATCCATCTTGGTAACTTCCATCTTGGTAACCCATCTTGGTAACTTCCATCTTGGTAACCCATCTTGGTAACTTCCATCTTGGTAATCCATCTTGGTAACTTCCATCTTGGTAATCCATCTTGCTAACTTCCATCTTGGTAACTCATCTTGGTAACTTCCATCTCGGTAATCCATCTTGGTAATCCATCTTGGTAACCCATCTGGGTAACTTCCATCTTGGTCACTATTTAAGACCAAGTTTTACCCTACTCGGGGGTATCCCTCCGACACCCACTCCTTGTGTTATGGCTTCACCGGCGTTAGAATTTCTATGGAGGGTTCCAGGACTACTTAGAGCCCAAAACTTCTGGATCCGGCTGAACGGGGGGAATCTTGCCAATAGGTGGGCCCTACCACTGTCTTGGGTGTTCCTTGGGCCTAACATAACACAACCAAGCAATTGGTTCCACTTTGCTACCCCTTCCGTCTCACGTAGAGGGGCTAGAACGGCAATTCCTTCTTTTCCCCAACGGGGCTAGGATTTCTCCGGAGAGGGGCTCCGGAGCGTCTGAATGCCACCAAGTCCCTTGGTATGTCATACCATGTGTGCTAGTGTGGAATGTGTCTTGTATTCCCAAGATTCCCTCACTCCCTGTGTTATGGCTTCACCGGTGTCGGATTCTCTATGGCGGGTTCCATGACTTCTTAGAACCCGAAACTCCCGAATCTGGCAGACAGGGGGAATCTTGCCAATATGTGAGCCCTACCGCTGTCTTGGGTGTTCCTTGGGCCTAAACTGACACAATCAAGAAGTTGGTTCCCCTTTTCTACACCCTTCCGGCTCGCGTAGAGGGGCCAGAACGGCAGTTCCGTCTTTTTCCCCAACGGGGCTAGGGTTTCTCCGGAGAGGGGCCCCGGAGCGTCTGAATGCCACCAAGTCCCATGGTATGTCATACGATGTGTGCTAGAGTGTGTCATGTGTCTTGTATTCCCAAGATTCCCTCACTCCCTATGTTATGGCTTCACCGGCGTTGGATTCTCTATGGCGGGTTCCAGGACTACTTAGAGCCTGAAACTCCCGGATCTAGCGGAACGGGGGGAATCTTGCCAATAGGTGGGCCCTACCACTATCTTGGGTGTTCCTTGGGCCGAACCTAACACAACCAAGAAATTTGTTCCTCTTTGATGCCCTCTTCCGGCTCACGTAGAGGGGCTAGAACTGTAGTTTCGTCTTTTTCACCATCTGGGCTAGGATTTCTCCGGAGAGGGGCTCCGGAGCGTTGAATTTCACCAAGTCACATGGTATGTCATATCATGTCTGCTACAGTGTGGCATGTGTCTTGAATTCCCAAGATTCCCTCACTCCCTATGTTATGCCTTCATCGGCGTCAGATTCTCTATGGCAGATTTTGGGATTACTTAAAGCCCAATACTCTCGGATCTGGCGGAACGGGGGATCTTGCCAATAGGTGGGCCCTACCACTGTCTTGGGTGTTCCTTGGGCCTAACCTAACACAAACAAGCAATTCGTTCCGCTTTGCTACCCCCTTCCGACTCACGTAGAGGGGCCAGAACGATAGTTCCGTCTTTTTCCCGAGCGGGGCTAGGGTTTCTCCGGAGAGGGGCTCTCGAGCATCTGAATGCAACCTAGGGCCATTGTATGCCATACCACGTGTGCTAGAGTGTGGCATGTGTCTTTTCTGTCAAGATTACCTCACTCCCTGTGTTATGGCTTCACCGGCGTCGGATTCTCTATGACGCATTCTAGGACTACTTAGAGCCCGAAATTCCCGGATCTAGCGGAACGGGGGGAATCTTGCCAATAGGTGGGCCCCACCAATATCTTGGGTGTTCCTTGGGCCTAACCTAACACAACCAAGCATTTGGTTCCACTTTGCTACCCCCTTCCGGTTCACGTAGAGGGGCCAGAACGTCAGTCCCGTCTTTTTCCCCATCGGGGCTAGGGTTTTTCCGGAGAGGGGCTCCGGAGTGTCTGAATGCCACCAAGTCCCATGGTATGCCATAACATGTGTTCTAGAGTGTGGCATGTGTCTTGTATGCCCAAGATTACCTCACTCCCTGTGTTATGGCTTCACCGGCGTTGGATTCTCTATGGCGGGTTCCAGAACTACTTAGAGCCCGAAACTCCCGGATCTGGCGGAACAGGGGGGTCTTTCCAATAGGTGGCCCTACCACTGTCTTGGGTGTTCCTTGGGCCTAACCTAACACAACAAATCAATTGGTTCCACTTTGCTACCCCTTTCCGTCTCACTGGCGTCGGATTCTATCTCGCGGGTTCCAGGAGAGGGGGCCTAGGGTGTCTCCAGAGAGGAGGCTCCGAAGCGTTAAAATCTTGTCAATAAACTTATTGAGTTTAATTACTTGCTAATATTATTAATAATAATTGTTTTAATAATATTGTATAAAAGAAAAATTGCAAATACGAGGATTTTTTTTAATCATTGCCGTGTGTATGCAGGAGCTTAGCGGGTGTGCAATATTTCACATCTATGTCAATACCTAGTTATTTTGCATTCAAATGTTTCAATTCTCATGTGTTTCTTTCTTTCTCTCGTGGTCTAGATGGATGGGAGCTAGGAGCGGACATCTGTGGCATGAGGACTTCTCGTATGCTTCCATTTGTCATGCTACATTGATGTAATGATGAATTCGCTGTAAATAATGATGTTATGGATGAATTTTGATGTTATGAATGATATTTTTTGTGTTTTGATGCATTTCGGATGATATGTGTGTTGCTGGGATGATAATGGTTGCTGAAATACTATATTGCAAATGTTTTGTCATTTTGAACTGAAATGTTTTAGCAAAACAAAAAAGGTAAATTTTCGACCTCTTTGTCGTGTGCTAGCATACGGTAAAGAAATTTTCACTCTTTGCCGTGTGCTAGCACACAGCAAAGAGGACACGTGGAGCCAGATTGTAGAATCTGGCATTTTTTGTCACTCTTTGCCGCTGGCACACGACAAAGAGACAAGAATCTTTGTCGAGTGCAAGCACACGGGAAAGATTGGCACGGATGACACAATTGGGGAGGGGGGATGGGGCCCACCTGTCAGGTCGTTGCCGTGTGCTAGCACACGGCAAAGAGCCACTAGTGGAGGGCACCTATTTTTCCCCGGTTGGGGGGGGGCTTACGCACCGGCTGCCCAACCGGGTTTCGCAAACTCGGGCTAAAGGCCCCCCCTAATGACCCGGTGGTTGTTACATGTGCTCTTTTGCCCACGTGTGCTCTGCGCAGCGTGCAGGCATGCACCCTTTTACCCCGGTTGGTAACACCAGCCGGGGCAAAAGGTTCTCTGCCGCTGTAGAGCTTTGGCATATTTCTTTTTGGTGCTGTTTTCGGGTGTTATTTATGTGTTGTTTTCTTTTCGGTGAGGCGTAAATGACATATTTTTTGCACATCGACAGTAATCATCATACAAATCATTGCATTCAATGATATTATCAAAAGATAATTACATTGATCTCAATTAGATCATTACATATGAATAGAGTTATACACATTGAGATCATTACATGCAGATCATTGTTTATATTTAATAATGGAATGTTCCATTTGGAGCTATGACTTCCTTCAGCAGAAAACCCGCCAATTCCTCTTGAAGTGCTTCTAATCGGTCTGCCGGTAGGAGCTCCTCTCATAGATCGTGCAGGGTTATATTTGTCCTTCTGCCCAACCGCTCATTCACGATTATCCTTATGTTCTCCATGACAAAGAAGCCACATAAATTTGTTCCATATGGCTGCTGAGGGCACTTTACGAGAAATATAATTGAATCAAATAATGCTCAAGGAATTAAACAGAGATGCGTGAATGTAGAAAGTACTACTTACGATGAGTGTGTCAAATTTCATATCCAACTTCGTTAAACCGGGTTGTTGCTTCCTGAACCGCTTCCAAGCCATGTCCGGGAAATAAAAAAAAATATGGGTCATGGTACGATAATGATTGAACAAAAGGGGACAGTGTAGTGCGACAACGATTAAACTTACTTTGTGAGCATTGAAATAATGGGCTTGTACTCCTTTTGGCCTTTATCCATAGAGTCCATGAGATCAACTACTCTAGTGTAAAAGTGACTGTTGAAAAGAATCCAGTGAAAACTGCACACGCGTTTATATACATAGTCACGCATAAACTCATCAATTACACTTAACACCGACTTAGCAAAGTAGAAATGTGAAGGAATATGCATAAGACAGAAACATAGTATTTCACTACAGCGAAATTGTTTCCTCAAAAACATAACGATGTTATCCTCTGTCGCTTCAGGGTATTCCACTAAAATGTAACCATTGATGACATATGGGTCAATGAACCCAATGCCACCGTTTCCATTACATTCCCAAATCTTCATCCTGCATAATATATATCGTGCAGTGAGCATAATATATATAAGAAGCAATGATCAAACTAGCTGAGGTAGATACTTACAGACAATAGGTGCTGATGAGCGATTGTCAATTATAGAAGAAAAAAAGATCTTCAAAAATCAATACAGACCGAGTCATCGTGGAAGTAATCCTCTTCTTTAACTTCACCATGACTTGGTCTAGCCCCTCCTTTACGGTCTGGGTATACCACGTATGCAGTTGGCGCTTGAGTGTTGTCAAAGAGTTGAGCTGGTCAGATCTGACGAGAGACTTCCCTAATCATATTTCCACGCCAATTCAGCCGGTTCGAAGTTGTCGGATTGTCTTAGGAGTTGGTCAACTTATATACTACACTCTCTGGCAAACCTCGCAGCTGCTTCCAGATCAACTTGATTGGAGGGAGTCTGTGCAGTGTCCAGCACCTTGAGCGGGGGGGGGGGGGGGGCGATTGTTTTGGCTGCTTCCCGAGCTGGGGAATTGTTTTCCTCGCCTTCTTGACTTTGTTATAAGTCATCAATAATCCGTGATCATAGTCAGATGGCAGATTCATCTGAACTTGGTATGGCATCTCCAGCATGTTCTTGAAGTGCTTCTTCACAGCCGGATCTATTGGTTCCTTTGGCGGCTCTGAGGTTTTATTTTCCCACGCAGCCATCTGACGTTTCGTGTCCGCGGTCACCCACTCGTCGGTCTCCTCGTCATTCATATGGTAAGACAACTTTTTTTTACAGCGGCTTGGCTTTCATCTTCGGAGCACGTTTGTTCTTCGGGGAAGACTTAGAGGCAGCAGCCTTCCGCTTAGAGGACTAAGTGGGCGGTGGAGTCGGCTCACGCATCGGAGATTGAGCCGGACTCGGGCTGCTGACGTCCATGGCTTCGACGTGTGCTGGAGATGATGTAGCCGCCGGACTGCGTCTCGGAGAAGTAGGTGGTGGTGTACTGCATCTCGGAGAAGTAGGTGGCAGTGGTGGCGGCGGTGGACTGCGTCTCGGAGAAGTAGGTGATTCTGCTGTCGGTGGACTGCGTCTTGGAGAAGTATGTGCATCTGCTGGCGGTGGACTGCGTCTCGGAGAAGCAGGTGGCGGTGGTGGCGGTGGACTGCGTCTCGGAAACACTATGGCATTCTTTTTCCATTGAATGATGGAATTGCCGGCCTCTCCCAACGTCTCTACCCCATCACCTCCGGGGATGTCGAGCCGTAGTATCCTCCAATCTAGCTGAACATCATCCACACCAACACGAGCATAGCCAGCCGTGATCGGACGACCATGGCAGGTCACTCCCTCTACACAAGGTAAAGCGTAGCCGTCCGCCACCTTGATGGGTACGTTCGAGATCGACACGCATAGCTCACAGCTTGTCTTCTCCTTGATTGCTTCCACGACCTCCGTCTGTGCAGCGGCATCAACAATCATAACTGCACGCTAGCCGGTACCTCCGTTGATGCCACACTGCTCCGGCGTTGAGATGGGTTTGTTTTGTCAAATGTAGTGTCTTTATCATGGGAGAGCCATGCACTAAGCTCATCAATCTGCTTTTGCTGCCTCATCACTGCGGCTTCCAAGACACCAACCCGTTCTACGACCTACGCCTCCTTCTTTTTTTTCCTCTCTCTCGGCTTCTATATGGATAGACACAATCTTCCGGCTTGAAGCCAAAGCACCACAGATATCGTCCTTTGCCTCGTTTCCAGCCGCCATGTTCTGGATTCCTGAGGGATTTTGTAAGCTCGTCATTCTCTCGATCTGGCTTGAACTCTCCCTCTTTAACCTCTTTGAACACTTTCTCAAGTGCCGCAAAGGGGACCTTTATTTTTTCAGTCATAATAAGGTGTCCTTCTGCGTCAAACATCGCCCCATGCCCAAGCAACCAATTCCTTGACCTCCGCGGAAAATCCTGTGTACCTGGAATGATCCCCTGCTCTCGCAGTTCTGCCTCGAGTTTGTCAAACTTAGGCACTGCAACTCTGTAGCCACCTGAACCCATCTTATGGTGATATACCTTCCTCCCCGCATTTGCCGCATTCTTGGCTGACCTTCTCTTCCCCTTTTCTGATTCCTTGTACACCAGAAATGCTGGCCAGTGTGCCTTCTGCTTCTCAGGCAGCCCCTCAAATTTTGGGACTTATTTTTTCTTCTGATATTCCTTCCATAATATTTTCTTGTAGGCATTGAAAGCCTCGGCCATCTTCTTCAGAGCCCAGTGCATCACTGCGTCGCGCATTGCCTTTTGTGTCTTGGCGGTATCACATTCTGGGAGACTGAAATGGTTCATCGGCTTGTCGAAGATAGCTTGTTTTGACCGTTCTGAGACTAATAAAACTGCCAGATTGTCAGGATCGTCTTCGTCCTTTGCTGGCTAATTCCATTCTTCAACACTTATCGAGATCACGTCCCTGACAATAACTCCACATTGGCTTGTAAACTTAGTTGCTGTCTTGAGAGGACAAGCAGGTTCGCTGGATCGATAGACTTGCTCGATTAGCAGATACACTTTCGAGCTCATCTCTTGAGCCGGGCCTCGTTTCGACCTCTTGGTAGACGATGTCGATGAAGTAGGTTCCACGACCTTCACTAAGGCTTGTTCATCACTGCTTTTCTCCGGTACCACATCCGGTCCTTGCAATTGCTCTTCTTCCTCCATTCCCTGACCTGATTCATTCATGTACTGCGAGCCGTCGTCTTCCCCTCCACCGTCATTGGGTCCACCGGGGAGTGTACTTTCTTCTATTATCGCGAACAGCTGTTCTTCACCCTCTCTGTCGTCCATAGCTCAACTAATACAAATGGAAGATAAAATACATTAGTAAGTTATAAATTCTCTTGGAAAAATAATATTCCACTAAACAATCATCACAACAGTACACATACTAGTGAAAACAATATTGCATGTTGTTCCTGTTAAGAGGTACTACATGCGGTGGTATACAGGCGATGAAAGTTAAACACAAAGGAACACATTACTTCCGTCATTCTCCGAAATCAAGTTGGACCTTCATATTTTGTGCTTATTACGAGGTAGTATACATGATGGCGATACGGAGAAGGATGAAGACAAGGGGTTCTGAACTTCGTTGAAACTTAAAAAAATCACATACCTAAGTGTTTGTGAGACCAAACAAAGTTGGACCATTTCGTGCACATACATAATGGGGACATTCTTCATAACCCCGGACGGGGCTATGCAAAATATCACCATTACGTATATGTACCAAACGGTGCAACTCAGTTCTGATCTCTAACATACGTGACGTTCCTTAGTTCCAACCGAAACCCTCATCTTAATCCTTTCCCCGGATCACCACCGCCATCAGTACCTCTTAAACGGCACAAAACGACACTACCCTCAGACCCAGTCCAGGCGCCCTGATCCTTCGAGGGAGTCCAGAGCACCGTCCGGCGGTAGTGACGACGACGACGACTACGATGACTACGAGTCGGAGTACTATAGGCCTAGGCAGGAGTATGACTAGCAGATCAGATCCACTCTTGCCGAGTAAACTTGCGACTCGAACGGGGCATAACAGATGTAGCATTCCGGATCATCCATGTCATGTATGAAAATATTGCAGATGTCTCCCTCTTCTTCTTGATTGGTGGGATTCAGACACCATCCAAGGAAGAAGAAGAGGAAGAGATCTGCAATGTTTTCACACATGATATGGATAATTTGAAATGCTACATCTGTTATGCCCCGTTCGAGTCGCAAGTTTACTCGGCAAGAGTGGATCTGATCTGCTAGTCATACTCCTACCTAGGCCTATAGTACTCCGACTCGTAGTCGTCGTAGTCGCCGCCGTCGTCGTCACTATCGTTTCCCTCTTAGTTCCCCTTGGTTTCCTCTTCGTTCCCCTCGGTTCCCTCATGTTTCTCTCACTCATGTATCCGGTGATTACATGTGCTCGATGTTTTGGATTTAGAAAATATGAACAACTAATAAAAACTAACAAAAAAACTAACGCAAAAAAATACTATCAACTAATAACAACTAACAACTAATGATAAAAAATAGTATGAACAAGAATTAACAAGTAATAACAACAAACAGTAAAAAACCTAACGCTAAAAATACTAATAGTAAAAACTAATAATAAAACTAATACTAAAACTAAACTAAATATAAAACTAAAAAAGTAATACTAATACTAAAACTAAAACTAAAAAAACTAAAACAGTATTAAGAGTAAAACTAATACTAAAATTAACTAAAACAAAAAAAATTGATCTCGCGCGTGGTGAGGGCCAGTGGCCGGCGCCGGCCGCTCACCTCGAGGGCGCAGGCGTGAGTTGAACGGCGGCGAGCAGTACGGGGCTGAGGAGCACCACGGCGAGCAGTACGGCGACGAGCAGTACTAGGCGCGGGTGCGGGCTCGGGGGGGAGAGGGGGTGGCGCGCTATCCAGCGGCGCGGCGCGCCGTGTCCGACGGCGCGGAAATCCGGCAGCCTGACGGCGCTGTGGTGATTTCTGCGTCGTCTGGGACTTCGTCGTTCTGCGGGGGTTTGCACCGGGCGGAGCAACCGCCCGGGGTTATATTGTGGGAGGCCTTTTGTCCCGGTTGGTAACTCCAACCGGGGCAAAAGGGTGTCTTTTACCCTGGTTGGTGCCACCAACCGGGGCAAAAGGGGGAGGTGGTCCCTCGCTTGCCCGCGCACCTCCCTCTTTTTTTTCCCGGTTGGTGGCACCAACCGTGGTAAAAGGCCAAAAATTTCATTTTTTTCCCTGCCGCCATTTTTTCCCTGCCACATTTCAAATACAATTTCAAATACTTTTTCAAATAGACTTCAAATGGTTTTGAATTTGGAGAAACTTTCAATATGAAAATTTAAATTGCGTAAACAATTCAAATACATTTTCTGTTTTAAAAATTAACTATTCTGACTATTTAAACTAGTAACAATTTTTGAATTTTCAAACATTTTAAAAAACCTAGTTTATGAATGATTTCAAATGTGGAGAAACTTTCAGTATGAAAAGTGTTTAAAATTGCGTAAACATTTCAAATACATTTTATGTTTTAAAAATTAATTATTCTAACTATTTAAACTAGTAACAATTTTAGAATTTTTAAAATTTAAAAAACCCTAGTTTATGAATGGTTTCGAATTTGAAGAAACTTCCAATATAAAAGTGTTTAAAATTGCGTAAACATTTCAAATACATTTTCGGTTTTAAAAAATAAATATTCTAACTATGAAAAGTGAGGCGCGGGACTTGGGCCGCGTGGCGCGGGTGTTGTGCCACGTGGCGCGAGAGTTGTGCCGCGTGGCCGCGAGCGCGCGGTATAAAATGCCGCTCCTCGAGCGTCTGCTCCTCTCCACGCGTCCACTCCTCTCCCTCTCTCCTCTCCACGCACCGCTGCGCCGCCACCATGCCTCCGAGGAGGAACAGCACCACCGGCTTCAGTGGCGTCCGAGCGCATCAAAACGGAATATTCACCGCGGAGATCCGCTACGGGGACGTCCGCATCCCCTTGGCTCCTTTGTGACGGTGGCGGAGGCCTCCCGGCCTGGGACGCGGCAGCCTGGCGCCTCAACCGCCCGCAGTCGCTGATGAATTTCAACGACTGCCAGAGACGCTGGGAAGCGGAGGCCAGGGCGCCGACGCCGCATATCGTCATTGCCGCCGACCACTGCCACCTCCACCACTGCGCGTTTTAGGGCCTAGTCGATGCCAGGGACGAGCGCGCCGTCCGCGAGTATTACCGGAATAATCAGGAGGAGCAGCGCGCCGACGAGGAGCTCTGGCAGACCCACGCGGCTGAGCGGGCGGAGCGCCGTCTTCAACGCCACCTCATGTTAGAGGCCACCCAGGAGGCGAGGATGAAGGCGCTTCAAGAGCTCCGCCGGGCCGACCACGCCCGCGAAGTCTGGGCCTCCAACGATCTGAGGTGGGGGCCTATCTCGGACACAATATCGTGCACCTCCGACGACGAAGAGGAGGTCACCGACGAGTTCGCCGCCGCCGACGACCAGGAGGAAGTCACCGACGAGTTCCCCGATGACGACGAGGAGTAATGTCCGTCTGTTTTCTATTTTTAATAAAAGATTTTGTATTCTGGCAAACTGCGGCGTGCTAGCGCGTCTGTTTTCTCCTTTCTGTTTTCTGTTTTCCGTGTGATTCTTCCTGGTTGGTGGGATTCAGACGCTAGAAACAAACACACCCTTGATCCAACGACTCACAAGAGCTAACATTAGGGAGGAGGATGGTACATCTGGATAGATAAACAAGGCAGTACATAATGGTAAGAGTGGATCTAAAACTAAACGGAGAGCATAGATCTAGATAAACAAGGCAATACATAATGGCAAAAGTGGATCTGATCTGCTAGTCATACTCCTGCCTATGCCTATGGTACTCCGACTCGTAGTTGTTGTACTCGCCACCGTCGTCGACACTATCATCGGACGATGCTATGGACTCCCTCGGAGGATCATGACCCCACGACTGGACGTGAGGGTAGCGCAGGCGGGGGTTATCGCCAGCCCTGATGTAGTTCATGACGCTCTGAAGAGTCCGTCCGCCGCCCCACCACTGTTGATGACCGGCCTCGTTGAAGTTTGAAGGAGACGGGCTGTTCTCCTCGTACCTGGCGAGCGCACTCGCACGCTGATTGATGAAGAAGGCGTCTCAAGTAGGGCGGTAGTCGGGATTCCAAATGGGATTCCTCCGCTGCTCCGGCGTAAGCTCGTGGTAGTAGTGGTTCGTGATGGCCGTCCGACGCGCCACACCTTGAGGAACATGAGGGACCGGCACTCTTCCGGCGCTCAGCATCCAACCAGCGGGGACGCTGTAGCCGGGCGGGCACGGGTAGTTCGAGGCGTAAAGTGCCTCCGCCTGCAGGAAGGTTAGAGTAGGTAGGTAGAATTCATGGGAGAGTGGTGAGTTTATATGTGTTTATGCCAATGGTGGCAATGCATACATATATATAGTGAGAATAAACAGACCTTTTAGTCTCACTGGTAGAAAAAAGGCCTTCCATACGCCCCCTATAGTCTCCAAAATGTCCGAACCGTGACTAAAGAGGTCTTTAGTCGCGGTTCGGGAGGCGACCGCGACTGAAGGTCTTGAGTGGCGGTTTGGGAAGCGCGCGGAGGGCTTTAGTCCCAGTTGGCCTAGCCACCCGCGACTAAAGGTCCGAACTGCTCGCCTCCCGGTCTTTAGTCCCGGTTGGCCTGGCCACCCGCGACTAAAGTTCCGAACTGCTTGCCTCCCGCGCGGTTCTAATTCACGAGCGAGGCAGAAAGGCCTCATTGCTACAGTGCGCGCGCGGCTCTCTCTTCTTCTTCCTCCACCATGGATTCTCCCGTTTTGAAGATTCTCCCGGTGGCCACACCATGCGGCAAGACTCTCCACGTCGCCTATACCAACAATTGTGAGATCCTCCCTGAAGCACTTGACCGTTTGAGGAAACTCTATGAAGCCGATGAACACCACAAGTTCTTTGGGCTAGATCTCGAGTACACGGCCAATCAAAAGGATGTGGCCGTCATCCAGATTGCTTACAAGGAAACCGTTCTGGTCTTCCAAAGGGCAAGGTACGCACACAATCTCTTGTAGGATAGTTGTTGCATTTTCGATTTGTTGTTGCATTGAAAGAATACACTTGTTGCAACAATATCTAACATGTGTTCCATTTTTGTTGTTGCAGTAGTGCAAAGAAATGTCCAGAACTTATGAATTTTCTTGTCAACAAACCTTTCGACTTTTGTAGCGTCGATATCACAAATGACCAGCAGAAGATGATGTGCACCTGGAATATTGAGATACCTGAAGACCACTACATTGATCTTCAGGACTTGATCCATTTTGATGAGCTCGACGGGGACAAGATCGGGATGGCTCAGATGGAAACTGCCTTCATCCACCACGACTACAGAACGATGAAGACTAGTTTCCCCTCGAGAAATCACAACTATTGGGGGGAGAACCCACTTGACCTGATCAATCTCCAGTATGCAGCAATAGATGCATATGTTGCGTTCGAGTTGTTCCTCATCTACTCTTCAGAGCTCGAGTAGATGGTTGTTTGTGTACCGCTATGTTTGCATTATTCGAGACTTTATATATGTAGTACTACTTTTATGTACCGCTATGTTTGCATTATTCGAGACTTTATATATGTAGTACTACTATTATGTAATGGATATATGTCCTATATTATTTCTATCAATTGTGTATGTGTTTAAGTATCGCTGTGCTTAAGACTAACTCCTTTGCAAAATATTTGAGAAAACGAGTGGAAAACATGGAAAACAGAAGGTTACTTAAATGTCTCAAAACCTTGTGAGAGAAGAAGACTAATGAAATGGCTCAAATAAAACCAAGGGTTGAAAAGGACATGATGCATTCATAAGGACTGGAAAATAGAAGAGATTTAGGAAAAGGGAAACAAAAGATTTCCTAGGATTAAGAGATATGACCAATTAATCAAGATGCATTCATAAGGACCGGAAAACAGTGAGATAAAATATTTTTCTGAATTTTTTGATATATTATTTGTATTTTTAAGATTTTAAAATGAATTCGTTTTATTTTTCTGAATTTTTTGATATATTATTTGTATTTTTTAGATTTTAAAATGAATTAGTTTTATTTTTCTGAATTTTTTGATATATTATTTGTATTTTAAAGATTGTAAAATGAATTAGTTTTATTTTTCTGAATTTTTTAATATATTATTTGTATTTTTAAGATTTTAAAATGAATTAGTTTTATTTTTCTGAATTTTTTTTAGAAATAATACAAATTAAAAGTTAATGTTTATTTATTTATTCAAAATTATTATTACATCATTACTTTTGTTTATTAAAAGATTTATTTGAAATTCAAACAATAAACAAATGTGGCATCGTCCAACATGTTAATAGGATTGATATGATACTAGTATCACATACATGCGTGCGAAACACTTGGATGCGGGACGGGATAGAACTCGGAAGTTAAGCTTGCTAGTGCTAGAGTAGTGGGAGGATGGGTGACCGAGCGGGAAATTTGACCACGAGTAAGTAATTTGACTAGAGATAATTTTAGTTAGACACTAAGCAAATAATAAAAATTCTGAAAAAAGGGAGCGAAAAATAATTAGAAACCCAAATGAATTAAAAAAAAAAGAAATAGCCTTTAGTCCCGGTTCGTGTTACAAACCGGGACTAAAGGTCGGCGCACGCCAGCCACCCACGTGGACGGGCCTTTAGTCGCGGTTCGTAAGAGGCGCGACTAAAGGGGGGCCTTTAGTCGCGCATATTTAGTCCCGGTTGCACGGCCGGGATTAATGGTCTTTGCAAACCGGGACTAAAGGCCTATTTCCTACCAGTGTCTCGGCCCGTTTACCAACAGGGACTAAAGGGTTATGGTTTCGTTGGGACCAATCACAAAGAATCACACGGATTATGTGTTTCTTTCAAGCGCTTATGAGTCGTTGGATCAATGGTGTGTTTGTTTTGAGCTCTTGTGAGCCGTTCGATCAGGGGTACGGTGTGTTTGTTTCGAGCGCTTGTTAGCCGTTGGATTAGTGGTGTTTCTTTCGAGCACTTCTTAACCGTTGGATCGAAACCCTAGCACAACACTTTGTGACCCAGAGGACCCTGTATATAGCCCACCTCTTGGAGTCCCTTCATACATCATTCAGTTCATCCACCGAACACAAATCATTCGGATTCGCCAGCATACGTCCTACCGTGCATTTGATATGCATATATGCACTCAGGAGCCACAGTGGGGCTGTATGCTGGCGATACTGATTGTTTTGTTCTACATCCCCCATTCAATGTTTGACAAAAGATTTGATACATCATTCAGTTCATCGACCGACTACAAATTATCCGGATTCGTTCATCATACGTCCGACCGTGCTTTTGATATGCATATATGCACTCAGGAGCCACGGTCGGGCTGTATTATGGCGACACCGTTTGTTTTGTTCTATATATCTACAAATCCTCCAGTTCACACGCCCGACAGTGATGTTGATACAAAACATGTAGAAAACAGAGGTGGACTAATCCAAATACATGAACCATGCAAGTTTGATACATTATTACACAATAGTCTACCAATAGTACATGTTTGTTTTCTGTGAGCTCATATGGCATTATGCTCTCGGGCATTTCATCGAACACCTCTTGTGCATATGAGGGAAAAACAAGTGAGCACACCACACCAAAAAGTGAGTGGCATGAGGAGTCGAGAGGGCTGGCATGACAGTGTTTATAAAAAAAGAGAAATTTTTTGGATTTGAAGAAAAAAAAGAATTCTATTAATTTTTATTTTCCATCTATTTGGTTAGTTTTTCTTAATGAAATTGAAATTATTAACTAAAGGGAAATGTAGAAATAAAGAAACAACTTTCCATCTAGGTGGGGGTCTTTTGCCCCGGTTGGTGGCTTCAACCGGGGCCAAAGAACCCCCACGACCCGCCCTGCTCGTTGCGGGCCTTTAGCCCCGGTTTGTTCATTTATTTGGAATTCTTATACTGGCTTTCAAAAATTATGCATGGTAGAAAAATGTTCATGGTATGTATTAAAACTATCATTTTAAATGGTAGTAATATCTATGAAAAAGAAAATATAAAACAAGATTATAAAAAATTCAAGACAATATACGCATGACGTGTTAGGTTAGCACCTAGGAACACCCAAAAAACAAAATCTACCCCAATTTTTCACAAGATACCTTCTGGTTCGCTTGCAGTGAGAGTTTCGAGCTATAAGTTCAGAAACTCGCTAGGGAGAAGGTGATCCTAGAGCCGGTCACACCCAGGAATGGAATATTCGACATCTAAAACCTTTAACACACCTGTACACACATTGTATGGCTGCATCTAGAATTTTGTGAGATTCCGACGATCTGAAACCTTCTCGGCGAAACTCTAGCCGCGCTAGAGAAAATCAAATTTCTATCTACCCATATCATCGGAGTTGAAAAGGATAGACAAGTATATAATTTATTAGAAAAGAATAAATTATTTTTCTTAAAGATATATATTAGTCTTTACCATGTGCAAAAACATAGCAAATGCACTGCAAAGGCTTAATTTATTTCGTGGGCGAGTATACGTTAAAAACTGACACGGAGTCTGTTTCCGAAGCTAGCTTATCATTGCCCTTTGTTTGTACACGGTAAAGATTTAAGGAAAACACTTGTTTTAGGGGGACCTAACGATGCCAAACGTAGGTCCCCTGCTCTTTGCCTCGCTCGTTCCTGTTCTGCACACTTTGGGCCGGCCCGTTACACCTTATACGGGCCCAACAAACAATAATTTGTCTTTTAGCCCAATTCTCGCGTCAGACTATGTGCAACTATTATATGCTAAGTCTTCTTCGCAATTTCAGCAACGTTGCATACGTCTTTAATATTTGTTACAATTTCGCACTTATTTTGTTGTGAAACCACAAATGAAATGTTGCAATGTTTTCTGTATGATTTTTCTAGAAAATGTTTATATGTTTATTAGAATTCATTTGGAATGACATATTTATGGGCTCCTTTACATGTTGTAAACATGTAATTTTTTTGTTGCTATCGATTTACCTTTTTGTTGAAATAGGTGATGATTTTTGTTGCAACTGAAACAGTGACAAATATTTTTGTTGCTTACCAACTTTTTAATTGATGCAAATATTTCTTTTTTATTGCAATAGGTTGTGATTTTTGTTGAATTGTTTAAAAATTTTTGTTGCAACGCAATAACATATTGTTTAACTGTTATTTGTAACATTATTTTATTTTCGAAAAAGATTTGGGAAAATTGTTGCAATACTTTTTTTTTAACACATGGGCGATAATTTTTGTTGCGATACCAGTGAATTTGTTGCAATGACAATTTTACTGTAATTATCGAGATAGCCGGGAGGCAACGCGATCTACCACTTCGCTTAAGTGGGACTGTTGTGGACTGCGGGTTCTATATCCAAAAAAGTGAGGGGCTCAAATGCAAAAACATGTTTTGCGGATTTTTGGCCGTTAGATGCAGATCCGATGGCTCGCAAGGGGACTTAGGATTAGCAAATCCTAGGACGACCTACGCAGAGTACCGCCCAAGATTTAATCTTTGCCTTATGCGATACAAGTCAAAGACCTCTGTAACTAACCCGTCCATCCGGCCGTTTGCGCGGACACGTGTTATATTTTGGCCGTGTGTTCTTGACTTCCTTTGCCAATTGCCATATGTGCTTTCATTTGACGTGTGATTTTTTTCCTTTGCTATGATTCCGTTTGTCTGGTTTTACCATGTGTGGCACACGGTAAAGAATGGTTACCGCGTGATCGATATCTAAAACACGACAGAGAGCCAGGCACACGACGTGGACCTCTAAGCCTACTTACTGCCCACAAAGTGCTGGAAACTCAACTTCGTGGCTCAATCTGGTGACGGATATCCACTTCGCGAGCAAGTAACATCTCCTCATCTTGTGAACCGTGTTGTGATACAATTCCTGTTTTGGGCTGTGATTCCATCATCAGGTAGTAGTACCGGCAGGAGGTCGAGCGCGCGGCATGGACGACTCGAGCATGTTCATGCAGTGGGCCATGGAGACGCTGCAGCACGAGAGCCCGCCGGCTGCCGCTCCCTGCGCCGTCCTGCAAGAGCTGCTACCGAACGGCACGGCTCCTGCGAGAGCGGCAGCCGCAGCCGCACAAGATCGCGCCACATATTGTGGTAGCTCAGGCGTCGGCGGTCGTGAGAACACGCTGGGCGGCTGGCCATCCAGCTACCAACCCGTGGCCTGCCACTCCGCTACCACCATGACGCAGCCGACCATACACGACGAGGCCACGCCCACCGCTCCCGCAGGACAGGCGGACGTGCCGGAACTGAAACAGGCGCCGGAGCAGTGCGTGCAGGACCACGTCATAGCGGAGCGGAAGCGCCGCGAGAAGATCAACCGGAGCATGATCGAGCTCTCCACCGTCATCCCGGGCATCAAGAAGGTCCCCATTCCTACATTTCTCACCCCATCTCGTGTCGCCTCCACCAATGTTTTAAATAGCGGGTTAAAAGATTTAGCGGCAACCTACGGAAAAAGTTATAGCGATGTTATATCGCCGCTATAGCGCGCTATTTACGGGTTTTGATACCTTTAGCGCGCTAATGCACTTAGCGGCATAGTGTTGAAAATTCTATAGCGTCCCTATAGCGACTAGATCACGCTATTTTAAACTTTGGCCTCCAATCAACTCTTCTTACGAGAAAACTTCCGCTAATTAAACTCATTGACCAATTTGTTCAGATGAACAAGGCCACGATCCTGTCTGCTGCTGTGAGGTACGTGAAGGAGCAGCAGGAGAAGATCAAGGAACTCGAGGGGCGCAATGTGCGGAGCGTAGACTCGGTTGTGCTTCTCAAGAGACCGGATGCCACGGTGACAACAGGGAGCCCGCTGCCGGAAATCCATGTGAGGATCTCGGAGAGCAACGTCATAATGACGATCCGTTGCAAAGACGGGAAGGGCGTGCTTGTAAGGCTGCTCGCCGAGGTCGAGGGGCTTCACCTTACCATCACACACACCATTTTTATCCCCTTCCCGGCGTGCACTATGAATATAACCATCACGGCAAAGGCAAGTTCATTACTCCTTGATTTTTTGCTTCTGGGCACATTTTGTTATTTATGTTTATAGGTGACATTTTGGTATAATTTCCAACATGAAACAATATTGACTACTCCAACCGGTCCAACCAAAGGGCCATCCGTAATGGGAAACGGTTCTACCGTTTCTAATACTATTACATGTCATTAGCTCATGCACAATCTCCGATCCATCGTTTCCTTCCTTGGTTTCTATATGCTACTCGCATTTATTTATTTTTGGGCCCATTCCATCTTCTCAAGTTGGCAGGATTGCTCTTGCATGGTTGACCGTCCCTAGGTGCAATCCAACAACACGTCTCTTTCCTTTTGCTCTCACATGTGCACATGCAAATGAGACTATGGGCAGAGCCATCCACATGCAGCAATAACCCCCCTCTTCTCCTGGTCTCTCTTTCCTTTCCTTGATACAGATATGAAAGTAGTTAAGCTTAAACTTGCATTAGAACGCAGCATAAATGGAAATAATATGCCAGAATATTTACCTGACCTATGGTCACCCGCAAGCTAGCCTTACCCGCTAATTAGCCTCATTAAGCTGCCAGAGGAAGTAATTGTCGAAACACTTTGCATGCTCTCTCAAGAGCCGTAGCCAAAATAACAAACGGCTCTACTCATTTATCTGATTAATTAGCCTTTCATGTAGGCAAAAATTCTGCGTGGATCTCTAAGAATCTGCCATAAATTTTAAGATAAAATAAGTCTACAACCTATAATAAATAAATATTTACATGATAGCACTGACTACGAGGCTGGTCATAGTAGAGAGTAACATGGAGTCACTAGTCTATGTTACTATATCCATAGTGGGAAGTAACACAGAAGTGGTGTCATATAAAAGTGTATTTATTATCTTAAAAACTCATATTGTATAGAAAGGTATGATATCCCTAGGTCGCTAATTTTCCCAACAAAATATAACTTATATAGATGCACATAAGGATATAATTAATCATTAGGTCTTCCTGCTTGGGCTTCATGGTACCATTTTTGGAAAATTTAAATACAATACCTTCAAATTATTAAAATAAAATCTAGATGTACATAATGATGAACCTCCTAGCGTGCAAGAAAAGAAATGCAAAATAATTTGTTACCTGGGCTATGTAAAAATAATAAAATTATGGTTATGAGGTAGCGAATGGTGCAAATTTTAAACTTTGTCAGGTTACTTTATCTAGTCCAAAATAAAATATACATATATTTCTAATAGTGATTTTACATGTTTGTATTATACATCAAACGTTTTCACTATTACGTTGTGATATTAAAACCTTCAAACATTGGCAGACATTCCACCTACGAATTTACATTTCAAAAAATAACATCTTTATCTTGTGTAAAAAAAATCAAAGAAATGTCTTGTGAAAAATCTACCATAATTATTTTTCGTTTCATACAAAGGAAATTTTTTTTTTTTGGCAAAACTTTATGCCACACACGTAAAATACGAAGATGTACATGTGAATTTTACTTTCATATTTTAGAACTTTAAACATATTTCAAAAACCTTTTTCCGCAAACAAACACCTACAAAAAATATGGTGGAGCCAAAAAAATGTTTTTTAAGGACCTCTCCAAAATAGGAGGAAATGCGTAAACATATATGTGGTACACTTTTTCACACAATAGACTATAAAAGTATGGCCGATTCGAAATATATAAACTCATTTTCGTTTACGCCACTACATTAAAAAATATTCAAGTATAGTACACATGTTAAAAAATGTTCGGTAAATTGTTTTCAAGTAATAGTGATTTAAACGGAGGACCTTGCTTGTGTCAGTCAGCTAGACGCCACGAAGGGGTAGGCGTGCATCGATTGCTTCTGACAGGTGCAGTCTGTTGGGTCCCTTCTGAAGATGTAGTTTGCTATCAATATACACCGGTCATTGCTCACTGGGGTCTCAATCTTGAAGTCACCGTGGCCATAGATGGTCCGGGGCAGCTGCCGCCCAGGTCATTTATGCATTTTCCGTGTGTCCCGCCGGCTGGACCAAATATTAGCTCGGTTTTAAAGGTCATGGACAGAAAAAAGACCACGGTCCATTTAAGCTGTTTCGTTGGCTCTCGTTTTTGGCATGGCTGCTCAAAACGTAAGAGATTATATATAGTAAATAAATGGTGCGGGGTGTTTAAACAACTTTTAAAAACATTATTGGATATCTAACCAATTTTATAAACTTTGTGAGATGTTTAAACAACTTTAAAAAAAAATTGGGCATATTCATCACATTTTCTCTCTAAAATAACATAATCCTCATAAACATTTTAAAATATCTTCCCTTGAAATATAGGGGAAGTTCCTTGACAGTATCCTCCCTCGTAGTAGATTACATTAAGATAACGTTTTTACCAAAATTTAATTCATTAATGTGTGTTTTACATTACATGGAATAAAAAATAATATATTGTTTTCAATAGAATTTATCACATACTCGCTCCGTATCGAAATATAAGATGTTTTAGCATTTCCTAGACAATATGTACCTAGACATGTTTTAGTGTAAGATGCATATGAATCTACACGCTAAAAAATATCTAGATACATTATATCTACATAATGCTAAAACATCTTATATTTTGATACGGAGGGAGTACATTAATAAAATAACTGACTTTGCTACTTCTCAGTCATTGAATGTTTGTTTGTTGATTCGTGTGGGCCAGTTTCATAGTGGTTACAACTCAGAACTTTCCATTGGCACCGTTGTTCCAAGAAAAAAAAACCTTACACTAGGTTTGCAACTAAATATTTTTTGTTGCATACTGGTTCAGTTAAAAAAACATAAAATATGTTTTCCAGTTGTACCAGGGTTGCAGCTAAATATTTTTATTTAAAACATGCATGGTCACAAACGAAATTATGTTTTAAAAATATCGTGACAACATTTGAATGATAATTAAGCTACTCCTCATTTAAATGAGCGCTAGGCAGAACTATAGATAGTTATTGTTAACCTAATCGGCCTTAATTATATTAAACGTATGAAGTACCAATTTGAAGATGTATTATTCCAATGGATTAATTCTCAATCAACCTTGTGTTTTGAATAGAGATGGCAATATTATCCACGGATCCGAATATCCATGGATATGCAACTCAGTGGGTAAGGGTTTGGAGGGCATCTTCTATCCATGGATTTTCGCGGGTGGATATCCACGTATTTACGGGTTGGGCATGGATCCAAATCTGGCTCCATGGATACCCGTTGGATATCCATTTAAAAACAATGGCCCACATGTATATGGCACGTGTAATTTAATATGGCTTAAATCCTAAGTATAATTAATTAAAATAAACCAACCCATTGGCCTAATTCTATACCTATTCTATACCTACTAAGGACTAACGCATTATTGTGGATGGTGTTTTGCGTTATTTGACCTTTCGTTTTGATCGTTGATGTTGCCACGTCCACATTGTTATGGACGGTATTTTGATGATTCATGGATTTGGATATCCACGGATAGATGGATATCCAACAGGTATGGGCATGGGTAGCACCTATGACCCATGGATACTTTCATGGGTGGGCAAACAAGAAGATCATGGATATGGGCATTGATTTGGATCAGATCAACCCGTCCAAACCCGTCCCATTGCAATCCCTAGTTTTGAAAATCAAAATGCATTTTATATTTAACCAAGGGAAGCGAACCAATGAACTTTTTTTAACTAACCGGTTGGTATTGTTTCTTATCAGGTGGATGAGGGATTCACCATCGCACCAGAGGACATTATTGGGAAGCTTGACGATGCATTGCATGACGCCATAGTGGACAATAGCGACAATCGGATCATTAAACATGAAGCCATTGAGACTTAAGAAGCAACAAGGAGCTCATGTGTCTCATGTCAAAGTTCAAGAGAAAACTTGTTTTTGCCATCTCAATAAGTTATGGAAACCACTAGGCTTTCTATCTATCTAGTCCCCATCTGTGATCTCGATTTTCTCTAGAGCATGAGATCGCTGAGTAAAACATTGGACTGATAGTTATTACTTCAGTAAATCGTGTTGAATTGTAGGACCTGGATGTGCAATCTTACCGATGGGACTCTATTCGCACAGATCATCACGCTTGGTGCATGGAACCTATAGAAGCGGTGTAATATATATATATTGGTTTGATAAGTTTCCCTTTAGCAGACAGTTCAGGATGTGCAATCTCACGGAGGATCTCAAGAAACTACAGTTAGGGTGCGTATCTAGAGAACCAAGACTGCCTAATAATTTTATTTAAATTGTGCACTTGTAATTTCTTTTTCTCCCTGGTCTAGGTATGAATTGTAAATTGTTATTCTTGATCGTTTTTTAATATACCCACCACGAGCCACTCATGTGCTACTCACTAGTGGAAACAACCCCTCTCGTCCAGGGGGCCGGGGGGCAGCTGTCCCGGTTGCAACCAAATCCGGGACAAATGCCCTGCATTGGTCCCGGTTCGTGCGCCCGGGGCAACAGGAATCGCCTGGGCGCATTGGTCCCGGTTCGTGGGGGCATATCCGTCCCGGCTCGTGCCACGGACCGGGACCAATGCCTAGCCACAGGCCACGTGGCACGCGCATGACCTGTTGTCCCGGTTCAGTCCACGAACCGGGACCAATGCCCCCTTCCCCTATATATACTGCCCCAGCCCCCCCCCCCTCCTTCCATCTTTTTTTTTGCTTGGAGGTGTGAGAGAGTGTGGTGTTGCTGTTTTTTTTTTTTTACTATGCACACGAGGTGTTCGACGAAATTCCCGAGACGCACACAAGCTCACTGAAAATGGTTTCTTCGACCGAGGTTAACAAATTATCTTTTTCATCTGTAACTGATACATAAAAAAGTATTATTTGTCGATGTACTGTGGTTATCTCTGTATTAATATGTATTTTGATAAACTTAATTATATGATGCAGATGGATGCACGGCAGCGATGGATGTACGGTGACCGACGCACCTCCGAGTATATGGCAGGCCTGAATGCATTTCTTGCTGTAGCTCAGGCGAACAAAGATAATGGCTTCATGTGTTGCCCATGTGTTGATTGTCGGAACGTCAGAGAACATTCTTCCGAAAGAATCCTTCACGGCCATCTACTTCGGAGAGGTTTCATGCCCAGCTATAATTGCTGGACCAAGCATGGAGAAAGAGGGGTTGTGATGGAAGACGATGAAGAAGAAGAAGAAGATCCTTTGTTCCCTGAATACGATACTGCAATGGAAGAGAATGCAGAAGAAGGAGGTGATCAAGAACAGGCATCAGAAGAGCCCGATGATGATCTTGGCCGAGTTATTGCTGATGCAAGGGAAGACTGTGAAAATAGATTGGAGAGGTTGAAACTGGACAACATGTTACAGGATCACAAAAAATTGTTATACCCAAATTGCGAAGATGGTAGCACAAAGCTCGGTACCACACTGGAGTTGCTGAAATGGAAGGCACAAAACGGTGTGACTGACAAGGCATTTGAGACTTTACTTCAACTAATGAAGCCAAAACTTCCAAAGGATAACGAATTGCCTGAGAGTACGTACGAAGCAAAGAAAGCTCTCTGCCCTCTAGGATTAGATGTGCAGAAGATACATGCATGCATTAATGACTGCATTCTCTTCCGCGGTGAGAAGTACGAGAATTTGGATGAATGTCCGATATGCACTGCACTGCGGTATAAGATCAGAGCAGATGATCCTGGTGATGTTGACGGCGAGCCTCCCCGTAAGAGGGTTCCTGCTAAGGTGATGTGGTATGCTCCTATAATACCACGGCTGAAACGTCTGTTTAGAAACAAAGAGCATGCTAGGTTGTTGCGATGGCACAAAGAAGACCGTAAGAAAGATGGAAAGTTGAGGCACCCCGCCGATGGATCGCAGTGGAGAAAGATCGAGAGAGACTTTCCAGACTTTGCAGGAGAGGCGAGAAACTTATGGTTTGGTCTAAGTACAGATGGCTTTAATCCTTTTGGGGAGCAGAGCTCCAGTCATAGCACTTGGCCTGTAACTCTATGTATGTACAACCTTCCTCCTTGGTTGTGCATGAAGCGCAAGTTCATTATGATGCCAGTTCTCATCCAAGGCCCGAGGCAACCTGGCAACGACATTGATGTGTATCTAAGGCCATTAGTGGAAGAACTCTTAGAACTGTGGGCAAACCAGGTGTACGTGTGTGGGATGAGAACGAACAAAAGCCATTTGACCTACGGGCGTTGCTTTTCGTGACCATCAATGATTGGCCAGCTCTTAGTAACATTTCCGGTCATACAAACAAGGGATACAATGCATGCACACACTGTTTAGATAAGACTGACAGTGTTTTTTTGGATAAATGTAAAAAGGTTGTATACCTGGGGCATCGTAGATTTCTTCCGATCAAGCATCCCTTAAGGAAAAAAGGAGGGAAGCATTTCAGAGGTGAGGCAGATAACCGAAAGAAGCCTGAGCTCCGTAGTGGTAATGATATATTCGATATGGTCAAGGACCTAGAAGTAATCTTTGGTAAGGCTGCTGGCAGCCAACCAGTTCCGTACGGCCCTGATAAGCGGGCACCCATGTGGAAGAAGAAATCTATATTTTGGGAGCTACCCTATTGGAAAGTTTTAGATGTCCGGTCTTCGATCGACGTGATGCACGTGACAAAGAATCTATGTGTCAATCTGCTATGCTTCCTGGGCGTGTATGGGAAGTCAAAAGATACGCCTGAAGCACGGGAGGACCAGCAACGTATGAAAGACCCAAGCAACAAGCACACAGATACAGGGCGCCATTCCTTAAGCAGCTACGCTCTTACTAAAGCAGAGAAGGAAATATTCTTTGAAGTCCTTTACAGTATCAAGGTTCCGTCTGGCTTCTCGTCGAATATAAAGGGGATAATAAACATGGCAGAGAAAAAATTCCAAAACCTGAAGTCTCATGACTGCCACGTGATTATGACGCAATTGCTTCCGATTGCATTGAGGGGGCTTCTACCGGAAAATGTTCGAGTACCCATTGTGAAGCTATGTGCATTCATGAACGCAATATCTCAGAAGGTAATCGATCCAGAAAGTCTGACAAGATTACAGAGGGATGTGGTCCAGTGTCTTGTTAGTTTTGAGTTGGTGTTCCCACCATCCTTCTTCAACATTATGACTCATCCTGGTTCACCTATGTGAAGAGATTCATATTCTTGGTCCGGTATTTCTACACAATATGTTCCCCTTTGAGAGGTTCATGGGAGTCTTGAAGAAATATGTTCATAACCGTGCTAGGCCAGAAGGAAGCATCTCGAAGGGCTATGGAACAGAGGAGGTCATTGGGTTCTGTGTTGACTTTATTCCTGACCTTAAGACAATTGGTGTTCCTGAATCGCGGCATGAGGGGAGACTGAGGGGAAAAGGAACGCTGGGAAAGAAAACAATGATACCTAGGGACGAGCATTCTTTGACCAAAGCACACTACACAGTTCTACAAAATTCTATGTTCATGGCTACGTATGTCGAGGAACACAAGAATATTGTACGGTCTGCAAACCCGGGAAGGATGACTCATGGATTAAACGCGAACACATGGAGACTTTCGGAAGTTGGTTGCAAACACGTCTTATAAATGACACCACTGTTGAAGATCAGCTATACATGTTGGCAGGGTCACCATCTTCGACTATTGGGAGTTTTCAAGGGTACGAGATAAATGGAAATACATTTTACACGAGCTCCCAAGATAAGAAGAGCACCAACCAAAACAGTGGTGTCCGCTTTGATACAACAAACGAGAATGGAAAAACTGACACATACTATGGTTACATAGAGGAGATATGGGAACTTGACTATGGACCTTTTTTTAAGGTCCCTTTGTTCAAGTGCAAATGGGTCAACCTGAATGGAGAAGGGGTAAAGGTAGACCCGCTTTATGGAATGACAACAGTGGATCTCAACTGTATTGGTTACAATGACGAACCATTCGTTCTAGCCAATGATGTGGCTCAGGTCTTCTATGTGAAGGACATGTCTTCCAGACCGAAGAAAAGAAAAAATAAGGGAACAATTTCATCATACGATGAGCCGAAGCGTCACATAGTTCTCTCAGGGAAAAGAAACATTGTGGGAATCGAGGACACGACAGACATGGAAGATTATAATAAGTTTGTTGAAATTCCACCCTTCACAGTGAAATCTGACCCTACCATCCCGTTAAATAATGAAGATGCTCCATGGTTACGGCCGAAGCGATCATAAGCAAGGGACACGAAGAAAATTCAGAAGACTAGATAGGGATGTTGTTGGTGATGTGTAATAATAAACGTGGAATACATGATCATAGTTCTTATAACGTAGTATGAACGAGATTTTGTTAACCAAAATGATATTTATACATATTATGTGATTATGAATGGAGTAGGTGCAAGTTTGACCAATAATTTGTATTGATCGGTGTTGAAGAACATGTTTCCCAATGGTGTTAATGTGGTGTCCTTATTCTCCGGTATTGGAGGAGGAGATAGCTTTGCACAGGCTTTGCATCCACATGAAGACAGTGATTTCAGTTGAGATAGGTGAAGTTAATATGAGGATTTTGAGGAGTTGGTGGGATCAGACACAAACTGGCACTTTAATTGAGATTGCCGACGTGAAGTCTCTCACTAATGATAGCGTACACGGAATGCAATTCATTCCAAATTGATACTGTGGGTTGCCACTTGTCGGTGTTGAAGAACATGTTTCCCAATGGTGTTAATGTGGTGTCCTTATTCTCCGGTATTGGAGGAGGAGAGATAGCTTTGCACAGGCTTTGCATCCACATGAAGACAGTGATTTCAGTTGAGATAGGTGAAGTTAATAGGAGGATTTTGAGGAGTTGGTGGGATCAGACACAAACTGGCACTTTAATTGAGATTGCCGACGTGAAGTCTCTCACTAATGATAGCGTACACGGAATGCAATTCATTCCAAATTGATACTGTGGGTTGCCACTTGTCGGTGTTGAAGAACATGTTTCCCAATGGTGTTAATGTGGTGTCCTTATTCTCCGGTATTGGAGGAGAGATAGCTTTGCACAGGCTTGGCATCCACATGAAGACAGTGATTTCAGTTGAGATAGGTGAAGTTAATAGGAGGATTTTGAGGGGTTGGTGGGATCAGACACAAACTGGCACTTAATTGAGATTGCCGAGACAGATATTGCAGGATTATAACTACTTTCGAGATGTAGTATGTGTTGACACACGGTATAGAACAAGTGATTATGGCAGGCCTCTATTGTTATTCATTGGAGTTAATCACCATAAACAACCCAAAAAAGTTTTGACTGGCTGCTTTACATCGATAGGGGATGCAGTTGCTGCTTGGCCAGGGACTGTCCACCGCTCGGATATATATCTGTCAACGTCAGTCCTGGCTGCTTGTTCATCCTCTAGAGTCTGCTCTGCTCTGCTCTACTGCTCGTTGCGGCTCAGGTTGGTAACGGTCCATGTTTGCGTATGCTTTGTGAACTTATGGTTTGATTTGAGAATTTCAAAACTTTGATTTGATAATCTTTTGGCCGGAAGCACCTAGCAATATCTTTTAAACCTTGTTTCTCTCCATATGCTATTTGTACTTCTCATCGGCTGTAATGTTTCTCTACCTGATTCTACTTCTCCTCTGCCTAGTTTACAGATGTTTGCTCTTTTCTGTAGATGTTTCTACACTGTAAAATGGACATGTCCTGCGAAACATGCAGACAAGGCGCTGATCACCACTACTGGGACATGCCCATTTTACAGTGTAGAAACATCTACAGAAAAGAGCAAACATCTGTAAACTAGGCAGAGGAGAAGTAGAATCAGGTAGAGAAACATTAGAGCCGATGAGAAGTACAAATAGCATAGGGAGAGAAACAAGGTTTAAAAGATATTGCTAGGTGCTTCCGGCCAAAAAATTATCAAATCAAAGTTTTGAAATTCTCAAATCAAACCATAAGTTCACAAAGCATACGCAAACATGGACCGTTACCAACCTGAGCCGCAAGGAGCAGTAGAGCAGAGCAGAGCAGACTGTAGAGGATGGACAAGCAGCCAGGACTGACATCGACTCTAGAGGATGAACAAGCCACCCTACTTCTACTATGAAAATGAGGCCCTAGCTCCAAAAAGTGTATGGGTGGAAATTTCCAGAAATTTGTATGACACAGAGCCGCTTTATAATTTGAATATAAATTTCCATAATTTATATTCAAATTATATACAAATGAAAAAATAATTAATAGTTTCAATAGTTAGAATAATTATTTAGTTAAACGAAAAATGGATATAAATTAGTTTTGCAAATTCTAGCATTTTTTATGTTGGAATTTTTGTCAAATTTGGAAGTATATAAAAGTTAATGTGCAAACTTAACACTTTTCAAATTTTGGCGCTAAAAAATTTTGGGCGCGAGGTGCCACCGAAATTCGAAATTTGTTTTTGGTCCCGGGCCGTGGTACCAACCGGGACCAAAGGGCTCTCGTCCCGGTTGGTGGCACGGGCCGGGACTAAAGGCCCAAGTGTATAAAAAAGCGCGGCCCTCTCTCCAGCCCGAGCGGACACCCCAGGGGCGGGCACGAGTGAATGGCTGGGCGAAGCCCTGCCGGCGGCGGGAACGAGTGGACAGATTCGCCGGCGGAACGCCGGCGGGGATGGACTAGGGGCACAGTAGATTAGGGGAACACAACTTATATTAAAATAGGGCCAGGGGCCTTGCTTACATAGGGGCGCGCGCACAGGCGGCCGGCCGTACTTGCATAAGGGCGGCGGCGCGGCCACAGGCGGGCCGGCCGTTTCTTGGGGGGTAGCTAGCTAGGGGCGTTGTCTATAGATAATAGGGGGGCGGCGGTGACCTAGTCGTCCTCGTCGTCGGAGAGGTGTACATACGCGGGTGCCTGCCACAGGTGGGCAGGCAGCTGGGCCGGGCTCGCCGGGGGGGGCATCGGGGCGCGTACGGCGGCGGCGGGGGCAGTACCTCCTGTGGCAGCGGCGGCGGCGGGGGCAGCTCCTCCTCCTGCTCCGGCGACCCCGGCGCCCAAACGCTGCCGGTCCAGGCCCAGGTCATGCCATACTCCAGGCCTGGTGGGAGCGGCTGCGGCTCCGGCATGTCCTCGGACGCCTCCAGCTCGGCGTTCATGGCCTGCCACCAGGGGATGGCAGGCTCGTTAGGGGGTGGCGGCGGCGGTGGCATGGCAGCGGCGTCGGCGGCGGCGGCGGCCACGACACGATGCCACCTCTTGATCTCGTCGTCGACGAGGGAGCGGCGGGAGCGCTCGCAGGCCTCCTCCAGTTGGGCCCGGAGCTCGGGGTCCGGCTCCCCGGAGAAGTCCTCCGGCTCGTCCACGAGGAGCCATAGCTCCCTCTCCCGGCCGGGCGCTGGCGGGGGGTAGTCGTCCACGTTGGCCTCGAGGGGGCGGGGATGAAGGAGCGGCGGCGCTGCTCGTGCTCCTGCTCGAGCCAGGCGGCCCAGTAGGGAGCTGCGCGCGTACATCCGCTCCCTGCGGACGGGGGCCGGCAGGAGCTCGCGGCGGCGCTCGATCTCCTCGAGCAGCGCCGCGCCGGTCGGGGCCGGCGGCACTGGGATCCGCTGGGGATTCAGGTGCCAGCCGTCGGGGAGGTGCACGTCGTTGTAGAACACCGGAGTGGCATTGTTCCAGTGCCACTCCGCCTCGTCCACCCGGACGTACCGGCGGAACCGCTTGCCCGGGGGCGCGGCGCGGGGCGGCGGGCGTGCAGCCGGTGGTGGCGCGGGGACGCGTGGCACCCCGCCGAGGCGGACACCTCCAGGGCCGTAGCCGAAGGCCTCCGCCGGCGGGGGCGGGATGCGGCCTGCGCCGCTCGACGAGCCTCCGTCGTCGTTCCTTGGGCGCTTGCCGGAGTTCGAGAACCAGCGGGACATGGTGGCGGCTAGGGTTGCTTTGCCAGGGACGCGTCCGGGGTGGGTGGGTTGTACGGGCGGCGGGGGGCCTTTAAAAAGGACCCGGGCTGGGCTGGCATGCCAACCGGCGGCCTGAACGTGGCGGCGGTTGCAGGCGGCCATGAATGCGGGGAGCCGAGGCGTGGCGCGTGGGGAGTGGGGCGTGGGAAGCCGAGGCGGGAAGACGAGCGGGAAGAGGCGGAAGACGAGGCGGACAGCCCTTTGACCGTCCTTCGTCTTAGTTTAATGGACCAGGCGAACCAGCCACCAGGCCGCTGGCCAGTGGCCCCTGTTGACTGGCCATAATAACAGGCGCGGGCCAGTGGGCCCTTCGAACCGTTGACTGTCCATAAATAAAAGACGCGGGCCAGTGGGCCTTTTTGACTAAAAAATGTGTCCGTGGGCTTAATTAAAGACGTGGGCCTGGAGCGGTTGGGGAAGGGGAGGCCGGTTGGCGATTGCGAGGCAGGAGAAAAAAAAACGAACAAAAAAAACCTGCCGCGGCAGGGAAAATGGGCGGACTTTATTCATTTTTTAAGAAGGCATCCATCCCGGTCCCTAAAACGAACCGGGACGAACTCCCTCGCGGTCCCTGGCCCAGAGTCGCCACGTGGGCCAGCCTTACCATCCCGGGTGCTGGCACAACCGGGACCAATGGGGAGGGCCATTTGTCCCGGCTAGCCCATCCCGGTTGCGCAACCGGGACAAATGGCCCTTACGACCCGGGACAAAAGGCCCTGTTTCCACTAGTGACTAGTTACAAATATCTCTTCTAAAGTTACGCAGATAGGTGAGACTTGCGAATTATGTTAATTCCGTGCTTGTGTTTAGATTAGTAACATAATTTTATATACAATAACTATGAAATAGCACGTAAATTTTGAGAGAAAAATAGCAGTTGACCATGATAACTAAACTATATTTAGTCGCAAAGTCATTTTGGCTCCCGAGCTCCGGTGCTCACTCCGTTTAAAAAAAAAACATTATTTAGAAGTTTTAGAAAAAATAAAAATGATTCTGGGGATATTTCATGATATAGCCTACGGACGTGCAAAATCACAACACAAAATTATTTATATTATGAGATTCACAAAAATGACAAAATCTCACAAAATTTAGAGATTTGAAACACTATATTAAAGATCTATACCCTTGTCATTTCTGTGTAGCTCAAAATATAAGGTTTTTCAAATTTAAATTTTACATGTTTGTATAATAAATCATTGAGAATATCAAGATTTGTTTTCATATTTTTTTTGAAACTTTTAGATATGTTTTTGGATTTTTTTTAATCGAGAGAGCACTGGAGGTCGGGTGCATGAAATCTCCACTCATATTTAATTACATGTACATATATATACAAATGCTCTCCTCTACATGCTCCCATGCAGAGACTCTCTTTCACCGTCCCTTACACGCGGCTCCTAGAAGCCGCGCGTTGCACCGGTCCACGACACAACTAAGGATGGCCATTTTATCCACGGATCCGGGTATCCATGGATATCCGACCCGGTGGGTAAGGGTTTGGAGAGTTAGTTACGCCCACGGATTTCTTGGGCCGGATATCCAGTAACTCATGGGATGTGCATGGGCAAAGGTTTCGACCCATGGATACAGGACTACTGGTGTTGCTTGGATATTACAATGCATTGACCATAAAATTATATCATATATTATCGTTTAAATCATGAACTTTTGCTGCTGAAATGGTGATGTACGTAGTGCTGAAATATTGTTATGGTGTTGTTGTTTTGTTGAAATGTTACCATAGTGCTACTATTTCGCTGATATTACTGTTGAAATAGTGTTTGAGTGCTAAAATATTGTTATATTGATATACATAGTGCGTAAACTCATGGATATCCGCGTATCCGGTGGCTTTGGATATGGGTCGCCATCCATGTCCATGGATATTTTCGTGAGCAGGCCATAACGAGAGTGATGGATTTGGATTTGGATCTGGATTTGGTATATCCGTCCAAACCCGCCCCATTGCCATCCTCACATAACAACGCGACGACGCGCCGAGACAGCGCGGTTAGGTCGTCACAGTGTAGCGCATGTATTTTTTTTTTCAAAAGTTAAGCAATGTCAAATTTTCCCAAGTTTATTAAGAAAAGTATTTACATCTACAATAACAAATATATATCATATGAAAATATACATCATGATAAATCTAATGGTATTGTTTGTGTATTCTAGGTGTTGATGTTTTTTTCTACACTTAGGCAAACTTTAAACGCCGAACTGAAAACGCGGTTTTCTCTGTTTTCTCTGTTTTTCGGATTCGTGGTGGAGGGGAGCGTAGCAGAGTCCGTAAACGAAACTTGGACGATGCTAAATTATAAATTTCATGGTTATAGATATTGACGAACACTTGTAATTCCTCGCGGAACTCGAACACAAACGATTATAATTACACATAATTAGTAAGCGGTTCATCGCCGCACCCTACACTGCCGGGGCCAAAATATCCGGCGTCATCTTCTTCGCCGGGGCGTCTTCTTCTCCCTCCGTCGCGCCGTCTTCGGTCGGAGCCGGAGTCGAGGGAGGACCCGCGGATGGAGGAGGGAGAATGCTGCACGAACTGGGACGCCGCAATGGCGTCCCACTCCTGCTTCTTCTGCTGCAGCTCCTCGTCCGCACGGAGGGTGCGTTGCAGATGGCGCTCGTTGTAGTCGTTGACGTGCCGCTGGTAGCGGCGGCGCCGAGTCGCCTTCCTCCGCTCGTGGAGGAGTCTCCTCTGGATCCCGAAGTGGAGGAGGTCCTCCTCGGTCTCCATGGGGCCCTGCTCCACTGGAGCCTCGTCATCGGAGCTGTTGTCCTCCACGAGAGCCCAAAAGACCGTCGCAGGTGACTACGGGGGGACAACTCCGGCCGCGAGCGGGTCCTGGCCCTGCCAGAGCGGCGGAGGGGCTACGCTGTTGCATCAGTAGAGGAGGTTGTGCTGGTCGATGCGAGGCACAACCTCGCTCGACGGCGGTGGTGTGGGGAGAGGAGGGGAGGCGAAGGGATTGCCGTTGGAGGAGGTGAAGGGGAAGGCGGCGGGGTGGCTACTGAATCGCTCGTCGGAGCTACGCGAGCTGGAGGAGGGATTGCGGCGGAGGCGGGTAGAGTTCGAAAGGGGCGTGACCTAAGAACGACTCGGGAGCCCGTACATACAGCGGCTAGCGGTGGGAGATTCCCGGGCCCTCGAGTCGCGCTCTCGGTCCGGTCTGCATTTACGGGTGCTGCTAGGGCCTAGAAACCAGACGCAACCCGTAAAGCCGCCGGAATTTTACTGGTTTGACCCTTTTAAGGGCTCTACTAGAGTTGCTCTTGTGTTTTGTCGCGTGTTTTCCACATACACATGGCAAAGAACACAAATCGTTGTCGTGTGTTTTCTAGCGGCACAGGGCAAACAACCATAACTGTTAACACATCAACACGTCAAGTGCTTTAACACATAGTTAAATACAACTTTATTAGAAAAAAGTTTGTTAGAAGGATACGCTCACTTTGCCTATCCCTAGGAGACTAGGGGGAGAGCAGCGCCGCCGACCCTCGCCCTCCCCGTCCGTCCCCTTCCTTCCCATCGCCGCTTGAGGTCTCACCGGGGAAAGCCCAGCGGTGCCTATGACGGCGACGGCAGGGTATCCTGCGTGCGCGTGGCGGTGGGGCACAACTCCAGTGGCGATGGTGTGTGACTTGGCGGGGTACGGCGGCAAGGCGTCGCGGGATCCCCGTGGAGGCGCACGCAGCGGCGACCGAGGTGGGCCGACTAACTCACGACGGTGGCGCCCCATGCAAACGCCGCGATGAGCGATGGCCAATCCGGGCCTAGATGGGCTCGGGCGGGCTTCTATCACGCCTCCGCAGTAGGTTTGTGCAGGAGCGCTCGGTGAATCCGGCCGCTGGGCACCGTGGCAATGCCGGAGACCTAGTGTTTCTAATTTATCATTAATAAAAATCGGCTGTGGGCATTATTTTGATGCAGAGGGAGAACCTACATTTCTAGAAGAAGAAAAATGCTTTATCGTCACTATGTCTTTTGCGTAGACGGGAACAAGTTTCCCGTAGTGAGTACTCTTCGGACTGTTATGTCGGCGTACTGTTCCCATCCCCCATGCATGCATGCCCTCTCATCGACATATCATTGCAGTCCAAGATGCAATGTTCACCCAGATGCCGCACACATGATTCCAAACGCTTCTTCACACGTGATATTTATGCAGATCTAAGATCTCACGATATCTTGCAGCATAGTAGCAGGCTGACCCGTGAGTCCGTGACTAGAACTAGCTAGTCTGCTAGCCTATGCCTATGCAAGCAGATAGCCCAGCTGTCTCTGCTAGGGTGTATTGAACCATTATTTCGTTTTTCATGTGCTAGAAGCCTAGAAATAGAGCTACCTTGAAGTACTATATGAATATTTCACGGCATGGCCCGCCAGCAGATCCAGCTTTAAGTGACAACAATTGGAGTGTTCCTTCGTGGGTGACCAGTCAGTAATCTCTAGGCCATGCAAGCAGGTAATGCTACACCTACCGACGAAACAGTTTACGGAACCCCTAGTAACCAACGAAAACATGGAGAGGATAAATTGCTCGGTCCCAGCCATAGAAAATCAGTTACGAAAATTCAGAAAATACCCCCATCTATCCGAGCTCCACTTCTTCGCGGCCAGAGGCCGCGCGACGACCTAGCCCTCGTGCGCGACGGCGGTGCATTTCGTCTTGCCTTCTGTACGTTTGGACTCTGTATGCACTCGGTTAAAAGCGGGCTTAAGGGTTATCTTCAACTTGGTTGCACACTAGACGATTATAGGCTATGTAGTGTTTTTTTTTGCTAGTTATTTTTAGTGGCTTATTTTGGGGTTTCTAAATACGATCTTCAAGTTAATTGTAAGAGTGAGGACAATAGTATAGCTAGTTGTTGGCTATAAGACAATACAATCTATCTATACTTCTTAAAAGACAAAATCCCACTAAGATGTATTTATGATTTTTCTGTCTCAACATGCAAGCTATCCACATCATCCACCATTTTAGTCAATCAATTATCCATGTCATCTCCACTAATAATTGTGATATTGCATATTTCATGCCATATAACCATGCTATTTTTTCAACCATGTAATTATCCATGTCACTAATATTTATTTCTCAAAATATACAATAATTTCAGGCGAATTAAATTTAGTATATCGATTATGTGATCAATTGAACCTTTATAATGGAATATTTCATACACCTTATACCCATTTCATTCATAGAATATATTTTTAAAGAGATACCCGCTGCAACGCGCGGGGTATTCTTATCGATTATGTGGTCAATTCAATCTTGATAATTGAATATTTTATACACCTTATATCCATTTAGAATATTTTTTAAAGAGATACCCGCTGCAACGCGCGGGGCATTCTTCTAGTATCATGTATAGCTAACACTATGTCAACATCTTATATCTTATATCTTATATTTACTAATTGGAGACTCTCTACGAGGCACCACGTTAATACTAGAAAAATATATTAAAGTAACCCTTTCATGTGAATTATGCGGTCAAGATTGAATATGGGTTAGAGGAGTTTTGTCTCTTTACGTACCATGTCTAATTTAATCATGGGGTTGTATTTGTGTATGTCCTATTTGTATTGGTACATCACGTGTGGGGCTAACTACTGCCATCCGAATAAATTAGAACTTCACCAACCATGTACGAGTAGGACTCTTATTTCTAATCAATTATGTACCGTCCAAGTAAAAAAAAGAGTAAAGTTCTATAATTGTTTCTTACGGGCAGAGGACTCCACGCCTAGGAGTTTTGGAGACTTTATCTCCTTTAATTTTTTACTGTATGCTGTACAACTATGTAAAAAGAAACCGTAGAACCTCCACTAGAAGAAATATGTTGATACATGACGCTCTATTTTCGTCACCAAATCGTCATCATATTTCATCCATGACGATCCTATGACGAAAAACAAATCGTTGAAAACCGAGCGTCAGTAATTAACCACAACGACGTTTTTTTTGGAAACATCATGAATATCCACGACGATATAGGAACGTCATGAATCTATGACGATCCAAAATCGTCGTGAGCAGTCCGGGCAGGACACATCAGTTCCGACGTGGCTAGTCCTACGTGGAAAAATCATGACGATTTGAAAACGCCGTGGATCAAATACAGCCCAGTCCATTTCTGTGATCTTCGTGGGCCTAGCCCAATTATTCTGCCATTTTCTGTTCTAATATTTGGCCTTTTCTGGTTCATTTTTATCTTGGGCCTTGGCCTTTTGTGTCCTATTTCGTTTAATTTTAATAATGCATTTCTATTAATCAAATTTGGGCCATAGCCTTATTAGAGCCCATGTATTATTTGGTCCAGTCCACTATTCAGCCATTTAAATTAATATTTAAATAGATTAACTATTCAACTTATGAAAATATCGCAGGCAAGAAAACAGAAACGAAGACATGCACCAGCTACACAAGGCCATCTTATATTCTTCAAATAACATTAATTCAGTAGGAACAGGAGTTTGTTTTACAAAGACATGGACCAGCCACACACGGCCATCTTACATCGCACCAACATTGTGTCGACAAAAAAACAGCTAGGAAATGGAGCCTACTGTATTCATCAATCAAACAAGAAGATCACAGATTCAAAAATCTATTCCAGCCAATGGAAACAAGACCCTCATGTGCGCATCCATCTTAACGGTTCGCCTTGGCAACACGGTTCATGTCCTTACTGATGGTATGCTGCAACAAGAACCAATAACTATAATCAGAGATCAAGACACGAGCTCGGATAAGTATTCCTATACCTCGGCTTGTTCAAAAAATCACTGAAAAATTAAGGAACATATGCTGGTAAATAGGAGAATGTTACCAGCATATCCAAAAAGATTGTAAACAAAATACTAACATGGCCACTTGGTAACCTCTGTGATACAACCAGCCTGGTGGGAAACATCTACTCTAGATATGAATTGAATACTCTAGATATGAATCCAACAACTGGGATGAACGATTCAATTCCACACGAGAAAAGTTAGGCAAGTATAATGTTACCAGATACTTATATGAGCACACAAGCAAAACATTTTAATATCTATGTTATGTAGAGGAAGATAGATGAACTGAATCTAAAACGATTGCTACAGAAACGGCCCAAGTTGTCAAAGAAACAGAAATATACTAGAACAGAGGCATGCCTGCAGCTTTAATTGTAGCAGATAATACTTCCGACAGTATCATACGGGTTAGACACATCCAACATACCAGAGTGTGTCGGCGAAGGAAAACAAGCCAGTCAAGATTCTCCAGGAACTAGAGAAGTATGCAGGGCTGCACTCGAGTGCTCCTACAGACAAGGAGGTCGAGCTCTCCTCCATTATACCTGGATGGAGAACAAAGACAATATGGATCATCGGGTTAACTAGTTGTAAAAAACAAGCATGCTCACTGGAAATACGGAGGTTAATAGCATCAGGAAATGCTAGTGTACATAACAGTCTGAAAGGACGGTAACTCTGCAAGTTATGGGTCGGACGAGGCGATCTCACGTTGTTTTCCAATAATATATCCACAAACCCCTTTTCACACTTTCCTGTACACTTTGCCCTCTGTGATGCCATAAGAACCTGATTTCAATAAACAAAAGCTTAGCAAATATTTTAAGGAATTTATAGACAAACCAATCTATAACATTTAACCGAAAAATTGTTATCATCTAAGAAAATATTCAGCAATGTAGTAGATTCAAAAGACAAGTGATCAGCAAGAATTGTCTAGCGTTGCTACAAATATTTGAGAATACAACTTCTGTTGCTACAATACCAACACTTATGACTGTTGTTGCAGATGCTAAATTACAGCATTATCATGCACCTGGTTGCTATACTATTTAGTGATAGACTATACCATCCATATGAACATGCATAGACAACAAAAGAAGATTCTATACACACTGGGAATGAACATCTGGAAAGAAAAGTCAAACATGAATGCTGTAAGACAAATTGATAACAAGGAGTTTTGGAGTTTATTTTCTTGCTGATCTTGATTTACCGACCGTTTGAAGTGTAATCATGTTCTGCAATTATTCACGTTGGGTATAAAAGAAAGTGGCCCAGGTCGCTTATCTAATTCGCAGCGCCGGCATGCAAGCATGTGCAGAAGCCACGAACGTTCATATGTCACTAGAGTAGAAAAACTATGCCATAACAGATGAGATAGATAGACTTAAATGGAAAAAACATATTTCATATCGCTAACTTTATTTGATAGATGAAAATGGCCGTTAGATGTTTTATGTGTGTCTAATGGACATAATTCATTTCCATGTTTGCCCAAAAATTGTTGTAAATGTTATAAGCCTCATAAGTCAGCTAACCAATAAAGATAGGTAAAAATAAAATTTGATCTAATGATCGACCTAGACGTATGTAAATGCTATCTTCCTCAACCTAATATTGTCGGTATTATAATACTTATCATTCATTTCAAGCGGCTTTGCGTGTAATTCGTTCTATGCTTCCTCGGCGTGAATTGGAGATGTTTCATAGGACCCCGCTGATGCGTGAGTGATTTTCGGACTGGTAGTATCGTAGTTTAGGTCAGTGAAATTCAATACTTTTATTGCCATCTTCCATGGACCATTGGCTGTTTATACTATGGGGAGTCTAAGGAGCGCGGCATTTTTTAGCCCAGGCTACATGTTGCTGGTATTTTTAAATTTTAAAAACTAAATTGTTATGTCTCGAAAACATTCTACACATAGATGATGATGATTTATACAATTATTTTTTCTAGGTTTGGTGTGTCTAGAGATCTACACATAGATGAGAACCTCCATCTCTATCATAGATCTAGATTTTTTGTCATTTTTATACAACATAAAATACAATATATTTCCCTAGGTTTGGTGTGCCTAGATATCTTATGACTGATGGAGGTTCTCATTTCATTCATGATTCTTTTAGAGAAACTATTGCTAAATTTGATGTTAATCATAGAATTGCTTCACCTTATCATCCTCAAACTAGTGGTAAAATCAATGTTCAAGATATCGCTTATCGGGAACTTATCGGTCGAGCCCCGATAAGTGGTAAATCGACCGATTTATCGGAATATCGGTCAAAATATCGGAATATCGGCCGAAATATCGGCTGATTTATCTTATCGGCCAGACACCGATAAGCGATAAATCAGCCGATTTATCGGAATATCGGCCAATATGTTGAACAGACCGTAAAATAGAACTATCAAATAGGAAGATCAAATTAATTTTGCAAAAGACCGTTAACAAATATAGGAAGAATTCGTCTAAGAAACTTAGTGATGCTTTGTGGGCTTATAGAACTGCTTATAGAAAATCCATGGGCATGTCTCCTTATGAAATGCTTTATGGAAAAACTTGTCATTTACCCCTTTAGCTAGAACACAAAGCTTATTGGGCTGTTAGGGAACTTAATTGTGATTTCAAATTAGCTGGTGCGAAAAGATTGTTAGATATGAGTTCTTTAGATGAATGGAGAAGTGAAACTTATGAAAATATCAAGTTGCTTAAAGAAAAAGTGAAAATATGACATGATAAACGGATTCTCAAAAGAGAATTTAACATAGGTGATAAAATATTATTGTATAGGTATCGCCTCATATTTTTGGCAGAAAAATTGCTAGCTAAATGGGAGGGACCATTTTTTGTGGAAGAAGTTTACCGCTATGGTGCTATCAAGATTAATAATTTCCAAGGCACCAATCAACAAGTTGTGAATGGCCAAAGACTAAAGCATTATTTATCTGGTGATCCATACAACATGGAAGGTGATATTTTTCGGGTGCTCACTCCGGAAGATCATATTAGAGCTAAATGAATATGATGTGTTGTTATATCATGTTTTTCTACCTATTCAGGTTCACTCCAAATATTATTGCTACCTACTGATTTGTTGGGTGCTTCCTTGCTGTTGTGTTGGGTTGTTTACATTTGATGCGATTAGTTTGAAAAAAGGGGTAAACAACTTTGGATTCTCTTTACATCGGTATCGGTCTCACCTTCCTTTCTTGTTGCCTATTAGATGGTTGTATCTTGATTTCCCTTTGCTTATTTTTTTAGTCTCGTTGGCTAAATCTTATCTTTATTTTTCCTACAGGTCCAGCGTGCTACTCTTCTTCTTCCACCATCGTTTCTGATTGCGCATTATGGTTGGCCTCCTTATCTAAATCTAATTCTTTCTCTTGGGCTATTTACCTTTCGCCTGCTCGTGCCTTGTACGTTGATGAAATGTCTGGCTAATAATTTAGCTTTTTTATTTCTTTGTTTCTTCTAGGTTGTGCTATTTGTACCCTGCCACTTCTCTACAAGGCTTCTAGCTTCCTCTCCGGCCCTCATAGGAAATGTTCATATTTTTCTGTGGTTTTTGACTTCTTGTATACGTATCCCATGACTAGGACGTGTGTGTAACCTGTTTTTCAATATCGTTATTGTGATATGTAGTGTAGTTTCAACACCACTATGAGATACATGTTAAAACCAGAATGAGATACCATGGGTGTTTCTGTCACATAATTAACATTGTCTCTTGTCGATTTTAGTTGGGTAGTGTCTTGGAGCTTCCTTTTGGTTATGATGCTTTATGCCCCACTTTTGCAGTTGATCCTGGAGCTTGGAACCTACATTGAGCTCAAGAAAATAGACGGTGCCATTTATTGATTTGTAAATCCAAAGTAATTATTTGGTCCATTTTTACCAAGGAATTTCTATTTACAATGATTATTATTGCAACGAGCTTGTGTCCATTTTCAGTCCAGTTGAGAGACATTTTTTTCCAGTAGTCATTTGAGGTTGCATAATGAACTTGCTCATGTTTTTCTCTTACTTTTCTGATTTATTGTTGCCGGTATTCAGTAGTCATATAAAAATTAGTTCCTCACCTTGATATTGAGCTCAGAGGAGCGGGACGTGTGTGTAGTTATGCTTCTTTGTAGCATAGTATAGTTTATTTATTGCACCCGTGCCTACATGTACATGTATTTTTACTTCTAGCAGTGTATGGTGCTTTTTTTCAAATGACATTTTTGTGATAGCTATTAAGTTTCGTTTTTGTTGGCTCATGCAGGTTGTGCCCTTCGAGGCCCTGAAAATAAGCTGCGTCCTGGTATTGGTTTTTGGTTGACTTACAGGATTAAGGTGCATATATTGGATACCAACATTTTTTGCTATAAGACTCAGTTATGTTCTCCATGTCCTAATCAATTCTTAGAAACTTAGTTGAAACCGTGTTGCCGGTCTGGACTATTCAACGCGTAAGACATTTACTTGATCATATGCATTATAGGATCTTTTGGTGGAGCCTTCTTCTGAATAGTGAGGGACTTGCTATCTCGTGGTAGATATTTCTTCCAGAGAGAAGATGAGCAGCAGGTATCTAGCCTAACCAGTTGGACTAGCTTAGCTAAGTTTTGTCAACACAAAACATGCAACACTGGCGCTCCGACTTACACTTAGGTTTTTTTTAGATAAACTAGCAAGATGGCCCTCGCAAATGCGAGGGTATCATGTTTAATATCTATGTAACTATTTAATACTTCCAATTAATTTCTGTAATGCAAAACAACCAATGATTCCGGAACCACCAATATATAAAAAACATTCCCAATATATCTTGTGGAAAAATTATACTTACTTGATTCCAAAATTATATGAGTGACTGTATATTTTTGGGGGCATTCTTTTTAGTCTGTAGAATTAGTTATACATATATAAATTCATGATCCTATATATTTTTATTGTGCAAGTAGTAATAGTAAGTTATAAAACCCCCTAAAATAACTTATTGTTAGTACTTATTTAATTGTACAATTTTGTGAAAATTTACACTTATGCCATTCCCACAAATTCATATGAATGGATGTATATATGGTTAATTTGTATGTGCTACTACATAAGTACACACAACAAAATGTTGGGATGCTAGTCAATTGAATCTAAAGTTCAGAGTGTGTGATACTTACATCTGATGTATGTTTGGGAAATCCAGTGTTGTGATCGAAATAATAATTTGGTCCCACAAACGCAATGGCTAAGAGATTTATAATTAGGGCCAACCTGGTTAAAATTTCAGATTATGATTCATATATTTACTCAAACCTGTCGAGAAAACTTAAATATCCAAAATCTACTTATGTCTTATTGTACTACTTTTGTATAGTAAGATACATTGCCAACATTGAATTACAACGATATATAGTTTTAATTCCTATAATCCATAAGGGTTTCCTTCTATCGATCAACTCAAAAAAAATATCCACTTGTATAATAATTGTACCACACATATCTTTAGTTCAGTGTGCACATATGGGTTCCAGGATTTTATTTTAATTACACTTGGTGGTAAAAGAACAAAATTTTACACCGGGTAGCCTTGCATTATACAGAGATGAAAAATGGTGTGCTGTGATTTTGCGTCAATATATATAAGGTGCGACAGATTAACACTAATGGACATAAACCAAGAAATTATATTTCGAAGAAACAAATCTTGTAACAATATACATGGAGTCAATCAGGAAGTACACACCTAATTTTAGGTTCCATATTACCGACGCTGTCTGATTTTGGTTTTTTCTGATCGAGATCTGCATTCACGTTTGTGCATAAAGGCATGGACCCTGACCTTGTGAATCCAAGCAATCCATGCATCCAGCTGCTTGCCAATTACCACGCTCGATAAGCATGTGTCCGCGTGGTAGCATCGATTTGTCGATAAGCAAATCTCATTAGCCAATATCCATCTTTAGTGACGGTTGGGACGGCAGAGGAAAGGAGTGCACGAGGGAATACGCCCTATAGCGTGTAGCACCGGGCGGTTGGTGCAATCTAGCAAGTTCTCCGGCCGCCGGCTTGTTCCATCTGGTGAGAGCGTATGCAGGAGGAGACTCAGAGGAGCTGGCCGATTGGTAGGGATAGGGACGGTTCTAGAGGTGGACTCGTACAATATACTGGTTCCTCTCTGGTAATCGGTACGTGCATGAGGGACTTAAGATATTTACGTGCAAGGGTGACCTTAGAGTTACGCAATCGCTTGTTATATTCTAACCATAAATTATGGATCTAACGGTTGAAATAATTCTGATGATGTGGATTAACGTGGTGTCTCCTTTAGAGTTCCGTATATTGCTTTTAGTATATAATAGAAGGCATCTCATGCCCTGCATTAACTTACGGAACCGCTATTCACTGACAAAAACCTGGAGCCAACGTGGATAAATTTCTCGGTCCCAGCAATATAAAATCAGTTATGAAAATTCAGAAAATATCCCAATCTATCCGAGCTCAACTTCTTCGCGGCGGGCGTGGCGACATAGCCTTTGTCAGAGGCGGCGCGACGATCTAGCCCTCGTGCGCGACGGCGGTGTGATGGGTGCCTTGACTGGAGGCTGAAGTTGGTAAACCCCAAGAGAAAGGCTGTGAAGAGTGTAGCAGCAAGTTTTCCCTCAGAAAAAAAACCAAGGTTGAATAAACTAGTAGGAGGACAAGCAATCTCTGAAGGTTGATGTAGCTGAGATGGAAGAACGCACTACCAGTTCAACAGCAACGTGGAACCTACACAACACAATCAAATCACTTTGCCCCAACGTAGCAGTGAGGTTGTCAATCTCACCGGTTTTGCTGATAACAAAGAGGTTAAATGTATGGTGTGGCGAACAGTATGAGAACTGTATGAAACTAGTAACAGTACTATGAAAGCAGTGTGAAAGCTGTGTAATTAGTGTGTGTATTATCAGAATGAGAAAATGGACCGGGGTCCACAGTTCACTAGTGGTGTCTCTCTGTGAGAGATAAATAACATGTGTGGTGAACAAATTACAGCTGGGCAATTAATAGAAATGAAGGCTGCACCGTAGTGTATATGCAAGACATAAAGATTACAATGTGATTCATGCGGGCATTACAACAAAATACATATACCATCGTCCATCTGCATGTATGACTAATAATCCACCCTCCGAATATCATCCGGACAAACGTTGGGTATTAAGTTGCAAGCAACATATTATCGCAGTAAGAAAAGTGTGTAATGTAAACAATGTAAACTAAGTAAACATCGTTGTTTTCTCCCTAATGGCAACAACACATCCTCCATCCATCACGTTTCTGTCACTCGAGCACAGATCCAAAGGAGGCATGAACCCACTATCGAGCATAAATACTCCCTCTTGGAGTTACTAGCATCTACTTGGCCAGATCATCTACTAATAACGGAGAATATTCAAGATCATAAATAACATATGCATGAAGATAACATGATAGCTTGATAATCATAAGACATAGCATTCAATATTAATCAGATCCCAACAAACACAACATGTAGCATTACATTAAGATGATCTCGATCATGTAGGGCAGCTCACGAGATCTAAACATGAGGTACAAAGTGGAGAAGAAAACCATCTAGATACTGCTATCGACCTGTAGTCCAGGGATGAACTACTCACGTATCACTTTGGAGGAGGTCATGGTGGTGTAGACCCCTCCGGTGATGAATTCCCCTCCCGGCAGGGTGCCGGGGAGAGCTCCAGAACCCTCCCGATCTCGACATGACGATGATGGCGGCCTCGGGTGTTTATCGGGACAAAGTGGTATATTTTTAGGGTTGACGTCTCGGGGGGTATAAACAGGCGAAAGGACGATGGCGGTGGACGCCCAAGGGGCCCACACCACCCCCAGGCGCGGCAGGGGCACGCCGCCCTATGGTGTGGCCCCCCTTCGGGCCTCTTTGGGACTCCGTGGAACCTTCAGGAATTCTAAAACTTCCGGGTTTTAAATTTTCCAATTCCGAGAATATTTTCAGAACAACTTTTCTGAAACTAAAAACAGTAGAAACCAGGAAAGTGGCTCTGTGGCATCTTATCAATAGGTTAGTACGGAAAATCGATAAAAATGACATAAAGTGTATAGCAAACATGTAGGAAACAACATGAAAACAACATGGAACATCACAAATTAAGGATACTTTTATTACATATCAACATCCCCAAACTTAGTTCCTACTCGTCCTCGAGTAGGTAAACGGTAAAAACACATAATTTCTGAGGTGACATGCTACCAACATAAACTTGATCATTAATAATGTAAAAGCATATGTAAGCTGAGATCATAGAACTTCAACACAAGCATGATAAATAAAATTTTAACAATAAAGCATAGCAATCAACTTGCGTCATGAGAAGAAACACAAATAAAAGATCATGAATAACAATGCACGAAAGTTATACGTTTGTTTCAAGTATAGAGAAAACATGGCAAAGTGATAGTTCGCTAGTCCTTAAGAGTAGGGCAAAACATAAATGCCAGGACACCTTGAAAGTTCATGAGGAAGCCTAGAAAAAATAATTAGAGAACAAACAATAACACATCATGAATCAATTAATAATGTTTCTGGGACAAATGCACATTAAACTCAGAATGGCAACTATGCTCTCTCAACTGTGCATAAAGTTAGAATATGGAGACTCAACATAAAAGTAAAAGAAAGGTCCTTCAAAGAGGGAAGCATGGATCACTCATGTGCTCGAGATTTTTATTCTATTAAACAGAGGTATTGAAAACATGTTTAAGAGAGGTGTATGCTTATGTCAACGAATGGTAAACATAAAATAAAGTACGTCACAAGACAACTAGACTTCACAAGAGCGGCTCCAATAGAAGGACGCATCTGGGTAGAAGGTCATCCCTCTTTCTCTTTTGTTTACACAATTATGCTTTGACTGAGAAATCAGGGGCAAAAATAGTGAAGAGAATTTGTTGTTATTAATTTGGGTCTACGCACCCCTCTACCAGCTCTTCTATCAATTGGATAAGCGGATGAAGCCACTAGTCCAGGGTGTGAAAGTCCAATCAACAAGTGAGATAAATATTCTCTATTTACGTCCTCATGAGCTAAAACAGGAGCAAAAAATAGGATTAATTTTGAAAGTTTTAAAGGTAACACATGAGAAATTTACTTTGGAGTGGCGGTTAAATACCACATGTAGATAGGTATGGTGCACACATTGGGTAAAGTTTGGTTTTTAGGAGTTGGATGCCCGAGTAGAGCTCATACTAAGTACAGGTGGAGGCTAGCAAAAGACTGGGAGCGACAAATCATGAGAGCATAAGAGCCATAATCATGCATAGCGACATAAACATTATTAATCAAGGCATAAGTGGTACCACAAGTTCAAAAACGAAATTATCATAGAGGCTATAAGTGACTGGTTCATAGTCATAAACATTGTGTGAGCATGCGCCAAGTCAACCAAATAAAACATTAAAGGAGAACACCACAAATTTATGCTTCAATATGACAAGAACAACTCATGATTCTTTCAATGACACATTAAACACTCTCAGATATTTGATACTGATCATGCTACTAAATAACCACTAGGCTTTATAATTAAAATAACATCTAGCCTGATATGATAAATTCTAGCCACAGTGTATACAAGATTCTACTTGCACCGTTATTTAATTCTACTTCAAGCAGCAGTTTCTTTTCCCAACAAGCATCATACAAAATATGTTCTAACAAAAACTCTCTAAATGATACAACAATAAAAAATGAGAGTACTGACATAACACTACTAAAACTAACATCTCTGAATAAGAGATGCAAAGAAAACAAGAGCTAAACAAGAATTTTGCAGCAGTTAGAAGAAAAAAAACCAAGAATACGAGCATAAGGAGTATTCAAACGAAAAAGCGGAGCGTGTCTCTCTCACAAACAAAGAATGCTAGGGTCCAACTATATTATTGCAGCAAGGAAAACAAAATAAAATAAGAGAAAACAAAAGAAAACAAACAAACGCTCCAAGTAAACTTCATATGATGTGACCGAATAAAAATATAGTTTCACTAGAAGTGACCTGATAGATTGTTGATGGAGAAGGGGATGCCTTGGGCATCCACAAGCTTAGATTCTTGTGTCTTCTTAGAATTTTCTGGGATGAACCACGGGGGCATCCCCAAGCTTTGACCTTGCACTCTTCTTGATCACATATATCACCCTCTTCTCTTGACCCTTGAAAACTTCCTTCACACCACACTCAAAGAGTAATTCGCATTAGAGGGTTAGTGCAACAATCAAAAATCTATGGGTTCTGTATGGGAACAAGTGATATTGATACTTTTAAACATTAGCTATAGCCACTGATGTTTCGTGAAGCATAGAAAACCACTTGACATCGTAAAAGAGAAAATACAAGAAAAATGGCAGAATCTATCAAAACCAGAACAGTCTGTAAAGACGAATTTTTTCGGGGCACTTATTTTGCTCAGATCGAAAAACTTAAGAACAAAATAGTTGCGGAATTAGCTAAGGAATAAGCACAGACAATTTCAGGTCCTTCTGACTTTCTTGTGAATTATACGATGTTTTACGGTGGACAACAGAAATCTGTTGCCTGCGCAGAAATTCAAAACCAACTCCAATTCTCGTCAGAAACTTTACTTGGTACAACTAAAACATGAAAATAAATATACAAATGAGTTGCTACATATACAACCCCTTGACTCAAACAAAACAGAGAAAAACAAAGCAAAAATAAAACCATGGGTTATCTCCCAACAAATGCTTTTCTTTAACATTCTTTAGCGAGGCCCAAAAAAGTGGAATCAAGTGTTTTCAAATGAAGAAGCATCAAAAATAAAGTATGAAACAAATTTAAGTCTAACCGACTTCCTTTGCATAGGAATCTTGTAAATAAATAAATTAAAGAAGCTCAAACTAGAAATCATGGGAAGGTAGAACAAGAGCAACTTCAAAACTTTCAACACAAAGAGAGGTGTTTTAGTAACATGAAAATTCCTACAACCATATTTTCCTATCTATTAATAATTTTCAGTAGCATAATGAACAAAATCAACAACATAATTATCACATAAAGCATGTTTGTCATGGCATAAAAGCACACAATTAATATCAAGCTCAAAAATAGTGGGATCAAAATTTAAAATCAGCTCGTCTTTCTTCCCACTTTTAGCAATAGCAAAACAAGATGTTTGATCACTCATAAAAGGTATAAGACACATTATAGCAATCCTATTTTAGGTATCATTATAATTTATAACACCAAGTAACATAGGACCATCATCAAGAGAATTATCGTATAAATTTTCTAAACAAACTTCCTCATTATCATGCATATCAATAGTTGGAATAAATAGATGATTATCATAGGATTTATCCAAGTAGCATGGATTATCATAAATAACAGTAGCAATATCATTCTCACAAGTTTCATTCGAACTAGTATCAAGATCACAAGTATATAAAGTATCAATTTCATCAAAAAGGTATATTTCAAAAGAATCAATAGGATCATCACTTTCATCAAATAATGTATGAGTTGAAGAGTTACTCTCATTGGGAGGTAGACATGGGTAGATCCATTCTTCCTCCTCTTGATCAACACTCTCCTCCTCTTTTTCATCCAATGAGCTTCCAGATTCAGCAGTTTCTTCTTCCATTGGCTCCTGTAAGGCAGTAGTCTCTCCCTTTGGGGGAGAGAATTGATTAAAATATTGAAGTATGTAGTAATTAAAATCCTTGTAATTATCAAAAAAATATTCGAGTATATCATAAATCTCATATTTATAAGGTGCATCATCAATTCAAGCAAATAGGCAATTTGAAATGTACCCTTCCAAGCAATAAATTCTTCAATTTGTTCCACATCATCAAAATCATAATTTCCTTTAAAATAAGAAGATATGGTAACATTATCATTATACTCACATTGAAAAGGGAGGTGTTTATACCTCCTCCAGCCGCAGGATTTATCAAAGCAATAAGTAACGTTATAAGTAGAGCACAAGTTTTTAGCATAGTCATTCAATTTATTAATTTTCTCTCATAAGTGTATCCCTTTTCGTGACAAGCGGTGTTCATTATAATATTTGTGTTGTTCATCCGTGAACTCACCTTGCCAATAAGATCTAGTTTCAAAGGCATCAAACATTGATAGGAAGCATAATAAAGCAAGTAACAATCAAAACAATAACAAAGTAAAAAAAATGATTGGAGGTGAGAGACTCCCCTTGCATAAATTCTCTTTCTCCCAGGCAACGGCGCTAGAAAACTTGTTGATGGCGTATAGTTGAAGGGAGACTGCTTGATGATGATGACTTTAAAATCCCCGGCAACAATGCCAAAAAACTTGATGGGTGCCTTGACTGGAGGCTGACGTTGGTAAACCCCAAGAGAAAGGTTGTGAAGAGTGTTGTATGGTGTGGAAAACAGTACTAGAACAGTATGAAAGTAGTAGCAGAAGTATAAAAGCAGTGTAAGCAGTGTGTGTATTATCATAATGAGAAAATGAACAGGGGTCCACAGTTCACTAGTGGTGTCTCTCCGTGAAGGATAAATAACATGTGTGGTGAACAAATTACAGCTGGGCAATTGACAGAAATGAAGGCTGTACCGTAGTGCATATGCAAGACATAAAGATTACTATGTGATTCATGCAGGCATTACAACAAAATACATAGACCGTCATCCAACTGCATCTAGGACTAATAATCCACCCTTCGAATATCATCCGAACAAACATTGGGTATTATGTTGCGAGCAACAGATTAGCGCAGTAAGGAAAGTGTGTAATGTAAACAATGTAAACTAAGTAAACACCGTTGTTTTCTCCCTAATGGCAACAACACATCCTCCATCTTACAAGTTTCTGTCACTCTTGCACATATGCAAAGGAGGCATGAACCCACTATCGATCATAAATACTCCCTCTTGGAGTTACTAGCATCTCCTTAGCCAGAGCATCTACTAATAACGGAGAGCATGCAAGATCATAAATAACATATGCATGAAGATAACATGATAGATTGATAATCAGAAAACATAGCATTCAACATTCATCAGATCCCAGCGAACACAACATGTAGCATTACATAAATATGATCTCGATCATGTAGGGAAGCTCACGAGATCTAAACACGAGGTACAAAGTGGAGAAGACAACCATCTAGCTAATGCTATGGACCTGTATTCCAGGGATGAACTACTCACGTATCACTTTGGAGGAGGGCATGGTGGTGTAGACCCCACTAGTGATGAATTCCCCTCCCGGCAGGGTGCCGGGGAGAGCTCCAGAACCCTCCTGATCTCGAGATGACGATGACGGCGGCCTCGGGTGTTTATCGGGACAAAGTGGTATATTTTTAGGGTTGACGTCTCGGGGGTATAAATAGGCGAAAGGGCGATGGCGCTGGACACCCGAGGGGGCCACACCACCCCTAGGAGCGTCCAGGGGGCACGCCGCCCTATGGTGTGTCCCCCCTCCGGGCCTCTTCGAAACTCCCTAGAACCTTCGGGAATTGTAAGACTTCCGGGCTTTAAATTTTCCAATTCCGAGAATATTTTCAGAACAACTTTTCGGAAACTAAAAACAGTAGAAACCAGGAAAGTGGCCCTGTGGCATCTTGTCAATAGGTTAGTCCGGAAAATCGATAAAAATGACATAAAGTGTACAACAAACATGTAGGAAACAACATGAAAACAACATGGAACATCAGAAATTAAGAACCAGGGTTATCAATCGAGTAGGAGAAAGAGGACATTCGAAAGGTTGATGCCACTGACGCTGGTGCTGGCGCTTCACCGGTGTTAGCAACAACGTGGAACCTGCACACAACACAACCAAAATACTTTGCCCCAACGGTACAGTGAGGTTGTCAATCTCACCGGTCTTGCTGAAAACAAAGATTAGACGTATAGTGCGGAAAACAGTGTATGCTTGCAGTAAGTAAAGAGAACATGAAATTTTTGTGGTTTGTTTAAAAGTGTGGAAAATGGACCAGGGTTCATAGGTTCACTAGTGGTGTCTCTCCATAGAAGATAGCATGCTGGGTGAACAAATTACAGCTGGGAAATTTACAAATAGAGGTTGCACCGTAGTGCAAAATATGACATGAAGATTACTATGATATTTAGTCCGGGCATTACAACAAGATACATAGACCGACATACATCTGCATCTATGACTAATAATCCACCCTCAGGTTATCATCCGACCCCCCTTAGGTATTAAGTTGCAAGCAACAGATAATTGCATTAAACAAAGTGTGTAATGTAAGCAATGATTATGCACGCAGGCACTCTCACCGTTGTTTTCTCCCTAATGGCAACAACACATCCCCCCCCCCCGTTCACGTTTTTGTCACTCGAGCAAGGTGGTGGGGAGGCATGAACCCACTATCGAGCATAAATACTCCCTCTTGGATTCACTGGCAACTAATTGGCCAGAGCAACCACTAGCAACGGAGAGCATGCAAGATCACAAATAGCATATGCAAATAAATACTATAATCAACTTGGCATAAGTTCAATATTCATCGGATCCCAGCACACACAGCATATAGAATTACATAAGATCAATCTCGATCATGATAGGCAGCTCACGAGATCTAAACATGGAGGTATATGAGGAGAAGACAACCATCTAGCTACAGCTACGAACCCGTAGTCCAAGGATGAACTACTCTCGCATCACTCCGGAGGCAGGCATGGTGATGTAGAAGCCTCCGGTGATGATCTCCTCCCGGGCAGGGTGCCGGAAACAGCTTCAGAACCTCCCTGATTCGGGGTTGACGGTGACGGCGGCTGCGGAACTTTTCGGGGATTTTTTATCAGGTGCTTAGGGTTTTCCATCCGGTTGGCCTAAATAGGAGAAAGGGCAAAGGCGGTGGAGTTCCAGGGGCCCCACACCTATAGGTGGCACGGCCAACCCTATGGTGTGGCCCCCCTCTTTCCCCTCTTCGACTCCTCTTCGGTGTTCTGGATGCTTCCGGGGAAAATAGGAACTTTGGGCTTTGTGGGGTCCAATTCCGAGAATGTTTACAGAACAACTTTTCTGAAACAAAAAACAACAGAAAACAGGGAACTCGAACTTGGCATCTTGTTAATAGGTTAGTCCTGGAAAACGTATAAAAGTTCTACAAGTAAGGGAGAAAACAAATAGCAATTTGCAAAATATGATCATGGAGCATCAGAAATTATAGATACTTTGGAGACGTATCAAGTTGCAAGCAACACATTATCGTAGTAAGAAAAGTGTGTAACGTAAACAATGTAAACTACGTAAACACCATTGTTTTCTCCCTTATGGCAACAACACATCCTCCATCCGTCACGTTTTTGTCACTCGAGCCTAGATGCAACGGAGGCATGAACCCACTATCGAGCATAAATACTCCCTCTTGGAGTTACTAACATCTACTAATAACGGAGAGAATGCAATATAATAAATAATATATGCATGAAGATAACATGATAGATTGATAATCAGAAGATATAGCATTCAACATTCATCAGATCCCAGCAAACACAACATGTAGCATTACATAAAGATGATCACGATCATGTAGGGCAGCTCACGAGATCTAAACAGGAGGTACAAAGTGGAGAAGATAATCATCTAGCTACTGATATGTACCCGTAGTCCAGGGATGAATAACTCACGCATCACTCTGGAGGAGGGCATGGTGGTGTAGACCCCTCTGGTGATGAATTCCCCTCCCGACAGGGTGCCGGGGAGAGCTCCAGAACCCTCCCGATCTAGGGATGACGATGACGGCGGCCTCGGGTGTTTCTCGGGACGAAATAGTATATTTTTAGGGTTGACGTATCGGGGGTATAAATAGGAAAAAGGGCGATGGCGGTGGACGCCCGAGGGGCCCACACCACCCCCAGGCGCAGCCAGGGGGCGCGCCGCCCTATGGTGTGGCTCCCCTCCGGGCCTCTTCGAGACTCCGTGGAACCTTCGGGAATACTAAGAATTCCGGGCTTCGAATTTTCCAATTCGAAGAATATTTCCAGAACAACTTTTCTGAAACAAAAAACAGCATAACACAGAGAAGTGGCTCTGTGGCATCATGTGAATAGGTTAGTCTTGAAAATCGATAAAAATGACATAAAGTGTATACTACCTCCGAACCGGAAAAAGAGTCGGAAGTTTAGTTGTTAAGTTGTACGTAAGTAGTTGGGTGCGCGACACTTATACCGGATTGGAGGGAGTAGCAAACATGTAGGAAAAAACATAAAAACAACATGGAACATCAGAAATTAAGGATACGTTTATGACGTATCACGGTGCAATTCGTATTGCCTTTTGTATGCTTGGACTCTGTATGCACTTGGTTGAAAGCGGTCCTATGGGTTATCTTCAACTTGGTTGCACACTAGACGATTATAGGCTATGTAGTGTTTTTTTGCTAGTTATTTTTAGTGGCTTATTTTGGGGCCTCTAAATACGATCTTCAAGTTAATTGTAAGAGTAAGGATAATAGTATAGCTAGTCGTTGGCTATAAGACAATGCCATAACATCTATAGCTTTTTTTTAGAAATGGGAGCCTTTTCCACGGCTTATGCATCAAAGCGAAGCACACAGCCGGATTTTATTAAATAATAAATTCATCCAGAAGTATCAAGTCCTCGCTGGTTGGCAGAGAGGAGGAAGGATCAAGTCTGAATATAATAAACCGCCTTGTTTACAACCTACAAAAAATGAACATTATTTCGTTTGTTAAAAACCACATCATTACGGTTGTTCCAAATTGCCCATAGGAAAGCAGCAACACCCAATTCGAATTCGAGCCTTAGTTTTCCTGTCAACGCCATTTAGTCAAATACCAAACATATTTGCGATCCTGGTTGGTGGATAGATACTGAACGTGAAGTGAACAAGACGCCATATATGGTCTACTGATTCATCCGTCCTGCAGAAAACACATTTTTTTTTACATCCGTTCCAATTTCTTTTAATCAAATTATCTTTAGTTAAAATGACAGTTCTATTAAGGAGCCACGAGAATATTTTAATCTTTAACTGAACTTTTAGCTAACACTATGCCAACATCTTATATCTCATATTTACTAATTGGAGAGTCCCTACGAGGCACCATGTTAATACAAGAAAAATATATTAAATTAACCCTTTCATGCGAATTATGCGGTCAAGATTGAATATGGGCTGGAGGATTTTTATCTCTTTACGTACCATGTCTAATTGGAGTTGTATTTGCGTACGTTACGTGTTCTATATATAAAAAAATATTGGTACATACATGTGGGGCTAACTTATGCCATCCGAATAAACTAGAACTCCACAAACCGTGTATGGGAGACCAAACCCAAACCGCATCGATAGCTAGTTGCTGATACTAACCTTATCCTCTCCTCCCGCCCCCGTTGAGAGTCCACCGTCGCCGCCCCCGTTTCCCGGCCGTCCCCGCCGCTAGTGCTTGCACTAGCTTGCGTGGCGACGATGTAGGGTGCCGGCCCCTCCTGTGCTTGTATAGAAGTAGTCTAGGATTTCGTTTTCGTTGTTTGATTTCTGTACTGGTGTATGGCGCTATGCCGTTCCCCTCCTCCTGGCGTCGGGTCGGGTTGCCTCCGAGCGGTGGCCTTGATCTGGATGTTCTTCTTCCTGGCGAGCTTCCGTGGTGGAAGATGAGTCGGGGAAGCGGATCCAACGGCGCGTGCTTGCATAAGCTCGATGGGCTCTCTGTTTGGGGAGCTGGTTCCTTTGGTGCTGCAGGGCTTCTTCTTCGCGCTGCTTCCGGCTGCTGTGGAGGTAGTACAGCGGTGGCGGAGTTGAGCGTTGTGGTGTGGGGAGCTGTTGACGGAGCTCGTTCACGGAGAACACCCGCCCAAGGCAAGGTTGCCGAGGCGATTTCTGGTCGTTGGAGACCTCTCCGTGCCGTGGTGGTGGGAACCGACCACGGTCTCTTCTTCCTCCAGGCCAGGTGCCGATGTGGAGGATCTTGGATCTCATCGCGGCTTCCATGGCTGACGGCGACCCAAGTGGTTCGTCCCCGGTGTTGTCATCGGCCGCTGTGGTTCGAGGTCTGGCGATTGCGGCGGCAGAGAAGGAGGGCTGGATTGCTTTTCTGTTTTTCTCCTAGGGTCCTTCTTGTAAAAGTTAGAGGTTCCTGTTTTATTTTGTATTTCTTGGTGGACCTCGTTGTAAAATTTCCTGCCGCTTAATAGAGCTTCGGGGGCCTTCCAGCCCCTCCCTGTTGTTCAAAAAAACAAACCGTGTATGAGTAGGACTCTTATTTCTAATCAATTATGCACCGTCCAAGTAAAAAAAGACTAAAAATCTATAATAACCCTTTGAGGTGAAATATGTGGGTAAGATTGACTATGGGTTGGAGGAGTTTTGTCTCTTTACGTACCATGTCTAATTTAATCATGAGGTTCTATTTGTGTACGTCCCGTGTTCTATATATATATATAATATTGGTACATCACGTGTGGGGCTAACTTCTGCCATCCGAATAAATTAGAACTTCACCAACCGTGTATGAGTAGGACTCTTATTTCTAATCAATTATGTACCGTACAAGTAAAAAAAAAGAGTAAAAATCTATAACAGTTGCTTACGGGCAGAGGACTACACGCCTAGGAGTTTTGGAGACTTTATCCCCTTTAATTTTTTTTACTATATGCTATACAGTTATGTAAAAAAACCGTAAAAACTCGAGTACGTATCATGCTGTAAGACAAATTGATAACAAGGAGTTTTGGAGTTTATTTTCTTGCTGATCTAGATTTACCGACCATTTGAAGTGTAATCATGTTGTGCAATTGTTCACGTTCAGGATAAATGAAAGTGTCTCAGGTCGCTTATGCAATTTGCAGCGCTGGCATGCAAACACGTGCAGAAGCCATGGACGTTCATATGTCATTTGTAGTAGAAAAACTATGCCATAACTTAAATGGAAAAAACATATTTCATATCGCTAACTTTATCTGATAGATGAAAATGGTCGTTAGATGTTTTATGTGTGTCTAATGGACAGAATTGATTTCCATGTTTGTCCAAAAATAGTTGTACATGTTATAAGCCTCATAAGTCAGCAAACCAATATAGGTAAAAAAAATTGATCTAATGTCCTAGACGTATGTAATTGCTATCTTCCTCAATCTAATATTCTCGGTCTTATAATAGTTCTCATTCATTTCAAGCAGCTTTGCGTGCAATTCGTCCTATGCTTCCTCGGCGTGAATTGGAGATGTTTCACAGGACCCCGCTAATGCGTGAGTGATATTCGGACTTGTAGTATAGTAGTTTAGGTTAGTGAAATTCGACACTTTTATTGCCATCTTCCATGGACCATTGGCTGTTTATACTATGGGGAGTCCAAGGAGCGCAGCATTTTGTAGCCCAGGCTACATGTTGCCTGTATTTTGAAATTTTAAAAACTAAATTGTTATGTCTAGAAAAAGTATGAAAACATTCTACACATAGATGATGATGATTTCTACAATTAATTTTCCTAGGTTTGGTGTGTCTAGATATCTACACATAGATGAGAACCTCCATCACTATCCTAGATCTAGATTTTTTGTCATTTTATACAACATAAAATACAAAATATTTCTCTAGGTTTGGTGTGCCTAGATATCTTATAATTGGTGGAGGTTCTCATTTCATTCATGGTGCTTTTAGAGAAACTATTGCTAAATATGATGTTAATCATAGAATTGCTTCACCTTATCATTCTCAAATTAGTGGTAAAATAGAACTATCAAATAGGAAGATCGAATTAATTTTGCAAAAGACCGTTAACAAATATAGGAAGAATTCATCAAAGAAACTTAGTGATGCTTTGTTGGATTATAGAGCTGCTTATAGATCATGGGCATGTCTCCTTATAAAATGGTTTATCAAAAATCTTGTCATTTACCCCTTTAGCTAGAACATGGAGCTTATTGGGCTGTGATAGAACTTTATTATGATTTTAAATTAGCTGGTGCGAAAAGATTGTTAGATATGAGTTCTTTAGATGAATGGAGAAGCGAAACTTATGAAAATGCCAAGTTTTTAAAAGAAAAAGTAAAAAAGATGACATGATAAAAGGATGCTCAAAAGAGAATTTAACATAGGTGATAAAATATTATTGTATAGGTATCGTCTCAGATTTTTTGCAGGAAAATTACTAGCTAAATGGGAGGGGCCATTTGTTGTGGAAGAAGTTTACCGGTCTGGTGCTATCAAGATTAATAATTCCCAAGGCACCAATCCACAAGTTGTGAATGGCCAAAGACTCAAACATTATTTATTTAGTGATCCATACAATGTGTAAGGTGATATTGTTCGGGTGCTCACTCCGGAAGATCATATTAGAGCTAAATGAATATGTTGTGTTGTTATATCATGTTTGTCTACCTATTTAGGTTCACTCCAATATTTTTGCTACCTACTGATTTGTTGGGTGCTTCCTTGCTGTTGTGTTGGGTTATTTACATTTGATGCGGTTAGTTTGAAAAAAGGGGTAAGCAACTTTGGATGCTCTTTACATCGGTGTCGGTCTCACCTTCCTTTCTTGTTGCCTATTAGATGGTTGCATCTTGATTTCCCTTTGCTCCATTTTTAGTCTCGTTGGCTAAATATTATCTTTATTTTTCCTACAGGTCCAGCGTGCTAGTCTGCTTCTTCTATCATCATTTCTGATTGCGCATTATGGTTGGCCTCCTTCTCTAAATCTCCTTCTTTCTCTTGGGCTATTTACCTTTTGCCCGCTCGTGCCGTGTATGTTGATGAAATGTCTGGCTAATAATTTGGCTTTTTATTTCTTTGTTTCTTCTAGGTTGTGCTCTATGTACCCTGGCGCTTCTCTACAAGGCTTCTAGCTTCCTCTACGGCCCTCATAGGAAATGTTCGTATTTTTCTGTGGTTTTTGACTTCTTGTATACGTATCCCATGACTGGGATGTGTGTGTTACCTGTTTGTTAATATCGTTATTGTGATCTGTAGTGTAGTGTCAACACCACTATGAGATACATGTTAAAACCAGAATGAGATACCATGGGTGTTTCTGTCACATAATTAACACTATCTCTTGTCGATTTTAGTTGGTTAGTGTCTTGGAGCTTCCTTTTGGTTATGCTGACTTTATGCACCACTTTTGCAGTTGATCCTGGAGCTTGGAACCTACATTGAGCTCAACAAAATAGATGGTGCCATTTATTGATATGTAAATCCAAAGTAATTATTTGGTCCATTTGTTCCAAGGAATTTCTGTTTACAATGATTATTATTGCAACGAGCTTGTGTCCACTTTCAGTTCAGCCGAGAGACTTTTTTTCCACTAGTCATTTAAGGTTGCATAATGAACTTGCTCATGTTTTTCTCTTACTTTTCTGATTTATTGTTGCCAGTATTCAGTAGTCATATAAAAATTAGTTCCTCACCTTGCTATTGAGCTGAGAGGAGCGGGGCGTGTGTGTAGTTATGCTTCTTTGTAGCATAGTATAGTTTATTTATTGCACCCGTTCTCTACATGTACATGTATTTTTATTTCTATAAGTGTATGGTGCTTCTTTTCAAATGACATTTTTGTGATAGCTAATAAATCTCGTTGTTGTTGGCTCATGCAGGTTGTGCCCTTCGACGCCCTGAAATTACGCTGCTTCCTGGTATTGGTTTTTGGTTGACTTACAGGATTAAGGTGCATATATTGCATACAAACATTTTTTGCTATAGAACTCAGTTATGTTCTCCATGTCATAATGAATTCTTGGAAACTTAGTTGAAACTGTGTTGCCAGTCTGGACTATTCAAGGAGTAAGACGTTTACTTTCTCATTTCATATATGCACTATAGGATCTTTTGGTCGAGCCGTCTTCTGAACAGAGAGGGACTTGCTGTCTCGTGGTAGATCTTTCTTCCTGAGAAAAGATGAGCAGAAGGTATCTAGCCTAACCAGTCAACAAGTCCTGATATCTTAAGTTATTGGACTAGCTCAGCTAATTTTTGTCAACACAGAACTTGCAAGACTGGCGCTCTAGCTTACACTTAGTTTTTTTTAGATAAAATACATCTCGTGCCCTGCATTAACTTAATAAGGAAAAAGTTTCAATAACATCACACAAACACAAATGCTGGGCATACAGCTTAGCCAAAGGAACACACAATAGAAAAAGGAGCCGGCACCCCAACAAACACGCCAGAGACACTATGGAGCAGCTCCCTACATCGATGGTTGGGACTGCGCGGGGATCCAGAACCTTCACTTGAGATCCGAAGCCAACTAGAGAAGAGAGTCCCTATTTTGCTCCTTTGCTAGTTTTGCCCACCACTACACAAACATAAGCATTTTGAATATAAGATCAGTAGGTTTGTTTGGGACGATCCTATCAATGCAAATCTTATTGCGGATAAGTCAAGTCGTCCAGCACAACGCCGCGAACAACACCCAGCTAGTTCGGCGGAGTTGACCAGGTAGCACGTAGTAAATGGTGAAAAATTGCGAGAAGTTAGCTGGCTCCAAGTGCAACCCAAGACATCCTGCAACACACTCCAACCTAATCTGGGGAGGGCACGTAGAAAGAACATATGTGTCGCATCCTCGAGCTCTCCACACACGACATAACGCTCATCTGACGGGCCGTGTTTAGATAATATCTGCATCCGTGAGGGCAAGTGATCCAACACCAGCTGTCAAGTAAAGATCTTCACTAGCTTCCCAGAGCTAAGCACAAAACCCAACAGATGCACCCATGGAAAGTATTTTGTAAGCCGACGCCACCGAGAACTTGCCCGATGGCTCCAGCGCCCACCACACCTCGTCAGGGCCCTCCGACATGGATATCATGCCGGTTTCGACGACCATGCGGTCCCACTCGGATCGAGACTCCTGATCAAAAGCACGCCAAAAGCCAACGCCCTCCTCTATAAAAAAAAGCCAACACCCTCCCCCGCCCCTGCTAGTGCCTCTGCCACCAGCAGGTTGGGGTTATCACAAATAGAAAACAGCCGCGGAAAACGGTCCTTAAGCAGGGCGTCCCCTAACCACCAATCTGACCAGAAAGTTGTATGGCTTTCGTCCTTCGCCACTTGTCTCGCGCCTAACTTGAAGAGGTGCTTAACTTTATGAAGACCCCTCCAAAACTGCGACCCACCCTGGGTCGGAGTGACGAAGATGTTAGACGCCCCAGGATACTTGGCCCACAAAATTTGCATCCAGATAGCATCTCGACCCTGATACATCTGCCAAATCCAGTTTAACAGTAAGGCATTGTTCATGGTTTTCCTGCACGTGAGCCCCATGCCCCGCAACTCTTTGGGGCAACACACAGCAGGCCAGTTAACCATATGGTATTTGCGTTTAGGACCGGATCCTTCCCAGAAAAAGCAAGCATGAACAGAATCGAATTTCGCGTGAACCCCGTCCGGGAGAAGGAAGAGGCCCATCGCGAAAGTTGGGAGCGCCTCCAGGCCGGCATTGGACAGAATCAGTCTCCACCCGAGGAGAGTAATCTGCCCATCCAAACTTCCACCTTGGCAGCAAGTTTATTGACGAGGAAGTTCCACTGTTCGACTATAAGTTTACGATCCGACAGGGACAAACCAAGATAAGTGAAGGGGAACTCTCCCAGCTTGCAGTTAAGCATGTTGGCAATGCGACTCTGCGTAGGCTTAGGAAGGTCCAGCACAAACACCTCACTCTTATGGTGTGGCCCCCCTCCGGGCCTCTTCGGGACTCCTTGGAACCTTTGGGAATTCTAAAAATTCTGGGCTTCGAATTTTCCAATTCCAAGAATATTTTCAGAACAATTTTTCTGAAACTAAAAACAGCAGAAAACAGAGAAGTTGCTCTGTGGCATCATGTCAATAGGTTAGTCCGGAAAATAGATAAAAATGACATAAAGTGTATACTACCTCCGAACCGGAAAAGTGTCGGAAGTTTAGTTGTTAAGTTGTACGTAAGTAGTTGGGTGTGCGACACTTATACCGGATTGGAGGGAGTAACAAACATATTGGAAACGACATAAAAACAACATGGAACATTAGAAATTAAGGATACGTTTATGACGTATCACGGTGCAATTCGTCTTGCCTTGTGTATGCTTGGACTCTGTATGCACTTGGTTGAAAGCGGTCCTATGGGTTATCTTCAACTTGGTTGGACACTAGACGATTATAGGCTATGTGGTGTTTTTTTGCTAGTTATTTTTAGTGGCTTATTTTGGGGCCTCTAAATACGATCTTCAAGTTAATTGTAAGAGTAAGGATAATAGTACAGCTAGTCATTGGCTATAAGACAATGCCATAGCATGTATAGCTTTTTTTTTAGAAATGGGAGCCTTTGCCACGGCTTATGCATCAAAGCGATGCACACAGCCGGATTTTATTAAATAATAAAATCATCCAGAAGTATCAAGTCCTCGCTGGTCGACAGAGAGGAGGAAGGATCAAGTCTGAATAGAATAAACAATCTTGTTTACAACCTGCAAAAAATGAACATTATTTCGTTTGTTAAAAACCACATCATTACGGCTGTTCCAAATTGCCCATTGGAAAGCAACAACACCCAATTCGAATTCGAGCCGTAGTTTTCCTGTCAACGCCATTTAGTCAACTACCAAACATATTCGCGATCCTGGTTGGTGGATAGATACTGAACGTGAAGTGAACAAGACGCCATATATCACGAGCAAAGGGGCGAGATATAAATAAATGGTCTACTGATTCATCCGTAGTGCAGAAAACACATTTTTTACATCCGTTCCAATTTCTTTTAATCAAATTATCTTTAGTTAAAATGACCTTTCTATGAAGGAACCACAAGAATATCTTAATCTTTAACGGAACTTTTAGCTAACACTATGCCAACATATTATATCTCATATTTACTAATTGGAGAGTCCCTACGAGGTACCATGTTAATACAAGAAAAATATATTAAAGTAACCCTTTCATGTGAATTATGCGGTCAAGATTGAATATGGGCTGGAGGAGTTTTATCTCTTTATGTACCATGTCTGATTGGAGTTGTATTTGTGTATGTTCCGTGTTCTATATATATAAAAAAATATTGGTACATACATGTGGGGCTAACTTCTGCCATCCGAATAAACTAGAACTCCATAAACCGTGTATGAGTAGGACTCTTATTTCTAATCAATTATGCACCGTCCAAGTAAAAAAAAAGACTAAAAATCTATAATAATCCTTTGATGTGAAATATGTGGGTAAGATTGATTATGGGTTGGAGGAGTTTTGTCTCTTTACATACCATGTCTAATTTAATCATGAGGTTGTATTTATGTACGTCCCGTGTTCTATATATATAAATAATATTGGTACATCACGTGTGGGGCTAACTTCTGCCATCCGAATAAATTAGAACTTCACCAACCGTGTATGAGTAGGACTCTTATTTCTAATCAATTATGTACCGTCCAAGTGAAAAAAGAGTAAAAATCTATAATAGTTGCTTACGGGCAGAGGACTACACGCCTAGGAGTTTTGGAGACTTTATCCCCTTCAATTTTTTTACTATATGCTATACAATTATGGAAAAAAAAAACCCGTAAAAACGCGAGTACGTATCATGCTGTAAGAAAAATTGATAACAAGGAGTTTTGGAGTTTATTTTCTTGCTGATCTAGATTTACCGACCATTTGAAGTGTAATCATGTTGTGCAATTGTTCACGTTCAGGATAAAATAAAGTGTCTCAGGTCGCTTATGCAATTTGCAGCGCTGGCATGCAAACATGTGCAGAAGCCACAGACGTTCATATGTCATTTATAGTAGAAAAACTATGCCATAACTTAAATGGAAAAAACATATTTCATATCGCTAACTTTATTTGATAGATGAAAATGGTCGCTAGATGTTTTATGTGTGTCTAATGGACAGAATTCATTTCCATGTTTGTCCAAAAATAGCTGTACATGTTATAAGCCTCATAAGTCAGCAAACCAATATAGGCAAAAAAAATTGATCTAATGTCCTAGACGTATGTAATTTCTATCTTCCTCAATCTAATATTGTCGGTCTTATAATAGTTCTCATTCATTTTAAGCAGCTTTGCTTCCTCGGCGTGAATTGGAGATGTTTCACAGGACCCCGCTGATGCGTGAGTGGTATTCGGGCTTGTAGTATAGTAGTTTAGGTCAGTGAAATTCGACACTTTTATTGCCATCTTCCATGGACCATTGGTTGTTTATACTATAGGGAGTCCATGGAGCGCAGCATTTTGTAGCCGAGGCTACATGTTGCCAGTATTTTGAAATTTTAAAAACTAAATTGTTATGTCTCGAAAAAGTATGAAAACATTCTACACATAGATGATGATGATTTCTACAATTAATTTTCCCAGGTTTGGTGTGTCTAGATATCTACACATAGATGAGAACCTCCATCACTATCCTAGATCTAGATTTTTTTATCATTTTTATACAACATAAAATACAAAATATTTCTCTAGGTTTGGTGTGCCTAGATATCTTATAACTGGTGGAGGTTCTCATTTCATTCATGGTGCTTTTAGAGAAACTATTGCTAAATATGATGTTAATCATACAATTGCTTCACCTTATGATCCTCAAACTAGTGGTAAAATAGAACTATCAAATAGGAAGATCGAATTAGTTTTGCAAAAAACCGTTAACAAATATAGGAAGAATTCGTCAAAGAAACTTAGTGATGCTTTGTGGGATTATAGAACTGCTTATAGAAATTTCATGGGCATGTCTCCTTATAAAATGATTTATCAAAAATCTTGTCATTTACCCCTTTAGCTAGAACACAAAGCTTATTGGGCTGTGAGAGAACTTTATTTTCATTTTAAATTAGCTGGTGCGAAAAGTGTAACATTCCAAATTTTTCTACAACAAGGTGTGTGGTGTGTGTTCATCTCATACATGCATGGAAACAAAAAATTTAAACCATGTTTTAAACCAATTTAAATTATGAATTTAAATGGTTTGACAAAAATACCACAAATAGTACTTAATTTGGGTTCCAAAATTTTGTGTTGGAAAATATTTCAAATACACCAAAGAAACCCATGGTTTTGTTGGAAATTTCACAAGGTTTCCAAAAAGTATTTTTGCTAATTTTTATCCTTGCAAAAAGGACCTCAAACATTCAAATGGCTTGTTGTTTTTAAAAGGCAGAAGGGCTTCTTTGTAATTTCTGGGAAAAACAGGGGGTTATCGGAAATGCGCCTTTGTCTTCTTCCTCAGGCCAGTAGGAGCAGCTGCGTGTCGAGCACGGCCGCGCCACCTCCTGCCTGTGTGTGTGCACCCCGCGAGTGGATGACGCCTCCAGGTCGACGCCGTGCGACCTCCTCTCGCCCTCACCCCGTCCCTCTCTCTCTCCCTCTGCATCTCCAACGAATCGAAACCCTAACCCTACTGTCCCGCCGGCCGCCATCGATTGCTGCCGTTCCCGGCCACCTCCGGCCTATTGGAAGTAACCGGGAGGTGCGCCTGGTCCTCCTCTATCTCCCCGTACACCCTAGCAAGCCAGGAAGGCCCGAGGCGCGTGAATTTCGCCGCCGGTTCCTCCACGGCCGCCGCGGATGTCCAGACGCCAGCGTCGATTCCGGCCCTCCCGCACCTCCCCGTCGACGCCATCGTTCTCTCATCGCTCCGGTGAGCCTCCATGTGGCCTCAGTTCGCTCCCTAACCCTCTGCATCCTCCGGCCATCGTGCTCCGTGCTCCGCCGCTGCGGTAAGGTCGCCGCCGGCTAACTCCGGCGACCTTTAGGTCAACCGCCGACACCGTTAGGTTCCTCGTGACCTACTCCATCTCGTTCACTACATCGATTCGTCGAATTTGCGACCAATTCGTCGATTGCATGTTCACATAGAGGATCCATCCCCCTGTGATGTCATAGTGACATCATGATGATGTCATAACTCCCTTTTTTTAGTAATTTCAGGAAATTTTAGAAAAGGAATAAAACTTGTAAAATTAATATCTCTTAAAATGTTACTCAGAAAAATAAAGTAAAAGTATGGTTTTGGTTCATAAATTTATTCTCTACCCAAAAATGTCATTACACACATGTTTGATAAAGTTGATTTTGGACCATTATTTTAATGTTGTTTAATCAGTTTAAAAATAGAAAAATAAGTTTTTATTCACTAAAATCAGAAAATTAAAAGTTATATACCAAAATGCTCAAAATGACAAATGGAATATAGTTATGGTGTTTTCAACCTCATTTGAGAACTTTAAATTGTACTCACTTTCAGTATCGTTCGAATTGCCCCTCCGGGATCTATTTCGGGAAAATTTCAGTAAAACTGCTTTACTAACATACAAACCCTAGCAACCCATTGAACCTGTCTAGGGCTTTATTTCATTTCATTAACTTGCTCATGCATACATATTGTGCATTGCATCGATGCCATGTGTTGATTATTGTTCTTCTTGTTTCGGTGTTTGTTCCCCTCGGTAGAATGCGACTCCGAAGTGAAGGTCAGCAACTCCATGGTGAATACTTGATCTTAACCGACAAGTCAAACACTTATTCCAGAAGATCTTTATCTGGTTTTCTTATAACCAAGGAAAGCATAACCTCTTATCTGCTCATATATGCTTTCGAACAACATTTGAATCTCGTACTTTGCATTCGATTCCAATGTTTTTGATGCTAGTAGATATAGCTCACCTATATACTGCATTGCCTCAATATCCTGATCCACTGCTCCTAGCCGCCATAGATTTGCTTGTGCGCATCGCCAGAGCCTTATATCTGCTTCGCTTAGTCATACATGTTTGTTACCTCTGCTCCATCCGGTTGATGAATCAGAGCTGCGATAATCTAGTATGATATGATGACGTGGTGAGATGAGCTTTGTGTGGATAACTTGACTAAGGCTGGTATGGGAGGCCACTTGGGAAGTGGTTGTTCGTCCTATACTCGCCAACCCTAGGATTACGGTCTCGAGCGGAAGCCAAGACTAGCGTGCAACCACACGCGGGGTCTAAGTAACCGCGCTCGACCAACTAACTTGTTTGGCCAGATCCATGAGTCACGTAGTTTGAGATTTCCATTCGGCAACGCAAATAAAACCTTTTAAACGGTTATGAAAACAAAATGCTCCTCTAGGGCGAGACCGGGGCCAAGTGATGGACGTACATGGATCTTGACCCCGCCTCACAGAGACAGGTGCCGTTAGGAGGATGGCCAACTCCCTGTTGACGAGGTGGCCCTGTCTTCGGTTCACTCATGGATAGGGTCGGGTAAGGTAAAGGTCGTGGCCAGCCACCCTCTGCCGCGTTCCATGGAAGAGCGTACATGTGGCGCTAAGAGTCGGATGGTACATGTGGGTATAGTGTACATACCTGTAGGGCAATCTTTTCGAAAAGCCGTGTCCACGGTTAAGGACGACTTGGTGAAGGCAAAGACCATAGACAACCTAACGTGACGTAAAATATGTTGACAAAGCATGGAGGTAATAGATGAAGGGTGACTCCTCGGAGATTCTGAGAGGGGTGATCCTTGTAGCATGTGAGATGTTGGGAATTGATATTGGTGGTTTTAAAAGATGATGATTACAGTAGCGAGTTTCTCATCTCTTTTGAAAACCTTCTATAAGATGTGATATTCCTCCTCGATTTGGAAAATAAAGATTGCTTTATGCAAATCAGCTTTCATAAAACCCTTTTCTAAAGATAGTAGATAAATAATAGGTTAACTAAGTCTTGTTGAGTACCTCCCGTACTTAGGTTTGCTTAATTTGGTTCAGGAGAAGATCTCACATCGGTGGTCATTCAACGTGAAGATCGACGAGTAGTTTGGGGTTCCCAGGTAGCAGCCTGGAATATATGGGCTGGGACGTCGCCTTATGTTGCGGCCTCTTAGGCCTTTTTGGTTCTTGTTGACTAGCAACATAACTTGCCTTCCGTTGTCTGATGTAATGTTGGGTCATGTGACCTCTGCTTGTAAGCTATACTCTAGTATCATCTGTTTAATACAACTTCCATGTTTAGAGTACTGCTTTGATCGGTTGTTGGTTTCGAGCTCATTGTTATACAGTTTTGGCTATGCCTGCATAGTTGTCGCAGTCGAGGGGCTGTGGAGCCGATGATCCATGTCCGAGCCCGCCTGCCGATGTGATTCGGCCTGGGGTGAGGTAACCCCAGTAACCCTCGATTGTTGTTGCACTTTCTGGACACATAGCATCTCTGTATAGCTTTGGTCCCATTTACTCTAGTTTCATTCGATTCGTGGACGCTTTGATATGCATAGTTGGTTATGACTAGCATGGATACAAGGAGTAGTAGACTGGGGATCCGGACTACGTGCCGATGAATCGAGTCTGCCTGCCATTGTTTGTTGCGGCCGGGGCTGGTAACCTTGAAGCCCTTGTGAGTCCATGGCTAGGAGCACATAACAGTATGTATATCTTTGGGTCCAGGGTCGTGACAAGTCATGGTATCAGAGCAGGACTGCCTGTAGGAAAACCTTACTGCTTGGTCGATGTTGAGTCTAGTGTTTGTGAAAACTATTTTGAAACTCCAAATGGATTGTGAAAAACCTTCTTAGGATTCTTTTTACTTCGTATCTGGTATAGCTCTAACTCAGGGTCTCCTTACCTGTTTTGATTTGAAAAGGTTTTGCTATCTCTTCTAGTCATTCAAAAATTAGGTGCCTTCTTTGGCAAGGACGTTGTTATCCAAGTTGACCTAGTGTTAAAAAGTTTCTAGAGTCGTGTGTGTTCCATACTCCATTATTTCTTAAACTGGGAGTTTCCTTTCCATCCTAGTCTCTCAGAGTTGTGTGGATTCCACATACTCCTGTTCCAAAGTCCCAAATCCTGAACCTCGAGATTTCCTTTTCATCCCGAAAGTAACCGTTATTCTCTGCTCAAATTCTTATGGAGCTATCATTGTCTTTTGAAAAATACTTCGTGATTGCTATTCATAGTGTCCTTTAAGACACTAAGAGAGTAACTACTCCTTTCTCTTGGTTTCTACCCTTGGACTTGAACCGAAGGTCCCAGAATGTGCTGAATTGCGGTGACTTGAATCATGTGGTTTCTTAATCATGTGGTGTGTGTGCTACCAGCACAGGATGCTGACCTTTAACCCAAAGTTATGTTTCTTTGTATGCTGAAGAATCCGTTCTACCTCAGGATGGCTAGGTAGTCTCAGCTCCAATAGCCATAGGTTTTCTTTGGAATCAAAAGGGATCACGACAAGAGTGTTCTTTATGATTCTCATATCTTTGTTCTTGGTTCATCTATACCAACCTTTTGGCATGGGTTCTACACATGAGTATTACCCTGTGCATCATCTTGATCTTAGGATCTCCTGTGAGCATGATTCCACCCTTTAGTTGCTCTCAAGTCTCCATCAGTTGTGCTGGACACCAAGTTGCATAATACGTGTTGGATTCTTCCAATGCATTTGCTCCTGTTTTCCGTCAAAAATTCCACCTTGGGATGTCGGGAGAAACAAACTCCAGTACCTCGTTCATATCTAGAACCAGGTCAAAGTTTTGTAATCCACAGAATAAAGAAGTTTCATTAGCTTCTGTTCTATTCCGTTCTACCTCCGAGTATCACATTCTTACATACCAAGAGGCTATGTTGAGTTTCATGGCCTTAATGATGAATTTATGCTCTCACACATCTTCACTCCCCCTTCCTCCAAGCTTGAATGCTTGAGAATGATGGGTCTGTTCATCGACATGTGTATCTGCTATTCCTAGCAATTCTTATTGCTTTGAAAATCTAAGAAAACATTTGTATCCTTCTTAGCACTACTGGTCACCCGGTCTCTACTTAAAGTTGACTGTGTTATCAAATCCGTTCATTCCGGTGCACATTCTTGGTTAAAGAGTTAGGTTCATGTCGAAGCTCGCAAGATCATATCGGTTGCTTTGGAAAAACATGCCTCCTTTCGACTTCCAAGACATACCTGTCGGTTGTGATATTCTTCTTGTCTTTCTAATAGTTTCACCAGGTGGTTACCTGACCGTGATGTCTAATCAAGGGGTAATTTAACTACTCCTTTCTCCAAGAAACTATGTTGGACATCCTGGACTAGTGGTTGAGCTTAAAACAACAACTTGGAGAGTTGAAAGGAAAAAAGCTCTGCCTAACTTGATCCTTTGTTAAGGGATGTCTAGTTCTTTTGCGTTGAAGCAAGATAGTATCTCCTTATACATGCTATCATTTCCACCTTTGTTTGATTTGGGCTATCGTCAAACCAAGATCGGATCCAAGGACTATTTTGATGGTGCTTCCACTCATGGTGTTCCCTGAGGATACCTTCATGTCCTCTGGTCTGACTAATATCTTGCCTTGTTCATAGATCATATGAAACCTTCTCCTTGGAGTGTTTGATAAGGGTGTTGTTTAATCAAACGATGACATCCTTGTTTTCTCCATGTTTAATGAGGTTCATGTTGAACAATTGACACTAATGTTGGAAACTTTCGATAACCATCTTTGTGTCATCACGAAGTTGTGTTCTGGATGTTCGATGTGACTTTCTCGGGTTCGTATGCTTATGGTGAAAGTTGTCGCCATGGACCCGAGTATAGTTTTCTGGTTCCTCCGGGAATAATCCCAAGTCGGTCATGCATGTGTGGACTATTCTTGAGATGGTTGGTTGTTACCTCCATCTACTGGAAGAAGTTTCCATCCACATTAATCCACTGACTGATCATTTGTGAAAGAGAAGAAGTCCTAGAACTTTGTTATCTTTGTGACCGTATTCCCAACAAGGACTCCGATGTGTTCCAATGCAAGTAATTCATGTAGGTGCAACCGTCTTTCGCAAGTTGCTAATACACGAGTTACGCAATCCTGCTCATCTTCTTGAGCTTGACATCGTAGTCCATACCTTGAGAATCTAGCATATGTATCTCGTTGGTACCCGGTGCAACCTCTTCGAGCATATATATCGAGTCTAAGTTATCAGCCCACTAACCAGAGCTGAATCTCAAGCAGCAACGATGGGTGGTGCCTACTCAAGAGAATTGAATTAGGTTCATTCGAAAATACGGCATGGTTGATGTTGTGGTTGACACAATTAGCCGGAAGGCCTAATGTGATATCTCTTTGAATCTGTAAGAACAGCCACTCTCCGTGAGAATTCTTGTGGCTTATTCTAACAAGTTTCCTCACCGTTCTTCCAAACCGGAGTTTTACATTGACTTGATGACCTACAGAAGGCTTGTCGTGAGCCTGTTGTCGGTATCTAGAACATCAATGATATCTTGGAAGTTGATCCTTCCAATATCTCTCCGTCAATCCTCTAAGCCTTTGTTTTTAGTGGAAACAAGTGCATCATGAGAATCATCTCGTGGTGTTTTCTAACCTCCATTGATCAGTTTTCTTTTTCAAGTTGTTTATACTTGAAGTTCTGTTCATCTCACACATTGTGTGAATTTGTCAGTTACTTCAGCCATGGGGTTCTTAACCATGTAGTAAATGTATTGCTACGTCAAATCCACCATAGGACAGAAATTCCCTATTCCTTCTGGTGTTTCAAACCTCGTTGGTTATTCATCTTTATGGTGTGACCAAGGATTCTTTCTTTGTTACGGTGTTCCAACATCCTTTGGTTGCTCATCTTATGCCGTGAAGTAAGATCCCGACCCTTGACAAAGTTTTCAACAAACTTTAACAGAATGAAAGTTCCGTTATCTTCTGTGTCCACTCCGAAGAGTGAGCATTATCCTGTATCAAATTCTCTCCGACTCACAGTTACAGTGTTTCCTCGTGTTTTCCCTCGTCCGTGGATATTATGTTTTGGTATCCAAGACAATCCTATCCATCTTGGTTTTCTGTTTAAGGAAACCTCGGTGTCATAAGTTGTCCAACCTTTATTTTCCAAAAGGATTTAAAGTCTTGTGCAAAGCTCATATTCTAAATCCTTCCAAGAATCATCGTCCATAAACTTGAAACCTTCCCTCATTCCCTCCGTTATCTTGATGTGTTTCATGCACGATAACTCAACAGTTCTTTATGAAAAGTCGTGCCTTGAGTTATGCATGAGATACTCGATCTTCGTGAAGATCAAACCCTAAGAGTTTCCCTCTTACCTAAGGTATATCCGTTCAACACTTCAAGATGCTACGGATCAACCTCTTCGAGAAAAGAACCGTAAGGTTCAGGAAGATCGTTCAAACCCGGTGTTCCTTCTTTCTTCTTCTTCGGGGATCTCGGGACAAGATTCTTGTAAGGGGGATAGATTTGTAACATTCCAAATTTTTGCTACAACAAGGTGTGGTGTGTGTTCATCTCATACATGCATGGAAACAAAAAAATTAATCCATGTTTTAAACCAATTTAAAATTATGAATTTAAATGGTTTGACAAAAATACCACAAATAGTACTTTATTTGGGTTCAAAATTTTGTGTTGGAAAATATTTCAAATACACCAAAGAAACACATGGTTTTGTTGGAAATTTCACAAGGTTTCCAAAAAGTATTTTTGCTAGTTTTTATCCTTGCAAAAAAAGCCCTCAAACATTCAAATGGCTAGTTGATTTTAAAAGGCAGAAGGGATTCTTTGTAATTTCTGGGAAAAACAGGGGGTTATCGGAAATGCGCCTTTGTCTTCTTCCTCAGGCCAGTAGGAGCAGTTGCGTGTCGAGCACATCCGCTCCACCTCCTGCCTGTGTGTGCACCCCGCGAGTGGATGACTCCTCCAGGTCGACGCCGTGCGACCTCCTCTTGCCCTCACCCCGTCCCTCTCTCTCTCTCTCTCTCTGCATCTCCAACGAACCGAAACCCTAACTCTACTGTCCCGCCGGCCGCCGTCGATTGCTGCCGTTCCCGGCCACCTCCGGCCTATTGGAAGTAACCAGGAGGAGCGCCTGGTCCTCCTCTATCTCCCCGTACACCCTAGCAAGCCGGGAAGGCCCGAGGCGCGTGAGTTTCGCCGCCGGTTCCTCCACGGTCGCTGCGGATGTCCAGACGCCGGCGTCGATTCCGGCCCTCCCGCACCTCCCCGTCAATGCCATCCTTCTCTCATCTCTCCGGTGAGCCTCCATGTGGCCTCAGTTCGCTCCCTAACCCTCTGCATCCTCCGGCCGTCGTGCTGCGTGCTCCGCCGCCGCGGTAAGGTCGCCGCCGGCTAACTCTGGCGACCTTTAGGTCAATCGCCGCCACCGTTAGGTTCCCCATGACCTACTCCATCTCGTTCACTAATTCGATTCGTCGAATTTGCGACCAATTCGTCGATTGCATGTTCACACAGAGGATCCATCCCCCTGTGATGTCACAGTGACATCATGATGATGTCATAACTCCCTATTTTTAGTAATTTCAGGAAATTTCAGAAAAGGAATAAAACTTGTAAAATTAATATCTCTTAAAATGTTACTCAGAAAAATAAATTAAAACTATGGTTTTGGTTCAGAAAGTTATTCTCTACCCAAAAATGTCATTACACACATGTTTGATAAAGTTGATTTTGTACCATTATTTTAATGTTGTTTAATCAGTTTAAAAATAGAAAAATAAGTTTTTATTCACTAAAATCAGAAAATTAAAAGTTATATACCAAAATGCTCAAAATGACAGATGGAATCTAGTTATGGTGTTTTCAACCTCATTTTAGCACTTTAAATTGTACTCACTTTCAGTATCGTCCGAATTGCCCCTCCGGGGTCTATTTCGGGCAAATTTCAGTAAAACTGCTTTACTAACATACGAACCCTAGCAACCCATTGAACCTGTCTAGGGCTTTATTTCATTGCATTAGCTTGCTCATGCATACATATTGTGCATTGCATCGATGCCATGTGTTTATTATTGTTCTTCTTGTTTCGGTGTTTGTTCCCCTCGGTAGAACGCGACTCCGAAGTGAAGGTCAGCAACTCCATGGTGAATACTTGATCTTCACCGACAAGTCAAGCACTTATTCCAGAAGATCTTTATCTGGTTTTCTTATAACGAAGGCAAGCATAACCTCTTATCTGCTCATATATGCTTTCGAACAACATTTGAATATCGTACTTTGCATTCGATTCCAAAGTTTTTGATGCTAGTAGATATAGCTCACCTATATACTGCATTGCCTCAATATCCTGATCCACTGCTCCTAGCCGCCATAGATTTGCTTGTGCGCATCGCCAGGGCCTTATATCTGCTTCGCTTAGTCATACATGTTTGTTACCTCTTCTCCATACGGTTGATGAATCAGAGCTGCGATAATCTAGTGTGATATGATGACGTGGTGAGATGAGCTTTGTGTGGATAACTTGACTAAGGCTGGTATGGGAGGCCACTTGGGAAGTGGTTGTTCGTCCTATACTCGCCAACCCTAGGATTACGGTCTCGAGCGGAAGCCAAGACTGAGCGTGCAACCACACGCGGGGTCTAAGTAACCGCGCTCGACCAACTAACTTGTTTGGCCAGATCCATGAGTCACGTAGTTTGAGATTTCCATTCGGCAATGCAAATAAAACCTTTTAAACGGTTTTGAAAACAAAATGCTCCGCTAGGGCGTGACCGGGGCCAGGTGAAGGACGTACACTGATCTTGACCCGGCCTCACAGAGACAGGTGCCGTCAGGAGGATGGCCAACTCCCTGTTGACGGGGTGGCCCTGTCTTGGGTTGAATCATGGATAGGTTCGAGTAAGGTAAAGGTCGTGGCCAGCCACCCTCTGCCGCGTTCCATGGAAGAGCGTACATGTGGCGCTAAGAGTCGGATGGTACGTGTGGGTAAAGTGTACATCCCTGCAGGGCAATCTTTTCGAAAAGCCGTGTCCACGGTTAAGGACGACTTGGTGAAGGCAAAGACCATAGACAACCTAACGTGACGTAAAATATATTGACAAAGCATGGAGGTAATAGATGAAGGGTGCCTCCTCGGAGATGCCGAGAGGGGTGATCCTTGTAGCATGTGAGATGCTGGGAATTGATATTGGTGGTTTTAAAAGATGATGATTACTGTAGCGAGTTTCTCATCTGTTTTGGAAACCTTCTATAAGACGTGCTATTCCTCCTCGATTTGGAAAATAAAGATTGCTTTACGCAAATCAGCTTTCATAAAACCCTTTTCTGAAGATAGCAGATATATAATAGGTTAACTAAGTCTTGTTGAGTACCTCCCGTACTCAGGTTTGCTTAATTTGGTTCAGGAGAAGATCTCACATCGGTGGTCATTCAACGTGGACATCGACGAGTAGTTTGGGGTTCACAAGTAGCAGCCTGGAATCTATGGGCTGGGATGTCGCCTTATGTTGCGGCATCTTAGGCCTTTTTGGTTCTTGTTGACTAGCAACATAACATGCCTTCCGTTGTCTGATGTAATGTTGAGTCATGTGACCTCTGCTTGTAAGCTATACTCTAGTATCATCTGTTTAATACAACTTCCATGTTTAGAGTACTGCTTTGATCGGTTGTTGGTTTCGAGCTCATTGTTATACAGTTTTGGCTATGCCTGCATAGTTGTCGCAGTCGAGGGGTTGTGGATTCGTGGACGCTTTGATATGCATAGTTGGTTATGACTAGCATGGATACAAGGAGTAGTAGACTGGGGATCCGGACTACATGCTGATGAATCCAGTCTGCCTGCCGTTGTTTGTTGCGGTCGGGGCTGGTAACCCTGAAGCCCTTGTGAGTCCATGGCTAGGAGCACATAACAGTATGTATATCTCTGGGTCCGGGGTTGTGACAAAAATTTTGTTAGATATGAGTTCTTTAGATGAATGGAGAAGCGAAACTTATGAAAATGCCAAGTTTTTAAAGAAAAAGTAAAAAATATGACATGATAAAAGGATGCTCAAAAAAGAATTTAACATAGGTGATAAAATATTATTGTATAGGTATCGTCTTAGATTTTTTGCAGGCAAATTACTAGCTAAATGGGAGGGGCCATTTGTTGTGGAAGAAGTTTACCGGTCTGGTGCTATCAAGATTAATAATTTCCAAGGCACCAATCCACAAGTTGTGAATGGCAAAAGACTCAAGCATTATTTATCTAGTGATCCATACAATGTGGAAGGTGATATTGTTCGGGTGCTCACTCTGGAAGATCATATTAGAGCTAAATGAATATGTTGTGTTGTTATATCATGTTTATCTACCTATTTATGTTCACTCCAAATATTTTTGCTACCTACTGATTTGTTGGGTGCTTCCTTGCTGTTGTGTTGGGTTGTTTACATTTGATGCGGTTAGTTTGAAAAAAGGGGTAAGCAACTTTGGATGCTCTTTACACCGGTGTCGGTCTCACCTTCCTTTCTTGTTGCCTATTAGATGGTTATCTTGATTTCCCTTTGCTCCATTTTTAGTCTCGTTGGCTAAATATTATCTTTATTTTTCCTACAGGTCCAGCGTGCTAGTCTGCGTCTTCCACCGTCATTTCTGATTGCGCATTATGGTTGGCCTCCTTTTCTAAATCTCCTTCTTTCTCTTGGGCTATTTACCTTTTGCCTGCTCGTGCCGTGTATGTTGATGAAATGTCTGGCTAATAATTTGCTTTTTTATTTCTTTATTTCTTCTAGGTTGTGCTATCTGTATCCTGGCTCTTCTCTACAAGGCTTCTAGCTTCCTCTGCGGCCCTCATAGGAAATGTTCGTATTTTTTGTGGTTTTTGACTTCTTGTATACGTATCCCATGACTGGGATGTGTGTGTAACATGTTTGTTAATATCGTTATTGTGATCTGTAGTGTAGTGTCAACACCACTATGAGATACATGTTAAAACCAGAATGAGATACCATGGGTGTTTCTGTCACATAATTAACATTGTCTCTTGTCGATTTTAGTTGGTTAGTGTCTTGGAGCTTCCTTTTGGTTATGCTGACTTTAGGCACCACTTTTGCAGTTGATCCTGGAGCTTGGAACCTACATTGAGCTCAAGAAAATAGATGGTGTCAATTATTGATATGTAAATCCAAAGTAATTATTTGGTCCATTTGTTCCAAGGAATTTCTGTTTACAATAATTATTATTGCAACGAGCTTGTGTCCACTTTCAGTTCAGTCCAGGGACTTTTTTTTCCAGTAGTCATTTAAGGTTGCATAATGAACTTGCTCATATTTTCCCTTACTTTTCTGATTTATTGTTGCCAGTATTCAGTAGTGATATAAAAATTAGTTCCTCACCTTGCTATTGAGCTGAGAGGAGCGGAGCGTGTGTGTAGTTATGCTTCTTTGTAGCATAGTATAGTTTATTTATTGCACCCGTTCTCTACATGTACATGTATTTTTATTTCTATAAGTGTATGGTGCTTCTTTTCAAATGACATTTTTGTGATAGCTAATAAATCTCGTTGTTGTTGGCTCATGCAGGTTGTGCCCTTCGAGGCCCTGAAATTAAGCTGCTTCCTGGTATTGGTTTTTGGTTGACTTACAGGATTAAGGTGCATATATTGCATACAAACATTTTTTGCTATAGGACTCAGTTATGTTCTCCATGTCATAATGAATTCTTGGAAACTTAGTTGAAATTGTGTTGCCAGTCTGGAGTATTCAAGGAGTAAGACGTTTACTTTCTCATTTCATATATGCACTATATGATCTTTTGGTGGAGCCGTCTTCTGAACAGAGAGGGACTTGATGTCTCGTGGTAGATCTTTCTTCCTGAGAGAAGATGAGCAGAAGGTATCTAGCCTAACCAGTCAACAAGTCCTGATATCTTAAGTTATTGGACTAGCTCAGCTAATTTTTGTCAATATAGAACTTGCAAGATTGGCGCTCCGGCTTACACTTAGTTTTTTTTAGATAAAAGACATCTTGTGCCCTGCATTAACTTAATAGGGGAAAAGGTTCAACAAAATCACACAAACACAAATGCTGGGCATACAACTTAGCCAAAGGAACACACACTAGCAAAAGGAGCCGGCACCCCAACAAACACGCCAGAGACACTATGGAGCAGCTCCCTACATCGATGGTTGGGACTGCGCGGAAATCCAGGACCTTGACTTGCGATCCGAAGCCAACTAGAGAAGAGAGTCCCTATCTTGCTCCTTTGCTAGTTTTGCCCACCACTACACAAACATAAGCATTTTGAATATAAGATCAGTAGCTTTGTTTGGGACGATCCTACCAACGGAAATCTTACTGCGGATAATTCAAGTCGTCCAGCACAACGCCGCGAACAGCACCCAGCTAGTTCGGCGGAGTTGACCAGGGAGCACGTAGTAAATGACGAAAAATTGCGAGAAGTTAGCTGGCTCCAAGAGCAACCCAGGACATCCTGCAACACACTCTAACCTAATCTGGGGAGGGCACGTAGAAAGAACATATGTGTCGCATCCTCGAGCTCTCCACACACGGCACAACGCCCATCTGACGGGCCGTGTTTAGATAATATCTGCATCCGAGAGGGCAAGCGATCCAACACCAGCTGACAAGTAAAGATCTTCACTAGCTTCCCAAAGCTCGGCACAAAACCCAATAGATGCACCCTTGCAAAGTATTTTGTAAGCCGACGCCACCGAGAACTTGCCGGACGGCTCCAGCGCCCACCGCACCTCGTCAGGGCCCTCCGACATGGAGATCATGCCGGTTTCAACGACCATGCGGTCCCACTCGGATCGAGACTCCTGATGAAAAGCACGCCAAAAGCCAACGCCCTCCTCTGTAAAAAAAAGCCAACACCCTCCTCCGCCACTGCTAGTGCCTCCGCCACCAGAAGGTTGGGGTTATCACAAATAGCAAATAGCCGCGGAAAACGGTCCTTAAGAAGGGCGTCCCCTAACCACAAATCTGACCAGAAAGCTGTGTGGCTTTCGTCCTTCGCCACGTGTCTCGCGCCTAACTTGAAGAGAAGCTTAACTTTCTGAAGGCCCCTCCAAAACTGCGATCCACCCTAGGTCGGAGTGACGAAGATGTTAGACGCCCCAGGATACTTGGCCCACAAAATTTGCATCCAGATAGAGCCTCCACCCTGATACAGCTGCCAAATCCATTTTAACAGTAAGGCATTGTGCATGATTTTCGTGCACGTGAGCCCCATGCCCCGTAGCTCTTTGGGGCGAGACACAGCAGGCCAGTTAACAGTATGGTATTTGCGTTTAGGACCGGATCCTTCCAGAAAAAGGGAGCACAAACAGGATCGAATTTCGTGTGAACCCCGTCCGGGAGAAGGAAGAGGCCCATCGCGAAGGTTGGGAGCGCCTCCAGGCAGGCATTGGACAGAATCAGTCTCCACCCGAGGAGAGTAATCTGCCCATGCAGACTTCCACCTTGGCGGCAAGTTTATTGACGAGGAAGTTCCACTGTTCGACTATAAGTTAACGATCCGACAGGGACAGACCAAGATAAGTGAAGGGGAACTCTCCCAGCTTGCAGTTAAGCATGTTGGCAATGCGACTCTGCGTAGGCTTAGGAATGTCCAGCACAAACACCTCACTCTTATGGAAATTGATCTTAAGCCTAGACATAAAAGCAGAGCTGCAGGAACTTGAGGTTGGCAATTGTTGTGTCGTCGTTCTGAATGAGTATCAATGTGTCATCTGCATACTGTAAGTGCGTGATCCCCACTAGGATCAAGTGCGGCATTACCCCAGAAATGTGACCAGCGGCTGCTGCGGCAGAGAGCATCGATGCGAGAGGTTCAACTACGAAATTGAAGAGCAAGGGGGACAAAGGGTCCCCTTGACGGACCACTCCCCCCCCCCCCCCCCCCCCCCCGCGCGGTTTCTAAAATATGGCCCAATCTCCCCGTCTTTGGAGATGGCCGTCTGGCTCCCCGAGACCAGCTGCTTGCTCCTGTGGATGTACGCTACATCAAACCCCTTCCGGTGCAAGACCGCCAACAGAAACGACCAATTAACCCTGTCGTACGCTTTCTCAAAGTCAAGCTTCAGGAGCACCCCGCCCAGGTTTTTTACCCTTAGCTCATGCAGAATTTCCAAGAGAGCCAGCGGCCCGTCCATGATGTTTCTGCCCTTAATGAACGTTGTCTTGGTAGCACAATGGTACTAATTCCTTTGTGCTAGCTTGTTCTCTGTGATGCAGAATAAATCTGGTCATACCAGCCATGCGGATATTGGTGCTAAAACGAGATGAAACTTATGTATCAAATCCTGGTCTATCTTCTGGGTCATGTTGTAAAGAACACCTTTTATTATTCGTATGCAGTACCACTTGTGGACAAAGTTGCTTGTGGAGTGTTTTCTATCTTCAAATTAAGTGATAGATGAATACATGCATAGCAACAAAAGGTTCATTTTTTTAATTAAACTTTTATTTTCTTGCAATAGCGTGTGTATTATCTTTATGAGCTCATTACAGGTTGTGCATTTTGGGCGACAAGGTTAATGCACATTTGAGTCTTCTGGAAAACATATATGTCTCCCTTGACCACTACTCTTCCACATTGCAGGAACATCTGGCGGTAAGTATTGCAAGTAAATCTTATAAGTGTTAATTCTTAATATTCATGCCATAACCAGTCTCTGGTCATATTCTTAGAACATCATCGAGTGCAGAAGGTTAGCAAATAACATGTCTCTGGCCGTATTCGAGTTTAGGATGCTTGCATTTTGGACATGTTCGATCTACCCGAGACAGATCAAGATTTGTGAAGTTTTAGGGCATATAAAGGTCACTATTTGATTATACTAGATCATGAAAGTGCGTGTTGCCGCACCCACCCATCCTTAGGAGTTTGATATAGTTTTTCAAGAAAGGGGGATGGTATAGATACTTACGGACAATTGAACATTATTACCCCACAAATATGTTAGCATCATTGTCTATGATACACTGATAATGTGGAATTGATCGCAACAACTAATATGAGAGAACATAATGTGATTTTGTAAATAAATTATTCTCGCCGTGGACAATATTATACTCCAAGTAATGCCGTCTTGAAAAACAATCTTACCTTATCTAGATAAGGATGACCCACGCTTCAACTACGTAATAAACCCATAGAAACTATATTATAGATGTACTGTAGCAGACGTTCATAGATCTTCAGTTATAGTTGAGCACTTGAGTACACATAAGCTGTCATTTTGTGGCTTGCAGTGCAACTGGGCACCCCTGATTATCGATCTGTCACTTCTCCTCCAGTAAGAGAGGAATCTGCACCGGTATGGTCAGCAGACAATCCGGTGAACAAGGAGCATTAGAATATATTTCTTTGTAAAAAATCTGCACATGCGCAAGGTAGGAGTCTCACTTCTATGTTCGTGTTGCTTCATGGACAGGTTTGCTTCTTTTATGAATTTTGTCAGATTTGTTTTGGTAACTTCATAATATATTGATATTGTCCCACACTAGCAGAGAACTTGGATTTTAAAGTTGGCATTTTCTTTAAGGGGGTAACTATATGTATTCTTTCTGCTAATCATGATAGATACCACTGATGTATCTTAGTTCGTACACGATCACATTTTTAAAGGTTTTAGACTATTGGTTGTTACATATCGTAAGGCTGGTGCCAATGCATCACTCGTTATAGTCTCGTCACGTCAGATTTTTCCCTCGCTCTCACCCCACTCTCATCCCACTCTCATCCCCACGGTGCCAGTGCACGGGCTATAGTGCCAGCTCTCACTTCTCTCTCCTCCACATCAGCATTTCTCTCTCCTCCACGTCAGTTTTTATTTTCGAGATTAAAACATTCAAAATAATGCAAGAAACTTATTTTATTCAACTAAAAATGTTACCGATTACATAATAATTAATAAAATTGCATAATAAAATTTAAAAATTACATAATAAATAAAAAATAAATTCTAATCCCCCTCCTCCTCGTCGTCGTCATTTTTCAGCCCAAGCTCTTTTTCCACCATCTGGATGGCCTTCGCATGTTTGCGCTTTTCGGCTTCGTTCATTTCGGCGGTTGATTGGTCTTGCATTTTGTTGCATTGCTTGAGTAGCTTAGCCTTCACTAAACCATTCCACATGTTCTTCATCGCGAAGAATTTACTTGCTACCTCACTGCTTGATGAGGATTCCTTCCCCTTCCTCTTTTCCTTCTTCTTACGTGCCGTGTCAGCTAGCCGTTACGCTTCCGCCCGCACCCGCCAACGCGGCGCCCCCCACTCGCCCCTCTGTCGCCCCCCTCCTGCCCCCCTATCGCCTACTGCGCGGGCGGCAGCGGGCGCTACCGCCGGGCGTTGGATCCACCGCCCCGCGCTGTCGTCTCGCCGTTCTCCCGCCCCGCTCTCGCCCCGTCGCGGGCGATATCGCCCCCCTAACCGACCGCGTTGGCACCAGCCTAAGGTAAATTATATTCAATACGTACCTAGCTTTAACCCTGGAATGTTGGATTTGCACATTTTCCTTCTATATTTTGTTATCTTGTCAGAAAGATAAAGCGATCATTTCGGATTGGTAGATAGTTTGACAAACTGTGTGAAACTTTCAACGATTAAATGATATTCTCCCGAACAGTCACCACTCGTGGTAAGTACAGTGAACTATCCTGGCATAAAAATAAAGTGATTGTTTTGGATTGTCGTGACGTTCGCACACAGATATATCATGAAATACAGGTAGCTTCTACTACTGTTTATTGGTTCCAGTTCCTTCGACAGTTATTGCAAATGTCAAATTGTCAGTGATATCTTTGCACACTGAAATAATAAAATGATGATCACGTAAAAAAAAAAGATGATGTTTATTGGTGCCAGCTTTCAAAATTGAGCCCTTTTATTTCTGCTGCCATGTGCCTTTGTGCTTAGTTCAGTTTTTCTTGATCTACTTCCAGTGGTTTTGTTGCTACAATTTGTTCTGAGCTAGGTCCCAGTTTTGTAAAATCTCATGATCTTGCATTCAAAGGGCATCTCCAGCCGTGTCGCCCCTCGAGGGCCCAAAACGGCGTTGTTTTGGTGGCGCCGCGCCAAACGGCGCTAATCTGGAACCTGGGGGGCACGGTTTCCAGTCGTCCCTCAGCCCAAGTCTCGGCCCAAATTAATTCGAAAACGGCGAACTCGTTGAAATAGACGCAAATTCATAGATTCGACGATATTTTTACAGAAAAGACGACATAATTTAACTAAAAACGTTAAAAAAAACTTTTTAAAAAACTACGGCAGGCCGAGGCTCGCCGCGATCGCCCGTCCTGGTCGCCGCCCTCCTCCTAGGCGTCGTCCTCTTCCTCGTCGTCCTCCTCGCGGTCGTCGTAGGCCGGCATGTTGGAGGGGCCAGCCTCGTGGTCGTTCTCGGCGGAGGGCGATGGGTCGCTTGGCGATGGGTTCGCCGCCGTAGCGAGCAAGCGCCGCTCCGTTCTGCCTTGCATCCGCATCCGGTGCAGCTGCGCCTGCTCGGAGGGAGGGCGGTTGTGCCTCGCGCTCTGCAAAACAACCTTGCGTCGCTCGCTCTCGTACCGCGCGACGAGGGCTTGTTGTTCATCCGACGCCGCGTTCGCGGTGAGATGCTGGTAGACCTGGCGCTCCGCCTCCTCCCTCTGGTGGGTCTCCAAGGATGCCCGAACAGCGGCAGCCTCGGCCTCTGCCGCCGCCTCCTCGAGGCCAGCGCGGACACGGCGGAACGCCTCCTCGTTGCGCCATGTTTCGAACGAGTGGCACGTCGCGTGCTGCTCGGGCCAGATTGGTTGCGCCGGCTGCTGCTCGGGCGCCGCCTCCTCCTGCGTCAGTTGCTCGTCCTACTCGTAGTGGAACTCGTTGTCGCTGTCGTCGTCGTTGTGGCCACGCGTTGCAGCCGTGGGCCGGCAGTACAACGGCGAGTTGCGGAAGGCACGGAGCCGACGGGGCATCGTCTCGGGGGTGTCTAGGTGGAGTGCAGCGAGGGAGAGTGAGTGCGGTGAGGGCGAGGGGATGAACGTCGAGAATGGGGGAGAGCCGCGAGCAGGGGGGGGCGCCTTTTGTAGCTCTGTCGTGCCCGTCTGACTGGGGGGGGGGCATTTACTGCGCCGCGTGCCCGTCCGGCTGCTCGCCACGCCATTACTCCGGCAGCTTTTGAACGGGCGCATGCACTGGCCGCCCGACACGCCATTACTCCGGCAGCCTTTGACCGACGCGGGAGCCGAGAAGGAGCTCACGGGCGGGGGTTCCTGTTCCCGCGGTTTTCCCACGCGTCGCTGACAGCGCTGGCCCGCGCGGGCTGCCCCGCCTTTGCGCCCCCCCCCCCAAGCCGAACCCAGCGGGTTGGGTTTCGCCTGGGTGCAGCGGCGCGAAATAACGCCGAAACGACGCTATTTGGGTTTCTGTGGGGCCGGCTGGTGCAAAAACGGCGCTTTTTGGCTCCGCCGACGCTAAAAAGGCCGCTTGGGGGGCTCTGGGGGGTCGACCGGAGATGCCCTAATAGTTGGTATATATAATATGCTTTCTACTCCTTTCTGTAATGATACAAATGGATTCTAAATAGAAACAGTTGGAAAAGGCACGATTAAAACTTCATACATTCTCCATTTACGAGTACTATCTCATCAGCTGGTTTGGTTTGTTAATTTCTATTCTAGGACGACGTTTCATTCCTGATCCGTTGAACTTTTTTTCTATGAAGGGGAGCTATCCTGCAATTTTTACTCAATTGACAACCGGCTGATGTTCAGTTCTCTAAGGAAAATATTACCTTCTCGCTCTTACCAATGTTCATAGGCATCCAAAGCCAGTTCAGTTTCCAAATTTACTCTACTTTGTCTGAAATTCCATAACCCCATATGATCTCAGTTACAAACACCCAATTGATATTGTCAAATATACCTCTGATTATGTGGATGGGGGTCGTTTACGGTACAACTTACTAGTCCAAAGGAGTAGTAGTATTCGAGGTCTATTATTGGTAATTAATTGGGTTAGAAATCTTGATAGAAGATTTGATTGGATTTAATTTGTTACTACGTAAGTGCAATAGATACTTACCATACGTGTGACTTGACTGAGCCCATACCAATTTTTCTACTCCATCTTGTTGGTGTTTAGGGTGAACGGTCTTACCCGTTAGGGTGACCGGCTGTGTGTTATATGGCACAGGAAAAGCCCATGTGGTGGCAATACAAGAGGATACGTATTGGGGTAGGATACTATCATATACCCAATCCGTATATTACAAAAAAACTCTAATACCCCCCCTTAATCGAAACTTGGGAGAGGTTTAGATTACGTTTAAACTCATCTAACTTTTTTACACATAAAGTCTTTGTGAACCCATCTGCAATTTGATCTTTGTTGGATATGAACCGAACATCAAGTTGCTTGCTAGCAACTCGTTCTCGAACAAAGCAAAAATCAATCTCAATACGTTTGGTGCGCGCATGAAAAACTGGATTTGCCGAGAGATACGTAGCACCAAGATTATCACACCATAAGCATGGTTTCTCATTGAGAGAAACACCAAGCTCTCGAACTAATGCTTCAACCCAAATCAATTCAGCAGTGGCATTTGCTAGAGACTTATATTCAGCTTCTGTACTTGACCTTGACACAGTAGGCTATTTTCTGGCACTCCAAGAAACAAGGTTAGGACCAAAAAAATATAGCAAATCCACCTGTGGAGCGTCTATCATCCAAATCACCTGCCCAGTCAGCATCTGAATAGGCACTGAGAAGAGTAGAGCTAGACTGCTGAAAAGTAAGTCCAATTTTTATTATACCTTGAATATACCTCAGAATACGTTTGACTGCAGTCCAATGTGCAGTGGTAGGAGCATGAAGATACTGACAGACCTTATTAACTGAGAAAGAAAGATCTGGTCGAGTCAAAGTCAAATACTGTAAACCTCCAACAATGCTCCTATAATGTGTGATATCCTCAGATCCAAGAGGAGATCCATCAGTCAACCTGAGTGATTCTGTAGTGGAAAGGGGTGTTGGACATGGTGTACACGAACTCATGCCAACACGAGCCAATAAGTCTGTAGCATATTTTTCCTGACTTAAGACCAATCCACTAGACTGTTTCTGAACCTCAATGCCGAGAAAATAATGAAGATCACCAAGATCTTTTAGAGCAAAATCTGAGCTCAAGTGATGTAGTAGAGCTGAAATAGCTGAGTCAGATAAACTACTAACAATGATATCATCAACATAGATTAACAGAAACATAGTGAGTCCTGACTTGTTGTAAAGAAACAAGGATGTATCAGCTTTGGATGGAATAAAACCAAGAGTGTGCAATTTTGAGCTTAAACGAGAGTACCATGCTCGAGGAGCCTGTTTCAGAGCATATAAGGCTTTATCAAGTTTGCAAATATAATCTGGAGTAGCGGAAGACTCGAAACCTGGTGGCTGTTTCATATATACCTCCTCTTCCAGAACACCATGTAAGAACGCGTTCTTCACATCTAGCTGCCGTAAACTCCAACCTCGAGAAACTGAGATAGAAAGAACAATTATGATAGTAGCAGCCTTGACAACTGGACTGAAAGTATCCTCATAGTCAATACCATATCTTTGTTTGAAACCTTTAGCAACGAGACGTGCTTTATATCTGTCCACAGTACCATCAGCATGTTTCTTAACACGATAAACCCACTTGCAATCAATAACATTCTTACGAGTAGTAGGTGGTACCAAGTGCCAAGTATTATTACGAATGAGTGCATCATATTCCTCATCCATGGCCTGTTTCCATACTGGGGGGGGGGGGCATTTACTGCGCCGCGTGCCCGTCCGGCTGCTCGCCACGCCATTACTCCGGCAGCTTTTGAACGGGCGCATGCACTGGCCGCCCGACACGCCATTACTCCGGCAGCCTTTGACCGACGCGGGAGCCGAGAAGGAGCTCACGGGGGGGGTTCCTGTTCCGCGGTTTTCCCACGCGTCGCTGACAGCGCTGGCCCGCGCGGGCTGCCCCGCCTTTGCGCCCCCCCCCCCCAAGCCGAAACGACGCAGCGCCTTTGCCCCGCCTTTTCGCCTGGGTGCAGCGGCGCGAAATAACGCCGAAACGACGCTATTTGGGTTTCTGTGGGGCCGGCTGGTGCAAAACGGCGCTTTTTGGCTCCGCCGACGCTAAAAAGGCCGCTTGGGGGGCTCTGGGGGGTCGACCGGAGATGCCCTAATAGTTGGTATATATAATATGCTTTCTACTCCTTTCTGTAATGATACAAATGGATTCTAAATAGAAACAGTTGGAAAAGGCACGATTAAAACTTCATACATCTCCATTTACGAGTACTATCTCATCAGCTGGTTTGGTTTGTTAATTTACTCTAGGACGACGTTTCATTCCTGATCCGTTGAACTTTTTTCTATGAAGGGGAGCTATCCTGCAATTTTTACTCAATTGACAACCGGCTGTTCAGTTCTCTAAGGAAAATATTACCTTCTCGCTCTTACCAATGTTCATAGGCATCCAAAGCCAGTTCAGTTTCCAAATTTACTCTACTTTGTCTGAAATTCCATAACCCCATATGATCTCAGTTACAAACACCCAATTGATATTGTCAAATATACCTCTGATTATGTGGATGGGGGTCGTTTACGGTACAACTTACTAGTCCAAAGGAGTAGTAGTATTCGAGGTCTATTATTGGTAATTAATTGGGTTAGAAATCTTGATAGAAGATTTGATTGGATTTAATTTGTTACGTAAGTGCAATAGATACTTACCATACGTGTGACTTGACTGAGCCCATACCAATTTTTCTACTCCATCTTGTTGGTGTTTAGGGTGAACGGTCTTACCCGTTAGGGTGACCGGCTGTGTGTTATATGGCACAGGAAAAGCCCATGTGGTGGCAATACAAGAGGATACGTATTGGGGTAGGATATCATATACCCAATCCGTATATTACAAAAAAACTCTAATACCCCCCCTTAATCGAAACCTGGGAGAGGTTTAGATTACGTTTAAACTCATCTAACTTTTTTACACATAAAGTCTTTGTGAACCCATCTGCAATTTGATCTTTGTTGGATATGAACCGAACATCAAGTTGCTTGCTAGCAACTCGTTCTCGAACAAAGCAAAAATCAATCTCAATACGTTTGGTGCGCGCATGAAAAACTGGATTTGCGAGAGATACGCAGCACAAGATTATCACACCATAAGCATGGTTTCTCATTGAGAGAAACACCAAGCTCTCGAACTAATGCTTCAACCCAAATCAATTCAGCAGTGGCATTTGCTAGAGACTTATATTCAGCTTCTGTACTTGACCTTGACACAGTAGGCTATTTTCTGGCACTCCAAGAAACAAGGTTAGGACCAAAAAAATATAGCAAATCCACCTGTGGAGCGTCTATCATCCAAATCACCTGCCCAGTCAGCATCTGAATAGGCACTGAGAAGAGTAGAGCTAGACTGCTGAAAAGTAAGTCCAATTTTTATTATACCTTGAATATACCTCAGAATACGTTTGACTGCAGTCCAATGTGCAGTGGTAGAGCATGAAGATACTGACAGACCTTATTAACTGAGAAGAAAGATCTGGTCGAGTCAAAGTCAAATACTGTAAACCTCCAACAATGCTCCTATAATGTGTGATATCCTCAGATCCAAGAGGAGATCCATCAGTCAACCTGAGTGATTCTGTAGTGGAAAGGGGTGTTGGACATGGTGTACACGAACTCATGCCAACACGAGCCAATAAGTCTGTAGCATATTTTTCCTGACTTAAGACCAATCCCTAGACTGTTTCTGAACCTCAATGCCGAAAATAATGAAGATCACCAAGATCTTTTAGAGCAAAATCTGAGCTCAAGTGATGTAGTAGAGCTGAAATAGCTGAGTCAGATAAACTACTAACAATGATATCATCAACATAGATTAACAGAAACATAGTGAGTCCTGACTTGTTGTAAAGAAACAAGGATGTATCAGCTTTGGATGGAATAAAACCAAGAGTGTGCAATTTTGAGCTTAAACGAGAGTACCATGCTCGAGGAGCCTGTTTCAGACCATATAAGGCTTTATCAAGTTTGCAAATATAATCTGGAGTAGCGGAAGACTCGAAACCTGGTGGCTGTTTCATATATACCTCCTCTTCCAGAACACCATGTAAGAACGCGTTCTTCACATCTAGCTGCCGTAAACTCCAACCTCGAGAAACTGAGATAGAAAGAACAATTATGATAGTAGCAGCCTTGACAACTGGACTGAAAGTATCCTCATAGTCAATACCATATCTTTGTTTGAAACCTTTAGCAACGAGACGTGCTTTATATCTGTCCACAGTACCATCAGCATGTTTCTTAACACGATAAACCCACTTGCAATCAATAACATTCTTACGAGTAGTAGGTGGTACCAAGTGCCAAGTATTATTACGAATGAGTGCATCATATTCCTCATCCATGGCCTGTTTCCATTTGGAATCATTGAGTGCTTCACGCAAATTCTTTGGTTCCCCTGTGGATGTTAGCAAACCATATTTAACAAGATTACCACTGTAAACATTTGCTTTCTTACCATAGGGAACAGTGCCATCTGTGGGTAATTTGGGTTTCCGAATTCCTTGTTGCAAACGTGTACGCGGGGCAGCAGCAGGAGGCAAATCGTCCTCGGGATCAGTTCCCGCAGAGAATCTAGCAGCAGCAGAATCAGGACTGCTGTCCGCAGTAATCATGGGGTCATCATGCACTCATTGAGTCATGATGGGGGATGTAGCCATCATTGCCTGTCGTGGCGTCAGTGTTGTCCGCAGCTGCCGAGGCGGAAGGCGACAGGTGGCCACTGTCGCCTGGAGTTCCGTCGCGTGCAGCGCCAGCGCCCGACCGCACGGGCGACGAGGTGGAGTGCGGGTCGGGGCGGCTGTCAGGCGCAGTAGCACCACCCGACCGCACGGGCGCCGAGGTGGAGTGCGGATCGGGGCTCCGTTCGGTGGAGGAAGGCGAGCTGGTGGCAGCTCTGCTGCTGTCAGTAGAAGAATCCGACGCGGAAACCCGAGGCGAAGAATCAACCTCGGATCAGCATGTGCAGACCCAAAAACCGTGTTGTCCCCTTCTGTCCTATGCAACTCGCTGGTAGCATTATTTGATGTGCTGTTTGAAGCCAATTCCTCCGAATTTTCAGCAGTATTTGTGGAACTAGTATCAACAGTAACCTGGGGAATAATGTTAGTGGGAACAAGACGCAAATAATGATCATTAGTTTGCACACCCCTATCCGAACATGGAGTAGATGAATCATTTTGAGAAATAAGTAAAATTTCATCCCGTAGACGTCTACCCGCATTGGGATTTAGGGATGCAAAGGGAAAGATGTTTTCATCAAAAACAACATCACGAGATATATACACACGGCCTGTTGCTACATCAAGACATTTGACTCCTTTGTGATGTGGACTATACCCAAGAAAAACACATTGTTTTGACCGGAAGGAAAGTTTGTGCTTGTTATAAGGACGAAGATTTGGCCAACAAGCACAACCAAAAATTCTAAGAGACTCATACTGTGGTGTAACTTGAAGGAGTTTTTCCGTGGGAGTGGCAAAGTCGAGAACTTTTGTAGGAAGCATATTGATAAGAAAAGTAGCTGTAATGAATGCATCATCCCAATATTTGAGAGGCATTGAGGCATTAGCAAGTAGAGCAAGGCCTACTTCAACAATATGACGGTGTTTGCGTTCAGCAGACCGTTTTGTTGATGAGCATGAGGACATGAGACATGATGAACAATGCCTACACGTTGAAAGAAACTATTCAATTTCTCATATTCACCACCCCAATCAGTTTGCATGGTGAGAATTTTGCGACCAAACTGTCGTTCAACATACTGTTGAAAATCAAGAAAAACCTGATAAACCTCAGAACGTTTCTTAAGCAAATAAATCCAAGTAAATTTGCTAAAATCATCAATGAAGCTTACATAATATGCATGTTTGCTTATAGAGAGAGGAGCTGGACCCCATACATCAGAAAATATTTGTTCCAAAGGAACAGTAGACACACTACTGGATACAGGATAGGGTAGCTGATGACTCTTTGCCTGCTGACAAGGATCACATATGTAAGGATTTATTACTGGAGAATGTAAAAGTTTATGCTTCCTAAGAATTTGCTGAACAATAAATGAAGATGGATGTCCTAAACGACGATGCCACGTAGAGGATGAAGGCTGAATAGTGACCAGTGCATGCTTGGGATCCTTAACTGGAACAAGAGGATAGAGACCACCATGACAAGGACCCCTAAAGATGATGCGGTGCGTTTCCTGATCCTTAATCAAGAAAAAAAATGGGTGAATTTCCATATAACAATTGTTATCAAGACTGGGTTTATGAGCAGAAATTAAACTCATAGATGCATCAGGGACATGTAAAATATTACGGAGTTGGATAGAACTATCAGGGGTGAGCAAAACAGAATGAACAATATTAGCAATATCCATACCTTGTCCACTAGCATTATTAACTTGATCACCCCCCTGATATGTTTCATGCACATTAAGCTTATTGAGTTGTCCCGTTACGTGATTTGTAGCACCAGTGTCTACATACCAATTTGTATCAACGCCATACGCACCTTTTGTCTCCTTCGGTGGCTTGTCATCGTCGTCATCATCACCATAGCGCCACCAACACTCATCTGCGGGATGTCCCTCCTTCTTACAGATCTGACAGAACACACCATCTTGCCATGGAGAAGCACGGTGATCTTTACGTGGCTGTTTCTGATGATTCTGATTCTGACGTGGGCGCTGTTGTTGCTGAGCTTGTTGAGGAGGTGGAGGAGGCCGTGGCGGAGGGGGCATGTATGGTGTCGGGTGGTAGGGTGGTGCATACGGAGCTGGTGGTGGATAATGTGGATATGGAGCCATGTAGGGAGCCGGATGATAGGGAGGAGTATATGGAGCCGGCTGCATGTGGGGTGGCTGTATATGGTGTTGCGGCTGCATAGTATTGGGCTGATAGTAAGGTGCCGAGGGCGCAAAAGAGGGAGCCGAGGGCATACTGTATGGAGCCGAGGGCATGCTGTATGGTGATGGAGGCATATACGGTGTCGGTTGCTGATGTGGGGGCATGTAGGGCCTATTTGCTCCACCGTAGGGAACTCGCGGTGCGGCATTGGCTGATGACATGAAGGATCCACCACTTGTACCCGAACCAACAGTAGTTGTAGAGAGCATGGCATCACGACTTTCATAAGAGAGAAGTTGAGAGCACATGTCATTGAGGGAAGTGGATGGAACCACTTTGAGAGCAGTCACAAATCCATTATAAGAGCTATCAAGTCCATTCATGATATAATCCTTGAGTTCATCCTCATCAACAATTTTCCCGGCAGTAGCAAGCTCAGAGGCAAAACCTTTCATCTTGGTGATATATTGTTGTGCAATCAGATCCTGTTTCTTGGTATTGGTAAGAGCGCCACGAAGATTAGAGACACGAGACTTGGATTGCGAAGAGAACAAGTTATGAATAGCACTCTAAACTTAAGCTGCATGAACCAATCCATAAACATGGGAGAGGATTTCCTCGGACAGGGAGTTGACGATGTAGCTGACAACCTGTTGATCACGAGTAATCCACACATCATATGCCGGGTTAGGGACTTGCGTCTTCTTCTGGTTGGAGTCCTCGTGTTCGAGGAACTCGGCAGGGGCCGGTTCCAAGCCTTCAAGGAGGCGCATCACGCGGGCGCCACGTAGGGTGGGCAACACCTGCGCCTGCCACGAGAGAAAATGTTCTCTCGTCAGTTGCGTGGCTGGCGGCGCACCAATAGAAGAGCCAGCAGATGAAGAAGAACTGGAAGCCATCGAAACAGAACAGGAACCGAGACTCAGTGTTGGCGATCTGAATTAGCAGAAAAAAGGTAACAACAAACGGATCCTGGTCGATGTTGCGATCGTGATCAAGCAGAACGAATTTGTAGCGATCGGAAACAATCAGAAGATCCGAGCGGGAGTCATTGTCATGATCGGAACAGGCAAAAACTGATCCGAGCGGTGTCGTGGTCGTGATCGGAATAGGCAACAGCTGATCCGAGCGATGTCGTGGTCGTGATCGGAACAAGCAGCAGCCGATCCGAGCGGATGTCGTGGTCGTAGTTGTTGTAGAGACGAGGACGTAGGCGTACGGTGGTCCTGGTCGCACCAGAAGGGCGGCGACGGAAGTCCTTGCGGCGAGCGGAGGAGATCTCCGGTGCAGCGGCTAGAGGTTAGGAAGGGAGGAGCCTGATACCATGTTGGTGTTTAGGGTGAACGGTCTTACCCGTTAGGGTGACCGGCTGCGTGTTATATGGCACAGGAAAAGCCCCCGTGGTGGCAATACAAGAGGATACGTATTGGGGTAGGATACTATCCTATACCCAATCCGTATATTACAAAATAACTCTAATACATCTGACCGTGACATTGAGTTAATTAATTGTGTGAAAAAAGAAAATGAAGCACATGAGTTTGTGAAGTGCGCGCAGGCATGATTTGCTACGATCGTCCACCTTTGGTGCATTTTGTTCCACTTGCGGTATATCTATTGCATGAAATATAAATCCGACAAATGCTTTTCATATGAATTGGCGAATCAAATATGTAAAAGTGTAATTGATTGTGTAGCTCGGACATGACCGCTTATAGTTGCATAGATGCGATCAGACAACCGAGAAATGTTTAGGCCGGCCTGACAGACTCATACATCTGTAGGTTGGACTCGACGCCTTTGAGTAGCGTAGGTGAATTCGAACGATTGGGAGAGACGATCTAGGTCGGTTCGATATTGTAAAATCGTAGGCATGATAAGACGACTTAGATGGAATACGTAGGTAATGCGATACAACTGAGAGAGTTTGTAGATTAGTCTCAAAGACTATAAATGTGCCGCCATCTTCAGATCCAGAGCAACCGGATCGAGGGTTCCCCTAGAGCATTTGAGAAGGAACACGACACTGCACTTGACAATCGTAAGCGTCGTTGCCGCCAGGCCGATCATGATCGAGCCATGCTTTTGTCGGCAGCCATGCAAATCCGAGCCCGAGACCGGTCGGACACACCAAATTACCACCACCACATCATGCGCCGAAAACCTTCTGAAGCCATCCGTGCGACAGGCGCCGCCACCACCACAAAGTAGGGCGTTGTGGGAAAGATTCGCCAAGCTCCAAGCCGCCCCACACCCCGGAGCGCCACCGGATAAGGGGTGCCGCCCCGAATTCGGGTGCTGCCGCCGAGCACCCATCGTCGTGCACGACCTCCCCCACCGCCCCGAATTCGGGTACTGACCTATTTCAAAATTTGTTTTTTCAAACCATCAATCAACCGAGAACCATTCAACGTACACAAAGATCCATGCAAAAGTTCACGTCTTTTTTAACCTTAAAAATAAAAAACACATGATCCAGATTGACCAATACTTATTGATGTTTCCTGGTGCTAATTGGTTCATGTCACCAACGGGTGTGGGATAAATCAGATGCCAAGAGTGCCATACATGGACATTCCTTGTTAAAAATATTCCTGTGAAGTCATCTCTAGCAGGTCTTGATGGTTTTGATTTCTTTAACATTCCAAAATTCCTCGAAACAGGCTTTCGTCCCGCTTTAAAAATAAAGCAACCGACCACAAGAGTATACAAGCATCCAGATACAACACACCCACAAAGCTGGGGCCACAGCACAACACCGCCCAACAGAAATAAAACACACGCACAAAACACACACTAGAGAAACAGGCGAGGAGGGGGTGGTGTGGGTGGAAAAGTCGCCCCGACCGAGAGAAGCTGGTCAAGGCGGCACCGGAGCGGAGAGGCGACGCGCAGCCACGAGAAGTCTGTCGATGGAGTCGTCCAGCCGCGCCCTATCCCGCTGCCTACACAGCGGATGCCACTGCTGCAGAAAAGCCAAGAATTTGAACATTGCATCAGAAGCCCGTCTCAGGAAGACCTTCTCAATCACCATCTTATTACGGGTCGTCCACAACGACCAAGCCATCGCCGCAAACACCAGCCAAAAGAGGCGTCTGCCCCCTCCAGCATGGTGCGCCCTGGCTTCCAGAAACTCGCCGAGATCCAGGGCCAACCATGCCGGCCCCAAGGCCTCTCGCACGAAGTTCCACAGAAATCGGGAAGCGGGACACACAAAGAAAATGTGTGTACCCGTTTCGGGGACCCTGCAGAGCGGGCACAGGCCATCCCCCGGACCACGGCGTTTGGCCACCTCAACCCCAGAAGGCAGCCTATCCCTCAAGAGCTGCCAAACGAAAATCTTAATCTTGAGGGGCAGTGGAGCCTTCCATAGTGGGGATGCCCACAGACTCGACGGCGAAGCAAAGGAGGAACGGTAGGCCGACTTCACCGTGAAAGTCCCCGACGGGGCCAACGTCCAGGACACCTGGTCAGGGCCCCCCGGCACATCCGCAGGAAGCTCGCCTAGCAACTCCGCCCACTCCCCAGCCTCGTCCGGGCCAAAGGTGCGCCGAAACGCAATAACCCAAGACCCCTGTCTAAATGCTGTCGTCACCCCTAAAGATGGGTCAGTGCAGATCGCAAAGAGTCTCGGGAACTCCAGCCGGAGAGGAGTCGGGCGCAGCCACGGGTCTAGCCAGAACAAGATGCCCCGGCCATCTCCCAGGGTGAACCGGATCCCTTTCCTAATGTCCCGCTTCAACGACTGGATAGACCTCCAGAAGAGGGAGCCCTCCTGTCGTTCACAGGCAAGGAGGGGTCGTCCCTGAAGGTATTTCGCTTGAATAAGCTGGAGCCAAAGGCCCCCGTCCTCCCTCAGGATACGCCAGACCCATCTCAGGAGGAGCGCCACGTTCATCTTCCGAGAGGCCACAATCCCTATGCCCCCCATATCCTTGGGGGCGCAAACGTCAGCCCACTTAACCATGTGGTATTTCTGCCGCCCGTTACCATCCTGCCAGAAGAACCGGGACAACTCCTTATCAAAGGCCGCATGCACCCCTTCTGGTAACGAGTATAATCCCATCATATATGATGGGATACTACTCAGGCAGGACCCTATCAGCACTGACTTACTCCCCTTAGAGGTGAAGCGTCCGCACCAAGGTTCTGCCTTCCGCCTAACCTTTCCAATCAAGGGTTCCAGATTGTAACACCTGGGGTGTTTTCCCCCAAGTTAGAAGTGGGTTGTTTTCTTTTTGCTTGCATCACATGCATCATATGCATTGCACCCTGTTTTTCAAAACAACTCAAAAGTTCAAACCAATTTAAACTTTCAAACATGTCCAAAATTTCCAATTAAAAGTTGCAAACTAAACAACTCAAAATGTTTCCAATAGTTTGAATTTGAATCAATTAAGAAAATGCTTGATAATAGAACCCCTTTTATTAACACCCTAATGGCAAATTCAAATTCAAATCAATTCATCCATACTTGGCATGTTCCAATTGTGGTTTACAATTAAAATTTTGCAAACATTTAAATTCAAGAAGTTTTTCATAATTGGTTGAGTTTAATGAATAAAATTGGTTATTTCAAAAAATCAAATCTATGTGAAACCCTATTTCAAATTCAAATAGCAAATTCAAAACAAATTAACATTTCAAATTTCTGAAATTAATGTTAACATACTTTGCACTTGCTGTTTTGTAAATCAATAAAAATTAATTCATAAAATGAAAACCCCAAAACCTCTCTCTCTTTTTCTCTCTCTTTCTTTCTACAAAAAAAAAGTGTAAACAGGAAATAAATAAAACAAAAACAATAGGGGGAGAGGCAGGCCCTCTAGCCCACCTACAACCCCCCTTTTTTTCCCACCTCCTGGCCAAGCCCACCCCTCTCTGGCCCAACATCCAGCCCGCCTCCTCCTTCTTCCTCGTACAGCAGCTCGTCTAGCGTATACACGTCACAGAGAGCTCAATGGGACGGCCGGGAGCAATCCCTCCAGCTCCTTAAAAACTGCCCCCCCCCCTCCTGCAACCCTACGCTCTCTCCTTTCCCCTCCATGGCGCCGCCAGTTCCTCTCTCTTTCTCCCACCTCTCTGTTCCCCCTTCCTCTGTACTGTACCGAGAGAGAGAGACAGGGGCAGGTCGCTGTCGCCCCGCCGCCAAGGCCCACCTCGAGCTAGGACGAGGGCTCCAGGAGCACCGCGGAGAGGACTACTTCGTTTGAAAACTGAAGACCGTAGTTTGCCTGCAACAAAATTCAGTTAACGTTGTTTGGTTGTTTCATAGTCAGTAGGACCTGAGATCCATCACGAGTCGCACCGCAGCCCAGTTGGTCCCGTTCCGTCCTTGCGCGCACCAGGGAGACGCGGGTTCGAGTCCCAGCTCCCCCCATTTTGTTTCCTCTTATTTCCGTCGCGCAGCCCTGGACCCACCCGTCAGCGAGCCCGTTGCCACCTCACCTTCCAAACCCGCCACGGTGGCACTGGCCCCGCACGGCAGAGGCACAGGCCAGGGTGCACTGGGTGAAAAACACCCCAGGGGCCTATCTGCGTTTCCTTTTCTTTCTTTCAGGTCCCTGTCCTTTGGCACTTTAATCCCTAAACTTCAAACACACATAAAAATTACAAACAAACTCCAAATTCAAAAAGTAAAATATGTTTCCCAATTAAAATTAAATGCTCCACCCACCTATAAAATTTGTTTACTGTTTTGAAACATTTCAAATGGGTTCAAAATTCAAATTCAAACCCCTCTTTTGAATTTGATTAAATTCATAACTATTTCAAATTTAATTCAAATGGCCCATATAAAATATGTTTTCCATCCAAAATTTCATGCTCTTTCCAAATATACCATTTGTTTTCTGTTTTGGATAAATAAAACTAATGCAATTACTTAATGCTTTAATTAAATCATTTAAATGGTGAAATTCATAACATGCTCAATTAAAATCCAATTTCAACAAATAAAATATGTTTTCCACTCAAAATGAAACCACCTTTCTGAATATCAACTTTGTTTTTCAATTTGGACAATTAAAATTATTTTCATTTAAAAATGCCTTAATTAATTAATTAAAAGTCTCAATTAATAAGTTTCACATGCTTGCTCCAAATTGAAAACCCAAAACATAAAATCCATCCAAAATGAAATGCTACACTTGAATATCAACTTTGTTTTCTGGTTGGCAACATTTAAATTGGATATTTGATTCCCCTCTTATTTAATGCATTTAATTTGGTAATATGCTTAACTAAATCATTTAAAATTGTTTCTCAACCAATAAAGTATGTTTTCCAATCAGATTCATGTCTTTATCATGTTCATGTCATTCATATTCCTGTTTGCATCTTGACTTGTGCATTTTAGCATTTGTTATGCATGATCACCTAAATGGCAACATATGGAATGTATGGGGCATTTTAATTCAAATGTTGCCCCATTCCATTTAAATTGCCTAGCTCACCTCTTTTCTTATTGGCCATGCTAACCAACATTTAAATTGCTGTGTGGATAAAAAACTTGAACCAATTCCTATTTCTCCGGACTCCGGTTCCGATTAAATTGCTTAAGTTGTTTCCCCTGTTGCATCTTGCCATGCCATGCATATAAAATAGGATCATGCTGGATCTTTTGCCGTAGAAGTAATTGTTGCATCTGGTGTTTGTTCGAGGTTCGTTGCTTCTTCGCGGATAGGATGTTGAGATGATGTGAGCAACGACAAGTTCTGCGGATGTACCTCTACTTTCTGGATTCCAGGCAAGTATACTCACTTGCTGCCTATGGCTGCTTTTCATCACTTGTTACCGATTCTTTCCGTTGTTCCTATTCTAGCCTTTTGATTCGATGCTTGTGTCCCGATCCTATCATATTGTTTACCCTGCAGCCATGATATAGCCTTCCCTCCACTTCCTATTAACTGTTGTTTGTTTACCCTGTTGGCCATTGTGTCGTAGTTGCCTGCTTAGTGTTGTTTGCGCTCAAGTCTTGTTGTCCGTCTTATCACCTGTTTATTTTGATAGTTGGGTTTCAATTCAATCAACAACATGTTAATGTTTTGGGTAATAATAATTTGATGATAAGGCACCGGCAGGAGGCCCGGCATGGTTTTGAGGCCTGCTAGTGTCGACCCTAATTAGGAAAAGGGTCTTGTCCTCCGATCCATGATGAGCGCACTAACCGCATGTGGGAAGCGAGTATGGGCGCCCCCCGCAATCCTGATTCGATTCGCATCTCGTCCAAATCGCCACACTTAGTTCGGGCTTTCCATTTGATGCATGCATATGCAGGTGCGAGCCCTTGGCGCCAGGGTGGAACTTTTGTAGTCGGCATTTAGGGCGGCGTGGTCTTCCAGTGCTATGAGGGTCCCCCTTTTCTTCGTGGGGGCTTGATTAGCCGCGCACGCACATCACGTGGTTCTTTCGGCTTGATGCGAAGAAGAGTTGGGTTGTGTTGAGTACCTCGCTTGGTGGGTTGATCCCCCGTCTGGCGGGTTATTCTTACGTGTACGGCCAAATTGGTGCATCCCTGCAGGGTTAAATCTTCTCGAGAAGCCGTGTTGTCCGCGGTTATGGATGACTTGGTGAAAGTGCTGGCTAACAAGTACTCAGACAACTTACACTTAACGATGATAACTTGACTAGTAATATAGATTACCTCCACCATAAAAATGAATGTCACCTTAATCAACCGTGTGAGTTTCCTTGGGTTGCTTCCTTAGTAGGGGGGTAACATTGGATGGGTATTGTTTGGTGAGGTAGTTGTAGTTGGTTCTGATACGCTATCTTATCCCTTTCTTTTAGCCGGATGTTGTAGCGAGTCTCTGTAGTTAGTTAGTGCAGCCCGCTGCCGCTTCTTTGCAATAATCCTTTCCTTTCCGTTGAACCCAAAGTATTTGTATATTGTGATGATTGGTTACGCTGGTATCTTGTGAGTATGGTTTATCCACTTGCCAGTACTTAACCGTACTGACCCACGAATCCTTTTCGTGGCTGCATATTCCACATTGCAGTCCACAGGTTTGAAGTCTGACGACGTTAGCTTGGGAATCCCTCCGTCTTGGCCTGGGCAGGGATTGGACGCCATCGGGTACTTCAGGACTCTTGGTCCAATTTGTATCTTGTCCGTAGCCGGACACTATATTGATTCTTCCGCTGTTATTTGGATCTTTGTATTGTATCAGTTGTATCCTTGACTCGTTTGAGTCGTCTGGTATAAACCTCCTTTGTTGTTGTTGTGGATTATTCGTAAACCGTTGTAATGTTATCACAAGTGGCAACCTGGAATCGGTTATTACGTGGATTTTGGCGGAAATGCTGAAATCTGCATAGTGCCCGATCTCGGGGCGTCACACAGATCCCTAATAAGGATCCTAGAATCACTCAGCGGGACCCTCAGGTATGTAACCGGGAAAGCATATAGCTTGCAATTAAGCTTATCCGCTATTCTTGTTGCTCCTCCGGTGGATACCCAAGAACAATGACCTCGCTCTTGTCGAAGTTAATCTTGAGTCCGGACATGTCCTCAAAACAAAGTAGGAGGAATTTGAGGTTGACAATATTCAACCCCGAGCCCTCCACCATAATCATAGTATCGTCTGCGTACTGTAGATGTGTCACGCCTCCCCCCGGAATAAGGTGGCCGACCACACCGGAGATGTGGCTGGCTGCTTTAGCCTTGTCCAGAATGGCCGCCAGGGCGTCGACCGCAAGGTCAAAAAGGAGGGGGGATATAGGATCCCACTGCCTCACCCCACACGACGGTCTAAAGTAGGGGCCAATTTCTCCGTTAATGTTAATCGCAGTATTGCCACTCATAACGATTTGCATAACCCACGAAATGAACCGGTCATCAAAGCCTCTCCATTGCATCACCTGCCGGAGAAATGACCAGTCCAGGCGATCGTAGGCTTTCTGAAAGTATTCCAAAATTGTACCTCGAGGCAGAATGTTCTTGTAAGTACAGATTGAACCAGTTATGTGAATTTTGAATTATTAAGTTTGCGCAATTGGCAGATCCAATTTTTAATTGCCATTGTTACTTTACAACTTTTATGTGCCTTCGTGTGTCCTATTTGTGGGCAAAACATATCTCAGTTATATTCTCAATAGGACAAGCGAATTAGTAAACATCAATAATTTTAAATTGCTTCCTCTGATCCTAAAAAAGTCTCGGGAGCTATGCCTATAAGTTGTATAGACGCGACACTTTTTAGGATTGGAGAGAATTAGTAAACATCAATAATTATAAATTACTCCATCCGATCCTAAAAAGGGTCGGGAACTATGCCTGTAAGTTGTATAGACGCGACACTTTTTTAGGATCGGAGGGAGTAGTAATTTGTCTTGATATGTTCTCAATATCTTTATGTTGACTCTTTTCCAATTCGTACTGTTTAACTACGGATTATACAAAGAAGACAATTGCTTTACATAGAGATAATAATTCTTCTCTTATGGAAATAAATTGTGGCAAAAATTTGATACTTGGCGCAAGCGGGTCATCTAGTGCTTTGAAAAGGTAGCACGCAACAAAAGCACTATGATGGCTTACAAGCGAACTACGACGACACGACTACATTTACATCAAGCAGGTCAAGAAACATCCCTGTTGCATACACACTAGTTACGTCATGGTCCAGATTGTTCAACAGAACTAGATGTTAAAGGCAAGGTTTACGATGTCAGGAACCTTGTGGGATCATCGTAACACCAACTCTTCACTCCTAGACATTTCCACACATTTTATCGAGAAACCCAGCATCGCCCATGCTAACTGCAACATGCTCTTCAACGGGCTCCTTGAAGTTAGCCTTCTCACTAAGCTCCTCAAACGCGTTGACAACATTCTGTAGCCGGGCAACAAACTCGATCAGAAGCGAGGCAAATGTGGCCAAGGATAAAGCACTTGCGCTTTCGTATGTTTTCGACTCTGCGTCGTCGTCTTCGAGCAGAAAGTTTGGGTGGAATGGTCTTTGAGCAGGCCAAGATGGCAGTCTCCTGTAACGGTCAGCAGTTGATGATGAGCTATATCTGCTAAGAAATGAACTAGCAGCAAAACTCTTGTAATGCTGCGCCGAAACTTGATCTGCAATTGTAGGCTCTGCCTCTTGATTCTTGTTTTCTGTTGACATAACACTTGTGCTGTGCATGGCGTCTTTTACTCCTTCAGCTCGCCTGCTAGTGTCCCATTTTTCAGTATTCACCAGAAGATACGACTTCTCGTCGATCTTCCTTTGCAACTCCTCAGCTGCCAGGTGGACTTCATATAGAATATCTGAAGACCTCAACTTGGTCATTGTCTTAACGTTGTTTCCAAGCTCGCGCAGCACTTTAGCACCTTCTCTGCCCACTCTATGAATTTCAAAAATAAAAACTCTTCTGCTCTCTACTGGTGCCTACATAAATGAAATCAAATATTCTATTTAGTAAATAAATGCAGAACTTGAACAGGTAGTCGAGCAAACTATTAGTAGCAGACCTGAATCTCTGAAAGAATGCAACCATGCAATGCCATGACTGGGAAGGAACAATGCCTCAATGCTCCACCAACTTTTGTGAAGCTTTTCCAGGGATAGCTCCTCATTTTGTAAGGGCCATGGGGTGGTTCCCACATAGCAAAATCTAACTAGGAGCAAATACAAAAGAACCGAGTCAGAATTGAAAAAATAAAAAGATGAGATAATCTTAAATACAACAGTAGCTTTAGAGCAACAACGAACCAGAATTTCCTCTTCAGCAGATGCCTCGACAGCTGCCCTGTACCCACTATATAGAGGATCATCAGAAGCTTGATATGTAAGTATTTTTGAAGAAATCCTTGCATACTCCATGCATTTCAGATATCCATCGACACAGCCTACAGTGAACCGCCAAATCGGCATAAAACACAGATGTATCTGTACTCTAAGGCACTGCGATACTACCACAACTAATATCTTCTACCTTTTCTAGCAAAACTAAATTAAATAATACAGCATGACAGGTAGTATGATATGTTTGTAACCATGATATTTTTTATTTTAGGGGCGGGGGGGGGGGGGGGGGGGGGTTACTACCTTCTAAGGATTTTGCAACACCAGCAAAATTATTTGCAACCAAATTGTGCAAATCCTCACCAGCCCAGATTGGGTAAATACCTATATTGATTCCAAGACTGACAGCAGCACCCATGGCAATAAATACAAATCTACTTACAGCCGTGTTAGTGAAATCTCCTGTGTTGTACCCAGAGACCATGACATAACCGAATGTCAATAGGGATACACGAAACCCATATTCATAAGGTTTCATCTTTGGGTGTAGCTTTGCGAAGACTGTGCAAAAACCTAGGAGTAAATACATAAAAGCATTAGCCTACAAGTTAGATACACTTATATGAAATGCACCAGGAATTGATCGCGTCATGCCCCGAACGCTTACCAACAGTGAAGGTGCTCGTAATAAGAATCACCGCTGTCATTTTCCCCAAGTTTTTGGATGATTCGGCAACTACTAGAGCAAGCCCTCCTGCAACAAGTGTTCCTAAACCCCTGTTCAAACCTCTGCTTAATGTTGCACCTGCATAACAGTGAACCAAATGAATGGAAGGGAGTACACAATTGTTTGCAGGCGAAGACAGCTTAAAATATAGCAACAGGGCTCCATGATGAGATCCAGGTGAGACAAAGATATCGTAAATAACCGACACTTTCTGTATCGAAATGGTGGTATGCATACCAGCTACAGGAGAAATAAACAGCCTTCACCAGTTTGTAAGTAACAACTGCAAGTCAGCAAGAGCACCTTCGGTCCATGCTAAGAAGTAAGAACTGCATACTGCGCGAGCATGGATCTGTGTGAGTTCTACATCAGTTCTAGAGTATAGTGTTCCAATCATTGAACTAGAATCTCTAGTAGTAAAGGTCAGTGGTACTTTCCAACACTCTCTATAATAAGTTGAAATTAATGAAACCAGGCAGTAACAGAAACTAAGATGTGCTGGTGTGGTGAGTAACCACTTCGAAAATGGAGCTAAACACCCCAGCTGAGCAGACAAAAATTATAAACTTTAGAATCGCCACAATCGTTATGTTTGTCTTCTACTGTACAACAGAATGATACTATGAAAGTTCAGCAAGCAACTTCACAGGAAACAGTAGCCTTCTTCAGCTGCGGGTTAAGAACTACTAGCTCAACATTAGTTTCTCTTCCAAACAACATTCATTCCTTTACTCATGTGTGTGTACCAATTTCATATAGATCAATGTGATCCCAGATAACATTTGTGACAATACTAAAATTGAGTGGCACTTCCATCACGTATCCATTAGATCTATTAATGGCATTTTCTGAGGGGAAAAGGCAATTTCTAAGTGGTGGCCAAGAACACATAATATGTCAGTGATTATGTCAACAAGCCAAAGCGGCAAGATTGACAATCCTCGAATCTGAAAGGCTTCTTGACATGGACTTTTTTTTTTTTTGACAGAGAGAGGCGTTGACATAGCGAGGGGGCGGCGGCGGTGGCGGCGAGGGAGGACAGATCTGTGCTTTTTTTGTTTTGTTTTTGTTTTGGACTCGCGGCGGTGTTTCGCCGCATGAGTCGCTAGAGCACCTCACGAGACAGGGCGTGCGTACCGATGTTGAACTCGAAGATGACGACGACGGTGAGGACGGCCCAGACGGTGTGGCCGGCGACGTCGCGCGGCTCGCGGAGGAAGGCGAGCAGCGAGACGAGGGACAGCGCGAGGGCCACCTTGGCCGCGAAGACGGGGTTCCGGCGGTCGGACCGCGCGAACGCCCACATCTCCGCCGCCGCCCGCGCCAGCGCCGCGGCGGCGCGCCGGACTAGCAGCATTCCCCGCTCCTTCTTGCGCTCGCCGGCCGGCAGGCTCCAGGCCGACGAGAGCAGCGGCACGTCCCCACGCTGGTCCTCCAGCGTCGACCACAGCGACCCCAGCTGCGCCGGCGGCACCCCCGCCATCCTCTCCTCTAGCTGGCGGGCGGGCTCCTCTGGTCGCGCTGCCGGTGCTTGGCCTGGCTTCCGCGCGCCGCCCGGGAAAATGCTGCGGCGACGGAAAAGCGGACGAGCCGGTGATGATTCAGCTAGCGGCGTGTCTTGCTAAGATCTGGCGCCATGTACGAATGCTTAAGAAAAAATAAAATACTCGTCCTACGTAGCAGTGTCTGCCTCTCCGATCCGGGGACGAACTCTTCTGGGGAAGTCGCTGCTCTCCGGTCCAGTCCCATCACCCAAACGCTCATACAGTTAGATTCTCGCGCGTGAAGGAAAAAAGCGCGAAACCGCTCTACACCTAGAAAACCCATGGGCGGACATACCCGGTGGGGAGCTTGTGCTGAAGTACAGGACATCTCATACAGCACTGCTCAAATCCAGACTAAATGTATCCCGAATTTGTCGGTTCGAGCAGCGGTTTAGGTCACTGTCCGTATGTTTCTGGACAGTTCATCCTATGTGAATGCTCATTTGGTGGTCGGACAGTTTTTTTTCTATTTTATATATCCTCTCAAAATGACTGAACTTGGCAATTATAAATTAAAATATTTTATGACAAATTTGACAATTGAAACAAATATGCCAATTCCATAGTTTTGCAAGCCAACCGGATAAATTAACATATATAAATAAAATCAAAGTGCATAGTTCTACTAGCCTCCGACAAAGTTTCAGACGTGCTGAACCAAGTCATCTTGAAGTTGAATATGCACGTCGCGGTCACGCAACTGATGCTAAAACTGGAGGAACTCCTGAAATATTGACACTCTTGGTTGAGGCTCAACATTCTGACACTGAAACTCTCAGTTTTTATCGTAAAAACTGTCGCCACGCTCATCTTCTATGATAATGTTGTGCATGATCACACAAAGTGTCATCACCGTCCACATAATCTTCGGGCTCCATGTTCTAGCAGGGTGCCGAACAATATCCCATCGAGATTGAATCACACCAAAGGCACACTCCACATCTTTCCAAGCACTCTCCCGCTCTTTCGCGACCCTTTTTCTCATCTCTCCCCGAGGATTGGAGATAGTCTTGACAAAAGTAGCCCAGTGATGATAGATACCATCAGTTATGTAGTATCCCTTGGTGTATTTGTGGCCATTGATCTGATAGCTCACCTCGGGGGTGTTGCCAGCCGCAAGTCGACCGAACACATGAGAGCGCTGCAGCATGTTGATATCATTGTGAGAACCTGCCGTGCCGAAAAAAGAGTGTCAAAGCCAGAGATCATGTGATGCAACAGCTTCAAGAATGACAGTGCACTCCCCTACATGTCTCTTGTACTGCCCCTGCCAACCAAATGGGCAGTTCTTCCACTACTAGTGCATAGAGTCTATGCTTCCAAGCATCCCAGGGAAACCTCTGCCCTCGTTGATCGACAACAGTCGTTGAGTGTCGGCAACCGTTAGTTCTCTCAAGTACTCCGGACAAAAGAACTGAACAACAATTTCACAAAATGCATACATTGAATCCAGGCATATGGATTCACTCATGCACATGTACTCATCAACCAAGTCTCCAGCAACTCCATATGCAAGCATCCTAATTGATGCAGTGCATTTTTGATAAGAGGAGAAACCAAGCTTACCATAAGAATCCGGTTTGCACTGAAGAAATCATCGTAGTCCATGACTCCAACTCGAATGCGGTTGAACAAATCTCTTCTCATCCGGAAACAACGCCGGAATAACTTAGCATTGTAGACTGGATTGGTGAGATGGAAGTATTCATTGTACAACTGGATATGGTCAGCTTCTCTGTCCATGTCCAAGGCAAGCGCATGCCCGGGAATAGACCATCTGAAAACTGGCCTCATCCTAGCAATATGGTCATTGACCACAAGGGTGGCAACGAGAAGGTCGCTATCATCCTCGGTGTCATCATCGGAGGAGGACGAGTACACCAGGACGTTGTTGAAGAAGAACTCGTCCCCACTGTCGGCCATTTCTCCAGATGGAACGGTGGAGAACACGGTCCAGGTAAATGGACGAGCACTTTGCATGCGGCCCCTCGGGGTGTGCTCGGCGGTGCGGTCAACCCAGCGGCGAGACGGCCAAATGCGTGCGGGACCAGCGGGTGGCCGGCGGTGGGGGTGAGGGCAGACGGTTTTTGAAGCAGCGGGTGCGCGAACGGTGACGGGGCAGCGGCGGCGAGGAGGTGGGACGAGGAGGGTGAAACGCGAGGGGGTGCTATGCCGGGGGGCAGGCTCGGCGCATCCAGGAGGGGGAAAACAGGACACGAGCGTGGTCCAGGTGTGTCCGGACGGTGCTCAAAGCTGGATCAATTCTGGTCCGATTGAGTAGTTTCGGGCAAAAAACGGACCACGGTCCGTTTAGGCAGCGCCGTAGGGGCTTGGTTTTCGGCCGGACTGCTCAAATCGGGCCAGTCCGGGCGAAGTAAGCAGCCCCGTAGGAGATATCCTTATGGAAGTGAAAAAATTAGATATCCTAAATTCGGAACTTCGTACACAACTCATTTCAGCCCATATTCCTCTCGTCTTTCGTACACGCCGAAACAAGGAACACACGAGAAAAAAAATAAGAACAAAAAATGTAGGATTGAAATGCCAAATGGCCCTCAAAAACCCTATAGGGGTCCGGACAAATCCCATACGGCGGCATCGCCCAAGTATGCGGCCCGAGAAAAAAATGTCCGGCAACTCCAGGAGACACTCCAAAGTTGGGGGCTAGCTCGGGGTGCCGGACATTGTCCGGGCATTGCCATCCAACAAGTCGGTCCTCCTCGCCATACACACGGAAGCGGGGCGCCCAATTTCTCTTATTCATCTATATTGTCGCGCCGAGCGTCGAAAACCCAAATCTTCCCTCCATTTTCACACCTTGCTCGGCCGCAACCACATTGTCTTCTCGATCACGCCGCCAAACAAACTCGGCCTCATTGGAGCTCACAAGTCGCGTGTGTCGGATATGTCATCCAGGAAGAAGGCGGTGAAGCGGGAGCAGCTAGATCTGATGTTGGAACTGACCGCGGTGTAGATGCGCAAAATCGAGTCCGCTCGTCGACAAGGCCGACGAGTAGGGATGAAGGATAAGGTGACGAATGACCAAGTACGCATCATCGATATGCTCGGTGCCATGAGCAAAAATAGTGCTACTTCTGCCGGCTCTTGCGGGATCTCGTCCCCGTCTTCCCCACGCTATTTCGCCAACCCAAGTATGGTTCCGCCCACCCAACAGTATTGTTTTTTTAGCTCGCCCGACAATCCAGGTCAGGCAGTCCATCTTGAACGAGTCATCGGTGCCGCATCGGAGCGGATTCAAAAGCGGCGACTCGACGGCTTCCCGGGGCCACGCTACAAGAAATGTGTTGACTTGTGACTTTCTTATAGTGGCCATAGTTTACTGGTCATAAATCTATGACGGTATTAAATTCATTGGTCATGAGGTATTTGGGTGGGACTAAACTCTACATTCATATGACTTTTTTTTAGCAAAAGTCAAAATTTTCTTTATACAAGATGGTCATAATACAGAATACGTAGTGCATGACTTTGTTTTTGCCTAACTAAGACTAATTGAATTGGTCAACAGCTCTACGTGTAAATTTTGCCTATGTGTCACATCTATTTGTCAATTTTCGCCTATGTGTCACGTCTAGGTGTCAATATTTGCATGTGTGGTGTGGTACCAAAGAACTGACATGCATGCCCACCACGGTTGACAAGTGGCCTCCACCGAACTGACAGGGTACTCAACTATGACCTGACGATGGGACCCACCTCCGACCAGACATGAAAAGAAATATCGCGGCCAGCGAGTCAACGGTTACCTTCTAAGGATTTTGCAACACCAGCAAAATTATTTGCAACCAAATTGGGAAAATCCTCACCAGCCCAGATTGGGTAAATACCTATATTGACTCCAAGACTGACAGCAGTACCAATGGCAATAAAAACAAATCTACCTACAGCCATGTTAGAGAATCCCCTGTGTTGTACCTAAAGACCATGACATAACCGAATGTCCACAGGGATACACGAATTCCATATTCATAACGTTTCATCTTCGGTGTAACTTTTCAATAATCAATCAATAGCGGGGCCATGGACACCCATATTGACTCCCACATACTAAACAAATAAACTGTTGAACATGTTGATTATTATACAATTCTCCCATTACTCACGATACCGAACTTACCTGAGACTACTGATTCTGATATTGTCGTGAAACAATTTCTAGTTCACTTATACCTTTGTCTCGCCTCGTAATCCGGTATTTTTACTCTTTCTCGTTACTGTATTATGATATCCCATATGATGTATCATCATCCTGCATTATCTATATATATTTTTGCGTTCATAATTCATAGTTGGAGTTTTTTTTTCACTTAGAGATGCAAGTGTGCATCAAGTCCATGCAGGTTTGATTTTGTCTAAGTTCACTTAGATCTGCAGGAGTGCATCAACTCCATGCAGGTTTGTTTTTGTCTAAGTTTCTTTAAGTTAACATTCACATACAAAAGGAAATATGCATTATCAGAAAATAAGTTCACAACAAACCTAGGTACTGAGCACTGATATATCTTCGATCAATGAGTTTCTCATAGCATACTCGATGCAGCATGGCTAATTCCCCCACACCCATAATCAAATTCGCAAAGCCAAGTTGTAGTGGTGGTACCATCTGCTGCTGTTGTTGGCTCCACACTTGAACGGGAGCCTGTATGACCGAAATACCGAACCGTTGACACATATTGAATCCTAAGAACCTGTATATCTATTGTGCATGTCACACTGAGCAGATAAATCGATTTCGATCTACGAGGCATACGAAAGGTTAGAGATCATCTTCCCGCCATGCATGGAAGATACCCTCAAGGACACCATGATGAAGCCTCGTCGACGGTGCCGATGAAGATCCTGTTTTCCATGTGAGGGAGAGGATATGGCGGGGCTTCATTTTTCCTTGAAGATGGTCGTTGCGGTGCTCCCGGTGCGTCGGCAAAAGAGAAACTGTAGACGGAGAGAGGGGAGGAACCGACCCGGACAGAGTGAGTGGGGGAGGAGGGGAGAGTAAGCGGCGAGGGGATTTTATGGCGCATGTTTCTAAACCGACGCTTCTTGTCCCAAACTTCCTCATGTGTCCATTCGCATATCACTTTTCACTCATCCTCCAGCAACTTTTGCACTGATTTAAGTTCCATTCGATGCATGTACATGCTTCGGCAACCCAAATTTACACCCACAACGCCTATATTGAAGGCTTGCAACCAACAAAACACGCCCTAACACTGGCGGAAACAGCACCCGACCACCCGGGGCAGCTGTGCGGGCTCACCCGCTCATTGTCGTGTAAACATATACACGATGTTCCTTGTCGTTCTCGGTTGGGCATAGCTGTTGCTAGGGCAATTAAAGGTTTGGTCTCTGCTTGACGAAGATATGGATTCTGGACCTTGCGGATGAGGACACCCCATCTCAGGCCCAAGGTTAAGGTCCCAAGAAGAGACGCCCTTGGAATACTCCGGAAGGCCCATGTAAAGCCCACCCGCAATGACTTGCTGATTAAGCTAGGAAACTTGTAACCGACCTAGCTAGAGTTCGAGTCCTCTCCGGGTAGAACTCGAGACCTGGCCATCTATATAAGGCCAGGAGAGCCCCCAGGAGAGGACCAAGCAACAACCGCACGACCCAAAAGCCTTGAACTCGAGATCTACTCTCGATTCGAGCACTACCATTGTAACCGATCTAATCGTCAATACAGATCGACAAGAGGCAGGAGTAAGGGTTTTACCTCTACGAGGGCCCTGAACCTGGGTAAATCTCGCCCCCTGTCTAGCCGACGATTCCACCAGCGCTCATGGGTTCTCCTAATCGAAACCCGATAGGTTCACCGAAGGGATTTGTTGAGTTAGGGATTCGACAATTGGCGCCGTCCGTGGGGATCGCGGGCGCTGGATCACCGGCATCTTCGGCTTCATCGACGTCCAACTCTCGCTGGAAACCATCGACTACGGTTCCGAACAATCCTATACGGATCGGATCTGTCGTGGTCACGCCTCACTCGCCGGAATCACGTCCGGTATTCGAGGATCTGGAGAAGAGCGTCACCCTGACGTTCGGGAGCCTCAAGTTCGTGACAAACAGGGACGGAATCCTCCACTTCTCGGATGAATCTGAATCTGAATCTGGAGCCGTCAACTCGCGCTTTCCTATGGAAAAAAGTGGCGAGTCCATCCGCTTTAACGCAGTCGACTATCACGCCCTCTCGACGGAGGAACCGTCTCGGGTACGGGAAGCTCTCCAATCTGCGCCTAGGACGCACGGGCCACGACTGGCCCAAGTCTGCATGGCAGGATCGGAACAGCCCCCGGAAACCGAATTCAGCGCAACCGAGCGCAATATAATCGGCGTCTCGCGGGAGGCCTGGAACAGGGCCAAGGAAGCCATGCGAAGAAGTCAGCCACCCGCGGCAGGAGCGCCGCAGGAGGATCTAACCGCCTACCACTACCATCTAGTGAGAGCGGCCTCGACCATCAAAGATGCCCGAGCAGATCTGGCCCGTCGTAGAAGAGAGGCGGACGAATCAAGCTTACGACGAGCCGAGCTGTCCCTTGCACCCTCAGTCGGTACCCGACCCGCGAGGAAGGGACATGCAGCATCATCCAGGGATTACGATTCCATGGCCGGGACCAACAGGTCGACCACATCCTCCTTCATGAGGGTCGACGACGACGGCAACGTCGGGCTGCAGTAGCCGCAGCAACTTACATGCAGATGAACCAACCGACGGAAAGTGATCCTCGGGCGGAACAGTACAAGCAAATTCGCAAAAGGGCTAGGATTGGCAGCCGCAAGGCTCGCCTCCCACGATCGCAAGAAAGCTGAAGAACGATTGGAGAAGGAGCGACAGGAGAAGGACAAAGATAAGGAAACGCCCCGCAGGCACAGAAGCTCCTCCCCGAGAAAAGACAAATCGCCGCGTCGTGGTCGAGGAAAAGAAGCCCGCCGCCGCGGCGACAGTCGAAGCAGCAGCGACGACAGCCCGAGGGACAAAAGCTCACGGCACCACAGCAGCCGCTCGCGAAAACGAAGCAAGGAACCACGGAAGGACGCTGATCGCGATCAGCCCGGACGCGACGCGCGATCTGACATCGCACAGAACAAGGTGGACAGAGCAAGAGCATCAAGATATCGCGACCGATCGTCATCTGGCTCTTCGGATGATGAAACCTGCGGTGCACTTTGCTTCGCCCGCAGCATTCGCGAAGCACCCCTACCCAAAAGATTCAAGCTCAGCACGGAGGTGACAAAATACGATGGATCACTCGAGGCTTCTCAATGGTTAAGCGACTACCTCACGGCAGTGAAATGCCAACGTGGGAACAAGAACACGGCTATGCAATACCTCAATTTGCATCTAGTTGGAGCGGCCCGCAGTTGGCTGGAGAGGAGACCTAGATCTTGCTACGCGTCGTGGGATGACTTGCACCGCGATTTCTGCAAAAATTTCCAGTCGACCTACAAGAGGCCGGCCACAATTGAAGAACTGCGAGCCTGCAAGCAAAAGAGCGGCGAATCTACCCGAGAATACATCCAGCGGTGGACCACGCTCAGGAACACCGCAGGGACCATCTCGGAGGAAGTGGCGATTGAAGCTTTCGCTAAAGGTACCAGAAGAACCGCCTTTCGGGAAGAGCTAGGCAGAGCCGCGCCCAAAACCATTAGGGAGCTAATGATCATAGCCGAAAAATGGGCCAACGGAGAAGACGCGGTGCGCAATGAAAGAGGATCATCGCCCGCACACGAGGACGACCGCCATGGACGAAGAAAGAGAAGGAAATATTACGACCACGAGGATAGGGAGGAATTAGTGGCGGCAGAATTCACGCGAAATCGCGACTCTGGTCGTCGTGGAAATCGCGAGTGGAAACCAAAAGCAGAAGAAAAATCCCCCGAGGAGGATCTTGATGCATACTGCTCGCTACATCTGTTTACAGATAAGTGCACGGGCAAAACTAAGGCAACACACCTTCTTAAGGATTGCCGAAAGTTTCATGACATCTCAGATGCACTCGCAAGGAAAAGATTTGCATCCACCCCAAACTACCCGCCACTGCCAGGAGGAGGACAACAATTCCAGCCGCCACCACCTCCACCTCCACCAGCAAATCCAAACATGACGCTAGCTGCACTACCTGCGCCACCGCCACAAAACACTGGAGCCAATGCATACCCGAACCCGGCAGGACAACTCGCGATGATACAGAAGGTATGCCCCTCTCGCAGAGCTCAAAAGACTAACACGAGGCAATTGTGCATGGCAGTGCAGACACCACCAACAAAGACCGAGTACCTGAAAATGGCGGATCAGCCAATCACGTTCTCGATGAAAGACCATCCGCCACGAGTCTATCGACCAGGACACGCCGCCCTTGTCATCCAAGCTCAAATTGGTAACTATGACCTGGCCCGCGTATTCATGGACGGTGGCAGTGGCATTAACATCATCTACGCGGATACACTCTGCCGAATGAACAAGAATCTGGACGGCCTAACAGAATCAGAAACATCCTTCCATGGGATAGTTCCGGGCAAAGCAATCCGTCCACTCGGAACAATCAGCCTAGAAGTCGTGTTGGGCTCTCCAAGCAACTACAGAAGGGAATTCCTGGACTTCGAAGTCGTCGACTGGCCCTCACAGTACCACGCCATTCTTGGTCGAACAGCGTTCGCCAGATTCATGGCCGTACCACATTACGCGTACTTGAAGCTCAAGCTACCCGGCGAATACGGTGTGATCACCATCGACAGAGACTTCCAGAAATCATACAAGTGTGACATAGAATTTAATGAGATCGCAAAATCTTTCGGGATGCAAGAAGAACTTCAAGAGCTGGCAAAAACCACGGATCACTCCGTTATGCCCCTCACGAAGAAAAACGCGCCTGAACTGGAATTCAGCGCCAACAGCGACACTCGCAAGCATCAAGTGCACCCGACGGATTCTGCAAAGACAGCGATGGTTTCAACAACCCTCTCGCCAGCATAGGAAGACGCGCTCGTCAAACTCCTCCGTGAGTACTGGGAAATTTTCGCCTGGCAGCCCTCAGACGTGCCAGGAATACCCAGGGAGTTTGCCGAGCACTCACTCGAAGTCTTTCCCGACGCTAAACCCATCAAACAGACGACTCGACGATTTTCAGAACCCAAGCAGAAGGCGCTTGGAGAAGAAGTAAACAGATTGCTAGCCGCAAACTTCATTAGGGAAATCAAGATATCCACCTGGTTAGCAAACCCGGTGTTGGTTCCCAAAAAGAACACGGATATCCTTCGGGTGTGCATCGACTACACGTCATTGAATAAACACTGCCCCAAGGACAACTTTCCTCTCCCACGAATCGACCAGATCGTGGATTCTACGGCCGGCTGCCAACGCCTCTCCTTTCTGGACGCCTATTCGGGATATAATCAGATCCGAATGAAAAGGGAAGACGAAGAGAAGACAGCATTCATCACACCTCACGGTGTCTACTGCTACACGACAATGCCCTTCGGGCTGAAGAACGCAAGCGCAACATATCAGCGTTGCATGCAAAGATGTCTCGCCAATCTCATTCGCAAGAACGTACAGGTGTACGTTGACGACATTGTCATCAAGGCTCGAGTAGAGGACACACTCCTCGAGGACATTAGAGAAACATTCGACGCCCTCAATGCATATCAGATCAAGCTCAATCCGACCAAATGCGTCTTCGGCGTTCCTGCAGGAAAATTTCTCGGGTACCTGGTATCCGCCAGAGGCATTGAAGCCAACCCGGAGAAAATACAAGCCATCCTAACTATGAAGGAGCCAACCAATCTACGCGGAGTACAACAGCTCGCAGGACGACTAGCCGCCCTAAGCAGGTTCATCGCACGATTGGGAGAGCAAGCGTTTCCCTTCTACAAATTACTGAAGAAAACAGACAAATTCGAGTGGACACCCGAAGCTAAACAAGCGTTCGCAGACTTGAAGCGATCGTTGCAAAGCAGGCGCGTCCTTGCAACACCGCAAGAACGGGAGCCACTTTTCCTATACTTAGCCGCTACAAACCAGGTCACCAGCACAGCAATCGTAGTCGAACGACCTGAAGATGGCAAAGCATACGGAGTCCAACGACCAATATATTACATCAGTGAAGTGCTCTCGCCATGCAAGCAACGATACCCTCATTACCAGAAGCTAGCATATGGAGTTGTTCTTACGGCCCGAAAGCTCAAACATTATTTCCAGGAACACGCCATCACAGTGGTCAATGATGCGTCACTCGGGACAATCATGAACAACCCTATGGCATCCGGAAGAATAGCAAAATGGAGCGTCGAATTGGGTGCCTGGGACATCACCTATGCAGGACGCAACGCAGTCAAATCTCAAGTACTCGTGGAATTCCTCAGTGAGTGGACAGAACTACAAACCCCCGGGCCACCTGAATACACGAGCAATTGGATAATGTACTTCGATGGATCCAAGAGAAACGAAGGAGCAGGAGCTGGAATCGTTCTTATTTCACCTCGAGGAGACAAACTGCAATACGTCCTGCAACTGGACTTTCCACCAGACGATCCAGCATCGAACAACGACGCAGAATATGAAGCCCTGTTGCACGGGATGAAGATGGCAACCGCCTGTGGAGCTACCCGATTAATGATATATGGCGATTCCAATCTCATTGTGCAGCAAACAATGAAAGAATGCGACGCCATTGCCGAAAACATGGTCGCGTATCGTGACATGTACAATCCACTCGAAGGAAGTTTTAAAGGATGCGAACTGAAGCACATTGCAAGATCTAGCAACGAAGAAGCAGATAGATTGGCAAACATGGGTTCCATGAATACACCCATACCGCCAGGAATATATTTCGAACGGATGATCAAGCGATCGGTCAAAGTTAAGAAAGCTACAGGAACACCCGCAGCACCAGAGACAGAGGTCAGCCCGCAAATCGCCCTTATCGAGCTCACTCATAATATATCAAGACAGGTTTTTCTGGTCGAGCCAGTCTGGACGCAGAAATATCTCGACTACCTGCTCCATAGACAGCTCCCGGCCGATCCACGCGAGGCTCGACAAATAATCAGGCGTAGCAAATCCTTTCGGGTAGTCAATGGAGAATTATACAAGCAAAGCATCTCGGGAATACTTCAGCGCTGCATCGCACCCGAAGATGGCAAGGAACTGCTCCAGGACATACACCAAGGAGACTGCGGCCATCATGCTAGCTGGAAAACAATAATGGGAAATGCTTTTCGAGCAGGATTCTACTGGCTAACAGCTGCCACCGATGCAAAAAGCCTGGTCGAACGATGCGACGCCTGCCAGCGATTCGCACCAAGACCACACGCACCTGCTACAGAATTGCACATGATACCCATTGCCTGGCCCTTCGCACAATGGGGGCTGGATATGGTTGGACCATTACGCAAGTCCACACCTGGTGGATATACACACTTGCTGGTCGCAGTCGACAAGTTCACCAAATGGATTGAGGCTATGCCAGTAACTTCGGCTAGCGCCCAATGCGCCGTCAAGTTCCTCGACTCCATTGTATGCAGATTTGGTGTGCCACACGACATCATTACAGACAATGGTACAAACTTCACAGCGAAGGAAACAAAACAGTTCTGCAAGAAAAAGGGTATCAATTTCAAGTTTGCTTCAGTCCCACCCACAAACGAACGGACAAGTCGAAAGATCCAACGGCTTAGTTTCGGCTGGCCTCAAGAAGCGTCTACTCGACCGTCTACATCCCGCTGCAGGACATTGGGCGGAGGAGCTACCCTCCGTACTCTGGAGCCTCCGCACAACTCCAAACCGATCAACACAATACACGCCATTTTTCATGGTATACGGGGCAGAAGCAGTCCTTCCCGAGGACGTTCGATTCAGCGCCCCACGAGTTGTGGCGTACAGCGAAGAAACTTCCAACAAGGCACTCGCAGAAGATATGGATGCACTCGATGAAATGAGTGACATCGCGCTCGCAAGATCCGCAGTATATCAGCAATCCCTGCGCAACTATCATAGTCGCCGCATACGACACAGAGCATTCGCGGTTGGAGACTTAGTACTGCGGATCAAACAGAAGGAAGGACATAAGCTCGAACCACCTTGGGAGGGACCTTTCATCATACACGAAGTCATCCCAGGTGGAGCCTACAGGCTAAAGAATCCGGCGACCGGAGGGATCTATTCCAATCCGTGGAACATCGCACACCTCCGCAAATTTTATCCATAGGTTTACTTGTTATCGCAACAAAAATAAGGCTATACTAGCCAGTCCTGTAGCTCGAATACATGGCTTCTCAGTCATTACAATAAAGACATGATTTCTTCATCATATTCACTCGAAGCTTCTTATTACTTACATGCTAAAAGTTAAGGTAAACACCCCATAAAACACACGGGGGCTACACCTACAACTACGCATCACAGGAAAAAATCATACATACAAGGTTTTTACACCTTACAACAGTTTCCACAAACTATACAAAGATTACAGGATATACACATCCGACAATCAAATAAAACGCTGAGCGTTCTCAGTCGCTAAAACTCTATCTACTTCCTCAGATGTCAAACGGATAATTTTCTCCGCTGCAGGGCGCACAACATCATAGTAAGGCGAGATATCGTCAATCGCATAATCTGGACGCCTAGCTACGGAGTTAACATCTATCTCAGGATGCCATATCCGGACAAAAGTGAGAGCTACAACCGCGCCGCAAATCATCTGATTGCGCACACACGGGCGAACTTCTCCTTCACGTCCAAACAGCCTGAGAAGATAGCTCCAGTCCTCAGGACCCCTTTTGAACGGGTAAAAAGCAGCATTCATCGCAACCAAGACCTCGTGAAAAGAACTCACGAGAATTCTCGCCTGGATGACTCGGAATTTCAAGGTGGCCATCACAAATCCACCACTGCGATCAGACCAAAAATTGTTCGCATGAGGTTTTGAGCTGCTAGCCTCTTGATGAATGTGGTTCTCTACCCACTGCTTTTCTTCCCTGTCATCCGGATTAACGACTGAAGAGCAAAACATACTCAATCAGCTAAGGAAACAAGGAAGAAAAAGGCACGGGGGCTGCACTACTTACAGAGCAAATCCCTTGCGATTGCAGCCAACTCATCCATCCGAAATTGTTCGCGTTCAGCCGCCAATCTCTGCTTGGACTTCGCCACATCGGCTACACCGCGCAGAGCTTTTAGCTTGCGCTCACCCTCCTGGACCTTATCACGAAGGCCCGCAAAAGTGCCAATAGCGGCGACAAGTGGATTTACTGGAGTACCACGTCCACCCGAAGTTTCCGCGGCAAACCCAGTAGCCTGGAAGAATACAAGGAAAGAAATAAGACGCCCTACTCGAGTTATCTCTAGTCGCACATCTGACGAATGCTCGGGGGCTACTCCCATCGGGAGGAAACACACAAGCCTCAAGAAGCAATTTCTAGAATGAACACTTCGATTAAAGACAATGAAAATACGGGAATACATCCCAAGGTTCATTACAGTCGCGGAAGAAAAGAAAAACAAGAACTGAACTATGAAGCTACAGTGGTGCTCCCGCTAGCGGCAGTCGCCCCTCCTTTTAGCCGAGCGAATAGCTCAGACAGCTCCCGAGCAAGAATGGTGGCCTGCTCGCCAAAACGAGAGAGCCGTACCTTTTTGCCAGTGGAGGGGTCGACTGGAAGTTGCGAGTAGGCCTCCTCCAAACCATCGACTCCATGTGCCAGCGCGAACTGGATCGCAGTCTTCGCACCAGACTCCGACTGGGCGACTGCGTAAGCGTCCAGGAGGTTGCCCTCCGAGAAGATCTTCAGCAAGACGTCTAGTGCGGATGGAGATACAGCGTTGGCGAGGAAGCGACCGTGCATTTGCGACAACACTTGGGTGGCATCGCTGATCAAGGAGCACACTCCTTCGGAGTGCCTCTTGAGTTGAGCGAGTGTGTCGGTTAGCACATCTACTCGCTGGATCCCGGGAATTTCCAAAGGAACATCCAGAAGACCTGCAAAGGAAAAGAATGTCAACATCTCGCAAAATCACCAAGACAAAAGATACAATTGCAAGAGTTTAGGCCACTTACCCGCGAAACGCTCAGCAAGAGGACGGAGGAATGTGACAAGGTCAGAATCGGCCTTATTGACAGCTTCCTCTTGATCCTTCAAAGCTTTTCTCGCATCCGCGAGTTGCCTATCAAGATCTTCCGACCGCATGCGGGAGGCCTCCAGCTCTTGTCGAACAGCTACCAAATTAGCTTCCTGAGTGGTTGCCCGCTCAGAGAGCTTGACTCTCTCGGACTCCGAGTGTTCGAGTTGAGCTGCGCAATAAACATTTGTTAAACTTCAAGAATGGAGACGACAACAGAAACAAAAGAAGACAATGGGATTTACTCTTAAGGAGCTCGTTCTCGGTGTGGAATCGACTACAGTGTGACTGAAGCCTTTCGCACTCCGTTTCGGCAAGAACAACGCGGCGACCGATCGCCGCGAGCGAGTCCACAAGCGACTGCAAAAGTACAGAAATAGAAGAATTACAAGATTTAAATTAGAGCCTGTACCCGATTGAACTCAATCGACTACAGCCTCGGGGGCTACTCCCATCGGGAGCACTGTCGTGCACCCGATAAAAATCAAGACGAAGAATGTAGAGCAAGATTTTGAGCCTGTAGCCGATCACAAGCGATCGACTACAGCCTCGGGGGCTACTCCCATCAGGAGCACTGTCGTGCACCCGATACAAACTCGAAGACAAACTACAAAGTTTACCTGGCCCGTGGCGCGGGAGAGAGGATCTGCGGAACTGTCCGTCACTTCTTTCGAAGCTGAAGTCCTGGCGGCAAAGCTAGGAGCTTCATGTTCCGCAGTCGCCGCATTGGGGGCTGCGCTGGGGGAATTCTGGATGGTACCAGCCTCAGGAGCTCCACCCGCAGTTCCTGTTTTGTTCCTCTTTTCGGGAGGAACACTAGAAGCGTACCTGCGAGGGCTGATGGCCAGCACACTGCGACAAAAAGAACAAAGAATCAAACATCAAGCGCAGAAGAAAGAACGTTCGACTAAGAACAAGGAAAATAGGTTACTCGTCAGCTTCTTCCTCATCCAGCAAATCCGCATTCCAAGCGGTTGCGATTACTGGGAATGAAGGCGAAGGGGCGAGGGAGAGAAGTGGAGTCGCGGAGATAGGGGCCTTCCCGGGCGATTCCTCCAAGGAATTATCCTTGGAGGTAGCCTCGTTATCGTCCTCTACCCGACGACGCTTGCAGCGACGTAGGCCGCCATTCGAGCCCTCCGCGTCATCCGAAGAATCGTCATCGGAGCTCGAGGAAGCATTGGCTACACTGGTATCGGCTAAGCCGTCCAGATGACTCGCCAATAACTCCGAGGCCTCTTCTCCCACAACTGGCGGATAGCAGTTCACCATCGCTAAGCTCTACAAAGACGGAAGAGGGAAACAAGAAAAAATTCAGTCGACCAAAAGCTCAAAGCAAAAAAGGAAACAATGACGAGTGGAAAGGATAAAGCTAACCTCGGCTGGTGGGGGCTTCGAAGCGTCGAAGGCTTCGACTGAGCAGTCAGGGAACTTTTCCCCAACCTTCAAGCTGGTGATGGCCGCGATTTTCTTCTCGAACTCAGCGTTCGAAAGTTCCTCGCGGCTCACTCGGCTAGGATCTTCAGCGCCTTGGTATTCCCACATGGTGGAAGGCCTTTGTTGCAGCGGCTGGATCCTGCGCTTCAGAAAAATACTCGCCAGGTGCAGCCCGTTGAGTACCACACCGGCGGTTTGATCCCGGAGAGCAGACACTCTTGCGAGTAGGGGCGTGACGACCTGGGTTTCTTCGGCTGACAGCTTGTGCGCCCAAGACTTCCGCCTCTTCAAAACAGCGAACGGGTGGAACTCCACGAGCCCACCCGAGCTGTTGTCGATGACGTAGAACCATCTCTTTCGCCAGCTTTGGGCGGAGTCGACGAAGTGCATGTTGAAGTAGCTGCTCTCCAGTCGCGCCTGGATCCCGAAGCCACCTGTGCGCAGCGGCTCGCCAGGCTCGGAGTCCACCCGCGATTTCTCGCGGAAGATGCGAACTTTGAAGAGGGCCTTCCACAGCGCCCAATGAGGGCGAATGCCAAGAAAGCATTCATAGAACACGATGAAGCACGAGATGTGCTGCACCGCATTCGGAGGAAGGTCGTGAAGCTGTATGCCATAGACATACAGCAACCCGAGGAAAAAAGGATGGAGAGGGAAAGAAAGACCCCGGGACACATGGTCCGCAAAGACCACGCGCTCGTTCGATTGCGGGTTTGGTACCTCCTCTTTCTTCCCGAGGCGCACCCGCTTCTCAGATTCAGCCGGCAGCAGCCCCTCCCGCTGCATCTCCTTGATGCTCTTCGCGGTGGTGTTGGGGGAGCGCCAGTCGCCGGCCCGAGGCGCCGGTTGCGCGGAAACGTCTCCAGATGCAGAAGCGGCGGCACCCCGTCTTTTGCCTCCGGCCATGGCTAGCAGTGTGAGCTCGAGCGCAAGGAAGAAGATGAGCACGAGGAAGAAGATGGTTGAGGGCAAAGGCTAGGAAAATTTTACCGCAGCACTAAGTCTCGTACTTATACACGGAGCGGATCAATCCCAGCCACTCGATATGCTACGTGGCACGTATCGCAGCCACCACGTGTGAAGATGAAACGAAGGGACGGCGAACGCTGTTCCGTGCCACGATCTTAACAGAAGATCGTGCGCATTTACTGCGCAGTTTGCGTAAAAACCGGAAGCGGCGTCTCGTTTCCCGGTCAAAAAGCTGACCAGGTGGGCCACCCATCTGCTACCACTCCGTCACGTCCCATCGGGAGGAGAGGAGTGCGCCATGACGTCATGGCATACATCATCAAAATTAAGATCTTTCGATTGGAAGTTCAAACGCGAAAATATCTTCGTACGAACAACAAATTCCTTCGGATAAAAGCAACTTTTCCATGAACAATTTGTGGGACAAAACCTCTTCAAACGAGATAAAAATACCCTATACACGAAAACTCTTTCGTATGGGCACAATATTCCAAACATGAAAGACTCTTTCATATGGACATAACTTTTCCTCAGCACGAAATTTTTTCTGTGCGGGACTCGAAACGAATCAATCGAGTAGGAGAAACCTACCACTTTTATACATGATATCCTTACATCATAAAAACCTGGATTGTTCAGCCGACTAGGCACATCCAGATGCCATATTCTTCGAATATGAAGGTAAGACCCAAAAAGATCTCTCTTTAGGGCCTGGAATCGCACTCGAAAGCTGCGTCCTCCGGTATAATTCCGTGTCAACAACACGAAGAAAAATCCTAGCGGACGCGCCGGGTACCCCCATAGGTTAAGTTCGACTCGATAAGTCCACAACGGCCCAGTCGCAACAATCACCTTATCGGGTTCGAGTCGGAGGTCTCGAATCTGTGTAGGCCAGGAATGTTTTTGCCCTAGTCGCAATTAATTGGCACTGATCTCTCGGGAGAGCCTAGCTACTGTGCCACATCCTTCTGCGATAAAAGCCACAAAAAACAGGCACTTATGTTGCTCGATACTCGAGCATGAAGACTCATGACACAGGGAACACACCCTTTAAGAACAAAAAGCTGATCAAGAAAGGTTTGACCGTCTACTCGACTGGAAAAAATCCCACTCGAGCAAACGCTCGGGGGCTACTGACGAAGATATGGATTCTGGACCTTGCGGATGAGGACACCCCATCTCAGGCCCAAGGTTAAGGCCCAAGAAGAGACGCCCTTGGAATACTCCGGAAGGCCCATGTAAAGCCCACCCGCAATGACTTGCGGATTAAGCTAGGAAACTTGTAACCGACCTAGCTAGAGTTCGAGTCCTCTCCGGGTAGAACTCGAGACCTGGCCATCTATATAAGGCCAGGAGAGCCCCCAGGAGAGGACCAAGCAACAACCGCACGACCCAAAAGCCTTGAACTCGAGATCTACTCTCGATTCGAGCACTACCATTGTAACCGATCTAATCGTCAATACAGATCGACAAGAGGCAGGAGTAAGGGTTTTACCTCTACGAGGGCCCCGAACCTGGGTAAATCTCGCCCCCTGTCTAGCCGACGATTCCACCAGCGCTCATGGGTTCTCCTAATCGAAACCCGATAGGTTCACCGAAGGGATTTGTTGAGTTAGGGATTCGACAATGCTAATAGCTAGTGGCTTGTACGTACAGCCTAACAGTCCATTAAGTAAATTAAGTAAATTAGCTAATCAAGCCAATTAACCCAACTAGCCAATTAATCACGACCCAGCCCACACAAGGCATCTCATAGGCGATTGATCCTTCCATCGCATCGCAGCAGCCAGCGGCACCGACAACTCGCCAGGTACGGCCATGAATCCTCCTGACGAGCGACGACACGAGGCAGAAACTAGCCGACTCCTTCGATCACTTCGCCCAATCTGTCAATCAGCCAATGCTAGTTTACTCTCTCATAATTTATTGGTCAGGTTCTACCGTTTTCTTGTTTCTCATGTCTTGATATCAGGAATCCATTCTCCAAGTTCAATGCAGAGAATTTCTCGTGTTGCCGAAACTTATAATGTTGACTTTTCTAATGGTGATCGTGCAATATTGAGGGATCAACTTAATACTTATGTTCTTCATTTGAGGAATCATGTTGCCTTTTGTGATCTCAAGGATGTTGAAAGTTTGGCTGCAAAAAGGGTTGAAACTGAGAAGAAATTGGTGTGTCCATTGGTTCAGAAGCTCATTGAGTTGGCTTTGTTATAGCCCGTCTCAACGGCATCCGTGTCACACCCCAGATTTTGAAACACTAGTAATGTAGCTAAGGAAGGCAAATTTTAGAGCCAACAAAAACTTTTGTAATATGTTTGTGTGGACAACATATGTATGTGACCATAAGTATCTATGCAATGCAAGCAACCTTTTGTTTGAAATCAAATATCAAATTTTCCTGTTGATTACTATTGTTTCTGTAATATTTTCCATATGATTCTTTGATGAATTTTTGTCCCAAGTGTTGGATCAAGGTTGTTTTCAACTTAGCATTATTATTTGGCTTTGTTTGAATCAAGAAAACAAAATGGAATTGGAAAATATGAGTGTTTTCTTCTGGAGTTTCTATTAAAGTTTTTCTCTGAAAAACTAGCCAAATATCAATTTCTATCACTTGTTTTCTATATGTTGGAGTAATTAATTTTATGTTTTCTTGGCATATAATTGCTCTCTGATATATGGACTACCAATCTATAAACTTGGTTTGATTTGTGGAGTTGGAAAACAATCATTTTCATGCTTGTTTTTTGTGGAAGAAAAATAAGACAGAAAAACGTTGATTTGGAAAAACAGAGAAAAACAGAAACATGGACTTTTTCCACTTTGTTTTCAAGGCCTTCCACCGTTCCAAAAATATTTTTAAAACATGTTTCTGAAAGTTCAAATCATGTTTAACAATCTCCAACTTAGAATTCAAAATTTGCAATCCATTTGCTTCTTGAAAATAGAAGGAATTTTTTGATGATTTTATATGTTTCCACACTTAGCAAAAATTGCTAAGTCCTTTTAACTCAATTTTCTGAACTTATATTTTGACATAAGTTTGAGTGGATGAACTTGATTGTTTTTGTGCATTTTGGACAGTGAGACCTTTCCTAACCTATAGCCCTATGTTTCTACTAGCATTGGATGCCTTTGGTTCGTTCCTTGTTGGACCGGAGAGGGAGAGAAACGAGAGGGAAAAGAGGGGGACAGAGAGGAGAGAAAAAAGGGGGGCAGCCTCAGGAACACAGTGTGCGTGCACTGTGGCCATGCCGCACCACCACCGCGCCTCTCCTCGACGCCGTGATCAGTGCCGCGCCCCTTAAGAACCCTAGCTAACCGTTGCACGTCGAGAGCACGCCCGGGAGCACGCGCCCGTGCTCACAGCGGCATGGCCGAGAGCGCGCGCATGACCCCGACCACGACACTGCGCGTATAAGACCCCGTCCACGCCACCCTCTCTCCACACCACTCCTCACACCCACCGCAACCACCCCGACACAATACACCGAGCCCGTAAGCTCCCAGTGAGTGCCACGGGGTAGAATTTCGCCCCCGGCCACCGAGCATAACCCGAGAAGGTGGAACTCGACTCTGACGCTTCCACCGCCCCATTTCTTCTCCGTCATACTCCCCATACTCTGTAGACTCGCCCTGACCCTCCCCCTGGCTCGATCTCTTGCAGGATAGACGCCACCGTCGTCGGAGCCGCCGCGGCTGTGCTGCTTCGCGCCGTCGATTGGAGTGCGTCAACTGCCGCCGTTTGCAGCCCTCCACTGTCCCGAGCGCGTGCAATGTTCCTGACCCCTCGCCGCGACCCTACAACACCCCTAGGTGAGCACACTGATGCGTGTGAACACACATTCGTTGGGAGACCCAAGAGGAAGGTATGAAGAGTGCGGCAACAAGTTTCCCTCAGAAAGAAACAAAGGTTGAATCGACCTGTAGGAGGAAGGAGTAACTTCAGAAGGTTGAAGCAGCTAAGATGGCAGGGCGCACTACCGGTTCAGCAGCAACGTGGAACCTACACAACACAATCAAATCACTTTGCCCCAGCGAAGCAGTGAGGTTGTCAATCTCACCGGTTTTGCTGAACACAAAGAGGTTAAACGTATGGTGTGGAAAATAGTAGGATAACAGTATGAAAGCAGTAGGTGTTTTATCAGTATGAGGAAAAAGGACCGGGGTCCACAGTTCACTAGTGGTGTCTCTCCGTGAAAGATAAATAACATGCGTGGTGAACAAATTATAGCTGGGGAATTGACAGAAATGAAGGCTGCACCATAGTGCATATGATAGACATAAATATTACTATGTGATTCATGCGGGCATTACAACAAAATACATAGATCGTCATCCAACTGCATCTATGTCTAATAATCCACCCTCCAAATATCATCCGAACAGACATTGGGTATTAAGTTGCTAGCAACAGATTATCGCAGTAAGCAAAGTGTGTAATGTAAACAATGTAAACTAGGTAAACACCATTGTTTTTCTCCCTAATGGCAACAACACATCCTCCATCCGTCACGTTTCTGTCACTTGAGCACAGATGCAAAGGAGGCATGAACCCACTATCGAGCATAAATACTCCTTCTTGGAGTTACTAGCATCTACTTGGCCAGAGCATCTACTAATAACGGAGAGCATGCAAGATCATAAATAAAATATGCATGAAGATAACATGATAGATTGATAATCAGAAGACATAGCATTCAACATTCATCAGATCCCAGCAAACACAACATGTAGAATTACATAAAGATGATCTTGATCATGTTAGGAAGCTCACAAGATCTAAACATGACGTACAAAGTAGAGAGAACAACCATCTAGCTACTGCTATGGACCCGTATTCTAGTGATGAACTACTCAGACATCACGTCGGAGGAGGGCATGGTTGTGTAGACCCCTCCGGTGATGAATTGCCCTCCCGGCAGGGTGCCAGGGAAAGCTCCAGACCCTCCCAATCTCGGGATGACGATGACGGCGGCCTCGGGTGTTTTTGGAGACGAAGTGGTATATCTGTAGGGTTTAGGTCTCGGGGTTATAAATAGGCGAAAAAGCAAAGGCGGTGGAGGCCGGGGGGCACACCACCCCATGGCGCGGCCAGGGGGCGCGCCGTCCTATGGTGTGGGACCCCTGAGGCCCCCCTCTGGGTCTCTTCGGGACTCCGTGGAACCTTCGGGAATTCTAAGACTTTCGGGCTTCAAATTTTCCAATTCTGAGAATATTTCCAGGACAATTTTTCTGAAAATAAAAAAAATCAGAAAACAGGAAACTGGCTCTGTAGCATCTTGTCAACAGGTTAGTCCGGAAAATTGATAAAATTGACATAAAGTGTATAGAAAACATGAGGGAAACAATAAGAAAACAACATGGAACATCAGAAATTAAGGATTCGTTTATGACGTATCAACATCCCCAAGCTTAGTTCCTAATCGTCCTCGAGTAGGTAAACAATAAAAACACATAATTTTGGAGGTGACATGCTACCAACATAAACTTGATCATCAATAATGTAAAATCATAAGTAAGATGAGATCATAGAACTTTAACACAAGCATGATAAATAGAACTTTAATAATAAAGCATAGCAATCACCTTGCATCATGAGGAGTAACACAAATCAAAGATCATGAATAACAATGCAAAGAAAGATATACGTTTGTTTCGGGTATAGATAAAACATGTCAAAGTGATATTTCGCTAGTCCTTAGGAGTGGGGCAAGACATAAATGCCAGGACACCTTCAAATAATAATGAGGAAGACTAGAACAAATAATTAGAGAACAAGCAATAACACATCATGAATCAATTAATAATGTTTCTGGTGCAAATGCACATAAAACTCAGAATGGCAACGATTCTCTCTCAACCGTGCGTAAAGTTAGAAGATGGAGACTCAACATAAAAGTAAAAGAAAGGCCCTTCGCAGAGGGAAGCATGGATCACTCATGTGCTAGAGCTTTTATTTTATTAAACATATGTATAAAAACTTGACACTCCTCCCAACCATCTTTCACAAACCACGGCTAACCGAATCCTCGGGTGCGTGCCAACAATCACATATCATGGAGGGTTGTCTATATTTTAAGAGAGGTGTATGCTTATGTCAACGAATGGTAAACAGAAAATACAGTACGTCACAGGCCAACTAGACGTCACAAGAGCGGCTCCAATAGAAGGACACATCTGGGTATAAGGTCATCCCTCTTTCTCTTCTGTTTACACAATTATGCTTTGACTGATAAATCAGGGGCAAAAATAGTGAAGAGAATTTGTGTTATTAATTTGGGGCTAGGCACCCCGGTGCTAGCTCTTCTATCATTGGATAAGCGGATGAAGCCACTAGTCCAGGGTGTGAAAGTCCAATCAACAAGTGAGATAAAGATTCTCTATTTACGTCCTCATGAGCTAAAACAGGAGTAATTCTGAAAGTTTTAAAGGTAACACATGAGAAATTTACTTTGGAGTGGCGGTTAATTACCACATGTAGATAGGTATGGTGGATACTATGGGAAAACTTTGGTTTTTGGGAGTTGCATGCACGAATAGAGCTCATACTTAGTACAGGTGGAGGCTAGCGGAAAACTGAGAGCGACAAACCAAGAGAGCATAAGAGACATAATCATGCATAGCGACATAAAAATCATTAATCAAAGAATAAGTGGTACCACAAGTTCAAAAACTAAATTATCATGGAGGCTATTCGTGAATTTTTAATAGTCATAAACATGGTGTGAGCATGCGCCAAGTCAACCAAATAAAACATTCAAAGGAGAACACCACAAATTTATGCTTCAATATGACAAGAACAACTCATGATTCTTTCAATGGCACATTAAACACTCTCAGCTATTTAAGTCTAGTCATGCTACTAAATAACCACAAGGCTTTAGAACTAAAATAACATCTAGCATGATATGAAAAAGTCTAGCCATAGTCTATACAAGCTTCTACTTGCACCGTTAAAAATTCTACCTCAAGCAGCAGTTTCTTTTCCCAACAAGAACCATACAAAACATACTTTAACAATAACTCTCTAAATTATCCAGAAAGAAAACATGAGGGGACTCACATAACACTACTAAACTATTATCTCTGAACAAGATATGCAATGAAAACGAGAGCTAAACAGGAATTTTTGCAGCAACTAGAAGAAAAACTAAGAATACTAGCATATCAAATATTCAAACTAAAAAGCGGAGCATGTATCTCTCCCAAACAAAGGATTCTACGGTCCAACTATACTATTGAAGCAAGGAAAACAAAATACAACAAAGTAAAACAACAAAAAACAAACAGACGTTCCAAGTAGATTTCATATGACGTGACCGAATAAAAATATAGTTTCACGAGAAGTGACCTGATAGATAGTTGATGATGAAGGGTATGCCTTGGGAATCCCCAAGCTTAGATGCTTGAGTCTTCTAAAAATATGCTTGGATGAACCACGGGGGCATCACCAAGCTTTGACCTTGCACTCTTCTTGATCACATATACCACCTCTTCTCTTGACCCTTGAAAACTTTCTTTAGACCAAACTCAAACAGTAATTCACATTAGAGGGTTAGTGCAACAATTAAAAATCCATTGGTTCTGTATGACACAAGTGATATTGATACTTTTAAACACTAGCTACAGCCACTGATGTTTCGTGAAGCAAAGAAATCCACTTGACATCGCTAAAGAGCAAATGCAAGAAAAATGGTAGAATCTGTCAAAACCAGAACAGTATGTAAAGATGAATTTTTTCGAGGCACTTACGTGCTCATATCGAAAAAGATAAAGAACAAAAAATTTGTGGAATTAGCCGTGGAATAAGCACAAAAAATCTCGGGTCATTCTGATTTTTGTATGATTTATATGACTTTTTACGGTGGACAGCAGAAATCTGTTTCCTGCGCAGAAATCCGAAAACCAACTCCAGCTCTCGTCAGAAACCTTACTTTGCACTACTAAAACATGTAAAGAAATATACGAAGGAGTTTCTACAGAAGTATACAACCCCTTGACTCAAAGAAAACAGAGAAAAACAAAGAAAAAATAAAACCATGGGTTATCTCCCAAGAAGTGCTTTTCTTTAACGCCTTTTAGCTAGGCCCAGAAAAGTGGAATCAAGCATTTTCAAGTGAAGAAGCATTCAAATCAATATTTGTCAATTCCTTAATAACGCATTGTATTTTATCTAAGTTAGTTTCAGAGGTTCCTCTCTTAGAGATTTTTGGCTCACTATTCTCATCAAATAAATTCTCAGGAACAATCCAATCAAAATTCTTTTCTTGGGCTTCATGTAGTGCTACCAATTTAAAGGGGATTGGTATTTTATACTCCTTTTCATTATTAGATTCATTTTTCTCAAGAGCACCAACAATATCTACACATGAGCCTAGCATATTGAAATGATCAAAGATTTTTTTAGCTTCTATATCAACATCTCCAAATTCTTTAAGCATGGTCTCTAAGATAAAGTTCCTTTTCTCATCATCTTCAATGTTATTCAAGTTGAGGAACATATGTTGTAATATTGGATGGAGGTTAGCAAAACTAGCTTCTAACATGTGAACTAAAGAAGTTCTAGCAGTCTCATAATTTGGAGCAAGTTCTACTATGGATTTTTCCTCAAAATTATCATGCTTACTAACATGATCAAAGAATTCTTTATGATATACTTTCCAAGTATAGAACCACTTCCTATCGGCAAATCTTTCAGGGTAAACTTAGGGAACAATATGATGAAAAATAACAACGAGGTAACAAAAGTAACAACTAGAAAAAGAACTATGTTTTTGTGTTTTTGATAAAGAGAAGCAAACAAGACAAAATAAAATAAAGTAAAGAGATTGAAAGTGAGAGACTCTCCTTGCAGAAATTCTCTTCCTCCCAGAAAACGGCGCCAGAAAAGTTGCTTGATGCGTGTGAACACACGTTCGTTGGGAGACCCCAAGAGGAAGCGATGAAGAGTGCAGCAGCAAGTTTCCCTCAGAAAGAAACCAAAGTTGAATCGACCAATAGGAGGAAGAAGTAACTTCAGAAGGTTGAAGCAGCTGAGATGGCAGGGCGCACTACCGGTTCAGCAACAACGTGGAACCTACCCAGCACAATAAAATCACTTTGCCCCAACGAAGCAGTGAGGTTGTCCATGTTACCTGTTTTTCTAAACACAAAGAGGTCAAACGTATGGTGTGGAAAACTGTAGGAAAACAGTATGAAAGCAGTAGCAGCAGTATGAAAACAGTAGATGTTTTATCAGTATGAGGAAAAAGGACCGGGGTCCATAGTTCACTAGTGGTGTCTCTCCATGAAAGATAAATAACATGCGTGGTGAACAAATTATAGTTGGGCAATTTACGGAAATGAAGGCTGCACCGTAGTGCATATGCAAGACATAAAGATTACTATGTGATTCATGCGGGCATTACAACAAAATACATAGACCGTCATCCAACTGCATCTATGTCTAATAATCCACCCTCCGAATATCATCCGAACAAACATTGGGTATTAAGTTGCTAGCAACAGATTATCGCAGTAAGCAAAGTGTGTAATGTAAACAATGTAAACTAGGTAAACACCTGGTTTCTCCCTAATGGCAACAGCACATCCTCCATCTGTCACATTTCTGTCACTCGAGCACAGATGCAAAGGAGGCATGAACCCAGTATCGAGCATAAATACTCCCTCTTGGAGTTACTAGCATCTACTTGGCCAGAGCATCTAATAATTACAGAGAGCATGCAAGATCATAAATAACATATGCATGAAGATAACATGATAGATTGACAATCAGAAGACATAGCATTCAACATTCATCAGATCCCAGCAAACACAACATGTAGCATTACATAAAGATGTTCTTGATCATGTTAGGAAACTCACAAGATCTAAACATGAGTTACAAAGTGGAGAGAACAACCATCTAGATACTGCTATGGACATGTAGTCCAGGGATGAACTACTCACACATCACTTCGGAGGAGGGCATGGTGGTGTAGACCCCCCGGTGATGAATTCCCATACCAGCAGGGTGCCGGGGAGAGCTCCAGAACCCTCCCGATATCGAGATGACGATGACAGCGGCCTCGGGTGTTTTTCGGGACGAAGTGGTATATCTTTAGGTTTTACGTCTCGGGGGGTATAAATAGGCGAAAGAGCAAAGGCGGTGGAGGCCAGGGGGCCCCACACCATCCCATGGCGCGGCCAGGGGCGCACCGCCCTATGGTGTGGGCCCCCTGAGGCCCCCCCTCCGGGTCTCTTTGGGACTCTGTGGAACCTTCAGGAATTCTAAGACTTTCAGGCTTCGAATTTTCCAATTCCGAGAATATTTCCAGAACAACTTTTCTGAAAGTAAAAACAGCAGAAAACAAGGAACTGGCTCTGTGGCATCTTGTCAATAGGTTAGTCCGTAAAATTGATAAAAATGGCATAAAGTCTATAGCAAACATGTGGGAAATAATAAGAAAACAACATGGAACATCAGAAATTAAGGATACGTTTATGACGTATCACACACCGACGCTGCCAATTCTCTGCCCGCGCGTGAGAGGGAGAAAGAGAGGGGAGGAAGAAGAGGGAGTGAGTACCGTAGATCTTGTGATCTACGACTCCCTTTGAACGGCCGCTTTGCCGCGCAGCCCAAGCGCGTGCGTGCGCCTGGGCCCTTTGTGCGCTTGTTGGGCCGCGCTGGTTTGAATCCGGCCCGTGCCCTGTGATGTATTTCTTTTAGAAAGTGCCAGAGAAATGCACCCTAGATTTTAGCCTAGTAAAAATAGAAATAAAGGGTTTTATTTCAAACCAAAAATCATGGCAGTAGCTTATCATTTTCTAAACCACATCCAAGTTGTAGATCTAGATTTTGTGGATTATTTTAGCAGTAGTATTTATTTTACCAGAGACTATCGGTAACACTATTTTGTGAATCCAAATCTTGCAAACTAATTTTTTTTGAGTATCCCTGGATGTTACCTATCAGTAGCACTTGGCCTCACATGAAGGAGATTTTCCTATAGAAAATGCCATCCATTTTGGTAAATGTCCAGTAGGCATTTCTAGAATTTTTGTAGGATTTTTAATGACGATTTTTTATGTGAATCTAACTGGATGAGTTTGTGTATATTTAGATCTATCTAATCCTAGCTTGGTGTAATATTTAGAGCTCTAGATTAATTATGGTGTGCATATCTAGATTTAGCACTTTTCTGTTTATATTAAATCTTGTGCAAATAGTTTTGAATAAATGTTTGTGTTTTAGAATTTTGTTTTATAGCATGTGTAGGTGTTTTACTCTCTATTATAATGATGTTTTATTACAGTACTAGCATGTTAGGAAGTTTGGGCTTGTTTGGAAACAATTAGAAATAAGGAATAGTCTAGTATTGTTTTCTAGTAGTTTTATTTAAATAGAAATGTGGGCATTGTATTGTTAGGTTTAGAACCTAGGTTTTTTATGTTTATATGATGAGTCCAGTACCATTTGGTACTGTTTTTAGGATGTTATCACCTCTGTTAGCTTGCAATTTAATTGATGGAAAAGCATGAGTAGCTTTTCTTAATTATTTTGCATCTTATTATTTTCACTAGTATGAGTAGTTGTGTGATAATTGTTTAGTGGAATATTATTTTTCCGCAAGTGCAACCAGAGGCATTGTGACCTTTAAATGTCTTGGAGATCTAGTGGAACACCCACTGGTCCCATTTCATTTTTGTGAAAAATACAATTTCTTCACCATAGGCATATTCCTAGTAGTCTAGTTTTTGCTTATGTGTGTTTTTTAATTGTTTCCATTGGATTGTGGAGTGATGAAGTGTTTTGTGCATTGCTTGTTGTATGTATTGCTTAGTACCATTTTTTCCTTAGGTGGTTCTTATTGTGTGTCATTTTTTTTTACAACGTTAGAAAACGAGGAAGGAAGTGTTGGAGAAGAAGAGGCATATTTCCACTCTTGCTATTTTCAAGAGCAAGACTTGAACCAGTACCAAGGCAAGCCATCCTAATGCTTGATGTTATTACACTTATAATTATCTATCATGCATGTTTTACTTCTGAAGTTTTACAAAAATATGGTTAGCAAAACTATTTTTGTTGTGGCTAATACTACTATTAATATTACTAGTAACTATCAATTTGCCAATAGTCAAATTTGGTGTTACCAAGCCCTTAGCCACCATATGGTATATAAATACCACCAACTTTAATAATCTTGAAGTCCCTAAGGGGACTGCTGAAATTGTGCTTTTGTAAACAAATGCTTCAAGGAAAAACCCTCGGTGAAAAGGTGGAACCTTGTTCACTAGAGGAGGCAAAGAGGAATGTTTTTGAAATGGTTTACAAAATACACATAACCTAGTCTTCGCTGGACAACCAAGACGTACTTCCACTCTACCTCAAAATGGGCCAGAGGCCTATCTAGAAACTTGTTCGTGTTAGTGTGTGTTCTATCCCAAATGCTATAGAGAATGTGATTCTATGAGCCGAAGTGTCGCCAGGAGGGAGATACGGGACATGCAAACTGTGGGATTAATTTTCTCTCCAGATGTAACAGTTGGGTCTCCTGTCATGGCTGTGTGTGACACGGTGCCGGGGAGAATAAACCCAGTTGAAGGTAAAGGTATATACTAGCTTGACCATAGTGGAAAGTTCGGATCAATTATCTGATGTTCGCATACTATTGTGAACGGTCCCTGAGTGACTCATGGCAGATGATTTGGATCTTGTGGATTTTGTACACCTCTGTAGAGTAAATCTATTTAGAATAGCCGCGTCCTTGGATATGGACAGTTGAATGGCCATGTAGCTAGTATTATGTCAATATTTTCAAAAAGGTTGTTTTGGAAAAAGGACTTGTAAACGTGAGGTTCTGGAAGGGGAACAATGTACCATGGAGGTACATATGAAGGAAAGTTGGAACGTGTTTTACAAGAAGTTTTGCAAAGAAAAACTTTCTTTAAACAAAGTTTTACAAAATCTCTTGGATATGTGATATCTACAAGAGAAACCATATTATTTTATTTTGAAGTATCTTCTTCAACAAAGATATATAGATGTCAAAATCAACCATGATGTACCTTTCATCCATCATGGATAGTGTACCCTATGTATAGCCTACCCACTCCACCATATAAGCATACTTGTATTCTATTAAGATTCATAAAGGATGTCTTGCAGAGTACATTCAAATGTACTCATATTGGTTTCGTCCCTGGCTATTTACTTGGCCAGAATACAAGAAGCAGCCTCAGGAGGAGTATTATGAGAAGGAGTTATAAGTCGACGACCACACGAACTAGGCTCGTCTCTAGGTCAGCAGCCTGTAGGTTAAGGCATGACTCGGGTGCTACCACGTTGTGTTTTGCTATCTTCCGTTGTGTGTGTCTGTTATTTGCCTGCCATGTGTGGCAATTGTTAAGACTTGGTCATGGACCATTTATGTAAGACTTTATTATTCGTGCATAATGTTATATGTCTACCAACTTCGTATGTTGTTCACGACTGATCTTCTTGGAATCGTGAATGTATGCATATGAGGGGCCTTGGACTTGCTAGTCAGGGGCCTCTACAAAGTTGGTATCGGAGCTATCCTGACCATAGGAGACCTTAGTTAGCATGGACGTTAGCTAGTACTCCCAAAAAGCTACTTTATAAAACTAAGTTACCTATATGACTAAGTACCAAAATATTCTATATAGCCCATCTCCTCTGTGTTCTCAAACTTTACTTACATTAAGTTACCTCTTGCATAACTTAAAACTTTGCACACCGTGGTCTAACTTAAACTATACGGTTGTCTGCACTGAGGCGTGTCAGTTGGGACTGGCACACGGCGTATCGTTTCTCTTCGAGCCGAGGCTTGTCGAGATGAGTGAGCTGATTGACCGCCCAGTTCCAGAGTTGCGAGGATGACTTATCTTTGGTTCTACGATAGAAGGTGACTGGTTTGTGGAGTGCACCATCCGCCCACCGCTGACGGCACCTTCTGCGGAGACCTTTGTCATCACCACTGTTGAGCGCTCCTGGCAGGAGGTCGCAGTTCATGTGATCTAGGAGGCGATCGCACGTCTGGCTTACCTGAGAGACTACTTGTTCCTTGGCACTCGGTTTGAGTTGCTTGGGAGGCGTGATGAGATGGGAATACCACTCCCAGTGCCGCAGGAGCTAGATGGCATGGGTCCTCACCTAGAGGACATGGAGATCCTACTACACCGCACCCAGCACAGTCTGGATGATCTGAGGATTGTGCAGCACACCACTGTTGCAGAGTGCTGCATCCTGACGACACACCTGGGGATGCTAGTGGTTGACCATGAGACAGAGACCTCGAGGAACCACACTTTGGCGGGACAGTTACGAACCACTCGCTTGGGCCGTACTCGTATCACCAAGAAGGTTGAGGCACTTCAGGAGGCCAACATGATTTTGTGTGGGAGACTGAAGACCGCTAGAGAGAACCTGGCCACTCGAGACTCTACTCTCAAGGAGCTATAGGAGGAGGTCACCGAACTCCTTAAGGAGAACGAGGTCCTCCTTGTTAACGATGATGTTCTGTCAGATGTTGATGGGACGGACATGAGTGACCAGGGTGAGCAGGAGGATGACGACCTACTTGAGAGTGAGGAGGATCCTGAGGAGATCCTTTTTGATGGAGACAGTGACCAGGACTAGATGTAGTACCTTGGCGCTTTTGGATGATTGTGCTAGTTGTTTTGCTAGTAGCTTTGTGATGTCCTCATGAGTTGCACCCCTTGTTGTAGCTCTTGAAGCTTCATTTGTAGTGTGAGATTTGTTTTTTTGTATGAGTGATTGTAAGACTTTATGTGATGAATGTGATATGTTTGTGTTCTATCAATGTTTGTGATTTTCTACTCGTAAATTTACTTGTCATGTATCACTTGTTTTTCGTTGTTCATAAAAACTATTTTTTTGCCTAAGTTTTTCTTTTAAAAACAAAGAAGTCTTGTTGCATAGTCTTACACATGTTTCACTACAGCATGACGCCGCGTCAGGAACCACCGCCACCACCCCCACCATCGGTGGAGGCATTGATGGTCTTGATGATGGAGGATCGCCAAGTCACACTAGCTGAGAGCGCCGCCACAATTGCTGCCCTGCAGCAGTTGGCCACTGCTAGTGCCAATAACAACAACAATAATAATGTCAATGGCAAGGAAATGGTGCCGGTCAAAGCTGAAGGATTTTCAGCAAACCAACCCACCGGTCTTTTCCAAGATCGGGGAGCCACTGGATGCAGATGGCTGTCTCCGCACAATTGCTAACAACCTGGAAGTAGCGTTAGTGGAGGAGAATGACAAGGTTCTGTTTGCCACACATTTTCTTGCTGCTCCAGCAAGGACCTGGTGGGAGACAACTCGAGCCACTGTTGCTGCTGGCCATGTGTTTGACTGGGAGAAATTTGTTGCAAGGTTCCGCAAGTATCACATCCCCTAGGGTGTGATGAAAATTATGCGGGACAAGTTCCAAAAGGCGAGACAAGGAGGGATGGTGATGACCCACAAGTATAAGGGATCACAACAGTCTTCGAGGGAAGTAAAACCCAAATTTATTGATTCAACACAAGGGGAGCCAAAGAATATTTGTGAGCCTTAACAAATGAGTTGTCAATTCACATGCACTTGAAAGTACTTTTGTTCGCAGTGGTTTATCAGTAGTAATAGTTTTATAGTAGCAGCAGTAGTGAAATAATAGCAGTAGTGAGATGAAAACAGCAACAGTGGTGTTTGAAGTAAACAGTGGGATGAAATATTGTAGGCATAGGGATGGATGAACGGGCATTGCATGGATAAGAAAGTTCTAATAATGATCATGTCAGGGGCATTGCAGATAAATAAGATAAAGCATCCAAGCACTAAGTAACCATAGGCATGTGTTCCGCAAATAGTCGTACGTGCTCGCAATGATAACTTGCACAACATCGTTTGTCCTACCAGCCCGTTTTTAGCGGGGGCCTCAAGGGAACTACTGGTAATTAAGGTGTTACTTTCAATAGAACACTGTAGCAAAGCATTAACACTCCGTGAACACATGTGATCCTCACATCGCAGCCATCCCCTTCGGTTGTCCCAATTTCTGTCACTTCAGGGCCTCGGGTTCCAGACAACGATATGTGTAAACAACTTGCAGGTATGATCAAGAAACAATAATTATCATCGTGATTCAATAACATGTTCAGATCTGAGATCATGGCACTCAGGCCCAAAGTGGCAAGCATTAAGCATAACAAGTTGCAACAATGTCAATAGCACTAATAGAGGATACTAGGCACTATGCCCTAACAATCACGACATTATTACATGAACGATCTCATCCAATTTCTACCATCCCCTTCAGCATACAACGGGGAATTACTCACACATGGACGGGGGAAACATGGATGGTCGATGGAGAGGCGTTGGTGATGACGAGGGCGATGATCTCCTCCACTTCCCTGTCCCAGCAGGGTGCTAGAACAGGAACTTCTGATCCCCGAATCGAGGTTCGGGACGGCGGCGGCGCTCTGTTGTGTTTCTCTAGAATATGGCGTACCCCCTCGGGTTTTAGGGTTGAAGTCTACTTGTAGTCGAAAGGGATTCCGAGGGGGTCCTGGGGGCCAACACCCTATGCTGGCGCGGCCAGGGGGACCCGCGCAAGGGGGGGGGGTGGCCACCCTCTGCCCCCTCTCCTGGCCCCCTTCTGGCTTCCGGGGTCTTCCGGGGTGAAAACATCAATGGGCTCTTTTCTGGGAATTTTCCGGAAAGTTGATTTTTCTGCATAAAAACAAGACACCAAGGTAATTCTGCTGAAAACAGCATTAGTACGTGTTAGTTGTATCCAAAACACACAAGTTTAGAGGAAAACAATAAGAAAAGTGTCCGGAAAAGGAGATACATTTTTAGACGTATCAGTTGACTGTGTCTAAGTACTGGGAGGATTTCACGACCCTATCCCGGTATGCACCTAAGGAAGTGAACTCGGAGGCGAAGAAGAAAGAGAGATTCCTGAATGGACTGCACGATGAGTTCTAGTGCACACTAGTTGTGATACCATTCCAGGATCTGGAATCACTTGCTGATGCCGCTATGATGATGGAGCACAAGCGGCAGTATTCTGCTGAAAACAACATTAGTCCGTGTTAGTTGTATCCAAAACACACAAGTTTGGAGGAAAACAATAAGAGAAGTGTTCGGAAAAGGAGATACATTTTCGATGTATCAACTCCCCCCAAGCTTAGCTTATTGCTTGTCCTTAAGCAATTCAGTGACAACTGAGTGCGATAAGACTTTTACAAACACATTTGTTTCATATGATGTAAATATACTCACTATGTGACAAAAAACTTAATTATTCTCATGATAAGATACATGCAAGATACTGACACTTAATAGCTATGCAAAACCATGAGAAGATAACAACATATTAATAATAAACAACATGAAGCATACCTATTTGCAAGATTGAAATATTCATAATAGGATTTGACAAAGTGGTATCTCGCTTGCCCTTAAATGTGGGGCAAAACATAAATTCCAGGGCACCTCTAAAGTTCAAGGGAAGACTAGAAGTAAGGATATCAAAGATACAAGCATCAAAATTCTACTGCAATCAACCGTGCTTTGGGACAAACACATTACACTAAGAATGATAACTATGCTCTCAAGAAAGTGCTCAAAGAATATGGCGGAGACTCAACATAAAAGTAAAAGAAAGGCCCTTCTCAGAGGGAAGCATGGATCACTCATGTGCTAGATCTTTTTATTTTATTAAACAGAGGTATTGAAAACATTTTGAGAGAGGTGTATGCTTATGTCAACGAATGGTAAACAGACAATACAGTACATCACAAGTCAACTGGATTCACAAGAGTGGCTCCCATGGTGAAGGACGCAACTGGTGTAGAAGGTCATCCCTCTTTCTCTTTTGTTTACACAATTATGCTTTGACTGATAAATCAGGGGCAACAAGAGTGAAGATAATTTGTGTGTATTAATTTGGGGCAGGGCACCTCGCTGCCAGCTCTTCTATAATTTGGATAAGCGGATGAAGCCACTAGTCTAGGGTGTGAAATCCAGTCAACAAGTGAGATAAAGTTCTCTATTTTCGTCCTCATGAGCTAAAACAGGGGCACAAAACAGGAATAATTTTTAGCAGGTTTTAAAGGTAGCACATGAGCAATTTACTTGGAGTGGCGGTTAAATACCACATATAGGTAGGTATGGTGGACACATTTGGCAAACTTTGGTTTTAGGGATTTGGATGCATGAGTAGAGCTCATACTCAGTACAGGTGAAGGCTTGCAAATAGACAGGGAGCGACAATCAAGAGAGCAACAACTATCATAATCATGTTTGCGACAAAGTAAAATTAACCGAGGCATAAAATTGATACTAGAACTCTGAGGCAAAATAAATCATCGAGGCTTATTAACTTTTTGTTTTCAGTCTGAGCTTGCTTGAGCATGTGCCAAGTCGATTCAAATGAAACAGTCAGAGGAGGCTACCACAAAATCATACCCTTCTATGAATAGAACAATGCAAACAAATATTTATATGACAAGTCATTTACTATCAATATATTGGAACAAAACATGAGATAGCATGAACTATTAAGCAGCTATTAAGTCACATATATCTTATACGAACAAACTAAGCATGCTCACATAGATGAATATATGTACAAAAATGAAAGCAAATAGAGTTCATACCAGCCTCTCACCACAACTTGAATTGTCGTTATCTTCATTATTGCTCTTCACTTGTGGCTCAAATAATATATAATGAAAACCAAGATCCTTTGGAATCACGGACGACTGTTGAACTCTGAAACAGACTTTACAAAACCAAACAAGAACACATACATTTTTGGTTTTTTCAATTAAGTCACGAACAAAAGAGAACAAGCAAACAAAGCAAAATCTTTTTGGGTTTTCAAAATGAGACAAGAACAAAAGAAAGCAAACAGCAAACAAAAGAAAATATTTTTGCGGGTTTTTGAATATTAAACTGCAACTAAAAGATAAAGAAAACCAAATAAAGAAACTAAAGAGGCAAATAAAGAGAAACAACAAAAATCTTTTTGGTCTTTTTGTGTTTTGGAAAGCGAAAACAAAACAATAAAAACAAAAGAAACGAAACAAAACTGAAAAAAAAACTAAAGAAACAAAAAGAAGCGAAAGAAACGAAAACAAGCGAGAGAAACAAAAACAAACGAAAGAAATGATAAACATGGATATACAAAGAACCGACCGAACATGATATATAAATAAGTATGATGTCGGTATACCTCCCCCCAAGCTTAGAATTTTGGCCTAAGTGGAGATCAGTCAAAGTGCGAGAAATATCCCCACTGCGGTGGCTCATCCCTCGCGTGGTCGTACTCGGGCGCATCAGAAGAAGATGAAGCAGCCGGGGCATAGTCATAACCGGGGTGTTGATATGGAATCCCCGTGGCGTCATAGGGATGGACGAAATCACCATCTTCCCCCTCTCCGGCATCCTCCTCTTGCTAGGGGAGATGATCAAGGTATGTATCCATCTCACTCTCAGGATGCTCCCATCCTTGCCTGTTATTAAGATCAAACAAAGGAGGTGCAGGCAAAAGTACTTCTCTAACAGTTTTAAGAACTCACCACCCGGATCGTTTGGAGAAAGTTAATTCAAAGGATAAATTATGTAAGTGAGCATGAGCGGAAAGAAACTTATGTTGAACCATGGAAACAAGATTAAGCCTCTCTAAAGGAAACTGGTAGTCTAGATGATGAGGCTCCAAACCATGCAAAGCTAACAAGCGCGAGGCAATAAGACCTCCACAAACTCCGCCCTTCTCACGGTTATGTGAGAGATGGCAAGCAATCAAAGCACCAAAATTGTAAGACCTATCATGTCTCAAAGCAGCAGCAATAAATGCCAAATCATAAACAGATAACTTGCTGGCAGTTTCCTAGCTAGTACACATTAAGAAATGAAGTAGGAAAAGTATCGAATGCTAGGGAGTTGAATTTCACGAATTTTACCACTTTCTCCCATGAAGCTTCTGCCTTGGCAAATCTCTCCATATAAATCCAGTAGTGGTTTGGGCTGCCCACTTATCTTCTCACAAGACCCCCACTCAGGTACCTTAATAGCTGCACAGAAAACACTAAAAGGAAGGCTCATAGCTTTATTATAAATCTTGTAGTGGACCATTGGGTTAGTTGGAGACCATTTAAAACGAAAATCCTGCACCACAGACATAGTTAGTTTCACACATTGGATGGGCTCATCCTCAATGAAACACTCTAAACCTGCATTATGCACTAGAGTGTTAAAATCCTGCAGAATTCTGGTAACTTGCATAAATTACCGACATAGATAGATCGATGGGAACACCCTCTCTTCACGGTGCACGAGCATGACCGCATGCACCTCCAACTCATGCTGGTTTAGTTGATAAGCATTGTGCTCGATCTCTGAAATTTTTCAACAATCATCATAAAAATTAATTTCAAGCAACTATAAGGTGGAGACTACCATAGGGACTTATAAGAGAGCTAAACATTCATCAAAACTATGTTATCTCTACTCAAATCAAGCATGCCAACTCACATAAGCTGTCACCTTCAGTATCAAAATACTCAAGAAATACTTCACTAAACAAAATTCTACTTGGATCATCGGAGGAGTCACATACCCGAGAGCAAATGCACCAAATTTCAGCACAAAAGATGGTCTGAGCAAAGAGATCGAAAAATTTCGAGGAAGAACAACAAGAAATCGGGTTCCAGGAAATGTGTTGAGTTTGGGAGGTGAGAGAGGGAACTTTAGCAGGAGAGAGAGTTAGTGGGGGGCCAGGGGGCCCACACCATGGGCTGGCGCCACCAGGGGGCAGGCCGCGCCACCCTAGGGTGTGTCTGCCTAGTGGGTCCCCCTGGGGCCTCCTAGGTGGCTTTCTGCCTCATTTTTTACGTAAAAATTTATTATAATTTTTCTAGAATTTTTCGAGAAACTTTATTTTTGAGGTATTTCCAGTATTTTAGTAATTAATAAAAACCGGAAAAACGAAAGTGAAAACATGGAAAACAAAACCAAAACCAGAACTACAGAGGTTCTATGACACTCCAATGAAAGAATAACCAAAGAAAACAAAGGTGGTAGTGATGAAAACAAAAGTATAGGTGGTGAAAACATGCATAACTTTAGTAATTAGAGCGAAAACATCAGGAAAACATGCATAAGGATGGTGGAAAACATGATTGCACTCAAGTAATAATCTGATAACAGAAGTAAACATGGTGAAAACATAATGGCGAAGGTGAAAACATAGTGAAAACATTGCCCATTTCATTTAAAATCATTTTGTTAACAAGGGTGATCAAGTATTGCTACCAAAATAATTTTATATGAAACAAACTTTGTTTCTCACTAAATACTCATGTTACCTCAACCTTGATAGGCATAGTCCCAATCATAATAACTTCATATTATTATGGTGGCTTTGGAATAGGACAATAAAATTCTCCAATCTTGATGGTCTCAACATTTTCAATGGAATTTAGACCATATTTTCTATCAATCTTCTTGGGAAAATAAACAGTGTGCTCTTTATCATTAACATTAAAAGTAATTTTGCCTTGGTTGCAATCAATAACAGCCCCTGCATTATTAAGAAAAGATCTTCGAAAAATAATAGACATATTATCGTCTTCAGGCATTTCCAACACAACAAAGTCAATTAATATCAGACAATTATTAGCAACTTGAACAAGAACATTCTCACATATACCCACAGGAATAGCAGTAGACTTATCAGTCATTTGCAAAGATATATCAGTTGGTATCAATTTTTCTAGGAGAGTCTTTTATAGAGAGTAAAAGGCATGACACTAACTCCAGCTCCTAGATCACACAAAGCAGTTCTAACATAATTATTTTTAATAGAACAGGGAATAGTAAGTATACCAGGATCTCCAAGCTTCTTAGGAACCTTGCCATTAAAAGAGTAATTAGCAAGCATAGTGGAAATTTGCTCATTAGGAATTTTCCTTTTGTTAGATACAATATCTTTCATATATTTTGCATAAGGAGGCAATTTAATAGCATCAGTTAAAGGAATTTGCAAGAACAAAGGTTTCATCCCTTCAAAAAACTTGTTATAGTGTTCTTCTTCCTTAGATTTGTGTTTCTTACCAGGAAAAGGCATTGGCTTTTGTACCCAAGGTTCTCTCTCATTACCATGTTTATTAGCAATGAAATCTTCCTTAGTATACTTTGCAGTTTTAGTTTGCTTTTCAGGTTCAGCTATAGGTTCTTCTTTATCAGAAGCATCATTATTTTCATTACCACTTTCAGTTTCAGCATCAAAGATAGATATACTATTAGGATCTTTAGCAGGTTCAGAGGATTCTACAACAGTTTTATGTTTCTTCTTCTTTTTCTTCTTAGTATGAATAACATCATTATTAGTTTGCTGAGAATCTTGTTCAATTCTTTTAGGATGTCCCTCAGAATTTAAAGGATCTTGCATAGCAATACCACTTCTAGTTCTTATCTCACAAGCATGTTTTTCTTTAGAAGCATTAACTAGCAAATTTTTTTGCACTTTAGCAAGTTGATCAATTTGAGTTTGAACCATTTGAAAATGTTTAACAAGCATTTTAACATCATTAGAGGTTCTTTCTACAATACCATGAAAATCATTAATAGCTCTAGAGTTTTCCATAAGGTGGTTCTGCACTCTCATATTAAAATTATCTTGCTTAATGACATAATTATAAAATTCATCTAAGCATTGATCAGGAGGTTTTCTATAGGGAATATCTCTACTATCAAAATATTGGAGAGAGTGTACCTCAATGGATGGTGAGTGAGGGATTGGCTTACATAATTCTTCTATAGGTGGAAGATTCTTCACATCTTCAGATTTAATACCCCTCTCTTTAAGAGATTTCTTGGCTTCTCTCATCACTTCATCATTTAATTCAATCATTCCCCTATTCTTGGGTGTTGGTGTTGGTGTAGGTACTAGAGTAGGAGTCGGCTCAGGCTCAACCATAGTCCAATCATCATGATTTTGGCTTATTTTAGCCATTAATTCCTCATCTTCTTCTGGAGTTCTTTGCCTGAAAACACAACCAGCACAACTATCCAGGTATGTACTAGATTCAACAGTTAGTCCATTATAGAATATATCAAAAAAAATTATCATCTTCTAGCTTATGCCCAGGTGTATCTCTAACTAAAGAACAGAACCTTGCCCAACTAGCAGGAAAATATTTCTGAAAGAAAGCATTAACCAAACCAATAGGACTATCAATAGATCCAGGAGACAAATTGTTAAACCAAGTTTTAGCTTCATCCTTTAATGAGAAAGGGAATATTTTAGCAACAAAGTACTTACTTTTCTTAAGATCATCATAGAATAAACTACTCAAAGAGGAGAGCTCAATCATATGTTGCATAGCAATTTTATTTTCAGTTCCACAAAAAGGTTCTTTCTCCACAATAGATATATAAGATAAATCAAGAGAGAAATCATAATCCTTATCCCTAATAAAAATAGGAGAAGTGGGAAACTTAGCATCAGGAGATAATTTATATCTAATAGCACGACTTTCCGTAAGATGTATAGCAGCATCTTTATCCTTCATAGCATGTATTTAATCAATAAGATAATCACTCAGTTCAATATAGGCATCATCTAAATCATCACTAGGATTCTCTCTAAACTTAGGTGAAAAAGCAGGAGTAACATGGTTTTTATGAGGAGTTTCAGTGTTTGCAATATTTTTAGATTTAGCAATAGTAGCATCTAAGAAAGGACCGAGAGAACCACTCTCATCAAGCACAATAGAAGCATCATCAAAAGTATCAGAAGCATTTTCAGATTCAACAGAAGTAGAATGTGTATCATGTGGTGGTGTAAGCAGCTTACTCATAACAGACGGTGAATCAAGAGCAACAGAGGTGTTTAGAGTTGTACCTCTTCTTGTAGTGGATGGTAATATAGGAAATCTTCCATCACGAGACTTACCCATGATGAATTATGGCAGTAGATAATAATACTCTCCAGTGAGCTCGCAAATAAAGCTATGCTCTCCGGCAACGGTGCCAGAAAATAGTCTTGATGACCCACAAGTATAGGGGATCGCAACAGTCTTCAAGGGAAGTAAAACCCAGATTTATTGATTCGACAAAAGGGGAGCCAAAGAATATTTGTGAGCCTTAACAAGTGAGTTGTGAATTCACCTACACTTGAAAGTACTTTTGTTCGCAGTGGTTTATCAGTAGTAACAGTTTTATTGTAGCAGCAGTAGTGAAATAATAGCAGTAGTGAGATGAAAACAGCAGCAGTGGTGTTTGAAGTAAACAGCGGGATGAAATACTGTAGGCATAGGGATGGATGAACGGGCGTTTCATGGATAAGAAAGTTCTAATAATAATCATGTCAGGGGAATTGCAGATAAATAAGATAAATCATCCAAGCACTAAGTAACCATAGGCATGTGTTCCGTAAATAGTCGTACGTGCTCGCAATGAGAACTTGCACAACATCTTTTGTCCTACCAGCCCGTTTTCAGCGGGGCCTCAAGGGAACTACTGGTAATTAAGGTGTTCCTTTTAATAGAACACCAGAGCAAAGCATTAACACTCTATGAACACATGTGATCCACACATCGCAGCCATCCCCTCCGGTTGTCCCAATATCTGTCACTTCGTGGCCTCGGGTTCCGGACAACGATATGTGTAAACAACTTGCAGGTATGATCAAGAAACAATAATTATCATCGTGGTTCAATAACATGTTCAGATCTGAGATCATGGCACCCGGGCCCAAAGTGGCAAGCATTAAGCATAACAAGTTGCAACAATGTCAATAGCACAAATAGAGGATACTAGGCACTATGCCCTAACAATAACGGCATTATTACATGAACGATCTCATCCAAAACCTACCATCCCCTTCATCCTACAGCGGGGAATTACTCAAACATGGATGGGGGAAACATGGATGGTCGATGGATAGGCGTTGGTGATGACGATGGAGATGATCTCCTCCACTTCCCCGTCCCGGAAGGGTGCCAGAATAGGAACTTCTGATCCCCGAATCGAGGTTCGAGTGGCGGCGACGCTCTGTTGTGTTTCTCTGGAATATGGCGTAGCCCCTCGGGTTTTAGGGTTGAAGACTACTTGTTGTAACAACCCAATTTTTGGAAGACAGGAAAAACTTGTTTTCAATAACCCAAAAATCAGGGCCAACAAAAACTTTTTAATATGATTGACTAATGCTTGTGTTTATTTTCCATTTTCTTGTTGTATGTGTTTGTGTTTGTGTTTGTGTTTGTGTTTGTGTTTGTGTTTGTGTTTGTGTTTGTGTTTGTTAGCACCTGACATTAAAACCAATGATCATAACCTTCTTAAAAACCCAACCCTTGTGATCAAGTCATGACAAGAAAGCTTATCACCTTCATCCATCACCCTCTTTGGCAAAAATCTTTTTGGAAATGTTTTAATTTTAGAAGGAACCCAAAAGCCAAGTTTTGAGAAAACTATATGAAAAGTATTTTGGAGCTAATCATATCCACCCTGTGTTTCAAACAATATGTTTTTGCAAGTATTTCAAAGACTCCTTCTCACTTCCTTCTTTTGCAAAAACAATAAGAGGGGACTATGTTACCCCTGTGTTTTACCTCAATTATATTCTTTTGGAAATAACAACCTTTGAGCTGAACCTCTTTACAAAATCCTCTTTTTATTGTGTGACTTTATCACTACCTCAAATTAACACTTGGGAAAACACCTGGAAATTAAATTGAAGAACTCAGTTGCTTGATTGACTCTTGTGTGTATTTTTATTTTATCTGATTGTTGTGTGATCTTATCTTGTGTTTGTTTTGAAGTATTTATTTCTATTTGTTGTTTAATGTGTGTTGTTTTAATAAAGTAAAACCTTTTTATAACAAGAGCAAGCATCAATATCATATTCCATCACATGCTCATATCATCACCTGTTTTCTTAAAAACTTCCAGCTTTGGAGACATGTTTCTATGACAAATCTTGAACTAATCATCAATGCATCATCATACATTTCATTGTATACATCTATGCTATCTATCCAAGTTGTTATTCTGGATATTTAAACACTTTGGTATCTCCTTTCAAAGTCCTTTAGAAGGCATCCCTAAATATTGATCATATTCATGTTATCTTGATGCACTTTCTCTATGTTACTCAAAATCACTCCTTATTGTTTTCAATCCCAATCAACCTACCCTTGTCATCTTCATGACTTATATATCACCTCCATATGGTCCATTTATTTTCCAATGGCCATTTAATTATTTATCTCTCATGGTTTTTAACCTATTAAATAAACCACTATTTTCACCCTTTTTTACTTGGTGCCTCAAATATTTTCAAAGGAGTTGATTATGAAAAATAACTTTTGAGACCTATATTATATACTCTCTCATCCCAACTCAAAAATATTTGTTTTAAAAGCATTTTACTATTTATTATTTTCCATTTTCCAAAAAGCCAGAAATGGACTTTAAATATTTTGTGAAGAAAAGTATTTTCTAAAATCTTGGAAAACTTACCCAACATGCCTATGGTCATGTGGGACTTATTTATACAAAAACATTTGGAAGTCGTGTTTAAAATTTTGGAGAAAACATTTAAAAACTGTTTCTGCCATTTTTGAATTCCCAACATTTTGTGGAGGAATTGTTTTCAGAAAAGCTTGAGACCACCATCCCTAGACTCCATTTTTCATCCTCTATCCAATGGAAACAATCTATCACACATGTTCTATTCAAACTATTGGTGAAAACAATCAAAAACCTCCTCTGGTTATTCTGGACACTGTTGGGTTCATGCATGTTCTGGTCCACACACTCACTCTCTCCATCTCTCTTGTTCTGAGGGGTAGAAAACATCCTCCCCAAGATCCTAGACATGGTCTACCCAGCCACAACTCCCTATCTCTCCCTCTATCTCAGCCAACCACAAATGGAGAAGGATTGGTGATCACCCCTCCTTCTCACCTCCACCTCCTCTGTCCAAACCAGGAGCTGCCCTTGCGCCACGAGGCTCTCTATGCATCGTGTAAACTCCCTGGCATAACCCCTCCCCCTTTGCTTGTCTTCTTCTCCCTACCCGTGAGCTGGCCATGGCGTACAGGTCGAGCTCGACACGTCCTTTGCGTTCCGACACCTGCGTTGCATGCCGCTCCTCGACTTGTCTGCTAGCTCCACGAACACTCCAGGAACCGTCCCGTGAACCCCATTTGTGCCAACTCGTCTTCCTCTTCCTACTCTTCGTATCATACACCTGCGGGGTGCCAAACACCCTCCCTCGAGTTCCTCCATATCGGGCCTCTTCCTCCACTCTAAATCCTTCCTGGAGGATGTGCTAAGCACGGCCACACTCTCAGACATCCTCCTCCCTGCCCTCGCTCATTCGTGTGTGCTTGCCTTGAGCGCGGCACGGACATGCTCACCGTCCTTCATGGTGCAGCCACTGGAGACCTCTCCTTGGCTGTACACCTTGTCAACCCACCTCCCCTACACCTCAATCGAACAATAGAATGGAAAGCCCCCTCCTTATCTCCACTCATCACCGGGATCGAACGCCACGGCCCGCCGGCGAGCATCACGTCGAGCCGTCGATTTGAGCCATCCCAGGTTGTGTTGTTTCCTCCCCCACCTTCCTTGAGCTCCCACAAGACCCGTTCCCCTTCCAATTTGACTTTTGGTTCCATGCAGAGCCCTCTCCATTGTCGACCTCGAGCCCTCCCCGCGGCGCTCATGGCGAGACGCACCCCGGTCCTTTCCGTTCGGCGTGCGTGCGGGCACTGGATAGGTGGAGACCTCCTGATCCTTTATGTGCATTCTGCGCATCCAGGCGACCTCGTGCGTCCCCGACGGCGAGCCCGCGCCTCTCCACCGGCGGCCGGAGTGGACACCGCCGTATCATTTGGTCACCGTCGACCTGTGCCCGTGTGGCCTCATCCAAGCCCTCCATCTGTGATCCAACGACGGGGTACCGTTTCGCCTCAACCTTGGCTGTTGGGCTTCGCCCAGCCGCGGCCCAACCTTGCGTTTGAACTCTTCCCGCGCGGGAGAACTCTTGGGAGGCCGGCCCTGTTCGCAGATCTGGCCTACGTCTTCTCTGCAGGTTGTTTCTTTTCTTTTCCCTGCAAATCCAGATCTGAGGTTTTACTTTAAATAAAAATAAAAATGCCAACAAGAGAATCTTGCCAAACTAAAAATCACAGTTATAGCTATACAAATTCCTAACCATCTCCAACCTGCAGATCTAGTTTTTGTGCTGTATTTAAGGAGAAATAGAATAAATGGCAGAGGCGCTCATTAACACCTTTTATTTAATAACTTGAGTTTTATGTATCCAAAATATGCAAACTCAACTGTTCTAAGTAGCCCTTCTAAGTTCCTATCTGTGGCAGTTGGCCTTGTGTTGACTTGAGTTGTGGTGTGAAAATGACATGCATGTTAGTTTTAGGCCAGCGAGCACTTCTGTGAATTGTTTAATTTTATTGGTGATACTTTTTTATGTGAATCCACTTGTGTTGGTTTGCTAGTGACTAGGAGTACCTTATACTAGATTTTCATGATTTTAGGAGTTATAGAATAGGCTTGGTGGATTATTTAGTAAATAGCCATTTTCTGTCTATTAGTGTCATGTCTTTGTAAGTTGTTGTGTTACTTTGTTTTTGTTATAAAATTGATTCCTAGTATGTTTAGGGTATTAATTCATGTTTAATATGTGTCTTGAGTGTTTCACTAGCATGATAGGGTTTGTGTGTGAAAACCATGCTTGTTATAGTTTAAATCGCATAGGGTTGTTTTCCTAGTAATAATAGGTTAAATTATGTTATTCTTCATATTGGTATGATGAATTGAATAAATGCTTTAGTATTGTTTTCCATAGCATAGCTACTGTTTTTCTAGCATATTACACTTTCTTGCATGCTTGAGTGAGCTCTAGATCAAATTGTCATGCTATGTTAGTTTTTAGATGATTTTCTGCCATAAGTTGTTATGTGCATGCTTAATTTTGAGGCATTGATTAGATTGTTAATTTGATAATACTAGCATGTCTAGGTGTTGTTTTATCTGTTATTTGGATTCTGTCTTATAGATCCATCATGTTAGAATAAATCATGTTTGATGATCCATTATTGTTATGCATGTATGCATGTCTAAATGGCTCCTTTTGCATCTCTAGTTTTAGAGGTCATTTTGCTCTATGATTATTCTTAGGTATTAAGTGATGCCATGATATGTTGGGTATTGATTTTTCTCTGTTATTAGGTTGCTTAGCTACTGGTTATATTATTTCTCCATGTTTAGGAAAGCATGTGTTACTATGGGCTTGTATTACTGCTTGTTATTAATTTGTTGTGCATGTGTGGTTGTTTCTAGATTGTTTCCTTGTTATTTTGTTCATCCTCATGAATGAACAGAGAGTCATTTAACCTTATTTGGGCATGTTATGAGAGTGGCAAACCCACTGGACTCATGATATTTTGGTTGAGGATCCTTAGCATCTATTCTAGTACTATCCATGTGTGTTGTCTGTGCATGTTTTGTGTGATGGTGTGCACCCTAGTAATATTGTTGGTGAGTGTACTTGTTTGATGAAATGCTTGCTGTATGTTTACTTTTGTCAAGTGCTTGCCTTTGCTTGGTTCTGATTGGGTGTTTTCCTTTTTGAGTTTACGACGTTAGATAACGAAGACAGTATTATTTCCCGGAGAGGTTTTTATTGCAACTCTTGTTTATTAAAAGAGCAAGACCAAGACCAGTGCCAAGGCAAGCCACTCTAAATGCTTGTTGTTGTTTTACTTATCATTATCTATCATGCATGCTTTACTTCTGAAGTTTTACAAAAGTTGACTCCAAAAACTATTTCCTCAAGTGGACTATACCACTATTTATTTTATGTATCTAATATGCTTTATCCACTTTATAATCTTGGTGTTACCAAGCCCCTTAGATATTTTTGTAACATCACTTCATTCACTTAAGTCCCCTAGTGGACATTTTAACTTGATGTTTTTGGAGAGCAAAAGCTTGGAAAAACCCCGAGGAAAGGTGGGACCTTGTCCGAGGGAGGTTTGTGAAGAAGGAAATGTTTTCGACTTGTTTTTCCAAAAATGACACATAACCTAGTCTTCACCTGACAACCAAGCCGTGCTGCCACATTACCCCAAATATGGGAACGAGGTCTAGCTAAAAGCTTGTCGGTGTTAGTCCGTGTCTACCTCACTCAATGAGCTATAAGGGTTAGAGTCCCCCGAACCGAATTGTCGCCTGAAAGGAAAACATGGGACATTCAGAGTGTGGGGATTAAGTTTGCCACCGGTTGCAACAGTTGGGTCTCCTGTTATGGCGGTGTGTTGTCAGGGGAAACCGGATCGATACGGCTGACTTACTCGGTGTCGGGGAGAACAAACCCAGTTGAAGAGGTAGCCATTTACTAGCGCTTGCATAGTGGATAGTTAGGACCAGTTATCTGATGTTTTCATACTGTCTTGGACAGTCTGTGGTTGTTCATGGTGGATGTACTAGATCTTGTGGATTGTGTACACCTCTGCAGAGTAAAACTATTCAGAATAGCCGCGTCCTCGGATATGGACAGTTGAATGGCCATGTATCTAGCATTGTGTCAATGTTTTCGAAAAGCTGGAAAAGTGTTTTGGAACTTGTACCTGGGAGGTATGTTGAAAGGGAATGATTGTACCTTTGAGGTACTGGAAAAATGATGATCTTGAAGATGTGATTTTCCAAGAAGTTTTGCAAAGAAAAACTTTCTTTTATTTAGAATGCTTTATCAAAACCTTGTGGACATGCAATATCTACAAGAGAAATAAAATATCTTTTGAAGTATCTTCTTCAACAAGAACAACTAAAACTTGTGCAACCATGATGTGTCTTCAATTCATCATGGCTAGTTGAACCTTAATTACAGCCTTCCTACCACCTATATATATGCATACTTGCATGTTTAGCTTTCTTTTGGGGTGTCTTGCGAGTACATTCCAATGTACTCACAATGGTTTCGTCCCTGGCTATTGTCTTAGCCAGACTTTGAGCAGAAACCCGGAGAACATAAAGAAGATGGTGTCGCTGACGGCTGTGCGAACTAGGAACGTCTCCGAGTTAGTAGCCTTTAGGTAGCCAGGGCATGACTTGGGTTTACCACGAGTACTTTTTTGAAGACTTCCGCTGTTTTTAGTGTGTGTTCCTGCCCTGCGTGGCAGTTGTTTTCAACTGAGTCATGTGACCAGTTGTGTAAGCTATGTATTCGTGTAGTGGATTTTGTAATCTGCGATGCCAACTCGAGTATGTTGTTCACGACTAACTGATCATGGGATCATGAATGTATGCATACTGGAGGTCTCGGATTGCTAGTCTGGGGTCCCCACACTTGTAGTCGAAAGGGGAGTCCGAGGGGGGGTCCTGGGGGGCCACACCCTATGCTGCGCGGCCAGGGGGACCCGCTCCAGGGCGGGTGTGGCCACCCTCTGGCCCCTCTCCTAGCCCCCTTCTGGCTTCCAGGGTCTTCCGGGGTGAAAACATCAATGGGCTCTTTTCTGGCCATTTTACCGATAGTTGATTTTTCTACATAAAAACAAGACACCAAGGTAATTCTGCTGAAAAATGCGTTAGTCCGTTTTAGTTGTATCCAAAACACACAAGTTTAGAGGAAAACAATAAGAAAAGTGTTCGGAAAAGGAGATACGTTTTCGACGTATCAGATGACTGTGTCTAAGTACTGGGAGGATTTCACGACCCTGTCCCGGTATGCACCTAAGGAAGTGAAATCGGAGGTGAAGAAGAAAGAGAGATTCTTGAATGGATTGCACAATGAGTTTTAGCGCACACTAGTTGTGATACCATTCCAGGATCTCGAATCACTTGCTGATGCCGCTATGATGATGGAGCACAAGTGGCAGAATGCTTTTGACAACAGAAAGAGGAAGATGATGTTTCAAGGAGGACCTAGTGCACCAAGGACTCGCCCCGCTCCTTATGCGAGACCACCACCACCAACGGCGCCTGCTTATGCACCTCGCCCAAATCACCAGTATGCACCAAGGCCCAACAACCACCACAATAACCACAACAACAACCACCACAGCAACCATAAAAAAAACCGTGCACCTTATGCACCGAAGCCTGGAGGAAATGGAAATGGAAGTGGGAAGAACTTCAACCGTGCTTCTAAGTGATGCTACACCTTGATGGTGCCTTGAGGCGCCAGAAATTCTTTGCTATGGATGGTGTGTTGGGAACTCGAAGAGGAGGGTGTGGTGAGTGCATCGGTAAGAATTTCCCTCAGTTAAGAACCAAGGTTATCAATCCAGTAGGAGAAAGAGGATCTTGGGAAGGTTGATGCCACTGACGGTGGTGATGGCGCCTCACCGGTATCAGCAACAACGCAGAACCTGCACACAACACAACCAAAATACTTTATCCCAACGGTACAATGAGGTTGTCAATCTCACCGATCTTGCTGAAAACAAAGATTAGACGTATAGTGTGTAATATAGTGTATGGTTGCAGTAAATAAAGAAAGCAGGAAATTATAGTGGTTTGTTTAATAGTGTAGGAACATAGACCGGGGTTCATAGGTTCACTAGTGGTGTCTCTCCATAAAAGATAGCATGCTGGGTGAACAAATTACAGCTAGGCAATTGACAAATAGAGGCTGCACCGTAGTGCACATTCATTACATGATGACTACTATGATATTTAGTGCAGGCATTACAACAATATACATAGACCGTAATCCAACTACATCTATGACTAATAATCCACCCTCAGGTTATCATCCGAACCCCCTTAGGTATCAAGTTGCAAGCAACAAATAATCGCATTAAGCAATATGTGTAATGTAAGCAATGATTGTGCACGCGGGCACTCACACCGCTGTTTTCTCCCTAGTGGCAATAGCACATCCTCCCCCGTCACGTTTCTGTCACTCGGGCACAGGCGAAAAGGAGGCATGAACCCAACTATCGAGCATAAATACTCCCTCTTCGAGTCACTAGCAACTACTTGGCCCGAGCAACCACTAGCAACGTAAAGCCTGCAAGATCACAAATAACATATGCAATAAAGACTATAATCAACTTGGCATAAGTTCGGTATTCATCGGATCCTAGAAAACACAACACATAGAATTATATAAGAACAATCTCGATCATGTTAGGCAGCTCATGAGATCTAAACAGTGAGGCATAGGAGGAGAAGACAGCCATCTAGCTACTGCTATGGACCCGTAGTCCAAGGATGAACTACTCACGCATCACTCCGGAGGAAGGCATGGTGATGAAGAGGCCTCCGGTGATGATCTCCTCTCCGGCAGGGTACCGGGAGACAGCTTCAGAACCCCCCTGATCTAGGGTTGACGACGGCGGTTGTGGAACTTTTCGAGGATTTTTGATCAGGTGCTTAGGGTTTTCCTTCGGAGGGGAATAAATAGGCGAAAGGGCAAAGGCGGTTGAGCCCTGGGGGCCCCACACCACCCCTCGGTGCGGCCAAGGGGGGGCGCGCCACCCTATGGTGTGGGCCCCTAAGGCCCCCCTCCGGTTCTCTTTGGGACTCTGTGGAACTTTTGGGGAATTCTAAGACTTTCTGGCTTCGAATTTTCCAATTCCGAGAATAATTCCAGAACAACTTTTTTGAAACTAAAAATAGCAAAAAAAAACAGGGAACTGGCTCTATGGCATCTTGTCAATAGGTTAGTCCAGAAAATCGATAAAAATGACATAAAGAAGGAGAAAACACGTAGAAATTGGCATAATATCATCATGGAACATCAGAAATTTTAGATACATTAGAAACATATCACTAAGCCAAACCCAAACCCGAAGCCCAATGGAGGTTGCTTTGTCTGTGGGAAGGAAGGATACTTTGCTCGTGAGTACCCTACCAAGAATGCTGCTTCAACTTAGCCCACTACAATGAAGATGAACCAAGGTCCAGTTGTGAGGGGGTAGAATGTGATGATGGGACATCTGAATCATGTCACTGCTAGTGAAGCACAGGAGGCACCAGACATGGTGACGGGTACGTTTCCTGTCAACCCTGTACCAGCTGTAGTATTGTTTGATTCTGGTGCATCGCATTCCTTTGTCACTAACCCTGTACCCGTATGCATAAACCTATGTTAGTACAAATACCCGGGGATAAAACCAAAGACAACCTTGTTTTCAATGAAGTACCCACGGAGATACTGGGTATGAATTGGATGACCAAGTATAAGGGTGTTATTGATTGCACCAATAAGTCCATTTCCATCACCACTAGTGATGGAGATAAAGTTGCCTACACCGCAACCAAGCCTTCATCAAAGGTTCAATGCCACACGAGTGTAGCCAACCCCACACTTGAAGAAGTTCCGGTAGTATGTGAATACCCGGATGTTTTTCCAGAGGAATTACCCGGTATGCCCCCAGATCGGAATGTCGAGATTATTACTGAGTTAATACCTGGAACCGGATCCATAGCACAGAAGCCTTATCGGATGAATCTGAAGGAGTTAGATGAGTTGAAGAAATAGCTAGATGAAATGTTGATAAAAGGTCTGATTCGCCCTAGTGCATCACCATGGGGATCACCTGTCATTTTTGTGGAAAAACGGGGCGGTACCACTCGTTTATGTGTGGACTAACGCAAGTTGAATGATGTTACCATCGAGAACAAATACCTGTTGCCCAAAATTGAAGACCTGTTTGACCAGCTGAATGTGACTAGAATATTCTTGAAGATCGACCTTCGCACTGGTTATCACCAATTGAAGGTTCGTGATACAGATATTCCCAAGACCGCTTTCACCACTCGTTACGGGTTGTATGAGTACACTGTAATGTATTTTGGTCTAACCAATGCCCCTGCTTATTTCATTAATCTTATGAACAAGGTGTTCATGGATTATTTGGACAAGTTTGTCGTAGTGTTTATCGACGACATTCTTATTTATTACAAGAGTGAGGAAGAAAACAAAGAACATCTCAGAATTGTGCTCGGAATACTTCGTGAGCATCAACTATATGCTAAGTTCAGTAAGTGCCAATTCTGGATGAAGGAAGTCGTATTTCTTGGACATGTGGTATCTAAAGGAGGGATTTATGTTGAGCCTACACTGGTTCAGTCTATGGTGAAGTGTAATGCTCCGACCAATCCTACTGAAGTCAGATCATTTCTGGGTTTAGCGGGATATTACCGCAAGTTTGTTCAAGGATTTTTTAGCATTGCCAGACCACTCACTCAGTTGCTCAAGAAGGATAGTAAGTTCGTATGGACGGACAAGTGTGAAGAGAGTTTCCAAGAGTTGAAGGATCGACTGGTGTCTACGCCGGTACTCATTATGTCGGACGTCACCAAGAGTTTCAATGTGTATTATGTTGCTTCTACGCTTGTTCTTGGAAGTGTTCTCATGCAAGAAGGGAAGGTTATATCATATATCTCACGTCAGTTGATACCTCATGAGTTGAACTACCCCACACATGACTTAGAGCTTGCCGCAGTTGTACATGCCCTCAGGGCATGGCAACACTTTATTATTGGGAAAAGATGTGAAATATACATAGATCATAAGAGTTTGAAGTACATATTTACTCAGCGTAAACTCAATATGAGGCAACGCCGTTGGATTGAGCTCATCAAAGATTATGATCTAAGTATCCACTATCACCCTAGGAAGGTAAATGTTGTAGCTGATGCTCTTAGTCGAGAACCAGCCTCTCTAAATGCTATGATCCAAATTAGGCAACCTGAGTTGTTGAAATAACTTGACCAGCTTGGTATTGAAGTGGTCAGCTATGGTATGTTGGATGACATGGATGTTAAGCCACTCTCGTTGACCAGATCAAAGAAGCACAAAAGGGTCAGAAGAGTATCGATATGATTAAGGCCCGTTTAGATAAGGAAAAAGTTGTCGGCTTTACCGTTGATTCTGTAGGAGTCTTGTGGTACGAAGGCCGTATTTGCGTTCCTGCCGAATCAGAGTTAAAGCATACTATCATGAACGAGGCTCATGAGACTCTGTACTCTATTCACCCTTCAGGAACCAAAATGTACCAAGACTTGAAGGAGAATTTCTTGTGGCATGGAATGAAACGAGACATTGCCTCGTTTATAGCCAAATGTCATATATGTGAGCAGGTAAAATCTGGACACCAGCGTCCCGCTGGATTGCTACAGCCGTTGAAAGTACCTATTTGGAAATGGGATGAAGTTGGGATGGAATTTATCACTGGACTTCCTAGGTCCAGCTGAGGAAATGATTCAATATGGGTTGTCATTGACATGCTCACAAAAGTTGCACACTTTATTCCTGTGAAGACTACATATCGTGGAGACCAGCTTGTTGATCTCTACATTTCTCGGATAGTTAGCCCGCATGGAGTCCCTAGCAGTATTGTGTCAGATCGAGGATCTCGGTTCACATCTCGATTATAGAAGAAGTTACACGAAGCACTGGGAACCAAGTTAGCTTTTAGTACTGCCTATCACCCGCAGACTGATGGACAAACAGAGCATGTGAACCAGATATTGGAAGACATGCTCCGTGCCTATGTTTTGTCCTATGGAGTTAAGTGGGAAGATTGACTGCCGTTTGCGGATTTTTCCTACAACACCAGTTTGAAGCCTTGTATGGACGAAAGTGCCGTACCCCATTGAAATGGACCGAGACTGGTCACAGTCAAGTCTTCCGAGTAGACACTCTACGTGCCGTAGAAGAACAAGTCCAGCTCATTCGTGATCGCCTCAAGGCAGCTCAATCTCGCCAAAAGAGCTATGCTGACACAAAGCGCCGCAACGTCTCTTTTAGTATTGGAGATTTCTTGTACCTTCGTGTTACGCCGCTCAAAGGGATGCAGCGTTTCCATGTCAAGGGAAAGCTTACGCCCCGATATATTGGCCCTTTTAAGATAATATCCCGTCGTGGAGAAGTGTCTTATCAGTTCGAATTGCCAGAAGAGTTGTCTGCGTTTCACAATGTCTTTCATGTGTCTTTGCTCCGGAAGTGTCTTCATGTATCTGAGAAAGATCTCACCTACCAAGACGTTGACTTCAGGACCATTGACCTGAATGATGACCTGACTTACCATGATAGACTCCTGCGTGTTCTTGAGGAGAATGTTCGTGCGACCGGAAGGAATGCTTTCAAATTCCTTAAGATTCATTGGACAAATCACTCTGAGGAAGAAGCTAGCTGGGAGCGTGAGGATTATATCGGGAAGGAGTTCCCTGGTTTCCTTAAGGACAAGACCTACGAATCTCGGGGCGAGAATCTTTTAAGGGGGGAAGATCTGTCACACCCCAGATTTTGGAACACTTGTAATGTATCTAAGGAGATAAAATTTTAGATCCAACAAAAACTTTTGTAATATGTTTGTGTGGACAACATATGTATGTGACCATAAGTATCTACGCAATGCAAGCGACCTTTTGTTTGAAATCAAATATCAAATCTTCCTAATGATTACTATTGTTTATGTGATGTTTTCTATATGATGCTTTAATGAATTTTTGTCCTAAGTGTTGGATCAAGGTTGTTTTCAACTTAGCATTATTATTTGGCGTTGTCTGAATCAAGAAAACAAAATGGAATTGGAAAATATGAGTGTTTTCTTTTGGAGTTTCTATTCAAGTTTTTCTCTCAAAAACTAGCCAAGTATTAATTTCTAGCATTTTTTTTCTATATGTTAGAGTAATCAATTTGATGTTTTCTTGGCATATAATTTCTCTATGATATCTGGACTACAAATCTATAAACTTGGTTTTATTTGTGGAGTTGGAAAACAATCATTTGCATGCTTGTTTTTGTGGAAGAAAAATAAGAAAGAAAAACAGGGATTTGGAAAAACAGAGAAAAATAGAAACATGGACTTTTTCCACTTTGTTTTCAAGGCCTTCCACAATTCCAAAAATGTTTTCAAAGGATGTTTCTAAAAGTTCAAATCATGTTTAACAATCTCCAACTTAGAATTCAAAATTTGGAATCCATTCGCTTCTTGAAAATAGAAGGAATTTATTTGATGATTTTATCTGTTTCCACACTTAGAAAAAATTGCTAAGTCCTTTTAACTGAATTTTCTAAACATATATTTTGACAGAAGTTTGAGTGCATGAATTTGATTGTTTTTGTGCATTTTGGACAGTGAGACCTTGCCTAACCTATGGCTATGTTTCTACTAGCATTGGATGCCTTTGGTTCTTTTCTTGTTGGACCAGAGAGGGAGAGAACCGAGAGGGAAAAGAGGGGGACAGAGAGGAGAGAAATAAGGGGGGCAGCCGCGGGCACACTGTGTGCATGCACTGTGGCCACTCCACGCCACCGCCGCGCCTCTCCTACATGCCGTGAGAAGTGCCGCGCCCCCTAACAACCCTAGACAGTCGTTGCACGTTGAGAGCACGCCCGAGAGCACGCGTTCGTGCTCACCGCGGCATGGCCAAGAGAGCGCGCACGACCCCGGCCACGGTGCCGTGCATATAAGACCCCGTCCATGCCACCCACTCGCCACACCACTCCTCACACCCACCGCAACCACCCCGACACGATCCACCGAGCCCGTAAACAACCAGTGAGCGCCACAGGATAGAATTTCTTCGCCGGCCACCGAGCACAACCCGAGAAGGTGGAGGTCGACTATGTCGCTTTCACCGCCCCATTTCTTCTCCGTTGTACTCCCCGTACTCCGTAGATTTCCCTAACCCTCTCCCTGGCTCGATCGCTTGCAGGACAGACGTCGCTGTCGTCGGAGCCGCCGCAGCCGTGCTGCTTCACGCCGTCAATTGGATCCACGTCAACTATCGCCGTTTGCACCCATCCACTGCCCCGAGCGCGTGCGACATCCCCGACTCCTCGCCGCAACCCTACAACACCCCCTAGGTGAGCACATCGGGGCCGTCGATTCTCTGCCCGTGCGTGAGAGAGAGAAAGAGAGGGGAGGAAGAAGAGGGAGTGAGGACCGTAGATCTCGATCTACTGCTCCCTTTGAACGGCCACTTTGCCGCACAACGCGAGCGTGCATGTGTGCGCCTAGGCCCCTTTGCGCGCTAGTTGGGCCGCACTGGTTTTAATCCGGCCCGTGCCCCTGTGAATTATTTCTTTTAGAAAATTCCAAAGAATTTCACCCTATCTTTTAGCCTATTAAAAATAGAAATAAAGGGTTTTATTTCAAACCAAAAATCATGGCATTAGCTTATCATTTTCGAAACCACATACAAGTTGTAGATCTAGATTTTTTGGATTATTTTAGCAATAGTATTTATTTTTCCAGAGACTGTCTGTTAAACCATTTTGAGCATAACTTCAAAAATATGAATCCAAATCCTACAAACTAATTTTTTTTAGTATCCCTGGATGATACTTATCAGGAGCACTTGGCCTCACATCAAGGAGAGTTTCCTATAGAAAATTCCATGCATTTTGGTAAATGTCCAACATGCATTTTGTAAAAAAATTGTAGGATATTTAATGATGATTTTTTATGTGAATCCAACTGGATGAGTTTGTGTATGTTTAGATCTATATAATCCTAGCTTGGTGTAATTTTAAGAGGTCTATATTAATTATGGTGTGCATATCTAGATTTAGCACTTTTTTGTTTATATTAAATCTTGTACAAATAGTTTTGAATAAACGTTTGTGTTTTAGAATTTTGTTTTCTAGCATGTGTTGGTGTTTTACTCTCTGTTATAATGATGTTTTCTTACAGTACTAGCATGTTAGGAAGTTTGGGCTTGTTTGGAAACAAATAGAAATAAGGAATAGTCTAGTATTGTTTTCTAGTAGTTTTATTTAAATAGAAATGTGGGCATTGTATTGTTAGGTTTAGAACCTAGGTTTTTTATGTTGATATGATGAGTCCAGTACAATTTTGGTACTTTTTTAGGATGTTATCACCTCTATTAGTTTGCACTTTAATTTATAGGAAAGCATGAGTAGCTTTTCTTAATTATTCTGCATCCTATTGTTTTCACTAGTATGAGTAGTTGTGTGATGATTGTTTAGTGGAATATAATTTTTCCACAAGTGCAACCAAGGGCATTGTGACCTTTAAATGTCTTGGAGAGCTAGTGGAACACCCACTGGTCCCATTTCATTTTGGTGAGAAATACAATTTCTTCACCATAGGCATATTCCTAGTAGTCTAGTTTTTGCTTATGTGTGTTTTTTAATTGTTGCCTTTGGATTGTGGAGTTATGAAGTGTTTTGTGCATTTCTTGCTGTATGTATTGCTTAATACCATTGTTTTCCTTATCTGGTTCTGATTGTGTGTCGTTATTTCTTTTTACGACGTTAGAAAACGAGGAAGGAAGTGTTGGAGAAGAAGAGGCATATTTCCACTCTTGCTATTTTCAAGAGCAAGACTTGAACCACTACCAAGGCAAGCCATCCGAATGCTTTCTGTTATTACACTTATCATTATCTATCATGCATGTTTTACTTCTGAAATTTTACAAAAATATGGTTAACAAAACTATTTTTGCTGTGGATAATACTACTATTAATATTACTAGTAACTATCACTTTGCCAATAGTCAAACTTGGTGTTACCAAGATCTTAGCCACCATATGGTATATAAATACCACCAACTTTGATAATGTTGAAGCCCCTAACGGGACACTCTAAAATGTGCTTTTGTAAACAAATGCTTCAAGGAAAAACCTTGTTCACCAAAGGAGGTAAAGAGGATTTTTTTTTAAATGATTTACAAAAGAAACATAACCTAGTCTTCGCTGGACAACCAAGACGTACTGCCACTTTACCTCAAAATGGGAAAGAAGCCTATCTAGAAACTTGTTCGTGTTAGTGTATGTTCTATCCCAAATGCTATAGAGAATGTGATTCTCTGAACCGAAGTGTCGCCAGGAGGGAGATACGGGACATGCAACGTGTGGGATTAATTTTCCCTCCGGATGTAACAGTTGAGTTTCCTGTCATAGCTGCGTGTGACATGGTGCCCGGGAGAATAAACCCAGTTGAAGGGATAGTCATATACTAGCTTGACCATAGTGGAAAGTTAGGATCAATTATCTGATGTTCGCATACTGTTGCGAACGGTCCCTGAGTGACTCATGGAAGATGATTTGGATCTTGTGGATTGTGTAAACCTATGCAGAGTAAATCTATTCAGAATAGCCGCGTCCGCGGATATGGACGGTTGAATGGCCATCAGCTAGTATTGTGTTAATTTTTTCAAAAAGGTTGTTTTGGATAAATGACTTGTACCTCTGAGGTACTGGAAGAGGAACTGTGTACCATGGAGGTACTTATGAAGGAAAGCTGGAACGTGTTTTACAAAAAGCACTAGTAGAGAAGTGCCATTCTATTGAATAGCATCTGAGATGCACCACTCTCGAATGGACGAGAACGTGATAAAGGTGAAGTTGGCCAACATAGTGCCGGAGTATTGTGACGTCCTCCCCCCTTTCAACCTCCAGACTGTGACGATGAGGACAACTTGGTCCTTGGAGAGTGCACCACATGGGTGATGAAATGGCCAAAGAGCCAGATTCGTCTGGGGGGGGGGTCTTGATGGAGGGATGATAACCCGGTAGGCTAATGTCAAGGTGTCACCCGGCCCAAAGGAAGTCACGCAAGACCCGGCTCAAGGAAGAGGAGTTTCTAGAAGGCCCAAGAAGGTATGCAGGCCCAGTAACCCGGCTTTCGGGGTTGCTGTTAGGAAACTTAGGGTTTGTGTGTGGTTTCCGGGTAGGATTCCGAGTGTGCCTTGTATAGGAAGCCAGGGAGCCGGGTAAGATATAAGCCGGCTCCTAGGGTTAGAGAAACAGAGCTTCATCAGATATTCGAGTATCTCAGTAATACGAGAGCTGACATTGTAACCCTAGATCGGAGACTCGGCGACTTGATTGCTAGAGCTACCATATCGATTAGTAACATGATTTCCCCTGAGCTAAACCCTCTCCCAAACACCAGAGTCGAATTACCCCAAGATAAGTTACCCCTGGTAACGTCTGCCGTGATTATCCCACGACAGTTGGCGCCCACCGTGGGGCCTACGTCCAAAGGTGTTTACATCACGGGAGAAGCTCAGGAAAGCATGAAGAACCTCGTCATCGACGAGATCTACACCGACCCCGACACTACTAGGAAAATGGCTATAGGAGTGATGATACCCGTGACGCACATACAGTTTGGCGCGTCACGCCTATTACCCGCGGCGCACCACTATTCTGCGCGTCGCGCGTAAAGCAATAGCCGCGGCGCACCAATTGGAAGCTGCGTCGCGCGTATGTGTGGGGCCGGGGTGGCGAGCCTCCGAGGCATACCCGCGACGCACCTCCTGAGAGGTGCGTCACGGCTATGTTGCGTAGCCGCGGCGCACATGACAGACGTGCGTCACGGGTATCGTTTCCACCGATGGCATCTATTGCCGTGACGCACCACTCTTGCGTGCGCCGCGGCTATCCAGCATAGCCGTGACGCGCCGAATATCATGTGCGTCACGAGTATACCTGGAACGAATTTAAGTGGTTTGGGACCACCCCCAACCTCCCATCCACCCATATCTCCACCCCATTTTAGATCTGGTCGCCCCCCACCCCCTCACCACCTCATTTCCCCCATTTTCCCACCATTTAAAACTTATTTAACCTAATTTTTTTGATACATATGTGTGGTGAATCTAGTAAAAATTTGTCTCCACCCCCATCTCTCACTTTATTACCACTTTCCCTTCCATCTTTTCACTTTCTATAGCCACATACAAACATACTCTCTCTCGGTCTCGTGTCGGCAAGATCTATAGTTGGTGAGTTGTTGGAGGGACGATATGTATATGTGTTGTATGTATGTACGTGTGCCGGCGCCGCGTGCGTCGTCGTGATGACAAAAGATTCATATATATGGTTGCATATATACATAAATGCGCAATTGTGTTGCGTATTTTTGATGAAATTTGTGGATGTCTTAAAAATGAGTTGACATGTGTTGCCAAAATGTTGATTCATTTCCATTTCGGCGACCACGCACTCCGAGAATGTCCTATTTTTAGCATAGGTCATGCCGAATTTTTCCGTCGACGACGGCCATGTGCATGCATCATATATCCATATATTACGTAATTTGATTCTAATTAATTTTTCATTTGATCTTTTTTTACTATGTAGGCAACCATGCATATAAGCACAGGCACCGTGGCTAGATTTATGAAACATGCGACGGACGAAATGTTTCGAAATAGCATGACGGAGATAAGATGTCCTTGTCGAAGATGCAAACTGAAACACTTGATCAGATACGATTCTGGTGACTTGGAGTCGCACCTTATCCGTCGTGGTTTTATGGATGGCTACACTCTTTGCCCGTCAAGTGATGAAGATGAAGAGTCGCCCGGACATGATGAAGGACATCATGATCAAGATGAAGGACATGATCATAATCAAGACGAAGGACATCGTGATGAAGATGTCGGCCATGATCATAATCAAGACGAAGGACATCATGATGAAGATGTCGTGACATCGTCGTCGGACTGGGTGCGGGACCCTCATGTCCAAGCTCTGCTTCTCAAGGAGACTAGCAACTCCAGAGCTGCTGCTAGAGAGAAATCGAAGTTGTCGCAACTGGAGATAGACGCCGTTACTCCATTGTATGAAGGATGCGCGAGCGAGGATACCCGTCTGAACGTAACGTTAAGGACCCTCGAGATGAAGACAAAACACCGATGGACCGATGCGAGCTACGATGAGAACATGGCATTCTGGCACGACCGTCTTCCCACGGGGAACAAGTGTCCAACGAGCATCGAGGAGGCGAAAAAAGTCGTGTGCCCTCTGGATTTACCTCACGTGGAATACCATGCTTGCATTAATGACTGCATCATCTATCGGGGCGGACGCGGAGAGAACCATATGCCCGGTGTGCGACGCAACTCGATACAAGACAGGGAAGAAGGCCTCTCCTCGAAAAGTGGTGTGGTACTTTCCGATAACTTCCCGTCTGCAGCGGTATTTCGCAGACCCCACACAGGCGAAGCTCATGCGATGGCACGCGGAAAGGAAGAAGCCAGAAGAGCATGATGGAACCGATCCGGAGAATGATGACACGATGCTGACACACCCCTCAGATGCTAGCCAGTGGAAGGCCCTAGACATCGAATACCCCGAATTCGGCGACGATCCAAGGAACATCAGGTTGTGCATGAGTACGGATGGATTAAATCCTTTTGGCAACCAGAGCAGCACCCATAGCACCTGGCCCGTGTTTGTATGTATATACAACCTACCCCCCTGGTTGTGCTTGAAGAGGAAGTACATACAGATGAGTATGCTTATTCAAGGGCCGAAACAACCAGGTAACGACATCAATCTGTATGTCCAGTTGTTGGAAGAGGAGCTAGCCACGTTATGGGACGAGCCAGCCAATACGTGGGACGCCTATGGAGAAACGTTTTTCCCATTGAGAGCCGCGCTCCTCACGACGGTGCATGACTACCTCGGTTACGGATATGTCGCGGGGCAGGTGGCGCACGGATTCTGTGCATGCGTTAGGTGCATGGATGACACTACGTATCTCCAGCTAGAGAGAAACCCCGGGTCATCGAAAACCGTGTTCTTGGGGCATCGAAGGTGGCTTCGCAAGGATGACCCGTGGAGAAAACGCAAAGATCTGTTCAACAATGAAGTTGAGATGCGAAGAGCCCCACGTCAAAGGAGCGGCGAGGAAATCGACGAGCTGTTGAAGAACTGGAAAGAGTGCCCTGCGCCGGGAAAGAAGCGAAAGGCGCCGGCGCCGTTGGAGGGTGTATGGAAAACAAGGTCTGTTCTCTGGGACCTGAGGTACTGGAAGATTCTCCGCACACCCCACTGCCTTGACCTCATGCATATCACGAAAAACGTGTGCGAGAGTCTGCTTGGCACCCTGCTCAACATGCCGGAGAGGACCAAAGATGGGCCGAAAGCAAGGAACGACTTGAGATTTTTGAATATCAGGGGCGAGCTCCACGGAGGAAAACCGGATGATGATGACGATGACGATGACGATGTGTTAGATGGGACGGAAGGTCGCCGCAAGGGCAAAAAGGCCAAGAAGACGGAATATTACTGTCCCCCTTCGTGCTTCACGCTATGCGAGAAGGAGATCGACCAATTCTTCAAGTGCCTCCTTGGAGTCAAATTTCCTTACGGTTATGCGGGGAAGATAAGCAGATACCTAGACGTACCAAAGCAGAAGTTCAGCGGAATGAAGTCTCACGACTGTCACGTGATGATGACGCAGATACTTCCAGTTGCAATTCGAGGGATAATGGACGAGCACGTCCGCGAAACGCTGTTTGGACTCTGCAACTTTTTTGACGTCATCTCTCGAAAGTCGATTGGCGTGAAGAAACTCGCAAGGCTACAGGAAGAGATCGTGGTGATACTATGCGAGCTTGAGATATACTTCCCGCCAGCATTCTTCGACATTATGGTGCATCTCCTTGTCCATGTCGTGGATGATATCATCCAGCTCGGGCCGCCGTTTTTACACTCCATGATGGCGTTCGAAAGGATGAATGGTTCCATCAAAGGATACGTCCGCAACAGGGCCCGTCCAGACGCAAGCATTGCCAAGGGCTTTCTGACAGAGGAGTGCATCTCTTTCTGCACGAATTTTCTAGACAAAGATGAGAACCCTGGTCTGCCCGTAAACAGGCACTTTGGCAGGCTCGGTGGATGGGGACACCGCGAGGGCCAGCGCGAAATGAATGTCGACTTTCAGGGCCGACGCAACGACTTTGACAGAGCAAACCTAGTCGCGCTACAACATCTAACAGTGGTCGATCCTTGGTTGGAAAAGCACAAATTGCTAATCGCGAAGTATTACAGTGACCGGGGTCAACATAGGACCGAAGCAGAAATAATCAAAGAGCACAACATCCATTTCACACAGTGGTTCAGGGAGAAGATTATGACCGATCAACCGGAGACGCCTTATTCTGAAGAAGAAAAACTCATACTCACATTGTCACAAGGCCCCGCACATAACCTCATGACATATCAGGCATACGATATCAATGGTTACACATTCTACACGGCAAATAAGGACCGGAACTGCGAATACCAGAACTCGGGGGTAACGATGGAATCATTAACAGGTGACGTCAAGGAAAGATACTATGGTAGGATCGACGAGATATGGGAACTCGACTACTGCGGAGAGAAGGTGCCAATGTTCCGTGTCACATGGGCAAAGAGCGTCAGGAAAGAAGGACAATATTTCACCACCATGGTGATACCTGAAGCCAAATCCGGCACGAATGTCACCGCAAAAAATGAGCCATGGGTCTTGGCTAACAAAGTGGACCAATGCTTCTTCATTACTGACCCGACAAGGCAAAAGAAACATCATCGGAATGGATGGAGTAGCCAACGAGCAAGACTTTGACCAGTACGGCGACCCGAAAATAGAAGATGACAATGACGATGGAACGAAATACACAACAAGAAGAAGCAGGACAACGCTACCTACAGGTCGCCCATTCCACCGAAGAAGTCACGGTGTTCCGGGACTGAATTACTCAACCGCGACAAAAAAGGGAAAGAAAATTGTAAAACGCTAACTCTAAGAACAACGATACATGTGTCGTGTGTTTGCATGCATTCGAGGCAGTGATGACAATGTATGATGATGTATTTTATATGTATGCACTAAGATGTGGTGTTTAAATTAGTCAACACATGAATTGAGATTTTATTTTGAAAGTTATATTGATTTATATGAATTTATGTTGATTTATATTGTGTTTTCCAAAACTATTCAAAAAATGGGGTGTGGGGGATTCGAACCCGGGTGCTGGGGCACATCACAGTATCAACCACTGGGCTAACGAAGCAGTTGTGATATTGACAGGCAACACGGCCTTATGAACATATTATGCGAATAAGCGTGGCGCACCGAGCCGCCGTGCGCCACGGTTTAGTAATGCGTGGCGCACGCTTGTGATGTCCGTCGTGGCTACCTAATGCGCGGCGCACTTTATAGCCGTGCGTCACCGCTATCGTATCCGCGGCGCACCTGGCCGCGGTGCGTCACGGCTATAGCTGATATAGATCTAGGGCGCCGGCCCGGCCGTTCCTTCTTCTTCTTCTTCCCTCTTTCTCTCCATCGCGCACCGTCCCCTTGCCCTAGCCACCGCCGCACGCACGCCTCCGCTGCCCTAGCCACCGCCGCACGCACGCCTCCGCTGCGCTAGCCACCGGCGCCCAACGCCCTAGCCCTACTCATCCACCGCCCCTCACATCTGCCCGAGGGGGAGGAGTACAGGAGGAGGGGAGCCGCCCGGGCCGTCTTCGTCGACACCATCGCCCGCGCCGTTGCAGCGAGAGAGGAGGAGGGAGCCGCCTGCGCCGTCTTCATCGACACCATCCAGGACCAAGGCCCCGGCGTGAACAACTACACCGTGCCCCAGGTAAGGCCCCCCCCCTCCTCCCCTCCCTGAATTTTGCTCTCCAATTTTGCTCTGTGCTTCAACTTGACAGGGAAACCGTTGCCCTGTTACTGTCAGGCTGTGGTGATCTCTGGCCATGAACACAGTGCCATCTGATCAGACCTTTCTGCAAAAATGTTTTGACCACCAGATTCACACAGGCAATAGTACCCCATTCTGCACTGCACTGGGACAATTTGTTGACCAAATTCACAGAGGCAAATACTAGAGCAGTAGCTACTAGATATAGCCGTTGCACCAAAATTGCAGAACAATTTACATGGGGTCGTCCACGTCTCGTTTTGTTGATGCACTCTGAACTGCACTTCACGCTGACGCTGCTTGCTCACCTGTTCAATTTCATTCTTGTGGGAGCAGACACCACCTTTTGGCTTCAGTGCGCAAACATCGGACTTGATCCTGATTAGCTTATCCCATCTTCGTTAGTTGGCAATTTGGTGTGTACTCATTCATTTTCAAGGAAACATGTGCTGTAGTGTATCATCTTATGTAGTTCAGCAGATCCGCGCTAAATAATTCTCGAATCCGGTACATGTCGTGCTTATATGTGTACCTTGAACTTAACAATACTTGAAATCCAACATTGCAATAAGAGTAGCATTTCTGTATTCATTCTGAGATGCTGGCCTGGATGATGCGAGTCCATGGGTCGTGGCCAGAAAATCTAATGGCAAGTAGGCTCAATGTGATTTCTCATGGTTTTTCCTTCTGGTTAGTTAGGATGTTGTACCACTAGGAGGATATTGCTGTATAGGATGCTGCTGTTGGATAAAATTCTGCAGATAATAAAAATTGTGATGTTGTGCTGGTACTGCTGTTGTGCTGGTACTGCTTGCTGGTGCTGGTGTTCTGCTGGTTTTCTTTTGTTGGTGCTCGTGCTGGTACTGCTTGCTAGTGCTGATGTTGTGTTGGTGCTGGTGCTGGTACCACTTTTGGTGTTGGTACCACATTTGGTAATCTGTCCGGCCATCGAGCCGTTTAAAACTTTGCAGGGAATTCAATGAGTTGCCTATTTTCGCCGAAATGTTGATTAATTTCCGTTTCGGCGAGAATCAGACACTCTAGTGTTAGAAAATTAGCAAAGGTCATGCCGAAATTTTCCCGTGAATTTAGGACTTAGCCGTTTTCCCGTGATCGAGTAGTATGTCGATTTTTTTGTTTCCTTTAGATTAACCAATAATTTCCCCCTTCAGAACATGGCACACAACGACGAGGCCGGCGGTTCTAAGCCGTTCTGGCAAATCACCGATGAAGAAGATGAGCAATACGACCCGACGGCGGATGCCTGGGCTGACGCGGACACTAGCGGTGGCGAGGAGGATGACGCCACGACTAGTGGCGCCGCCGGTGATACCACTAGTGGCGCCGCCGGCGGAAATGACACCACTGATGCCGGCGGTCAGACAGATGGTGGTAGCAAAGCCAAGAAGAAGAGGACGTCAACGAGAAAACGGAAAGGTAACACTCTCCGCACCTACCGTGAAGAGATCACGGAAATTGATAGCTCTGGGTATCCAGTCGCGCCCGAGGCGGTGGTCAAAGGATTCGGCAACCAAATTGGTTGCATTGTCCGGGACACTGTCAGGATCTTAACTGATGATCTAAGGAAAAAAGAGAATGCACATTATCGGGTTATTCTCTTTAGAAAGCTGCACGGACGATACTTGTACCCGCATCCGCCAGACGAGCCGTTTAAGTACAATAACGACAATCTGGTGGGGAATAAGGTCAACCACTGCGCCATTGGTAAGATGAACACCGCCTTGTCCAACTGGAAACACCGGGTGAAGGTTAAGGTCTTGGACAGCAAAAATAGCTTGGAGGATGTTTTAGCGACTGAGCCGAGAATCACCGAAGCTGAACTCCGGGACTTCAAGGTAATTTGCGAGAGCGAAGTCGCCAAAGCTAACGCTGGTTGGGGCAGAGGATGCGGAAGTTGAACATTGGTACCACAAACTGGGATGCGGCGGTTACAGAGCGGCGATTCCCAATTGGGAGAAGGAGGACGCCAAACGTGCAGAACAGGGCATCCCTGACCCTCTCGCAAAGTACTCGCCGCGGACAAAAAACTTCATCAGGGCCCGGTTTAAATATGACCCGGTAGCTAATGAGTATACTACCGATGATGAGAAGGTGAAGGCGTTGTATGACAACTTGGTAAGTAAATACACCACCCTAGTTAGTTTGCTCTCGACGATCTAGTCGATTGCATTATATTGTACTGGTGGAATTCTAAACGGTTCACGCTAATTGTGCAGAACTTAGAAATCGATAGTGGTCGAACCTCGTCGGACATGCCGAGGCTGCACGGCCCGTGGGACGACACTTTAAATAGGGCGGTGAACGTGACGCAGGGGAAGGAAAAGCACAAAAGGCCGTCAGGTGGCCGAGTTTGTGGCCTGGGCACGACGACGAAGCTCAGAGTACTTCAAGGAGCCCAGGGAGGCGAGAAGGAATAGAAAGAGGACCATCGAAGATATCCAAACGTGACGAAGCCCGCGATCGCGAGATTGCAGACCTCAAGGCCAAAGTTGCTGATATTCCTAATATTGTCAAAACAGCTTTGGCAGAACAAATGGGCAACGTTTTGCCTACCATCTACGATACGGTTACTCGATGGAATGACGGAGGTCGAGTGGGGCCGTGCCCGGTGCCTAGCATGCAGGGAAGCAACTCAAGAGACTTGTCCAGAGTCTCGCCGGCCAACGCCACGATGGCGGACCCACTGGTGACTCCGCCCGCCTACACCACGGCGCCGATAGTGACTCTGCCCGCCTCTACCCACCTGACCATCCGTTGCACGCCCACAGTGGGCGGTCCTCCGCCGAATGAAGAGCGTGCACCAACGAACAACCGCCGCCTGGCCATCGGTTGCACGCCCGCCGCCGATACTCCCTCGCCAGTCAACAGTAGCACGCCCGCCGCCGTCGTTGGCCCCTCGCCACTAGAGGAGCTCGACGCCCTCGCCAGCCAGGTAAATAGTTAAGCGTTGGAGCGTCGATCTTCCTTTGCCTTAGACTGGCCTCTCTGACGCCCTGCATGTTTTCCGCAGAACGACGACGTTCCATGCACTCTCTTACACACAGTGGACGGCGTGTTGAAGGATGTTGCTGTGGGTATGATCGTTCAACCTTCAACCCGCAGGTTCCACAACAGGCCGATGCGCGAAGACGTATATAGAGTTCGAGTGCTTCGGGTGCTGGCGGGCTACGACGACTTGTTGCCTCCCATTCAACCCTACCAAGAAGAAGATGACCCCGATACCCTGACGCTGCTCCAGTGCATGCCTTGGAACATGGAATGGCCGAAGAGCCAGATTCGCCTGGGGAAGAGGGGCGCCACCCCGCGGACATCGCCTCTAGAACTACCGGCGCGAGCCACCACCTCGAAGACAACCCCTCTAGAAGCTCCGGAGCGGAGCCATGGCAAGACCGTCGCCGCGCCGTCGCCTACCCGTGACATGGAGATGGCACAAGACCAGGAGAATGACCTTGATCTTGATGCCATGGATTTCATCGCCGATGACTTTGATGGCGGAGATTACGTTGCTCCTCCTCCAGAAGAACCCTACCATAGCACGGAGGCTCGTGGTGAGGCTCCTCCTGCGGATAAATCGAATTGCAAGCGTCTCTTCGGTTCTCAGGAAGACACGGCTCCAGATGTCGGCCCCTGCACCGAGACTCAGAAAAGTGCGAAGGGAGGAGTTATTTTCAGCCCTAGCACAATCCGTAAGGCGGCTAATGAGGAGATTGAGAAGGAGGTCATTCCGAAAGCGACGAAGGCGCGGAAAAGAGGACCTAGATCCAAGGCCGCAAAGTCCGCGAGCCAGCCTGCTAAGATGCCGCTCCGTGTTCATGACGGCCCACCTACATCGAAGCATACGAAGATGCATGTGATTGGTCAGCCTATGCTTAGCCAGAGCAAGCTCAAGGCCGCAAGTGGGGATATGCGGAGTTTGCATGACAGCATTCTTTTTCTTGAAACGCGCCTTGTTGAAAGCAAGGATCCATCATACCCGGTTTTCGTTGCCATGGTGCCAAAGGACTTGGGCTTCGTCGAATCAACCGGCGCGGATAGGATCATACTGCGGTTTTCGGACATCTTTGATATGTTCCATAGCAATCCGCTGCACTACTCCATGGTCCGCCTATACTCGCTCAGTCTGGCGGTGCAAGTTTGCAGGGATAGTACACCGGGCATCGCGATAGCGGACCCCTTCTACATGCGACACGACGTGTTGTGCTCCGTTGGCAACCAGGCAGTCGCGTCGACATATCTTCGGGACTTCATGCTGGCGAACCAGACCAAGGATTACATCCTCATGCCTTACTTTGCCGGGTAAGTCAATATTCTTAGCCGAATCGAAAGGGATTTTCTTTAGATTTTCATCGCTCCTTTCCAACACTTTGTTGTTTGGATTGTTCCGCGCAGATATACACAATGCACACTCATTTGCATTTGTATCAGTCATTCGCATGCGACGTATCTCGACTCAGGGAGTGCGGTGAAGAAAGACTACTCCATGGTGAAGAAAGTCTTGGATAATGCTCTCACCGGCTACCACGCAAGGGGGGGCATAATCACTAGGGAGAAGGTCGTTCAGGGCGCTCGGGTGTTCACCCACACGACGAATTTCGCGTGCGTCAAGCAGCCGGCAGGCAGTAATCGAGACACCTACTATGTCCTCCATCATATGCGGGCGTACGTACGGGATCAACAGTTCCTTACCCTGCCTAGTCAAGTCCAACAATGGGCCTCCCGCTTGTCGATGGTCGGCGATGACAAGGTTAGAGAAGAGATATATGATATCCAGAAGTGCTTCGCCACGAAAATCGTTCATGAAGTGGTGAACAAGAGTGGGACATTTTACTGTCGGTTCAACATGCCGAACCGCGACATAGATACCTACCTAGAAACTGTCTGTGACGACAGGCCCTTCATCACTCAGGAGGGATGTCCCGTTGTAATCCCTGGGAGGATGAGTCAGAAGGAGTGAGAACTATTGTAAGGCTTGCTACATTTTCGGAAATTAGTCGAACTCAATCGTTAGGGTTATGAATCGTCCATCGTGTAACAGATGCTTTATTATGTCAATGCTTAATTATCTTTCTTTTCATTATTGCGGTCTTACTTGTGATGGTCGTTCGATCTTTTGAATAAGTAAATGCCGATGATTAAAAGAGTTGGTTCACACTAAGATGGCCCAGGTGGTCAGCTGCGCCTTGTGATTTTCACAAAGTTAGGATCTTGTGCATCCCACTTGGCGCAGCTGCACCACTTGTCGGCCGCTTGTATGTGTCCATCCTAAATATGAGGCACACATCGTTACGGTTATGAATCGTACATCGCTTGATTATCTTGGTGGGAATAAATAAATGCCGATGATTACAAGAGTTGGTTCACACTAAGATGGCCTTGGTGGTCTGGTGCGCCTTGTGATTTTCACAAAGTTAGGATCTTGTGCATCCCACTTGGCGCACCAGTTCCATCAAGGCCGCTTGTATGTGTCCACCCTAAATATGAGGCACACATCGTTACGGATATAAATCGTACATGGCTTGATTATCTTACTTTTTATTATTGCAGTTTTACTTTGTGATGTTCGTTTGATCTTTTGTGTTTGTGATTGTGTTTAAAAGATGATCATCTTGTTCCTTTGTGTTTAACTTTCATCTTATTTATGTCATATTTCTCCACTTACTACTATTGCAGACATGTTTGAAACTATTGTTTTTGTTTTTCTTTCTTGTCATTACAGATGCCGAGGTGCTACGTGGTGTTTAGAGGCAGGGTTCCAGGAGTCTACGATCACTGGGAATACTGCTTCGAGCAGGTGAACAAGTTCAAAGGGAATGCCTACAAATCCTACAACACAAGAGTGGCGGCGGAAGCTAGGTGGTTCATCCATCTCGAGGAGGAACAGAAGAAGATCAAGAAGAACAACAACAAGTGGATGAAGACCATCGCAGCCGCTCTTGTCGCCGTCGCCTCGCTCGTCATGCTATGGTTCCTAGCTAGATGATTAGGTTATCGGCGACTAGATAGGTCACTTGTCCCGATGATGAAGCATCATCAATCGATGTAATCGGTCCCGATGATTAACCGTGTGATGTAGGTCACTTGTATCTATTTGACTATGATAAACACTTTGTATTCATAATCAACGGTTTGATGCTATTACGAATTCTAAGCAGTATGATCAACTATGATATATAACTTGTTTGTCAAAGAACTGTTTTGATACATTTTGTCTACTGAGATTCCTCTGTATTTGAGCTGTATATACCTGTATAAATACGGTACTGCGTATTTTTAAAAATACAATACTATAGCCGTGACGCACCAAAAAGGGTACCCGTGACGCACCTGGGAGTATAGCCGTGACGCGCCGATGTGGGGACCCGTGGCGCATCAGCGCACTTAGCCGTGGAGGCATTACCTTACCCGTGACGCACCTGTGTTGATAACCGTGGCGCACCTACATAAATAGGCGTGACGCGCCAGGAAGTAGCCGCGGCGCACCTTGCCGGTGCGTCACGGGTATAGATAGGCGCGGCGCTAAACCCATAGGCGCGGCGTGCTAGCCGTGACGCGCCCCGGTGCGTCACGGATAGGCAAAAAGGTGCGTCACGGCTAAGCTTTTCCCTAGTAGTGCGAAGGAGAGAAGATGGTAGACGACTTTGGCTGGGGGCCAGAGTCGGATCTGCTAGAAGCCGGATCTGTCGTCACGATCGGCCGGGTCAACGTCTTCGTCGGCATGGTACGTACGTCCGGTTCAATTCCTGACGATATTGAGTATGATTCCGTGTCACGAGGAGCGACCTGCGTTCAGTCGGACGTGGAAGAATCGGTCGGGACAGTCGATCCGGTAGAAGAACCCCCCACGAAGAGGGAACATCCGGAGGAGCCGGTATGGACCCCGCGTGGCCGGGTCATGAGAGAAGATGACACCGAGTCTATCCTGCACTTGCTGGAAGATCGGTACGAGGACGATAGTTGTGATGAGGAATAATACGAATCTTCACCAGGCATCGCGCGCCAGATCCCGGTCTACACGGCCCCTACAACCAATCTCAATCAGGGGGACGTGACTACGGCCGCGGTCGGAGCGGCGTGGGCGCTGGCCCAGCAGTAAAATCCGGGTGATGGAAACCCGATTGTAGCCCGGGTCGATGGAGAATCGGCTTCAGTCACCAGCCAGACTGCCGAGAGCGAGTTGCGGAGAAACATGTTTGGGTTCATGGCGAACAGAACGCCAGGAGCAGGGCCTTCAAATCCGCGAAATCCGGCTCTGTTCAACAATAACTTGATCTTGGATCCTACAGTACTAGCAACGGTGATAACCCCAGAAAATGCGGCGGCACGCTCCGCGGGTCTGGATGTGGCCCGCCGCGCATTGGATCAACAAAGGAGAGATGTGGAAGCTGAAAAACAAGGGATAGCTGCGCGCCAGCGCGAGCTGGAAGAGATGGAGAACCGGCTCCAAGTTCAATCGACCAGGATGCACAATCAGAGATACCAGTCAAGATTACCGGCTACAGGTAAAACTATACACCCGGCCGCACTGTTCATTACACCTCAGGATCAACCAATTCCGGATGTGAATCAGGAAACCGGACATCAGCCTGCAACTTTGGGAGGACAGCCGGCAAACGTACAAGCCGGGTTACCCACGTTGCAAACAGGAATCATAACTGTCAATGCAGCGCCACCACCACCACCGCCACGATTTCATACTCCACCAGGTCACTTCAATAACCCCATGGATAACGTGTATGCGGCAACGTTGGCACTTGATCGCATCCCCGTAGGAGAGTCACCCCACGCAGCGGAGACCCGACGGGCAATAGATTTGCTGCGCACAGCGATAGTTCAGCAGGCTAATTACCCGGACAACAGGAGTGGAATGCACGGAACACCATATGTGAGCCGGCAGAACAGAAATACCGGCAATATCCAGTCGAGTTCGGCGCGGCGGAGGGCAGAGCAACAGCAAATGCCGCCTCCTCCCCGTAGGCCGGCAACTCCTGCTGTATCAGCGGCGCATGCCATTGTGGACAGTTCCCGAGCCAGGCGAGCAGCGGCCGGATCTGCGGTACGGGGACCGGTAGCGGTTGCACCTCCCGCCGTACCCGCTGCGGCGTCACACGTTTCCCGAGTGATGTCAGTACCGACAAACCTTGCCGGGCCTAAATGTTTGTCGGATACTATCTGGGCTGAGCCTTACCCGGATAAGTTCAAGGAGCCGGGTAAGGTGGTTAATTATGAGCCGACCATCGATCCAGAAACCTGGTTGAGCAGCTATGAGATGGCCATGTCAATCCGCAACGCATCTGAGAATCTTCAAGCCAAATTCATGTACCTGATGATGTCAGAAGGAGCAGCCAAGTTGTGGTTCAATAATCTCCCCGAAAAATCCGTCAATTCATGGGGCGAGTTGAAAACTGCCTTTATCAAGCACTTTCACGGAACATGCAGGAAGTTGTTTACGATTGATGATTTAGAGCGATGTGTTCAGAAGAAAGGAGAGTCAGGACGCAGTTGGGTGCGTCGGGTTATGGAAATTCTCCACTCGTCTACTGATATCCAACCAAAGGATGCGTTACAAGCTATGGCAAAACATGCAAATACACACCCTTAGTGCAAAAACTGACACGCATGAAGTCTAGCTGTCACGCTTCAGATGTTACAATGGGAGAGTTGATGGACACATGCAACAAGCATGCCGCCACAGATACCACAGAAGAGGATGTTGATGATAAGAAAGCAAAGGCCAACGCGGGTAATGGTGGAAAACCCGACAATGGAGCTGCACCGAGTAATAATGGAGGAAATAATGGAAACAACCAGCACAAGCGCCCATATGAAGGAAACTCCGAGTTTGTCGCCAGTACAGAAGCCGGGTTTGCAAGACCTAGATCTGAGGGAAATTTCAACGGAGGAAACTTCAATGGAGGAAATTACCAAGGACCACCAAGGCCGGCTAACCATATAAAGGCCTTCAGGATGCCTTGTCCGCGTCATAGCAGGAACGGTAGGCCGGCTAATCATTCACTGGAGCAGTGCGTAGACTTACAGAGATGGAAGAACGAAGAAATACAGAAAGCAATGCGAGGTGCAGGCCGGGGAGCAGGACCGGGTCCGGGTGGAAGCCCGGGCAATGGCCCACCCCCGGCTGGCAACCCAGGAGGTGGTAATCTGGGTAACAACCAAGGAGGCGCTGGAGGTTTCCAAGCCAACCCCAAGCAGCTAGGGCAGTATCATGTCCATACTACGGGAACTTCCAATAAAGATAGAAAGATACTCAAAAGAGCAGTAAACTCGATTTCTTTGGCAGTTCCGAGATACTTGAGATGGTCACACCAAGAGGTGACATGGAGCAGGAGGGATCACCCGGAAACCATAGAACATCCGGGTGTGCTGGCTTTGGTAGTGGCACCACAAGTTAATGGTTATGAGTTGAAAAAGGTTCTGATGGACGGTGGAAATAGCATCAATATCTTATATTGGGAAACTTTCCTACACATGGGGCTCAAGGAGTCTTAGTTGCAGAAAAGTTCTACAGTTTTTCATGGGATCGTGCCGGGTCACTCAGCATGCCCAGAGGGAAAAATCACTTTAGAAGTTGCTTTTGGAGAATCGAAGGACAATTTCCGAGTGGAGTGGCTCACGTTCGAGGTGGTAAAATTGCGCAGTCCTTATCACGCGCTGTTCGGAAGGCCGTGTTATGTGTACCTACAGCTAAAAATCCCGGGTCCCAAGCGAACAATTACTATACACGGCAACCGGGTTATAGCAGCCGAGTGCGATGGGGGAGACGCGGCAATGGCAGAACAGGCGTGCAGAAAGGAAGAGCTCAAATATTACCGGTCTCAGGTAGACCCGGATGATAGAACAGCGTTGAAAAGACCGAATACGGAAGATGAAAGAGCAAAATTCAAAGCAGCATAGGACACAAAGATGGTGGCTTTCGTCGAGGGCGATCCCTCCAAGCAATTTGCTATAGGATCTAACTTGGATAGTAAGCAGGAAGAAGCACTTATCGAGTTTATTCGTGGAAATCAGGATGTTTTCGCTTGGACACCCAGTGAAATGCCGGGTATCCCAACCGAGTTAGCTGAGCATAGTTTGCATGTTGATCCCAAGTCCCGGCCTGTGAAGCAGGGCCTGAGAAAAATGAACGAGGAAAGAAGAAAGGCTATAGGAGAGGAGATAGCTCGGCTCCTTGCAGCCGGCTTTATCATGGAGGTTTTTCACCCGGATTGGTTGGCAAATCCGGTTCTGGTGATGAAGAAAAACAACGAGTGGAGGATGTGCATAGATTACACGAGTCTCAACAAACATTGCCCAAAGGATCCGTTTGCCCTTCCAAGGATAGATCAGATTATAGACGCAGTGGCTGGAAGTGATCTATTGTGTTTCCTGGATGCTTATTTCAAGTATCACCAGATCAAGCTCAAAAAGGAGGACTGGGAGAAAATATCGTTCATAACCCCCTTTGGAGCTTTCTGTTACAAAACCATGACTTTTGGGTTAAAGAACGTTGGCGCAACATACCAAAGGTGCATACCAAAGAAGAATGTTGATGATGTGGTGATTAAAACCAGGAAGGCAGAAACATTCATTGAGGACCTAAAGGAAACATTCAGGAATTTGAGAAGGTATCAGATGAAGCTTAACCCCACAAAGTGTGTGTTTGGAGTGCCAGGAGGAAAGTTACTCGGCTTTATTGTTTCTGAGAGAGGAATTGAGGCAAACCCGGATAAGATCAAAGCTATTCAGAACCTGAAAAAGCCGGAAGGCCTGAAGCATGTTCAAAAGCTTACAGGGTGTGTAGCAGCGCTAAGCCGGTTTATATCCAGGCTTGGAGAGAAGGCAATACCTTTATACCGGCTCTTGAGGAAAACCGACAAATTCATTTGGGATCAAGAGGCGGACGAGGCGTTCGAGGCTCTGAAAAAGCAGTTATCTGAGGCACCAATTCTGGCGGCACCGGGTCCTAAAGAGCCCATGTTGCTATACGTTGCGGCCGGGCCCCGGGCGGTTAGTGCTGTGGTTGTTGTCGAGCGCAAAGAGGATGGAAAAGACCACCCGGTGCAAAGGCCGGTTTATTATGTGAGTGATTACTATCGGAAGCAAAGCAACGTTACCCACATTGGCAAAAACTAGTTTTCGGGGTCTTCATGGCCAGCCGGAAATTGAAACCATATTTTCAGGAACACCCCATAACAGTGGTTAGATCTATACCAATGGCAGATATTATCAGAAATTCAGATGCGACAGGTAGAATAGCCAAGTGGGCCATCGAGATGGGAGATTATCACATCAGCTATGAGCCCAGTTCTGCAATCAAATCCCAAGCTTTAGCTGATTTTATCAATGATTGGACTCACACAAGCATGCCTGTAATGATGCCAAGTTCGGAGTCTTGGGTGATGCACTTTGATGGTTCTAAGCAGTATGAGGGATCAGGAGCTGGGGTGGTACTCACCTCACCCAAAGGAGACAAATTGAGCTACGTGCTGCAGATTCACTTTGATTGCTCCAACAATGTGGCCGAGTATGAGGCATTGTTACATGGATTGAGAATAGCAAAGGAGATGAACATTAGGCGAATAAGGTGCTACGGAGACTCGGATCTTGTGGTACAGCAGGTCTCAGGAACTTGGGACAGAAAAGATGCAACAATGGCAGCATATCGCCGAGAGGTGGACAGGGTTGCCGGGTCTTTTTCCGGGTATGAGGTGGAGCATATTGACAGGCGAAAGAACGAGGCTGCAGATGCGCTCGCAAGACTCGGCTCGCGCAGAGAGCCGGTTCCACCCAACGTTTTCCTGGACGAGTTATGGCGGCCATCTGTTAAAACCGAGTCTGAGGAAGAGGTGGCTAACCAAGACCAAGATTTGGAGCTCGTGGCCACAGTACGTGCTATTCCCGAGTGGACAGAGCCGTTTTTGGCCTACCTATCACGAGGCGTGTTACCACCACAAGAAGTTTTAGCAAGGCAAATTCTGAGACGAGCAAAGGGCTATTCTATTATCAATGGAGAGTTGTACAAAAGAAGTGCAGCAGGAGTCTTTTTGCGCTGTGTAGCACCAGAAGAAGGCCGGCAAATTTTGAAGGAGATCCACGAAGGTGATTGTGGGCATCATGCCTCCACAAGATCCCTTGTGGCCAAAGCATATCGACACGGTTTCTTTTGGCTCACAGCCTTAGCAGACGCGGAGTGCTTGGTGGAAAGGTGTGATGGATGTCAAAGGTACGCTCGCCAAATCCATGTGCCGGCTATGGAGTTGCAAACAATCCCACTGACCTGGCCGTTTGCTGTTTGGGGTATGGATATGGTGGGCCCCTTCCACATGTCACCGTGCAAAAATACTCATCTTTTGGTAGCTATTGATAAGTTTACCAAGTGGGTTGAAGTTATGCCAGTTACCAATTGCGAAGCAATCACAGCAGTCAAGTTCCTGAAAAGGATCATCTACAGGTTTGGATACCCTCACACATAATAACAGACAATGGAACCAACATGTCCTTAGGCGAGATGGAGAAATTCTGCGGGAACAATGGTATCCGGCTTGACATAGCCTCGGTAGCCCATCCACAAGCTAATGGACAGGTGGAAAGGGCAAATCAGGAGTTACTTCGTGGGTTAAAACCACGGCTGCGAGTCCCGTGCATCAGGGCTGCTGGAGCATGGGTTGAAGAGCTACCATCAGTAGTTTGGGGAATTAACACTACACCTAACAGATCTACTCAGATGACCCCGTTTTTCATGGTTTATGGTGCGGAGGCAGTATTGCCGAGTGACATTATCCATGACTCGCCATGAGTGTCGGCTTACGTTGAGGTGGAGAACAAGAAGACCCGGTAGGATGTCGTGGATATGCTAGAAGAACACAGAGAGCAAGCCTTGGAGAGATCAACCATATATCAGCAGGATTTGAGGAGATACCACAGTCGGCGAGTCAAAACCCGGGTCTTCCAGGAAGGGGACCTGGTATTGCGCTTGGTACAATCAAAGGAGGGAAAGCACAAGTTGTCTCCACCATGGGAAGGACCATTTATCATAAGCCGGAATCTGCATAATGGATCATATCACTTGGTAGATGCAAGGGAAAAGTCGGATACCGTCAATGACACAGCCCACACCACTTCATCTATGCAAGAGAGGGAAAGACCATGGAACGTGGCTCAGCTACATCCCTACTACACTTAGCATAGGCTATGTTTACAAAGTTGAATTACACGATGTAACAGGCAGCAGGTTTCAGACGCACTATTTTCCTATCCAGGGTACCTAAGGGGACTGGAGGGTTTTTAATGAGGCGGCCTGCTGACCTAACTTTTCTCATATAAATAAAGAGATGGTTAAACTATTAAATTGCTTCTTTCTTATTTATTTCTGTTAAGTTTAGATTTTTTCTGTTTTTATTTTCTGTTTTCTATTTCATCAGGTAAGTATTACTTATTTGTTTTATAGTATACCAGTTCCATATTTCTTCTAAGATTGCATATATAGGTCTTGGGGCTGATTGCTTGAATAGCACATTTGCAAAATCAAAGACCAGGCCACGATGCCATTAAAGTTATAAGGACCGATTACTTGTAAGAAGTACGGTTACAATCTTATAACCGGACAATAGAGCCAAATTTTCTTGATTTCTCTTGTTTAAGCTTGATGTGACTCGCAACAATGTGGCATGCTTTGCTAACGTGTAATCACAATCAGTCATGATGCCCAATGGGACTTGCATGACCCTGTATTTACAAAGTTATAGCATCATTGAATACCCACGCGAAAGCCGGCTTACAACAAAGAGGATCAAAAGGGTCATCCAAACCACAGGTCATGCAGAGTACAAAATTAATAGCCGGAAACTCACAAATATTAGGCTTAACCTCAAATCCACGTGAGTAACTCTATGTTTTGAGCCTAAGCTAAAACAATTTGTCTTCCTGAAAACTACAAATCCCTAGACTCGGAAATTCAGGCCTTGGGGACTTGGGAATTTGAGAAAAAGCAACAAATTGTTTAGCTGTTAAGCTTAAAAACCCAAAAATCCGTGTCTTGGGGACTTGGGGACTTAGGAAATAAATTCCACTTGTGAAAACCAACGAGACCCGGAAACCGAGTCTCACAAAAGGAAAAAAGAGCGAAAATAAGAAAAACAGCAACAAAGTTCAAGGCTAAGGAATAACATATCACGATGAGGGGCCAGAAGGGCCACCAAAAGCTATTAAAGTTTAAACATATTACAAACCAAGGAAATTGTATCGAAAAGTGCACAGGCGCACTATTAAAAGAATAATTGTTTTAGGCATATTACAAAATGCCCATTGGCCGAATAAGTGTTTGAGGCGATAAAAGTGAAACCTTACTCGGCGTCTTTGGCCGAGTCATCGACATTTTCCTTGGCGGCCGAGTTTTTGACTTGCTCGCGGTGGTTGTCCCAGCTCCTGCGTCCGGGTCAGCAGCAGTGTCGGTGCGAGCCGGAGGAGGGACAGCCGGCGTAGAGGTGGAAGGCACAGTATCGGCCTCAGCTTTCTTCTTGGCAGCTTCCTCTTTCTTCTTCGCAGCTTCCGCCTTCCACCGTTCCAGCATGTCAAAGGGCTTGGGCAGATCAGATTGAATTGGCTTGTCTTCGGCATCGTAAGGTGGATTGATCTTGCTTAAGTCCAGATTGTCGGCGATCAAGCTCGCCGAGTGACGCACATCAGTATGAATGGCCTTGTAATTCTTACCGGTGAACTTGGAGCCGTCGTTGTTGAACTCGGGAAACCCGCCCACGAGCTTTGCCGGCTCAAGCCTGGGAAAATAGGCCTTGGCCAGAGCAAGCCCGCGGGTTACCCCAATCCGGCACGACGAACGCTTCCAGTGGTCGATCCACTCGGGGATGGTAGAACATGCGTCAAGCAAAGAGTCCAAACCACAATACCCCCTACCCGGCCACTTCACAGCCTCCAAAATCCACTTGGTGCCGATAGTAAGTTGCCGGATCACGGCGCTCAGGGTCTTCAGCTATTCAATGTCATCTTCATCTAGGGCCTTTTCACCCGGACCTGCACAATAACAGCAAAAGTTAAGGCACTAAAATCCGGATGATAAAAGTTACGGAATGAGAAATCCGGGTTATAATTAGAAAAGTCGGAAATTCTTACCAAGCAGAGTGCGGTAAGTATCGGCAATCTGGGCCGAAATCTTCTTCAGTTCACCCTCAGCAGTTTGGGACCTTTTCTTGTACTTTTTCACATCCTTCTCAAGACTCTTCACATCAGACTCAAGATCTTCACGTAACTTGGTCTCGACCTCAAGGAGCTCGTTGGTCTTTGCCAACACCTCCTCAGACTGGGTCACATAGGCCTGTGAAAAAAAATAAAGGACAAGTTAGTCGGACAAAAGATGTATCCGGGTAAGGTAAATCATAGAGTTATAAAAGTACCAAGGAAACTATGCATAGTTCACTCGGAACTTGGGGACTATGTGAATATACAAGCAATACTGGTTAATTTACCTAGTGCTTAGCCGCCATGGCTTCCAGAATCCCCTTTTCATCAGTCTTCAAGGTGAAGAGAGCACCTAGCATTTCTTCAAAGCTCAGATCGTCGAGTCTCGGCCTGGAGGAGCTGGGGCCCTGAGTACCCGGAGGTGGAGTTCTTTCCTGCTTGGGGGAGGATACCCGGGTCGCCTGGTTGTTAGGAGTGGGATCACCCCTCCGCGTCCCCAGGATCTCGACATCCTCATTCCCGGGTGTGTGAGTTGGCAGGGGAAACTCGGCTTCCTGCTCAGTCGGGTCTACCAGAAAGTCTTCTTCTTCACCGCCAGCCGCGGCCTTCGCAGTATCTTCCGGGTCCTCCATAGCCGGATTATACACGTCCATGTCCTCCGGGTCACTAATCGTGACCTTGGCCCTGAGAAAGAGAAATAGATAGTCAGTGTATGGTGAATCAAAGATATGGAAAAAGTTAGTGTATTGAATAGCAAGAAAAATGACTTACCCGGTGTTCATGACAAAATCCGGTGGGAGATCGTTGCTAGACCAGGAAGAAGCTGATAAAGAGTGGGAAAGTGAGACCCGGATTTGTCCGGCTAGTGGATGATTTGGAGATGGAAATCTTCGAGGAAGGTGGGAAGAATGAGTTTGGGGAATACCGGCTTTGCGAGCGGGGGACGAAGGAATTCCCGGGTGAAGGGGATCGTCACCCGGAGAGTTCCGGGTTACCCTACGCTTGACTGGGGCGGGTTCCTTCAAGCGTGATGAATTGATCAAATGTTGGTTAAGTTCGCACATGTTAGCGTACGAATATGGTTTGGAGGCAATTGAGGCGTAAGGCACCTTGAAGACAACGCCTCGGGTCTTCCTCTTTGCTCCAACCTCGATTTTTGGCTCAGCTTCGCTCTCGTCGGACTGGGTGTCCTCCTTATCTTATAGCCCTGGTAAACATGGCATATTGTCGGAAAAAGGGAAAAAGTTGGCCTAGATAAGATAACCAGACAAGGAAATGAGCGAGACTCGGATATTACCTTCATCAGTATCAGCCGGCTCCTCGTCCTCTTCCAAGTTTTCGGAAGGAGGAGGGGTATCAATCTTCCAGAAAGCGCTATCTTACTGAGATAAAAATACAATGACAAAAGTTAGTGATTGTACCAGAAAGGTATTAGTCGGATAAAGGGTGATAACCGGTTCTTACTGCTGGAGCCGGGTTATCCCGCGTGTACGGGTCCAGGCCGGCTATGTTCCGGATCACCTCCAGTTTCTCGGCCAAGAAGTTTTTCATGATCTTGTTTGCATCCGAGGCCGGGTAATTCCTCAACAAATAGCGAAGAGAATCGGTGACGTGCCCAGAATAGTTGCACATGAGTTTGGGCCGGACACTGTTGGGTTGAACCCGGAAAGTTACCCAAGTTTTGATTAGATTGAGCCCGAGGAGACCGTGGGCCGACAGTACGGCTAGTTTGTGCAGAAGGGGCTGGATAGTTTGCCTCTCGGCCTCAGAAGCGAAGGAGCTGAAACTATAGGATAGATTGAGGAGGTTTTCGGTGAAACCCGGAAGTGGCTTCTCGCCGGCTGAGGAGGTATCCTGGCAGTAGAAATACGTTTTCTGCCAATGTTTGACGCGAGAACTGAGACCCAGAGTCGGCATGAGGGAATTTTTCCTCCTCTGGATGGAGACCCCTCCACAGACTAGGAGGGCTCCATCGCCGCTCTCTCGGCACGGCTTGCATTGAAAAAGTTCAAGGAAAAGAGCTAAATTTGGTGGGATGCATAGGTATGATTCGCACAAAACTATGAAGTGAGTAATGTTGAGCATAGAGTTGGGGCCAATATCAAATACTCGGAGTTTGTAGTGGTCCAGGAGCTCCCGGAAGAAAGGGTGACCCGGGGGGCGGAAACCCCGAATCACATGCTCGACAAAAACTACTACCTCATCGAGACCTGGAGAAGGCCGAGACTCCTCTCCAGGCACCCTCCAGTGGATGTCCTCCCGGGCGGGCAGAACACCCGACTCTGCGAGCTCGTCCAACCTGGCCTTGGTCACGGTCGATCTCGCCCAGTTGGCAGAGATCGATTGACTCGGTTTTGCTTTGCCAGCCGGGTGTTTTCCTTTCAGCTTGGCGCTGGCCTTAGGTGCCATGTGCGTGATCTAAAAAGTAGGAAAATGCAGAGTGTAAATATCGAGAGACCCGGAAACCGTGATTATCCGACTTAGCGAAAAGTACTTGCGGAAAGTTTAGCAGATTGGATCTAATCGAGAACATATGCGGAAAAATTCGCGATTGTAAGTTATAGAGATGTGTTGTGAAGTGCGCAATTGAATCTAAACCAAACGTTGGCCATGGAAAAGGAAAGGTAATGGCGCATTTTACTGGTAAGAAATGGAGGAGCATTTGAGGGTAATCCTAGATCCAATTTGCCCGCGCCAAATCGAGAATTAGATCCAAGAGGTTGAAGAGCTTACCAGTGCGATTAAGATGGAAGCGCGGCGGCGGCGGATGGCCCGAAACGGCGGCGGCTCCTGGAGATCCCCGGCGAGCTGCTCGAGGCGCGGCGGTGGAGGTCGACAGCGGCGTTCTGGGCGCGCGCAGTGGTGAACGAACGGCGGCGGCGCAGCTCCCGCGACGTTCTCGCGACCGGCGGCGTGAACTTGCTGGTCACGGCCTTGGGCTTGAGCTCGCACGCGCAGGTGAGAAGTGGAGAGAGGAGGAAGATGGAGAATGAGCCTTAGATGGGTTACCCCCTGGACACCTATTTATAGGTGCGGGGTGGGAGCGCCCTAGGTCTAGGCGGCAAGACCAAAATTTTCGGAAAAATATCACCCATCCGGATATTTTGGGATCAACATTAAAAATGCCCGTTACGGGATATCCGGAAGAGATTGAAACGGATTACGAGCGCGATATTCGAACTGATTAGCGGATGGTACGAGTCCGGGTCTTGTGTGTTTTCTCGGAGTGTTGACCCGGGAAAACGATGTTTGACTCGGGAAAAACCGGGTTACTATATGGACCTCCTATGGAGCAAGGCCTAGCTGTTATCAAAGCATTTTAACCCGGTGTTTTATGGATTTGAGTGTTTGTTATTTTTGCAGGGAATAGCGTGCGCTTCATGGTTGATCCCGAGAAGCCCAAGCTATTCTGGGGACTACTGATGGAGGGATAATAACCCGGTAGTCTAATGTCAAGGTGTAACCCGGCCCAAAGGAAGTCACGCAAGACCCGGCACAAGGAAGAGGAGTTTCTAGAAGGCCCAAGAAGGAACGCATGCCCAGTAACCCGGCTTTCGGGGTTGCTGTTAGGAAACTTAGGGTTTGTGTGTGGTTTCCGGGTAGGATTCCGAGTGTGCCTTGTATAGGAAGCCGGGGAGCCGGGTAAGATATAAGCCGGCTCCTAGGGTTAGAGAAACAGAGCTTCATCAGATATTCGAGTATCTCAGTAATACGAGAGCTGACATTGTAACCCTAGATCGGAGACTCGGCGACTTGATTGCTAGAGCTACCAGATCGATTAGTAACATGATTTCCCCTAAGCTAAGCCCTCTCCCAAACACCAGAGTCGAATTACCCCAAGATAAGTTACCCCTGGTAACGTCTGCCGTGATTATCCCACGACAGGTCTTGTGATCAAGCGCAACACCGGTGCCACATCCCCTATGGCCCCGCCCAATAAGATCGTCCGGCCCACGAAGCAAAGAGCCCTCCATACAGTACCCAAGGCCGTCGCCCCTCAGAAGGAAACGGCCGTAGTCGTCGCCACCACCACCCAGAAGGAACCGGCGGTCGTTGCCACCACCACAAGGCACCAAGTGTTGTTGGGAAAAATGCCGGAACGACCGGCCAAAACATCATCAAAGGCAGTTGTGCCTCAACCGCCGGCATCACGACCGCCGTCACCACCCAAGGACGTGGACATAGGGCTTGCTGGAGCCGGTGTCGATGATTATCATTACGATGAAAATGTCGACATCAATGCCTACCTCAACACGGGCTGCAGCGAAGATAAGTACATGCCTGCTATGGATCGTGACGATGAAGCCTTTCGCAGTCACGACGATCAACCTAGGCGTGCTGAAATCACGCAGCGCCTGACCTTCCAGCAGGGTACGGTATTCAGCCCCGGCACACTGCATAAGACAGTTGTAGGGTCGCCCCGAGCACCCCCAGCTGCGCCCCCACCAGTACCCCCAGCTCCCGCAGCAGATCAGGCCACCGCCAGCAAGAAGATTAGGAAGAGACCTGCTAAGGTAAAGGGCCAGCCTAGTAAGATCTTGGCCGACGCCGTGGTACGACCCCCTAAGCATGGCTTGACCAGCTTGCATGAAGCTGGCCAACCGATACTGCGTCCGGACGAGATACACGGGGCAACTGGAACAATGCTCACTTTGCAGAACATTATCGTGATGCTAGAGGGCCTCCTTCTTAAAGACGAGTGTCCAAATTACCCGGTGTTCGTGGTCAAGGTGCCAGAGGGCCCGGACTTCGTCCATGAAGACCCCGCGGGACTGTTCTTCATAGCGTACGAGGATATCTTCAATCTTTTTCACTCGAGACGGCTAGACTATAACTTGGTCCGCCTATACGCGCTCAATGCTCAGCTGCAGATCCAGCGAGAGTTACCCTCGTACGTTGTGGTAGCGGATCCCTACTACATGCGTGATAGCCAGTTGGAGGAAGGATCAAGTACACAGACCAAGGCAGTGAAGTACCTCGAGAGCTTCATGTTGAGATAGAGTGAGAAGAGGGACATTCTTTTGCCTGTCTTTCCCGAGTAAGTCTCGCGACCGTCGTAGCTAATGTTTTCTGTCTAGATTTCATCCATTGCTTATCCTTGTTTCAATTGCATGTGTTGAGCAGGGACACATACTGCACACTCATCATGCTTTGCCCAAAGTGGTCATTTGCCCAGTAATTTGACTCGTCGAATACGACGAAGAGGAAAGACTACACCAGAATAAGGGGTGTTCTCGATGAGGCTATCAATGGCTACGCCCAAAATGGAGGCACATTCGAAAAGAAACAAGAATGTATCAGGCCGGCTACTGGCAAATACGGGTTCAAGCACGTGACCGAGTTCCCCTGCATCAAGCAGCCAGCTTGGAGCACGAAGGAGGCCTTCTATGCCCTCCATCACCTCAAAGGGATTGTCCGCGATGTAAATAATATTAATCATCCTTCTAAACTCCGAGACTGGTCCAACAAAATGGCGGGGGAAATCTCACAGGAAGATCTTATGCAAGATTTTCATCGCATCAAAGTCAAGTTGTCGGAGATAATCATTGAAGATGTCAACAAAAAGGGGGGGGGTCCTTAAACAATCCCATAGGGTTATGTCAGAGGGATATCCAGGAATGCCTAGAGCGGCAGGCTGATCGTAGGTCGTGGATGACGAAAGACTTATATAAGCCGTTTCCGGCGCCGCGGAAGAGGTCTCACTGATCGAGGTGTGCCTAGCTACTATTAGTTTGTTTAACAAGTTTGTTTAACAAAATTTGCTTAATTAGCTCTAAACTTAGGCCTAGCTTTATGCTTAGTTAGCTTGAACTTGCGTGATATCGATGTTGTATATCTTTGATGTTTATTTTTGTTTCCTTAGTTGGTTTTGGTGAACATATATGCCTTAGTTGTTTTTTGCATTACTTACTAATATGCTTTGTGTCTATCTATATAGATGACGTACTACGTGGTGTTCGAGGGTCGGGTTCCAGGAGTCTATAACGAGTGGAAGGACTGTAAAGCACAGGTGGACAAGTTCAGCGACAACTGCTATAAAGGATACGAGACTAGACACGAGGCGATTGCGAAGTGGAGGGACCACCAGTCAAAACAGAAGAACAAGATGAAGACCTCCATCAAGCTACCGTTCTTGCTCACCATCGTCGCCGTGCTTGTAGTCTATTTCATCTTAGCTTAGGCATTTGTAACTTGACAACTCGAGTAACTATGTGGTGACAATTGTTCGATGATGTTTGACTCGATCACTTTGAGGCAAATTCGATACTTTGCACTATGTATCTATGTATCACTATTGTAATTAAGTAATGTGTGACTTATATCTTTGTCAAATATCAGTAGTATGTTATATATTGTCAAATATCACTGCTGTGTATTCAAACTGTCTAATTCCTGTATAATTCCTGTATATTTAAACTGTATACACCAGAAACAAATTAAATTTCGAAAAAAATACATTCTTTTCTGTGGCGCACCAGCGAAACGTTCTGTGGCGCATCACTTTCTATGGCGCATCACCACATGGTGCGCCACAGAATCAACTCTTCATTCTATGGCACATGTACCTGGTGCGCCATAGACTCCACTTTTTGTGGCGCATGTTGGGCGTGCGCCATAGAAGCAAATATTTCTGTGGCGCACGGGCGGGGTGCGCCACGGAAAATATTTTAATGGCGTGTATTCTGTGGCGCACCCCTGAGACCCCGTGGTGCGCCACAGAATATCTATTTGGTGCGCCACAGATGAGGCAATCTGTACTAGTGAACTTTTGCAAAAAAAACCTTCTTTAAACAAAGTTTTACAAAATCTCTTGTATATGTGGTATCTACAAGAGAAACCATATTGTTTTCTTTTGATGTATCTTCTTCAATAAAGATATAGAGATGTCAAAATCAACCATGATGTATCTTTCATCCATCATGGATAGTGAACCCTATGTATAGCCTACCCACTTTACCATATAAGCATACTTGCATTCTATTAAGCTTCATAAAGGATGTCTTGCAGAGTATATTCAAATATACTCATATTGGTTTCGTCACTAGCTATTTACTTGGCTAGAATACGAGGAGCAGCCTTAGGAGGATTATTACGAGGAGGAGTACTACGTCGAAGACCACGCGAACTAGGCTCGTCTCCGGGTCAGCAGCCTGTAGGTTAAGGCGGGACTCGGGTGCTACCACATTGTGTTTTGCTATCTTCCGTTGTGTGTGTGTGTGTTATTTGTCTGCCATGTATGGCAGTTGTTAAGACTTGGTCATGGACCATTTATGTAAGACTTTATTATTCGTGTAATGGATAATGTTATCTGTGTACCTACTTCGTATGTTGTTCACGACTGATCTTCCTGAGATCGTGAATGTATGCATATGAGGGGCCTTGGACTTGCTAGTCAGGGGCCTCTACAATCTGTTGAGAGAGCTTTCTCAGCAATAAAAATTATCAAGTCCAAATTATGCAACAAGATAAATGATGATTGATTCAACCACTTGATGATATGTTACACCGAGTGAGAAATATTCAAATCGCTTGATGATGTCACTATTATTCGGCGGTTTCATGCTAATTCTCGTAGAGGGCTTTTGCCAAGACATTATTAGTACTTCAAGGTATGTGTCACACTTTATAATCGGAATAATATTTTTCAACTATATAAATTATTAATTTTTACTTTCTTTTTTAATACTGCAGTTTCTATTTTGGATGTTTTAATGGAACATTTGGTTATCTTGGTTTGTTTTCATTTCATGGCTCATATTGTCTAGTGAGCTATCTTTTTAATATTCTTGGTTATGTACTACCTCCGTTTCATGAAACGAGGCATGAATTTTTTTTCCCCAAAATATCCACAAAACAAGGCGCCCAAAATACTGCGCAGGTTCTATAACGTAGTACCCTGGGATAGGTTATCCTTATATTTCTCACGTGGTGGTCTGTCGCTAACATGAAAGTTGAACATGCACAAGAGGGTTACTGCGGTGCATGTGTTCTCCCATTTCATGACTTATATGTTACACGCAATAGCAAATCAATTATGAAATTAAGCAAGATCAAACCAACGGGGACACGAGATTTTAACGTGGAAAACCCTTCCAACAAGGAAGAGAAAAAACCACGGGCGCCAGCCAGCAATACTTCACTATTTTCGGGTGAGGTTACAATCGCGCCGGGATTTACAATATGTGGCTTATCCCGTGTGGCGGCTTACAAGAGGTATATAAAGGCGGTCCTGACCTAACTAGGTCGGTAATTGTGTATCCAACTCCGACTCGGTATCAACTCGTACGGGCCTCCGCGTAGTGGAGACCGAACTTTTCTTTATCTTCATATGAATTTGGATCGCCATAAAATAACATTATGTGATGCCCCGAGATCGGGCACTATGCAGATTTCAGCATTCCCGCCAAAATCCACATAATAACCGATTCCAGGTTGCCACTTGTGATAACATTACAATAGTTCACGAATATTCCACAATTACAACAGAAACAGATAGATACAAGATGACTCAACGAGCCAGGGATACAACTGATACCATACAAAGATCCAAATAAGAGCGGAAGAAACAACATATCGTCCGACTACGGACAAGATCCAAATTGGACTAAGAGTCCTGAAGATAACCAAGAGCGTCCAATCCCTGCCCAGGACAAGCCGGAGGGATTCCCAAGCTAACGTCGTCAGACTTCAAACCTGTTGACTGCAATGTTGAATATGCAGCCACGAAAAAGATTCGTGGGTCAGTACGGTTAAGTACTGGCAAGGGGGATAAAACCCATACTCACAAGTTACCGGCGTAGCCAGTCATCACAAGATACAAATACTTTGGGATCAACGGGAAGGAAGGGATTATTGCAAATAAGCGGCAAAGGGCTGCTCTAACCATCTACAGAGAGATTCTACAACTTCCGGCTAACAGAAAGAAGATAAGATCGAGTATTGTAACCAACTGAAAGATAACTTCAAACAAACCCATCCTGGATCTCGCCCCTTATCCAAAGAAGCAATCCGAGGATAACTCACACAGTTGGATTAATGATGGTTCAGGTTATTGTGTCAATAAGCCTATTACTAGTCAAGTTGTTAATCATTGGGTGTAAGATTGTTAATCATTAGGTTTAAGTTGTCCTGAGTACTTGTTAGCCAGTACTTTCACCAAGTAATCCATAAAGGAAAACACGGCTTCTCGAGAAGATTATCCCTGCAGGGTTGCACCAATTTGGCCGTACACGTAAGAATAACCCGCCAGACGGGGGATCAACCCACCAAGCGAGGTACTCAACACAACTCAACTCTTCTTCGCATCAAGCCCAAAGAACCTTGGGCGCACGGCTAATCGAGCCCAGAAGAAAATGGACCCTCATAGCACTCTAAGACCGTGTCCCCCTATATGCCCACTACGAAAGTTCCACCCGGGTACCAAGGGCTCGCAAGATCATGCATGCATCAAATGGAAAACCCGAACTAAATGAGGCGATTTGGACGAGATGCGAATCGAGTCAAATTGAGGGGGGCGCCCATACTCGCTTCCCACATGCGGGTAGTACGCTCATCATGGATCAGTAGACAAGACCCTTTTCCTATTAGGGTCGACACTAGCAGGCCTCAAAACCACAAAGGGCCTCCTGCCGGTGCCTTATCATCAAATTATTATTAATAGTAACATTAGCATGATTGATTGATTAAACATCGAGCCCCCAGAACATAAAAGTAATCTAGTAACGGAAAGTAACGGGTAACAGACTCGAGCAAAACAACCTAAGCATGCAGCTACGACACGAAGGCCAACGAGGTAAACAATCAACAGTTAATAGGAAGTGGAAGGAAAGGCTATATCATGGCTGCAAGGTAAACATACAATAGGATCGAGACACAAGCATCGTATCAACAGGCTAGAATACGAACAACGGAAAGAATCGGTAACAAGTGATGAAAGGCAGCCATTTGGCAGCAAGTGAGTATACTTGCCTGAGATCCCACAAGGTAGCAGAACTTGTCGTTGCTCACATCATCTCAACGTCCTATCCGGAAAGAAGCAACGAACCTCGAACAAACACTGGATGCAACAATTACTACTACGGCAAAAGATCCAGCATGATCAAGATATGGATGCATGACAGGTTTAAAGATGCATCAAAGTAAACTAGTTGACAAGAAACAGGTTTAAATGGACCCATGCAATTTGAGTTGCATATGAAAAAGCCCATGAATTATGGTTAGATTATTTGTTTTCCAACTAATCATCAGGTGAAAGTGGTTTAGTATGATGCATGGATGAGGAAAACAACAAAATAACAACAATAGAACCAATTGAAATAAGGTTTAACAAGTTTGGAAATTATTGGTTAAGTGTGGAAAGTTTGGTTACTTAGACATGTCACACAAGCAATTGTTGTTTTCATCAAGTTAAAGTGTTCAAAACAATTAATAAAATTTTTATTTGAAAAGAACACCAAATTTTAGTTGGATTACATGTTTCAAATATTGAAATTGGAATTAGGATAATTTAATTAGGAATTAAACAATATTAAACAAGTTTTAAATGGATTTGAAACAAGTTTGAATTTAATTGAAGTTTTATTTGTTCAAAACATAATTTCAAACTCACATTTGAAAAGTTCACACTTTGATGGTTTGAAAACATATTTTGCATGTTCAAAATTATTTTATTTTGAGCAAGTTATGATTTATCAAATTTAAATGAATTAAACAAGTATTAAATTATATTAGGCAATTTAAATTATTCAACCATGAAACAAAATTTATATTTGAAAAGGTTATTCAAAATGTATGGAAAACATATTATTTGCCTTATTTGGAAATAGTATGAATTATTTATGAATTTTTGCAAATTACAATTGAATTATTTGAATTCAAATTTGAATTGCGTTTTGAAAGTTCAAAACAGAAAACAAATGGCATAGTTAGATAGAGTATTAAATTTGGGGCAGAAAACATATTTTGTTTGTATTAATTGGAGTTGGAAAAAAGTTATGTTTGATTTGAAAACAGGGACTTATTTGTGATTTACATGGACCTTTGTGTGGAAGAAAAGTTTTCGGGTTGGTCCTTGGAATTTTCTACTCGACGCGGGTACACACCGTGATGCTGACCGTGGGGCCCAGCGCCAACGTGCGGGTGCGCGGTGAGGTGGCATATGGGCCACCGACTGGTGGGCTCTGCCCCCTGCATGCGGAAGAAAAACGAAAAAGGGGGGGGAGTTGCGCCCGCGGGATTCGAACCGGGACGCGTTGCTCGCGCGGATGGAACAGCACCAGTGGATGATCTGCGGCTTGTTGAAAGGAAGGGAACGTGGGGGGTTTTGGGGTGTGTTCGCGGGATTTAACTGAAACTGTGCCTAACTGAACCCGCAGATACAGATCGCTGCTCTGCGAGCGGACACGAACGCCGGCGATGGGAAGCAACGCGCGGTGGCCGTGGTTGCTGGGGCTGCTGCGAGGGGAGGTGGGAGGCGAGTAGCGAGAGGGAAAGGCAGGAGAGGAAGGGGAGCGATCGGAGGCTTACCTCGTGCGACAGAAGGAGGAGGCGGACGTGCAGGAACAGAGGGCGACGGCCGGCGATTGGAGGCGACGGCGGCGGCGCTCCGGGCACTCTCCCGCCTCCACTCCTTCACCAAACACGACGAGAACGAGGTGGGGTTTCCATTCCCCTCGTCGGTTGCTCCTCGAGGTGACCACGGCGACCGGCGGTGAGGGGAGGCGGAGGTGTTCTGTGAGGTTGCAGACTGCCGAGTTCAGAACAGAGGGAGAGGGGTGGTGGCGATGGAAGATGGCGGCGGGGCGGATGGGTCTAGGGTTACAGAGGGGAAGGGCAGAGGGATGAGGGGAGCTATATGGGGGGAGAGGCCTGGTACGGCAGCTCATCGAGGAGGGGAGAGGATGATCGAGTGGTTCTGATGATGGTCGTACCGTGGAAGAAGACGACAACAGAGAGAAGGGTAGGTGGGCTTGGGCAGAAAAGAAGGGAGATGGGCTTGGGAAGAAAAGGGAAAGGGTGGGCTGCCTCTCCTTTGGGATTTTTTTTTTCCTTTTGATTTTTTTTGTAAAGAATAAAAGGGAGAGAGGGATAGAAAAGGGGTTAGGGTTTTCTTTTAGGACTTATTTGTGATAATTTTCCAAAACAGCAACTAAAGCAAGAGTTAACATTATTTCACAATTTGAAAATTTAATTTGATTTAAAGTTTGTAGTTGAATTGTCCCAATAGAGTTTGGGTTTTTTTTGAGTTGATAATTAAATGTTATTAATTTGCAAAACAACAACAAAAAGGTAGTTTAAAATTACTTTCAACAACTTGAATTATTAAGGTGATATTAAATTATTAGGTGATTCTCAAATAGTGTTTGGGTTGGAGTTTTGGAATTAAACAAATTTTATTTAATAAGTTCAAGCAATTTGCAAAAATTATTGAATTTAATTTGTTTGCCAAATTTTAATAGTTAAACCCATATTGAAATATGATGAATAAGATTGATTTGATTTGAATTGAATTTTTTGGAATTTGCCATTAGGGTTTTAATAACAGGGAAAATTTTAGTGACAGGCAATTTGATTGAAACAATTTCAAACTATTGAAAAAAAACAATTGAGTGGTTTAGTTTGCAATTTTGAGCAAGGGGTGAAAGTTTAAATTGTTTTGAATTTTTCAGTTGTGATGCAAACATGGTGCAATGCAATGTGATGCATATGATGCAAGCAAAAAAAGAAAACAAACAACTCTCTATTAGGGTAACACCCCAGGTGTTACAGACGACACCACTAACAAGGGATTGCGCCCTCGCAATCCACCTGCTAACCCGGGAGGGGAAGGAAGTTCGACTATCGATTCTTCGTGCTTCCAGTTGATTTCCTCGACACCACTAACAAGGGAATCTTGCTCGGGCTGATGACGATGTTCTTCCACCAGGAATCTTCCGATGATCGAACCTATTAGGTTAACGGCTCAGAAAACGTCCACCCACGTAGGATCCTAACACTTTGAAAGATACACAAGGGAGGAGACTCCAAAAGATGGGAGGGGAAATAGAATATGGATAAGGAGAAAACAAGAATCCTATCGAGATGTTTTTCCAAAATAGTTTAGCAGAAATAGTTTTTGACACTCTAGAAACAACGACCGTTAGCGAGGTTATCCTACAGGCTTTGCGGACCCGTTGCTTCGATAACCATTCGTATCGAAACAATCTCGGGAATCGGAACCAAGGCTCTGATACCATTTGTGACGCCCCGAGATCGGGCATTATGCAGATTTCAGCATTCCCGCCAAAATCCACATAATAACCGATTCCAGGTTGCCACTTCTGATAACATTACAATAGTTCACGAATATTCCACAATTACAACAGAAACAGATAGATACAAGATGAATCAACGAGCCAGGGATACAACTGATACCATACAAAGATCCAAATAACAGCGGAAGAAACAACATATCGTCCGACTATGGACAAGATCCAAATTGGACTAAGAGTCCTGAAGATAACCGAGAGCGTCCAATCCCTGCCCAGGCCAAGCCGGAGGGATTCCCAAGCTAACGTCGTCAGACTTCAAACCTGTTGACTGCAATGTTGAATATGCAGCCACGAAAAAGATTCGTGGGTCAGTACGGTTAAGTACTGGCAAGGGGGATAAAACCCATACTCACAAGATACCGGTGTAGCCAGTCATCACAAGATACAAATACTTTGGGATCAACGGGAAGGAAGGGATTATTGCAAATAAGCGGCAAAGGGCTGCTCTAACCATCTACAGAGAGATTCTACAACTTCCGGCTAACAGAAAGAAGATAAGATCAAGTATTGTAACCAACTGAAAGATAACTTCAAACAAACCCATCCTGGATCTCGCCCCTTATCCAAAGAAGCAATCCGAGGATAACTCACACAGTTGGATTAATGATGGTTCAGATTATTGTGTCAATAAGCCTATTACTAGTCAAGTTGTTAATCATTGGGTGTAAGATTGTTCATCAGTAGGTTTAAGTTGTCCTGAGTACTTGTTAGCCAGTACTTTCACCAAGTAATCCATAACCGCGGAAAACACGGCTTCTCGAGAAGATTATCCCTGCAGGGTTGCACCAATTTGGCCGTACACGTAAGAATAACCCGCCAGACGGGGGATCAACCCACCAAGCGAGGTACTCAACACAACTCAACTCTTCTTCGCATCAAGCCCAAAGAACCTTGGGCGCACGGCTAATCGAGCCCAGAAGAAAATGGACCCTCATAGCACTCTAAGACCGTGTGCCCCTATATGCCCACTACGAAAGTTCCACCCGGGTACCAAGGGCTCGCAAGATCATGCATGCAGCAAATGGAAAACCCGAACTAAATGAGGCGATTTGGACGAGATGCGAATCGAGTCAAATTGAGGGGGGCGCCCATACTCGCTTCCCACATGCGGGTAGTGCGCTCATCATGGATCAGTAGACAAGACCCTTTTCCTATTAGGGTCGACACTAGCAGGCCTCAAAACCACAAAGGGCCTCCTGCCGGTGCCTTATCATCAAATTATTATTAATAGTAACATTAGCATGATTGATTGATTAAACAGCGAGCCCCCAGAACATAAAAGTAATCTAGTAACGAAAAATAACGGGTAACAGACTCGAGCAAAACAACCTAAGCATGCAGCTACGACACGAAGGCCAACGAGGTAAACAATCAACAGTTAATAGGAAGTGGAAGGAAAGGCTATATCATGGCTGCAAGGTAAACATACGATAGGATCGAGACACAAGCATCGTATCAACAGGCTAGAATACGAACAACGGAAAGAATCGGTAACAAGTGATGAAAGGCAGCCATTTGGCAGCAAGTGAGTATACTTGCCTGAGATCCCGCAAGGTAGCAGAACTTGTCGTTGCTCACATCATCTCAACGTCCTATCCGGGAAGAAGCAACGAACCTCGAACAAACACCGGATGCAACAATTACTACTACGGCAAAAGATCCAGCATGATCAAGATATGGATGCATGACAGGTTTAAAGATGCATCAAAGTAAACTAGTTGACAAGATAAGCAGGTTTAAATGGACCCATATGCAATTTGAGTTGCATATGAAAAAGCCCATGAATTATGGTTAGATTATTTGTTTTCCAACTAATCATCAGGTGAAAGTGGTTTAGTATGATGCATGGATGAGGAAAACAACAAAATAACAACAATAGAACCAATTGAAATAAGGTTTAACAAGTTTGGAAATTATTGGTTAAGTGTGGAAAGTTTGGTTACTTAGACATGTCACACAAGCAATTGTTGTTTTCATCAAGTTAAAGTGTTCAAAACAATTAACAAAATTTGTATTTGAAAAGAACACCAAATTTTAGTTGGATTACATGTTTCAAATATTGAAATTGGAATTAGGATAATTTAATTAGGAATTAAACAATATTAAACAAGTTTTAAATGGATTTGAAACAAGTTTGAATTTAATTGAAGTTTTATTTTTTCAAAACATAATTTCAAACTCACATTTGAAAAGTTCACACTTTTATGGTTTGAAAACATATTTTGCATGTTCAAAATTATTTTATTTTGAGCAAGTTGATTTTTCAAATTTAAATGAATTAAACAAGTATTAAATTATTTAGGCAATTTAAATTATTCAAACCATGAAACAAAATTTATATTTGAAAAGGTTATTCAAAATGGTATGGAAAACATATTTTATTTGCCTTATTTGGAAATAGTATGAATTATTTATGAATTGTTGCAAATTACAATTGAATTATTTGAATTCAAATTTGAATTGCGTTTTGAAAGTTCAAAACAGAAAACAAATGGCATAGTTAGATAGAGTATTAAATTTGGGGCAGAAAACATATTTTGTTTGTATTAATTGGAGTTGGAATTAAAAAGTTATGTTTGATTTGAAAACAGGGACTTATTTGTGATTTACAGGGACCTTTGTGTGGAAGAAAAAGTTTTCGGATTGGTCCTTGGAATTTTCTACTCGCCGCGGGTACACACCGTGACGCTGACCGTGGGGCCCCAGCGCCAACGTGGCGGGTGCGCGGTGAGGTGGCATACTGGGCCACTGACTGGTGGGCCTCTGCCCCCTGCACGCGGAAGAAAAACGAAAAAAGGGGGGAGTTGCGCCCGCGGGATTCGAACCCGGGACGCGTTGCTCGCGCGGATGGAACAGCACCAGTGGGATGATCTGCGGCTTGTTGAAAGGAAGGGAACGTGGGGGGTTTTGGGGTGTGTTCGCGGGATTTAACTGAAACTGTGCCTAACTGAACCCGCAGATACAGATCGCTGCTCTGCGAGCGGACACGAACGCCGGCGATGGGAAGCAACGCGCGGTGGCCGTGGTTGCTGGGGGCTGCTGCGAGGGGAGGTGGGAGGCGAGTAGCGAGAGGGAAAGGCAGGAGAGGAAGGGGAGCGATCGGAGGCTTACCTCGTGCGACAGAAGGAGGAGGCGGACGTGCAGGAACAGAGGGCGACGGCCGGCGATTGGAGGCGACGGCGGCGGCGCTCCGGGCACTCTCCCGCCTCCACTCCTTCACCAAACACGACGAGAACGAGGTGGGGTTTCCATTCCCCTCGTCGGTTGCTCCTCGAGGTGACCACGGCGACCGGCGGTGAGGGGAGGCGGAGGTGTTCTGTGAGGTTGCAGACTGCCGAGTTCAGAACAGAGGGAGAGGGGTGGTGGCGATGGAAGATGGCGGCGGGGCGGATGGGTCTAGGGTTACAGAGGGGAAGGGCAGAGGGATGAGGGGAGCTATATGGGGGGAGAGGCCTGGTACGGCAGCTCATCGAGGAGGGGAGAGGATGATCGAGTGGTTCTGATGATGGTCGTACCGTGGAAGAAGACGACAACAGAGAAGGGTAGGTGGGCTTGGGCAGAAAAGAAGGGAGATGGGCTTGGGAAGAAAAGGGAAAGGGTGGGCTGCCTCTCCTTTGGGATTTTTTTTTTCCTTTTGATTTTTTTTGTAAAGAATAAAAGGGAGAGAGGGATAGAAAAGGGGTTAGGGTTTTCTTTTAGGACTTATTTGTGATAATTTTCCAAAACAACAACTAAAGCAAGAGTTAACATTATTTCACAATTTGAAAATTTAATTTGATTTAAAGTTTGTAGTTGAATTGTCCCAATAGAGTTTGGGTTTTTTTTAGTTGATAATTAAATGTTATTAATTTGCAAAACAACAACAAAAAGGTAGTTTAAAATTACTTTCAACAACTTGAATTATTAAGGTGATATTAAATTATTAGGTGATTCTCAAATAGTGTTTGGGTTGGAGTTTTGGAATTAAACAAATTTTATTTAATAAGTTCAAGCAATTTGCAAAAATTATTGAATTTAATTTGTTTGCCAAATTTTAATAGTTAAACCCATATTGAAATATGATGAATAAGATTGATTTGATTTGAATTGAATTTTTTGGAATTTGCCATTAGGGTTTTAATAACAGGGAAAATTTTAGTGACAGGCAATTTGATTGAAACAATTTCAAACTATTGAAAAAAAACAATTGAGTGGTTTAGTTTGCAATTTTGAAATTGGAAATTTTGAGCAAGGGGTGAAAGTTTAAATTGTTTTGAATTTTTCAGTTGTGATGCAAACATGATGCAATGCAATGTGATCCATATGATGCAAGCAAAAAAAGAAAACAAACAACTCTCTATTAGGGTAACACCCCAGGTGTTACACATTATACTCCCTCCGTTCCATATTAGATGACTCTTAACTAGATGTATCTAGTACTAAAATATGTCTAGATATATCTATATGAGAGTCATCTAATATGGAACGGAGGGAGTATATGCTTATCCGAACATGGCAAAAAGAACTATATGTGTTGCGTAAATCAATATTTTTCTAGGGGATGTAAATTAGAGATATAAATTGTTATATATTCCCGCAGAAAAAAATGATATTTCAATCCCTAACTACCCGCATATAAAATGATGGTCACAATTCATAGATAAAACTTGACAACATTAAGTTTGTCACTGATCATCATCCATGTGTCTGATCCTCCACCTAAAACTTTGAACAAGCTAGCAAAATACGAATTTCTTACAATTTGAACTCTTTCGTCACAGCCACGGGCGCGGCGAGACGCGCTTTCATGTTCTAGTGAGTTATCAAAACATGCTTGCTCTTAAAACGACAAAGATGCTACCAGTAATCGTCTAAGTAAAACATGCAGGCCATCCCGGCCAGAGAAATGGACGAAAATCAGTAGTCCGCGTCGCACCTCGTCTCCAGCTGCGTCGCCACTGGCGTCGCGCTCGTGTTGGGCACCGGCAGCCGCAGCGTGCAGCTGATCTTACTCTTTTGATGCGCGTTGGAATACCTGAACCTGAACTCAATCCGGTAGTAGAGGCGCAGTTGGACGAAGTAGAAGCCCTCGCTCCTCTCCCTCTGGTACGTGCGTACCGTGTCACCGTTGTCGACGGGCGACGAGCCACCAAACACAGCCGTGATGGTATGCTCGCTCTTTCCTTTCAGGGAGAACGGCTCCACGGGGTCGTACCCGAACCGTTCGGCGGCGGAGTAGGACGCCTGCGCCTCGGCGCGGTCGTAGCCGATTGTTTTACAAAATCTCTTGTGTATGTGTTACAAAATCTCTTGTGTATGTGTTACCTACAAGAGAAACCATATTGTTTTCTTTTGACGTATATTCTTCAACAAAGATATAGAGATGTCAAAATCAACCATGATGTATCTTTCATCCATCATGGATAGTGAACCCTATGTATAGCCTACCCACTTTACCATATAAGCATACTTGCATTCTATTAAGCTTCATAAAGGATGTCTTGCAGAGTATATTCAAATGTACTTATATTGGTTTCGTCACTAGCTATTTACTTGGCTAGAATACGAGGAGCAGCCTTAGGAGGAGTATTACGAGGAGGAGTACTACGTCGAAGACCACGCGAACTAGGCTCGTCTCCGGGTCAGCAGCCTGTAGGTTAAGGCGTGACTCGGGTGCTACCACATTGTGTTCTGCTATCTTCCGTTGTGTGTGTGTTATTTGTCTGCCTTGTATGGCAGTTGTTAAGACTTGGTCATGGACCATTTATGTAAGACTTTATTATTCGTATAATGGATAATATTATCTGTGTACCAACTTCGTATGTTGTTCACGACTGATCTTCCTAAGATCGTGAATGTATTCATATGAGGGGCCTTGGACTTGCTAGTCAGGGGCCTCTACAATCTGTTGAGAGAGCTTTCTCAGCAATAAAAATTATCAAGTCCAAATTATGCAACAAGATAAATGATGATTGATTCAACCACTTGATGATATGTTACACCGAGTGAGAAATATTCAAATCGCTTGATGATGTCACTATTATTCGGCGGTTTCATGCTAATTCTCGTAGAGGGGTTTTGCCAAGACATTATTAGTACTTCAAGGTATGTGTCACACTTTATAATCGGAATAATATTTTTCAACTATATAAATTATTAATTTTTACTTTCTTTTTTTAAATGATGCAGTTTCTATTTTGGATGTTTTAATGGAACATTTGGTTATCTTGGTTTCTTTTCATTTCATGGCTCATATTGTCTAGTGAGCTATCTTTTTAATATTCTTGGTTATGTACTACCTCCGTTTCATGAAACGAGGCGCGAATTTTTTTTCCCAAAATATCCACAAAACAAGGCGCCCAAAATACTGTGCAGGTTCTATAACGTAGTACCCTGGGATAGGTTATCCTTATATTTCTCACGTGGTGGTCTGTCGCTAACATGAAAGTTGAACATGCACAAGAGGGTTACTGCGGTGCATGTGTTCTCCCATTTCATGACTTATATATGCTTATCCGAACATGGCAACAAGAACTATGTGTTGCGTAAATCAATATTTTTCTAGGGGATGTAAATTAGAGATATAAATTGTTATATATTCCCGCAGAAAAAAATGATATTTCAATCCCTAACTACCCGCATATAAAATGATGGTCACAATTCATAGATAAAACTTGACAACATTAAGTTTGTTACTGATCATCATCCATGTGTCTGATCCTCCACCTAAAACTTTGAACAAGCTAGAAAAATACGAATTTCTTACAATTTGAACTCTTTCGTCACAGCCACGGGCGCGGCGAAACGCGCTTTCATGTTCTAGTGAGTTATCAAAACATGCTTGCTCTTTAAACGACAAAGATGCTACCAGTAATCGTCTAAGTAAAACATGCAGGCTATCCCGGCCAGAGAAATGGACGAAAATCAGTAGTCCGCGTCGCACCTCGTCTCCAGCTGCGTCGCCACTGGCGTCGCGCTCGTGTTGGGCACCGGCAGCCGCAGCGTGCAGCTGATCTTACTCTTTTGATGCGCGTTGGAATACCTGAACCTGAACTCAATCCGGTAGTAGAGGCGCAGCTGGACGAAGTAGAAGCCCTCGCTCCTCTCCCTCTGGTACGTGCGTACCGTGTCACCGTTGTCGACGGGCGACGAGCCACCAAACACAGCCGTGATGGTATGCTCGCTCTTTCCTTTCAGGGAGAACGGCTCCACGGGGTCGTACCCGAACCGTTCGGCGGCGGAGTAGGACGCCTGCGCCTCGGCGCGGTCGTAGCCGATGTGGTAGCGCTTGGTGTTGCGCACGCGGATGTCCACGGTGAGGTTGTACCGGAGGGTGTGACCGCCAGAGGGGTTGTCCACGTGGTCGAAGCGAGAGAGTGTGGCGGAGACGGCGGTGGCGGCGGTGCCGTGGCGGATAGAGAGCCAGACGATTAGGTAGACGAAGCCGAACAGGATGGCGAGGACGACGATGACCGTGCAGAGGCAGCAGAGGCAACTGCCCCAGCCGCTTCGGCGCGGAGAGGAGGACGAGGGAGCCATCTGCTTGACGAATGCGTGTCTTTGATTTTTGCTCAAGGAGTCGATGGATCTATTGGATAGTGGGTGACTGGTAGATGAGAAGATGATGTTTATATATACAAATAATGCAGTACGCGGTGAAGATGTTGTTTGTTGGAACCGTGTTTGCCCAAGTCATTAGTCCCGTTAGACGTGTTTGCTTTGTGCCAAAGACTACTTGCTCTTTCTTTCTTAATGATTGATGTTTAACGCAGGGAGCTGAACTTCTGTTGTTTGTATTTCCTATGTTGAATGGTGGTGTTAGCTTTACACTGGCCCAAAGGGCAGAATACCGACACTGGTAGAAAAAAGGCCTTCGGTATGCCAGCATCAGTCCCCAAGCGTTGCGCACCGTGACCAATGAGTCTTTAGTCCCGGGTCGGGAGGAGACCCGCGACAGAAGGTCAGACGTCGCGGGTTGGGAAGCGCGTTGCGACGCGTGGAGGGAATTAGTTCCGGTTGACATGGCCGCCCTTGACTATTGGTCCTTTATTCCCCGTTCCCGTGGCCAACCGGGACCAATGGCCCTTTATTCCCCGTGCCCGTGGCCAACCGGGACTAAACATCAAGCGTCTCGCCTCCCCCGCGGCGGTTTTTATTTCGCGAGCGAGGCAGAAGGGCGCCATTCCACTGCTCGCTCTCTGTTCTTCCTCTCGCTCTCTGTTCTTCCACTCTCTCGCTCTCTGTTCTTTTCGATCCAAGCACACGCACGCAAAATGGCTGAATGGACGCAATACAATGGGAAGACACCATGCGGCAAGGATTTGGACGTGCTCTTCACCAACAGTTGCGCGAGGCTGCATGAAGCTCTGGGTCATTTGGCCGATCTCTATTTTGAAGCTCCCGAAGAACACCGGTTCTTTGGTCTCGATCTGGAGTACACGGCGAATTAGAAGGATGTTGCCCTCATCCAGATATCGTTCAAGCATTCGGTGTTGGTCTTCCAATGGTCAAGGTAGAAGCTATATATATATAGCACACGTGTACAATCTTGCATGCCATCTTCGAGTTTTTTTGTTGCATGTGAACAATACGTGTGTTGCAACATATCTAACACATATCCTATTTTTGTTGTTACAGTAGTTCGAGGCATTGCCCGGACCTTGTTTGATTTCTTATCAACTCGGGGTTTGACTTTTGCAGCGTGGACATCACGCAAGACCGTGTGAAGTTGATGCGCATCGGTATTATGATACCTGAAGATCACTACGTTGATCTTCAGAATCTTATCCAGTTGACCGGGCCAAAGACCGGGATGGCTGTCATGGCAAGCACCTTCATCCACCAGGGCTATGAAAGGATGAAGACTGATTTCCCCGGCAGAATCACTACTATTGGGAGGAGACCCCATTGCGCATGACGAACCTCAAGTATGCGGCCGTAGATGCATATGTCGCGTACGAGTTGTTTCCGCATCTACTCGGCGGGGCCATAGATGATGTATGCATGCGTTCGATATCTATGTGCATGTAATGGGTGTCTAATTAGTAGTATATATATGTAATGGATATCTTTTGTGATCGACTCTATATATATATGTTAATTATGAAATGTGATCGACTCTATGTTTGTGTTATGTGTGATCGACTCTATGTTTGTGTTATGTGTGATCGACTCTATGCATGTAATGAATATTGTTTGTATTATTATTCTTTATTTTTGATATATTTTTTCATTTTAAGATTTTAAAATGAATTAGTATTATTTCTTCATTTTTTGATATATTATTTGTATTTTAAGATTTTAAAATGAATTAGTATTATTGTTCTTAATTTTGATATATATTTTGTATTTTAAGATTTTAAAATGAATTAGTATTATTGTTCTTCATTTTTGATATATTATTTGTATTTTTAAGATTTTAAAATGAATTAGTTCTATTTTTCAAATTTTTGGATATATTATTTGTATTTTTAGAAATAATACAAATTAAAAGTTAATGTTTATTTATTTATTCAAAATTATTAATTACATCATTACTTTTGTTTATTAAAAGATTTATTTGAAATTCAAACAATAAAGAAATATGGCTTCGGCCAACATGTTAATAAGATTGATATGATACAACTATCATATACATGCGTGAGAAACACTTGGATTCGGGACGGGATGGAACTCGGAAGTTAAGCGTGCTAGTGCTAGAGTAGTGGGAGGATGGGTGACCGAGCGGGAAGTTTGACCATGAGTAACTAATTTGACTAGAGATAATCTTAGTTAGACACTAAGCAAATAATACAAATTGTGAGAAAAAAAAGGGAGTGAAAAAAGGGAGTGAAAAAAGGAGTGAAAAAAAGGGAGTGAAAAAAGGTGAGAAAAATAATTAGAAACAAAATGAATTAAAAAAAATACGAAATAAATCTAGTCCCGGTTCATGTGGCCAACCGGGACTAAATGTCCTCCGACCCCAGGCTCCGCCACCCGCCCACGTGGACAGGCCTTTAGTCCCGGTCCGTAACAGATGGGACTATAGGGGGGGCCTTTAGTCGCGCGTAGCTAGTCCCGGTTGCCCGGACGGGATTAATGGGCCTGGCGAACCGTGACTGTAGGCCTGTTTTCTACCAGTGCGATACCGCCCAGCCGTACGAGACTCCTCAGCATCTACTTATAAATTGAGATATGTATTGTCGGTTTTAGAGGTTGCCAATACCTGCTTCTCATAGACGATAATAAAGAAGAAGGTTCCAATTTTCTCCTTTTCTTTTTTCCTCGTTTCAATCACTTGTTTGCTGACACGTATGTTGCCTAGCTTCTCGTCTGATTGGCTAGAATATTTTTGGACTGTTTTCCTCCGGTTTGGTCGGCCGCTATTTTTCATTTCTCCTTCTATTTAGTTTTGTTATAGAATATTAATTTTCTTTTCTTTTGTAGCCGGCCATGATTGGTCTTCCGGTGGATTATTCCTTATTGCACTTTGTTTTTGGCAGCCGTTCATAAGTTCGTGTATTGATGTTTTCCTGTATGTTATCGGTTTTGCTAATCCTCGGCTAGCTGAGAATCATGCTAGTGCCCAGTCGAGTTCTATATCATCGGATTTGTGTCTCCATTCGTGTACTTATGAGTTGCACAGTGGGCTTCATCTGAGATTTTTTCAGTTGTAAATGAGATTGAAACTAAGGAAAAAAAATCTTGGACCGTTATATTTTTTTGGTGATTCATTCTAGGCATGATGTCACCTAACCGAGAACTAACTTCATTCTTATTGGACTAAGAATTAGTCAAACCCTTCTTTTATTATGGTGCATGCAGCATCATTTTTCTTTGTTTTTATCTTCCTTTGGTAAGCTTGAGCCCTATGTTTCTGGGTTTACTTTATATGGCTGGGTTTGGTTTTTTCCTTTCTCTATAAAGTTTCGCCACTACATTTCATCTTCTAGTTCATATATTTCATTTGATTCAATAATTTTGGTCCATACATATTATCTTTTTGTTTATATGTTTTTATCATCACACGTTTTTCTCAATGATGATTGACTGGATTTGTTATTCTATTTTTTTTCTATGCTCGGCTTGATCCCTAGAGTTTAGAGATTTTTCTTTCCAAGCTTCCTGTGGCGGAGCGTTTGCGTTTGTTTTTCATTTCTTAATATATTTTCTGTAATAGTACATGACTGTTATCATTGTTTTGTTTGGTGTGTTTCTTCTTCGCGACAGATGGCTGCCAGTATGTGCGTTCTTTTGACGCCTGTGTTTGGATGTGTTTTTCCGGACGATGAATATCTAATAAGTGATACGGCGGGATACTCTTCAGCCTTGGCAGTGTCGACAACGAATTTTCCTACCGTAGGCGGTGCAATAGGCACGTTTCCGTGCTACGGCGGACCCAAGAGCAAGTTTTCCTACTGCGATAGTCCCGTTGGCATGTTCCCTTCGACGGCAGCCATGGCCGCAGGTTATCCTTTCGCAGGCTAGTAGTGTTTGTGGCTTCTTTTGGCTGTTTGAATTTTCTTTGGTTTATGACTTTTGTAGTTGTTGATTAGCCTAAAGTCACTATGAGACTAACATTCTTATCTAGTGTACACATAAACATAGTCTGAGATAGTTATTTGGTTTAATCACGCTAAGTCAAGATAGACTCCACCAATCATAATATCAATTGTACTCAAAGATAAACCTCTCTAGACTCAAGACAGGTGCCACTCATCATAATATCATGCATCCTTTTTGGCGGCGTCCTATGGCATCATTAATTTTGGGGGCATCGTCAATGAGTGTGGATGGCTATCGGTTAAGGGGATGAATTTGCCGCTCTTCTCCTCAACGACACTCTAACAGTATTTTCTAGTATTATCTTGTGCTTTTCTTTCGCGCCTTTAGTGTTTCGTGACGTGTTTTTTAATTAGCTTTGGGTGTGAGAACCTTTTTCATTAAATGTAGGAATGATTCAGGAAACTCATACCTTCACGTGGGCTTCATTGTAACACTCCCTTCATCTCAAATTCATTGTCACAAACATAGAAAAAAGTGGATGTATCTAATACTAAATTATGTATAAATACATCCATTTTTGTCCATCATTGTGACACTTAATTTGAGACGGAAGGAGTACTTTCTTTCCACTTACTTTTGGTAGACTGTGGACACGTTGTTACTAGTAACTTTTTGTTATTAGTGATGATCACGTCATGCCCTTGGTATCCCATACTCTACATCTACTCCCCCTGTCTCAAGTTAATTGTTGCAAAGATGGACAAATTTGGATGTATGTAGACATAATTTAGTATTAGATACATCCACTTTTGTCTATCTTTGTGACAATTAATTTGAGACCGAGGGAGTACTATTCTAGACTAGTATTTCTCATGTGGTGGTCTGTCGCGAATATGGAAGTTGAACGGGAAATTCTACTGTGCATGGTCTGGTACCTCCCCCATGATCCACCGTGAATCCATCCGAGGTAGGTGTCCGGCCAAACCCAAAAATCCCCAAAGAGCGGGCTGTCAAGGTGCGCTCTGCGGCCCTCCACGGTTGCGCCAAGGTCGCACACCAACTCGGTTACTCCGGCCGCTCCGCCACCGCGCCCTTACACCCTGAACACCAGCCATTTGGCACGGAACCGACCCACTCCAGCCTGATCAGCAGCACTGCAGCAGCATGTCGATCCAATCCGCCGGCATCAAGGTCTCCTTCGCCACGTCATTGCCCACCAGTTCCTCGGCCGCCTGGCAGGCCGGCACTTCGAGGAACGACTCATTGTTCACTTAGTCCTGACTGAGGATACCAACGGGCATGGCGGCCCCGGAATTTACCTTCTGCGCCCCGCTGAACAGCTCCGTCCATCTGTCCGTAGGAGTTGTTCCGTAGGAGATGCATCCATAAGTCTGGCATTTCCACAGCGGTGCCTCTCTTCCATAGTTCAGTATCGGAAACACTACACGTACGGACGAATTGCCTACAGATGACTCCCACGGATGGACGTGTCATCTCCTAGTTAGCCCCCCACCCTAATACGCCCCCCCCCCCCCCCCCCGAATTTCACTGTGGCCCCACCCGCTGACCGAGCTAACTAATCCTTTAATATTAACCTCTAAGCCCCATCCGTAGGTGTAGCATTGCTCAGTTCAGTATCCATTGGTGAGGTACCATCGACCCGGAACCGTCTGATGCGCCTAGAGTCGACGGCTGAGAAAGCTTACAAGCACAAGAGAGTTCCTTTAAGTTGGACGTGCACAACCGGATAAAATGTTGTGCATGCGTTCTACAATTTCAAGACCTGTGTTCATCTAAACACGTGTTATTTATTTCTTGAACAAAATAACTATGTGTTGAGTAAATTAATATTTGTGTGGGGGGGGTGGGGGGGGGGGGGGGGGGTAAATGTCAATTAGAGACATACTAGTCGTCAACCCGTGCGCATGCACGGGCTAGACACATTATTTGGTATCACTTATGAGAACAAACTGCGACCTCAAATAAGAGGAAAACATAGTAGTATTATTTTTAAGTATTGGGGAAATATAATTTCATTTACACTCATTTCAAATGATTGTGTAACTTTTTGTTATATGTTAAAATTCTAAACATGTTTTCTGTTTATCATGGATGACTTTTGCGCCCGTTTTCAACTATTTTTGTACTTCTTTGTGTATTATGTAGTAAGTTGGGCATTATTGTGAGAGGGAGCCTTTGGCATCTATATAAAACATCTCCGGTTCTAGGAGCTGCTATTCTGTATCATCATGGTTTTGTAATAAAACCTTCTAACACTAATTTGTTTAATTATAAGTGTGCACCATGTTAAATTACTAATTTGTGCACATATTATTTCAAACGTTCAATCTAATTATTTAAAAGATATTATTAGTATCGAGAATGAAAATTATTCAAGAACTCGAGAAGTAATCAAATAATACTTTCATTTACTAAAATGGGAAGAGATTCTATTGACTACAGATGTACACCAATTAATTTGAAAGTGCACGTGTTTATTCGATTATTTTAAAAAATAAATACAATTTTAGCACCAAAACTAAAATATATGATTTCAAAAATTAATTATGGTATTCAAATTTATAATGTGCTCATATTTTACACACATAATTTTTGGTTGTCCAATTTTAAACGAACTGTTGCAGGACACTCTCAAGCGACAGTTTAATCCACCACCTTAAGAGAACGTGTTCCAAGATGAAGAATAAATTAAAATCACTTTTATGTTAATATAATATGTACCATCCTGTACAATTTATGGAAAGATTTTTTTTTTGAAACCTAGCCATTTAAAAGTACACTGGCGGACTTTGCCGCAGTGCGAGAAAAAAGAGTAGAAGAAAGATGTGTCTTGATGCATGGTCTAATAGATTTCTTTGTGGTAAGTGCAGATATCTTTGGGCTAATAAAATACTATTGTTAGCGATAAAGGCACGGACTTTTTTTTTGAAATTTAAAGGTACGTACTTGAATCTTACTATTTTGCACCAACCCAAATAAATGTGCTACGCTTTGTTAGACGACTCTGTCTCTTACCAGCCTACAAATACCGACAAAGAAATACCAGGCTGCCATATTTTGATTGAGAAATCAGAAATGAGCTATCGTTTGATCTCATCGAGATGCCTGATTAACCTGTAATAAGATTGGCCGCGTCGCCGACGAAAGTGCTCGGCTGTCTATGCACTGGGCAGTGGTTGTGTACGTACTGAGTAAGTAGCCATCCACCTGCTAATTAGGCTACCGGTTAACCTCTATGCACATGGAAAGGCGAGAGCTGAGTTCATGAAGAATATTTCCTTTATCGAGCTAGAGTAAGTTGTTGAATTGTGCGAGTCCATACAAATAGTTAGCATATAAACTCAGGACACCAGATCGACACTTTCACGTCTTTTGTTTTTTATACTTAGTGCGCATGTGCGACGTTGACATGTTAGTTACGTTTTTTCAGATTTTGCGTCTCTCATAGCTCATCCTAGCAGAATTCCAATAGCTAACAACTTAGCTTTTATCTTATTTTATTTAAATTTAAGAGTCCACGTCGCAACCATCTTGTTTCCTTTTTTTAAGTTTGCATGCATGCATGTGCGACCTGGATATGTTAGATTTTGCTTCTCTCCTAGCTCATCCTACCAGAAATTCAATAGCTAACAGCTTGGCCTTTATCTTATTTTATTTAAATTCAAGAGTCTAGATCGCAACCATCTTGTTGATTTTTTTTTTTGCATGATCGGGTTGGTACGACTCGATTTCATACTATCGTGTCGGATTCTTTGTTTTGTCCTACATGACGTTTTTTTATTATCCTAACCGTAAATCTAAAATCTAACGGCTTAACTAATTTGGATGATGTGGATTAATGTGGAGGCTTTAATGGTGCCTCCAATTAGTAAATATAAGATATAAGATTGTTATACGATTTTGTTGTATGAGCCATATTCGCGCGAAATATATATTTCTATCCCTAACTACAAGCATATAAAATGATGATCACAGTTTATAGATGAAAATTGACACCATTAAAGTTTTTTTAAAAAATTCTACTAATCATCCATATGTGTGTTCCTCCACCTAAAACTTAATACGCTAAAAATATAAAAAATTCTTACAGTTTAAACCCCTCACTTGTTCCGTCACAACGGGCGGGCATGGGGAGGCGTGCTTTCATGTTCTAGTGAGTTATTAAATCTTGTTTGCTCTCAAAGTGACAAACAATCCGGCAACAATCGTGTATGTAAAACTGTTTGCCTTCCCAGCCGAAGAAATCTGCAAATATCAGTAGCCCGCGTCGCACGTGATCTGCAGCTTTGTTGCCACCGGCACCGTGCTCGTGTTGGTGTCGGGCACCGGCAGCCGCGGCGTGCAGCTGATCTTCATCTTGACATGGGAAGTGGAATACCTTCCCTTGAGCTCCGCCCGGTAGTAGAGCCGCACGTTGACAAAGTAGAACCCCTCGCTCCTCTCCTCCTGTAGGTGCGCACCGTGTTGGCGTTGTCCACGGGCGACGAGCCGCCGAACGTGGCTGTGACGGTACGCTCGCTCTTTCCTTCCAAGTAGAACGGCTCCATGGGGTCGTACGCAAAACGTTCGGCATCGTAGGACGCCTACGCCTCGACGTGGTCGTAGGGATTACCGTCGCGCACGCGGATGTCCACAGTGAGGCATCCGTGAGGTCGAAGCGAGAGAGCGTGGCGGAGACGGCGGTAGCAGTTGTGGAACGGCCCACGTAATTCATGAGGACGATGGCAAGCCCGCCGATCAGGACAGCGATGACGGTAACTGCGCAAAGGCAGCAGAGGCAACAGCGGTGGCGCCTCAGGCACCGGGAGGAGGACGAGGGAGCCATTTCCTGGACGAAAGCTTGTCCTTAGTTTTTGCTCCAGGGGTAGATGGATTATTGGATAATGGGTGACATGTAGATGAACAGTCGCGCGGGAGCGATGCTATTTGTACGCGGTGAAGATGATGCTTGGAATCGTGTCTTTGCCCAAGTCCTTAGTCCCGTTAGATATGCTTGCTTTGTGCCAAAGACTACCCGCTGTTTCTTGTTATTAATGTTTTGCAAACTGAACTAGACAACTAGTGTTTGTTGCCTGCATTTCCTACGTCAAATGGGCAGAATAGCAACCCGGCCGTACGAGACTCCTCGCCATCTACTTATCAGTTGAGATATGTACTATCGGTTATTTTTTTTACACAGACGGCAGCCCCCGGAAAGGGCCCGTATTCCATTATATTTCAAACGGAACAACGGCCACAACATTCCTCGAGTTCCACTCAACGCCCCGTACCAGCCAGCAGTTTAGGAACAGCAAAATACGAACGAAAATATGTCTAAACAACCTAGCTCAACAGGAGCTAGAACACGGCTACAGAAAGCCAACCAAAACGGTTTTAACAACAACACAGATTAGTCTCTAGCTGCAACGGTTTCCACCTCCTCCCCCTCCATGTCTGTATCTTGATCAGTCTCGACGTCACCATCAGTGATTAGAGCACGCCTAGGAACACCTCTGCAACCCGACTCCAAGGAGGAAGCCACCTGGATGAGGACGTTGGCTCCAGCCCTGATATCACTCTGCTCCTGTGGTGGATGAAGTCCTCCCCAGTAAGAAAGAAAAAACGCAAGTGTAACTAATTAGCTCTAAAGGGGACCTGATCAGCTTTATTTCAAAACAAGCTCGGTTCCTAATCTTCCAAATGGCCCAGCAAACTGCTGCAACCCCAGTTATTTGAACATCCCGACTCGCCGAGAGATATTTTGGGATCCACCAAAAATATTGGAGGAAAGAGGCAGGTCTGTTACCAGCCCCTACAACTGTCCCAATCACACTCCAAACATATTTTGCAGCATCACACTCAAAAAACAGGTGAAGAATTGTTTCATCTTTATCACAAAACTGACATTTGAAATTCCCTGTCCACTTCCTCTTCTTCATGTTGTCCTTGGTGGCACAACCACACTTTGATCTTGAAGGGTATCTTGGCTTTCCACAGGTGTCTGGAGGACCTGTCAACACCATTGCTAGAGATATGCTTATACATGGACTTCACGGGAAAAACCCCCATTTTTAGTCCATTTCCACTTAGGAGTATCTTTTCCATCACTCAAAGCCACAGTAGCCAGCTTATTCTGCAGAGCCCATTGCCTTGGAGTTCACCATTGAGCCACCTTCTAAAGGAAGGTGTCCACCTTTGTCTAGCCATCCCAGCTACTGTAAGAGTTTGTTCATTACATATATCAAATAAATCCTTCAAAGGCCTATGTTGTAACATCCCAAGTATGAAAAACACCCCTAGAATGTTTGTTTATTGCTTTATTATTGTTTTACATCATGGCCTCTTAATCATTGCATTTGTTTTCCTTTTGTTTGCATCTGTTTTCCTTTGTTTTCCCATTTGAAATTCAAACAATATTCAAAAGTTTTGTTTCATACTTGCTTTGTTACAAATTTTCGAATAAAAATATTCAAATAAAACATTCATTGATTCCATTAAACCATAAGATTCAAAATAGTTAAAGTTATGGCTTTTAATAATTTCACTTAATTCAAATGTTATTCAAATTCAATTACAAACAGCAACCATTTTTGAAATTATGAAACTTACAAAACCAATCAATCACTTGTTTCAAATAACCTTGAATTTTAAAACTTTTAAGTTGCTTAAGTCAAATTAATCAATTAATATTAAAATCCCATCAAATTTCAAACAAATTCCAAACAGCAATATATTTGAACTTTTTGGAAAAACTAAACTTTGCAAGTTGTTGCTGTTATAATAAATAGCCTATAAAAAAATTATCCCTAAATTTTCTACCCCAAAAACCTTTTCTTTTTCTTCCTTTCTCTTTTTAGCAAAAAAGAACAAACATAACAAAAATTTAAAAAGAAAACGGAGAGAGAGGGGCAGGCCAGCCAGTCCTAGCCCACAAACTGGCCTGGTACCCCCTCGCTCACCTTTCTTCCTCCTGTACGGCAGGAAGATGCCGGTGTCCACGTCGCAGCAGCGGAGCAGCAACGGCCGTGAGCAGCTCCACTCCCCCTATAAACCTAACCCTAGGCCCCCAAGCTCTGCCCTAGCCTAGACCTCCACCCTCTCCCTCTCTCGCCGCCGTTTCCTCCTTCGATTCTCTCCCTCTGCGCCACCCTCTTCTCTCTGAATCTCACCGCACCCGAGCCCCACCTCTGAACTCCGGTGATCACCGCTGCCTCGATGCTCCACCTTCCAACCTAGCAGCGGGAATCGATCCCCCACTGCTCCCTCACCATCCTCGACTCCTCCGTTGAGCCCGAGAAGGACTACATCGCCGCCGCCGTCCTCGTTCTGTCGCCGGCGACGACCTCCCCCGGGCCTCTGCTTCCTCTACAGGGAGGTGAGCATCACCTCCACCTCCCCTCGCCCTCTTTCTTCTTTGCACGATGCACACCGCGCGCAAGCACTAGCACACGCACACGCACGTCCGACCCGAGCAGCGCGGCAGCAGCTCGCCGCCGGCCATCGAGCCCTCCGTCGAAATTCAGAAAACGCACCTGCAGAAAAAAGTTTAGTTAGCGATAACTGAAACATAAGCTCACCGCGCCCTGCTTACCTGACAAGGTTCAGCAGCTACTGCAGTGGTAACGCACCACTGCACGCGCGCACGGGGTCGCAGGTTCGAGCCCTGCCCCCGCGGGATTTAATCCCCACATTTTGCTAGCCACGCTGGCAGGCAGGGGCCACCTGCCATAGGCAGTGATGGCCACGCGTGCCTCCACGCGCTGCCACGGTGGCCAGGGCCCCCTCGTCAGTGGCTTGGGCTAGCCACTGCGGGGTAGAAATAGTTTCTGCCCAGTTTTCTTTTGAGTTTAAGTCCTTTTCTTTTACAGATTAGTCCCTGAAATTGAAATGCAAATAACTTTTAATTTCCAAATCCAAATAATACAAATGAAATATGTTTACTGAACCAAATTTAATTCTCTACATGATTAAAGCATTTGTTTTCTGTTTTGAATATTTCAAATGTATTCAAATTTCAAATTCAAACAACTCCTTTTAAATTTGGTTATTTTCATAACTAATTCAAACTTAATTCAAATAACACAAATAAAATATGTTTTCCATGCTATTTTAAACCACCTTTTCAAATATAAATTTTGTTTCATGTTTTGAATAATTAAAATTGTTTAAATAATTTAAACTTTGTTTAAATCATTTAAATTTGCTAAATTCATATCTTGCTCAAATTAAATTATTTTTGAACTTATAAAATATATTTTCAAAGCAGAAAAGTATAAACTTTTCAAATATGAATTTGGTTTAATGTTTTGAACAAATAAAAATTCAAATAAATTCATACTTGAATTTAATTCATTTAAATCTTGTATAACTTGTTTAATTCATAAATAATTCATCTTAATTCCTTTTTCAATAATTGAAACATGTAATCCACCTAAAATTTTGTGTACTTTCCAAATATGAATTTTTTTATTTTTTTTGAACAATTAAAATTGATGAAAACAACAAATGCTTGTGTAACACCTTTAAGGAACCAAAATTCCATAACTTAATAAATAAAATTCCAAACTTGGTAAACTTCATTTCCAATTGTTGCTATTGTTGTTATCTTTCTGTTTTCCTCATCCATGCATCATACTAATCCACTTTCACCTGTTGATTAGTTGTAAAACAATTATTCCAACCTTAATTCATGGGCTTTCGATATGCAATCCCAAATTGCATGTGGGTCCATTTAATTATGTTATGTTACCATGTCAACTATCTTAATCTTTGATGCATCAATTAAATTGACATGCATCATCCCATGATTGTGCATTATGCCATGTTATTGATTGTTTGTCTCTCTGCGTTGTTTGTTTTCTTCTTCTCGAATAGACGACGACGTTGAGACAGACGATACCTACGACACCCCTTCAGAGGATCTAGCTCAGTACCAGGCTGCTGAGTTTGCAGGCAAGTATTCACTCACATGAACCATTGTGTTCCTTTCCACATTGGATACCGATACTTTCCGTTGTCTATTCTGCTAGCCTTTTGAATCGTTGCTTCTGTTACGAACCTATCACATGTTATCCTTTAACCCTGATATAGCCTCACCTCCACACCTATCACCCCATTGCTTGTTGCCCGTGTCTTACTAGCATGCTTAGGGTTGTTTCTGCTCGAGTCTGTTACCCGTTACTTTCTGTTACTACATTTCTATTATGTTCTGGGGCTCGATGTTAAACAACAACCTGTTAATTTTGAGGTAATGCTAAATTGAAGATAAGGCACCGGCAGGAGGCCCGGCGTGGTTTTGAGGCTTGCTAGTGTCGACCCTAATTAGGAAAAGGGTCTTGTCTACTGATCCATGATGAGCGCACTAACCGCATGTGGGAAGCGTGTATGGGCGCCCTCAATTTGATTCGATTCGCATCTCGTCCAAACCGCCACACTTAGTTCGGGCTTTCCATTTGATGCACTCATATGCAGGTACGAACCCGAGGCCAGGGTGGAACTTTTGTAGTCGGCATTTAGGGCGGCGTGGTCTTAGAGTGCTATGAGGGTCCCTCTTTTCTTCGTGGGGGCTCGATTAGCCGCGCATGCACAACACGTGGTTCTTTGGGCTTGATGCGAAGAAGAGTTGAGTTGTGTTGAGTGCCCCGCTTGGTGGGAGGCATTCCATCTGGCGGGTTATTCTTACGTGTACGGCCAAATTGGTGCACCCCTGCAGGGATAAATCTTCTCGAGAAGCCGTATTTCCGCGGTTATGGATGACTTGGTGAAAGTACTGGCTAACAAGTACTCAGAACAACTTATACCTAACCAATGATAACTTGACTAGTAATAGTCTTATTGACACAATAATTTGAACCATCACTAATCCAACTGTGTGAGTTATCCTCGGATTGCTTCTTTGGATAAGGGGCGAGATCCAGGATGGGTTTGTTTGGAGTTAGTTATAGTTGGTTACGTTACGCTATCTTATCTCCTTTCTGATAGCCGGAAGTTATAGCATGTATCTGTAGTTGGTTAGTGCAGCCAGCTGCCGCATCTTTTGTATCACCCTTTCTTCCGTTGAACCCAAAGCATCTGTGCTTGATGTTGTGGGGTACACTTTGGTGAACTGTGAGTCTTGCTTGCCAGTACGTTTATGTACTGACCCCTTTGGGGCTGTGGTTTCCGCAGACTACGCTTACGAGGATCCCGGTGAAACCTTGTTGCTTCGATATCCTGTTCTTCTCAACATCCTTTTCGTGTTTTTGGTCTCGTGTTTCCCGATGTTGCTTCGATATCCTGTTCTTCTCAACATCCTTTTCGTCCGTTGAAACCTTGTTGTTGCTTTCCACTTCAGTTCATCTACCGGCGTCTAATCAAAACTTCCCCGATCATCTGCAGATGGATCGCAGGTTCTACCCGCAGGTGGTTCGGATGACTCGTTGTGAGAGCACCGCCGGTTATCCGGAGATGCTGAGAGACATGGTCACTTATATGGGGTTCCGTTGGGCACCAGAGTACCAGGTCTATGAGCAGCAGCGAGAGTTTGACCAGACCTACTACCAGGCTATCGTCTACATTCTGTCAGATGATGGCATGAGCGTAGTCCACCGCCACGAGGCAGTGGGTTCCACAGTGGATATGGCTGTACAGCAGGCAGCTTATGTGAGTCTCACCGTCCTTCGTGCTGACTACTGGGGATTTGACGATTATATCTATCGCCACATCCCCCGTGGTTACATCACTTCGGAGGGAGCTCACTTCACTCTCTACGACAACCTGGATGTCTACGAGCATGATAACTCCAGGCTACACACCACCGCTCAGTTTGTGAGACACAGTGACGCAGTTGCCAGCACACTATCTCAGGAGTTGGCTTCAGTCAGAGAGCAGCTCTACCTTGCTTTGACTCGTCTGGCGACTTACACCACATACTTTGTTGGAGACAAGCGCTTTGCACGTTTCGATCAGCCAGTTGGACGTCGTCTGCCAGATGCTGGAGGTTACGAGCCGATCAGAGGTCCACTCCTCAACCTCGGTGCTGGTTACACTGGGATTCCACGCTTTGGAGCACAGGGAGTCGACGCTATGTATTTCACCACACCTAGAGTCGCTCAGACCACGTCAGATCTACGTGGATCGTTCTACCTACTTTCGTGGGCGTGCTCCTCACCGTACCTCTCGCCGTACTCCTAGTCGCCGTCCTGCGTGATGAGCATGGGAGTATCGATGTATCCATTCTTAGCTATGTTTAGTTATCCTTTGGCTTTCGAACCATTTGTGGTGTGTTGGATATTCTGATGTATTTGAACATGTGATGATGTACCTGTTGGTTATCTATTCGTGCGTCGGAATAATCTCTCTTTCGGTTTCCAAGTCTATCCTTTTCTGTTGTTGTGCTAAAATGCATGTCTATTCAGGATGCCGCCAACAAGGAACACCCCGCCTGAGCCACCGCCAATCACGGAGCTGTTGACTCAGATGACTCAAGTCATGACGCAGATGGCCCAGTTCCAGACTAATCAGCATAACAACCAGAATGCTCCACGAGTCAGTATCAAGGAGTTTCTGAGTCTGGGCCCGAGAGCTTTCGTGGCAACACGCGAGCCTCTGGATGCTGATGACTGGATCCGTGAGATAGCCAAGGCTCTGGACATTGCTCACGTTGCTGAGGAAGATAAGGTCAAGTATGCATCCCATCTGCTGAAGGGTCAGGCAGCTACTTGGTGGGAAAACTACCAGACCATGAGAGCTGGCTATCCAATCACCTGGGGTTGTTTCAAGGAAGCCTTCCTGAAGCACCACATTCCAGATGGTCTCATGGAAAGGATGCGTGAAGAGTTTTGCTCACTCAAGCAGGGCAAGCTGGACGTCATCGGCTATCAGAGTGAGTTCAATCGCCTCGCTCGATACGCTGGAGACGAGGTGTCCACTGAGGCTATGAAGATGGCAAGGTTCCGCAGAGGTTTTAACCCGGAACTCAAGTACGCCCTCACCAACATCAAGGCCAACAACTTCGAGGAGCTCGTTAACACCGCGCTCAATGAAGAAAATGGGCGCAAGGCGTTCGAGGAGTCTCGCAAGCACTCACGTGAGGGTGGTTCCTCCTCCAACATGACCACACCTCCGCAGAAGCGCCGCATCTGGCTGCCAAATGGTGCTGTCACTCAGGCTCCATATGCCGAAGCTTCTCCAGGCTTCGCTCCCCGCCCACCCAACCCTGTTCAGATGCATGATCAGAGGGCTTCGATGGGGCAGCCAAGGCCAGGGCCTCCTCGTGTCGTCACTTGCTACAAGTGCAAGCAGACGGGGCACTACGCTGACAAGTGCACGCAGAGGCAGCTACCTCCACCACCACCTCGTCCCAACACAAACCAGGCAATGGTGCGCGCTCCCCCGGCTAAAGCCTACAACTCCAACAACAGGCATGTCGGGAGGACCGCAAGGGTGAATCATGTCAAGATCGACAAAGCTGAGGAAGATCCTGACGTCGTTCTCGGTACATTCCCCGTAAACTCTAATCCAGCTAAAGTGTTGTTTGATATTGGAGCATCGCATTCTTTCGTGTCAAAGATCTTTGCGACAGCAGTTAAACTCCCCTTTGATGGTTTGGGTTCCCCGCTAGTAGTAAATTCCCCTGGAGCAACTATGCAAACGTCTAAGATCAGTCACAGATATCAAATTCTAATTGGAGGCCACATATTCCTTGCTTCTCTCATACTGCTTGGCAATTCTGACATTGATGTCATTCTTGGTATGGATTGGTTGAAGGCCAATAAAGCTACGATTGACTGTGATCGGAAGTCAATAACTCTGTTCCACCCTTCTGGCCAGATAGTCTATTCCCCAAATGAATCAAGTTCTGTTCAGCTATACACCCTCGATGCAAAACCTCTACCTCTACTTGAAAATGTTCCGGTGGTTTGCGAATTCCCTAACGTCTTTCCGGAAGAATTGCCAGGGATGCCTCCGGACAGAGCAGTTGTTGAGCGTGAGCTTGAACCAGGTACTGCCAATCTCTAAGCATCCATACAAGATAGCTCCTCCTGAACTGAAATTGTTAAAGGAGCAAATCGATATGTACATGGAAAAAGGTTACATTCAACCTAGTTCCTCGGCTTGGGGTTGCCCAACTCTGTTCGTTGCGAAGAAGGATCACTCAAAGAGACTCGTTGTTGACTATCGTCCTCTTAACGAGAAAACCATCAAAAACAAGTATCCAATTCCTCGTATCGATGATCTTTTTGATCAACTTGCTGGAGCCTCAATATTCTCCAAGTTGGACTTGAGAATGGGTTACCATCAAATAAAGATCAGAAAGGAAGATATTCCAAAGACAGCTTTCACCACTCGCTACGGTCTATATGAATTCACCGTCATGTCCTTTGGTCTCACCAATGCACTGGCGACATTCTCTCAACTCATGAATTCTGTCTTCCATGAATACCTCGACAAGTTCGTTGTGGTATATCTTGATGACATTCTTGTCTACTCAAAATCCGAGGAAGAGCATGAAGAACATCTTCGTATCACTCTCATGAAACTTCGCGAGCATCGTCTATATGCCAAGTTCTCCAAATGTGAGTTCTGGATTCCAGAAGTTGCTTACCTTGGTCATATCATCTCTGCCAAGGGCATAGCCATTGATCCAGAAAAGGTTAAGGCAATTGTTGATTGGAAACCTCCTAAGACGGTGAAGCAAGTAAGAAGTTTTCTTGGCTTGGCTAGCTATTGCCGTCGTTTCGTCCAAAACTTCTCCAAGATTGCCAAACCTCTCACTGGTCTCACAAAGAAGGACAAGAAGTTCGTTTGGTCTCCACAATGTGATCAAAGTTTCAATCTCCTGAAGACTAAACTCACTTCTACACCAGTTCTGGTTGGCGCAGACACTACCAAACCTTTCCAAATATTCTGTGATGCATCTCTCCAAGGTCTAGGTGCAGTTCTTATGCAAGAACGTCAAGTTATGGCTTATGCTTCACGTCAGTTGAACGCACATGAGCTCAATTATCCCACTCATGACCTTGAACTTGCAGCAGTTGTGTTTGCCCTCAAGAAATGGAGACAATACTTGTTGGGTAATCGCACTGAAATCTTTTCCGATCATAAGAGTCTGAAATACATCTTCACTCAACCAGATCTAAACCTCTGGCAAAGGAGATGGATTGAAAAGATTAAAGACTTTGATCTTACCATTTCTTACACTCCAGGCAAGGCTAATGTTATGGCCGATGCTCTCAGTCGCAAGTCGTATTGCAATAATCTCATGATCATGGAAAGCCAACCTCCTCTTCATGAAGAATTCCAGAAGCTGAACCTTGGTCTTGTTCCTCAAGGTTATCTTGCGAACTTGACAGCCAGTCCAACTCTCGAGGACAAGATTCATTCTGAACAACTTCGTGATGCTGAAATCAAGAAGATGGTAGAACACATCAAAGAAGGCAAGGAGAAATTTAAGTCCTTCTCAATTGATGACAAAGGAACTGTGTTCTTCGAAGGACGTATTGCAGTTCCTCAAGTTCTAAGTCTCAAAGATGTCATTCTCAAGGAGGCTCATGAAACTCCTCTCTCCATACACCCTGGAAGTACAAAGATGTACCAGGATCTTAAGACACTGTATTGGTGGCCTGGCATGAAACGTGAAATTGCTCAATACGTTTCTGAATGCGACGTTTGTCAACGTGTTAAGGCAGTTCATCAGAAAACAGCCGGTCTTCTCCAACCACTGAAAATCCCTGAGTGGAAGTGGGACATGATTGAAATGGACTTCGTCACTGGTTTTCCAAAGTCCAAGAAAGGCAACAATGCAATCTTCATTGTCATTGATCGTCTCACTAAAGTAGCTCACTTCTTTCCTGTCAAAGAAACAATCTCAGCTAGCCAGTTAGCAGAGCTCTGCACAGCAAAGATTGTTCCTCTTCATGGTGTTCCATTGGAAATAAGCTCAGACCGTGGAAGCATATTCACTTCTCATTTCTGGAAAAGCTTTCAAGAAGCATTGGGCACCAAACTTCTGTTCAGCACAGCTTATCACCTTTAGTCTCAGGGGCAAGTCGAAAGAGTCAATCAGATTCTCGAGGATATGCTCAGAGCATGTGGTCTCTCCTTTGGCATGAAATGGGAGGAATGCCTTCCATATGCTGAATTCTCCTACAACAACAGCTTCCAGGCAAGCCTAGGCATGGCACCATTTGAGGCTCTCTATGGCCTCATATGCAGGAGTCCAATCAATTGGTCTGGAGCTGGTGAACGTTCACTCTTAGGCCCTGACATTGTTAAGGAAGCCGAAGAGAAAGTTCGCATCATTCGTGACAATCTCAAGATTGCTCAGTCTCGTCAGAGAAGCTACTATGACAGCAAGCACAGGGATATGATCTATGCACCTGGTGACAAAGCATATCTCCGTGTAACTCCCCTCAGAGGCACTCATCGTTTTGGTGTGAAAGGAAAGCTTGCACCAAGATACATTGGTCCTTTAAACATTCTCTCAAGGCGTGCGGAAAATGCCTATCGTCTTGAACTTCCAGAAAAACTATCCAAGGTGCACGATGTGTTTCACGTGTCACAGCTCAAGAGGTGTTTCAAAGATCCAGATCGTGCAGTTGATCATGATTCCATTGAACTGCAAGAAGAACTATCTTATGAGGAGCACCCTATTCGTATTCTCGATGAGACCGAGAGTAAGACTCGCAACAAGAGCACCAAGTTCTTGAAAGTGCAGTGGTCCCATTATTCCGATAAAGAGGCAACGTGGGAGACCGAAGAGGATCTTCGCAAGAAGTATCCGGACGTTTTCTCTTCTCAGTAGGAATCTCCGGGCGCGATTCCTTCAAGGGGGGGCGTTTTGAAACATCCCAAGTATGAAAACCACCCCTAGAATGTTTGTTTCTTGCTTTATTATTGTTTTGCATCATGGCATCTTAATCATTGCATTTGTTTTCCTTTTGTTAGCATCTGTTTTCCTTTGTTTTCCCATTTGAAATTCGAACAATATTCAAAAGTTTTGTTTCATACTTGCTTTGTTACAAATTTTCAAATAAAAATATTCAAATAAAACATTCATTGATTCCATTAAACCATAAGATTCAAACTAGTTAAAGTTATGGCTTTTAATAATTTCACTTAATTCAAATGTTATTCAAATTCAATTACAAACAGCAACCATTTTTGAAATTATGAAACTTACCAAACCAATCAATCACTTGTTTCAAATAACCTTGAATTTTAAAACTTTTAAGTTGCTTAAGTCAAATTAATCAATTAATATTAAAATCGCATCAAATTTCAAACAAATTCCAAACAGCAATATATTTGAACCTTTTGGAAAAACTAAACTTTGCAAGTTGTTGCTGTTATAATAAATAGCCTATAAAAAAATTATCCCTAAATTTTCTACCCCAAAAACCTTTTCTTTTTCTTCCTTTCTCTTTTCAGCAACAAAAAACAAACAGAACAAAAATTTGAAAAGAAAAAGGAGAGAGAGGGGCAGGCCAGCCAGGCCCAGCCCACAAACTGGCCTGGTACCCCCTCGCTCACCTTTCTTCCTCCTGTACGGCAGGAAGATGCCGGTGTCCACGTCGCAGCAACGGCCGTGAGAAGCTCCACTCCCCCTATAAACCTAACCCTAGGCCCCCAAGCTCTGCCCTAGCCTAGACCTCCACCCTCTCCCTCTCTTGCCGCCGTTTCCCCCTCCGATTCTCTCCCTCTGCGCCACCCTCTTCTCTCTGAATCTCACCGCACCCGAGCCCCACCTCTGAACTCCGGTGATCACCGCCGCCTCGATGCTACACCTTCCAACCTAGCAGCGGGAATCGATCCCCCACTGCTCCCTCACCATCCTCGACGCCTCCGTTGAGCCCAAGAAGGACTACATCGCCGCCGCCGTCCTCGTTCTGTCGCCGGCGACGACCTCCCCCAGGCCTCTGCTTCCTCTACAGGAAGGTGAGCATCACCTCCACCTCCCCTCGCCCTCTTTCTTGTCTGCACGATGCACACCGCGCGCAAGCACCAGCACACGCACACGCACACGCACGTCCCGCCCGAGCAGCGCGGCAGCAGCTCGCCGCCGGCCATCGAGCCCTCCGTCGAAATTCAGAAAACACACCTGCAGAAAAAAGTTCAGTTAGCGATAACTGAAACATAACATCACCGCGCCCTGCTTACCTGACAAGGTTCAGCAGCTACTGCAGTGGTAACGCACCACTGCACGAGCGCACGGGGTCGCAGGTTCGAGCCGTGCCCCCGCGAGATTTAATCCCCACATTTTGCTAGCCACGCTGGCAGGCAGGGGCCACCTGCCATAGGCAGTGGTGGCCACGCGTGCCTCCACGCGCTGCCACGGTGGCCAGGGCCCCCTCGTCAGTGGCTTGGGCTAGCCACTGCGGGGTAGAAATAGTTTCTGCCCAGTTTTCTTTTGAGTTTAAGTCCTTTTCTTTTACAGATTAGTCCCTGAAATTGAAATGCAAATAACTTTTAATTTACAAATCCAAATAATACAAATGAAATATGTTTACTGAACCAAATTTAATTCTCTACATGATTAAAGCATTTGTTTTCTGTTTTGAATATTTCAAATGTATTCAAATTTCAAATTCAAACAACACCTTTTAAATTTGGTTATTTTGATAACTAATTCAAACTTAATTCAAATAACACAAATAAAATATGTTTTCCATGCTATTTTAAACCACCTTTTCAAATATAAATTTTGTTTCATGTTTTGAATAATTAAAATTGTTTAAATAATTTAAACCTTGTTTAAATCATTTAAATTTGCTAAATTCATAACTTGCTCAAATTAAATTATTTTTGAACTTATAAAATATGTTTTCAAAGCAGAAAAGTATAAACTTTTCAAATATGAATTTGGTTTAATGTTTTGAACAAATAAAAATTCAAATAAATTCATACTTGAATTTAATTCATTTAAATCTTGTATAACTTTTTTAATTCATAAATAATTCATCTTAATTCCTTTTTCAATAATTGAAACATGTAATCCACCTAAAATTTTGTGTACTTTCCAAATATGAATTTTGTTATTTGTTTTGAACAATTAAAATTGATGAAAACAACAAATGCTTGTGTAACACCTTTAAGGAACCAAAATTCCATAACTTAATAAATAAAATTCCAAACTTGGTAAACTTCATTTCCAATTGTTGCTATTGTTGTTATCTTTCTGTTTTCCTCATCCATGCATCATACTAATCCACTTTCACCTGTTGATTAGTTGTAAAACAATTATTCCAACCTTAATTCATGGGCTTTCCATATGCAATCCCAAATTGCATGTGGGTCCATTTAATTATGTTATGTTACCATGTCAACTATCTTAATCTTTGATGCATCAATTAAATTGACATGCATCATCCCATGATTGTGCATTATGCCATGTTATTGATTGTTTGTCTCTCTGCGTTGTTTGTTTGCTTCTTCTCGAATAGACGACGACGTTGAGACAGACGATACCTACGACACCCCTTCAGAGGATCTAGCTCAGTACCAGGCTGCTGAGTTTGCAGGCAAGTGTTCACTCACATGAACCATTGTGTTCCTTTCCACATTGGATACCGATACTTTCCGTTGTCTATTCTGCTAGCCTTTTGAATCGTTGCTTCTGTTACGAACCTATCACATGTTATCCTTTAAACCTGATATAGCCTCACCTCCACACCTATCACCCCATTGCTTGTTGCCCGTGTCTTACTAGCATGCTTAGGGTTGTTTCTGCTCGAGTCTGTTACCCGTTACTTTCTGTTACTACATTTCTATTATGTTCTGGGCCTCGATGTTAAACAACAACCTGTTAATTTTGAGGTAATGCTAAATTGAAGATAAGGCACCGGCAGGAGGTCCGGCGTGGTTTTGAGGCCTGCTAGTGTCGACCCTAATTAGGAAAAGGGTCTTGTCTACTGATCCATGATGAGCGCACTAACCGCATGTGGGAAGCGTGTATGGGCGCCCCCCTCAATTTGATTCGATTCGCATCTCGTCCAAACCGCCACACTTAGTTCGGGCTTTCCATTTGATGCACTCATATGCAGGTACGAACCCGAGGCCAGGGTGGAACTTTTGTAGTCGGCATTTAGGGCGGCGTGGTCTTAGAGTGCTATGAGGGTCCCCCTTTTCTTCGTGGGGGCTCGATTAGCCGCGCACGCACAACACGTGGTTCTTTGGGCTTGATGCGAAGAAGAGTTGAGTTGTGTTGAGTGCCCCGCTTGGTGGGAGGCATTCCATCTGGCGGGTTATTCTTACATGTACGGCCAAATTGGTGCACCCCTGCAGGGATAAATCTTCTCGAGAAGCCGTGTTTTCCGCGGTTATGGATAACTTGGTGAAAGTACTGGCTAACAAGTACTCAGAACAACTTATACCTAACCAATGATAACTTGACTAGTAATAGTCTTATTGACACAATAATTTGAACCATCACTAATCCAACTGTGTGAGTTATCCTCGGATTGCTTCTTTGGATAAGGGGCGAGATCCAGGATGGGTTTGTTTGGAGTTAGTTATAGTTGGTTACGTTACGCTATCTTATCTCCTTTCTGTTAGCCGGAAGTTATAGCATGTATCTGTTGTTGGTTAGTGCAGCCAGCTGCCGCATCTTTTGTATCACCCTTTCTTCCGTTGAACCCAAAGCATCTGTGCTTGATGTTGTGGGGTACACTTTGGTGAACTATGAGTCTTGCTTGCCAGTACGTTTATGTACTGACCCCTTTGGGGCTGTGGTTTCCGCAGACTACGCTTACGAGGATCCCCGTGATGGCTACTACGTGGAGTTTGACGAGGCTGCTGACGAGTAGATAGCGGACCTGGGCAGGAGCCGAGATATCGTGGATGGGCTCCGTCTTTTCGTTTCTGGCCTATTAGGCCTGTTTGGATCTTGTCTGTACTCAGACATTTTGGATGCTTCCGCTGTGTTGTAATGATGATATGTTGGGACATGTGTCCTCTGGATGATTGTATTTGCTATCTCTGCTCTAGTGAGAGCTATTTGCAACTTATTTCAATCTTTTGTGTCTTAGAGATATGTTGTGATATCAGTTGTTCTAATGCCGTTGACGTACCCTATGTGTATGTTATGAAGTACGTCAACGGAAGTGTCCTGATTTCTATGGGATGGTTTGCGCAGACGATGGATAGTAGAGAATGGTTGTCACACGTTTACGTGTTGGCCTGCTCATATTGAGATGCGGGTGCCGGTATGCCCCGTAAGCCATTTGTTCTACTATCTAGCGGACTGTGAGTATCCTCTAGAAGTCCGGGTGCGACATATGTCCACACCAAGCATCTCCCCAAAAATAAGTTTTTTCTCCATTACCTACCACCATAACCCTCCCTTGCAAGTACACTTGTCTAACATGTAAAAGGTCAAACCAGAAGGCAGAATCCATTGTTCTGTGTTTGACTTGAAAAATGCCCCCCCCCCCAGCTAAATACTTTGCTCTCATGAACTCCTGCCAAGGACCATCACCAGCCTCCAGTTTCCACCACCATTTACACATAAGACTTATATTGAATCTTGCAAGATTTTTGATGCCCAAGCCACCTTTAGTTCTAGGTTTACATGTAAGATCCCAAGAGACCAAGTGATACCTCCTCTTTGCAGGACTGCTCTGGCATAAGAAGGCTCTTCTCGGTCTATCCAGTTCTTCAAGAGTGGTTTTGTGTAACAAGAACATAGAAATGTGGTATACAGCAACAGATGAAAGACACACACCTGTTCTGATTACTCTGCCCCCAATAGACAGAGCACCACTCATCCAACCCTCCATCATTCCTTTCACCTTCTCTCCTAAAAACTTCATGTCCTGAACAGAGTTCCTTCTTGCATTAACAGGAACACCCAGATATTTAATAGGCCAACTACCCTTCTGACAGTTGAATAAGTCAGCATAATCCTGCAACTTGGAATCATCCTCCTGGATTAACATGACCTCACTTTTTTCAAAGTTAATCTTGAGCCCAGACATGCTCTCAAAAATGTACATCAACAGTTTAAGGTTTCTGGCCACCTCAACATCATCTTGAATAAGAAAGATTCTATCATCAGCATACTGTAAAATAGCCACACCTTTATCAACAAAGTGTTCAGCTAAACCCACCACCAGCCCTGCATCTTGAGCTTTATGAACCATTTTGGAAAGATTCTCAGCTGCAACATTAAACAGGAAAGGAGACAGTGGATCCCCTTGCCTTACACCTTTGTAGCTACAGAAGTAAGGGCCAATTGTGTCATTAATTTTGACACTAAGGGTCCCGTGAGTCACAATACTCCTGAGCTAACCCATCCACTTCTCACTAAACCCTTTTTGTTTATAAGTCTTGAACAGGAACTCCCAATTAACTTTATCATAAGCCTTTTCAAAATCTATCTTAAGGACTACACCCTGCTTTTTCTTGAATTTTTTCTCTCTCAAAATTTCCTGGAGCAGTTCCACTCCATCCATAATGTTCCTCCCTTTTATGAAAGCAGATTCACACTGATTGCTAATCTTGCCCATGTAAGGTTCCAGCCTGGAAGTCATTGCTTTAGAGAAAATTTTAAACAACACTTGCAGCAAACAAATTGGCCTGTACTTCTGAATTCTGTCTGCATCCTCCCCCTTTGGCAGCAAAGTAATGATGCCATAGTTAATTCTAGCTAAATCCAATCTGTGATTAAAAAAATCCTCAAAAAGTAAGATCAGATCCTTTTTGATAATAGGCCAGCAAGCCTGATAGAATTCAATAGGAATTCCATCAGGCCCAGCTGCCTTGTTCTTTTCCATTGAGTCTATTACTTCTTTTATTTCATTCTCTGAGAAAGGACTGTCTAAATTCTCTCTATCACTAGCAGATAACATTTCCTGTACCTCCCACACCTCATCATTCAAATGGATACCCTCACAACCTGACTGGCCAAACAAATTCTTGTAGAACAGTAGCATGTTCCAACAGGTTGGGAGTCCCCTGTATTATATCTTGTCCCTTTTTCAAAGAGAAAATCATTTTTATTCTCCTTCTTCCATTTGCTATTCTGTGAAAAAATCATGTGTTCTTGTCACCCTTCAAGAGCCAAGTTTCACTGGACCTTTGATGCCAGTAAGCCTCCTCCTCTTCATGTAACTTGAGTAAAGCTTTCTGAATTTGGCCCTTTCTAATCAACTGCTCACTCAACACAGGGTTGTCCTCTTCCAAATCCTCTAGTACCTGCAACTCAGCCAGTAGCTGCTTTTTAAGTCTCCTAGATTCACCTCTCAGGTTGGCACCCCAACCTTTCAGACTTTTTTTCACAAGTTTGATCTTCACCAAGAAAGCTTCCAGGTTGCTTTTTCCTCTGACAGGCTTGTTCCAGATAGATTCTATCCTGGCCAAAAAATCTGGTTCTTTCAACCAACTTTTCTCAAATCTAAACTCCTTAATTTTCACATTAGTCTTATCCATAGTATCAATAATAATTGGACTATGATCAGAGATCTCCCTAGTGACTTTGTGCACAGTTGCTAAAGGAAATAAGTGTTCCCAACTCTTACTCATGAGAAACCTGTCCAGTTTCTCCAAAGTTGGATCTGCCTGATTATTTGACCAGGTGTACTGCTTACCTGCCATGTCAATCTCCACCAATTCATGAGTGTGAATTAAACTATTAAACATATCCCCCCATATCATTGACCTGATTGGTTTATTCTTATCACTAGCTTTTATAAGGAGATTAAAATCTCCTCCAATCAAGAGAGGTAACTGTTGATCAGCACAGACACTTGCCAGCTCAGTAATGAATTCCCCCTTGTCATCTTCATGTACAGCACCATAAACATTGACCCAGCACCACTCCAACTGCAGTTTAATGTCAAACACCACTGTCTTAACATGAAACCTACCCATGGATACAGACTTCGGATTGAATTTATCTGTCCTCATGCCACACAAAATCCCTCCTGATTTTCCAACAGAGGGAAGCTGGATCAATTTTCCTGAAAAAGGCAGGAGAATAATTCTTCTTCATTGTTTCGTGAAGATCAATAAAATATACTGCATTGGATCTTAAAAAAATCCTGCAGACAGTCACCCATCCCTTTCTTGCTCACACTCCTGCAATTCCAGCTAGCACCTATCATAAATACTTGGATTCTTTTTTCTTCACCTGGGACCAGTCAAAATACCACACATAGGGTGGTTATTCATGACTTTCCCTGAGGCAGCACTTGATTTGGACTGTGTGCCTCCAGAAGGGGATAAACTGGCAATTCTCAACCTTTTTTTAGCACTCCTAGAAAAATAGGTACAACGCCATCATCCTGATTCCCCTTTTCTTCCCAGTCCAACAACAACACCTTATCACCTGTATCTTGATCACAGTAGCTAATTCCACTTGCTTAGCATCAATACTATGTCTAGCAATTTCCATATCTTTAATGCAATTAATCTTAGCAAAGTTAAAACTATCAGGATTAATACCAAGTTCTAGGGCCCTATGCATTATTACATCATCATCCAGGCAAGCAAAATAATTACTAGTGGTGAGATTAGTACCTTCCAAACTCCTTGCACTAGCCTGAGCCCTAGCTCTGTCTTCAATTCTCACCTGACCATCTTGTCTGTCTTGAAGCCTAGAGCTGCATCTTATAGGTTGAGATGCTGCAGTAGAAGATTCAGGTTCCGTCACTGCAGTGGCTTGCTCTCCATCACCTGTATTCTCCATTTCTTGTGTTAGGACCACCTCAGGTTGGGAGCCATCCAAAGGGATAACCTCAGCACGTCCAGAGGGGGCACCCATTGTAGGAAGAGCAAAGACAACAACTCCTCTAGGCAGATAAGGGACATCAGTATCCATATCAGAATTTGATCCTCACTGGAAGATGAAGAAGAGTCCTACACTAAAATTTCGTCATCACTAGCTTGTCCCTCCATTCCCTCCTGCTCCACAATAGGTTCCAGTATGTGTTTGTATTTGCTTTTAACTCCATCCATCTTATCACTACCATTTTTAGCAAGTTTACGAATGAAAATTCTAAAAAGATGCTGCTCATTCCAGTCGGCCATTCTTTATACACATCTGTAATAATCAACATTTCTAATTCTCTCCTTCCCCCCTCCCCCCTATTTTCAATCACTTGTTTTCTAACACATATATACGTTGGTGTACACGGCTTCGTCTAATTGGTTGGAACCTTTTTGGACTGTGATGTTTGGCTTTATCTTTCCTAAAATATTTTTTCTGGCTTGGCCAGCTGTTGTTTTCCTTACTTGTTTTGTTTTGTTTTGATCGGGCCGGATAGAGACTATCAATTTTGCGTTCTGTCATGATTGGCCTTCCGATGGTTTTTGTGTTTTCCGTTTCTTTTTGCAGCCCGTCGTGAGTTCTCCTGGCGATGTTTTTCTTTATTATATCTGTTTTGCTAATTTTTGGCTTTTGGTCTCTTTACAACCTCTTGTTTGCTGACATATGTAAGGTTTTCTTTTTGCGAAAGAAATATATGCACGTTGGTGTTGCGTGGTCTCGCATGATCCGTTAGAGCCTTTTTGGACTTTGGTGTTTGGCTTCATCTTCTTCCAATTTGATCAGTGGTCCTGTCAAAAAAAAATTGATCAGTACGTGGTTAGGGTTCCTGCCTCTTAGTTTTGAGTTTAAGTTAAATGAGGTCCCAATAGTTGTTTAGGATATGCAAACTCATCCCACTTGTTGTAAACTGGGGCCAAGTGGTCCTAAAAGTTGCTACAAGGTGCAAATCAGTCCCAAAAGGGTTGTACAGCTGACATCCGGTAGCGTGGTTTTGCACAAAGACCCCAGAACCCTTTTTATATCAACAACAAACTGACTTCTGCTTGCCATGGGTCCCACCTATCAGGCGAGTAAAAATGTGTAAAAATAAGTAGTTGTTGGCGTTCGAACAACTTACCTCAGGTAGCGCATAACCACAAGTGGAGAATGGGGCTTTTGCTCGGCGGTGAACACCCCTTTCACCCCGGCTCGGCTACGACCCTTGTGTAAAAGGGTGCAGGGCTGGGGCTGGGGCGAGCAGAGCGCCTCGTGGGGGGCCTTTTGCCCCGATTGGTGGCTCCAACCGGGGTAAAAGGCCCGCAACACATTTTACCCTGGTTGGTGGCTCCAACCGGGGCAAAAGACCCCCCACACACACTATAAAACCCTGCCAGCCCTCTCCTCTCCTCATGCCACTCACTTGGGAGGACATATTCTAGTTATGGGGTGTGTGCTCATTTGTTTTTCACTCCTATGCACAAGATGTGTTCGATGAAATGCTCGGGAACATAACTCCATCTCAGCTCGCAGAAAACAAACATGATTTAATTTGTCCGAGCCACACTTAATGAAATAAACTTTCTCCTCCTTCTTTCCTCGTCGGTCGAGGTACCAACTTTATCCTTTGATCTGTTGATGTAACATTGGTCATTTCTCTATTCACGGTGTTCCGTAACGGTTCTTAACTAATAATCATATAATGCAGATGAACCGGCAATGGATGTACGCTGACCGACGCTCTGCCACGTTCATGAAAGGCGTGGGTTATTTTCTCGAGGTGGCCCAAACAAACAAGCGGAATAGTTTTATGTGTTGTCCATGTGATGTATGTCGGAATCAGAAGGAACACTCTTCACACAGAGTCATCGACTTCCACCTGTTTCAGCCCGGTTTCATGCCCGGCTATAATTGTTGGACCAAGCACGGAGAAAAAAGGGTTATGATGGAAGACAACAAAGAAGAAGAGAATGATGAAAACTAGCATGATATGTTCCCTGAATACGGTGCCGGTACTGGAATGGAAGATAACGATGAAGTAGAAGCAAAAGACCGGGCACCAGATGAGCCCATCGATGATCTTGGCCCGGACATTACGGATGCGAAGACAGAATGCGGGATTGAAAAGGTGAGGGTGAAGTTCGACCAGATGTTAAGGGAGCACAAAACATTGTTGTATCCAAATTGCGAAGATGGGCAGAAAAAGCTGGTGAAAGTGCATCTTTGCATTTGATCTCTCATGTGTTTTGGAGTTGATAACAACACCATTAAGTTTCTAACCTTGCGTTTAACTTATTTCAGGAAACATCATTTTGACACAAAAAGGAAGATCGCAGAATGACAAGGCCAGCAAAATTGTCTCTGTCGAGCGGTAGTACCGGACACATCAGTGGTAGTACCTCTCTCTCCAGTGAGTGGTAGTACCGTTGGTAGTACCGCCAGAAGTACAGCCAGAATGAAAATGGCTACTGCATCCAGCGGTACTTCAACGGTACTGGTCCAGTAGTACCGTTGTGCCTTAGTCGATTTTGGAGCAAGCTTCTCATGGCGGTAGTACCGCTCCTTCCAGGAAGCGGAAGTACCCAGTCAAAGTACCGCCAGGGGAGTTTTCTCGCAGTAACCTTTACGGTGCTAGAGCGGTAGTGCCCTAGTACTACCGCCAACCACTTGGAGTTATTTCGAATTCGTGGCCAGCGGTAGTACCGGTGCTGGAAGTACTGCGGTACTTCCGCGGTAGTACCGCCCGCGTCCTTTGGCTGGGACCTCTCAGTACCGCTCTGATTTCCAGCGAGCGGTAGTACCGCCAAGCGTAAAAAGGGTCAAACCGCTAGTTATGAGGAGGGGGCTATAAATACCCCATCCCCTTTTTTCCAAGGCGAGCTTGAACCAGCATTGAATTCAAGCATTTATTAAGCCTCCAAAAGCTAGATCTCTCCCAAGCCCTCCACCCAAACTCGTTGATACTTGGAGGATTGAAGGAGAAGGCCCCGATGCACATCTTCACCGAGTCGTTCTTCATTTCCCTCTCATTCTCTTGAGGGATCTAGTCTAGGGTTTCCTTGTGGAGAACCTAGACTCGATTGGTACACTTGTTGGTGATTGGTGATTGTTGGGAGCCCCCAATTTGGTTGTGGGTATGTGCCCCCAAGCTAGTTTGTAAGGGATTCGATTCCCGCCTCAAAGGGGATCAATAGTGGAAGGTGGACTAGGCCTTTGTGGCGGGGTTCATCGGAGAATAGGATGAGGCCTTTGCGGCGTTGAGTAGACCTTCGTGGCGAGCTCACACCCCTCCAACGAGACGTTCTCCCGTACCAAGGAGAAACTCGGGAATACATCGTGTATCCGTGTGCTTCATATCGGTTACCTCGTTCGCTTCCTCCTGTACTCGTGCTCGTATTGTGTTTGTGCTTGTTCTTGTCATATAGGTAAATTCACCGTAGTTGCATTATCTAGAGAATTTACCTTTGTGTCAAGCCTAATCTTGAAGAAAAATTAAAATTGGTCGTAGCACCTATTCACCCCCATCTAGGTTCCTTTACTATCCGTTCAATTGGTATCAGAGCCTCGTCTCTTTTATCGGGCTTAACCGCCTAAGAGTTTAGTATGGCCGATGCTCCGGATGTCGTCGGTTCCGTGGAGAGTGTCTCGATGGATGATCTCAGTGATTCGAAAAATTCATTGACCTCATCCATGGAGAGCAAAATCTATCAATTCCGAACACTCATGTTGCAATTCATGAAAGCCAAGGAACCGGAGACCTCCACTACATCCCATACGGTTGAACCACCGGAGGGTGCCAATATTGGGGAAGATGGTGAACCACTTAAAGATGCTTCCGCTAAGAACTCCACCGATAAGGGTACGGAAGGAAAAGGAGAATTCCACGCCGTCGAAGGACGCTATTCTCCCGATCCTCCTGTCCCACATCCCCATAAAATTCATAGAGGAGATCCTACTAAAATTGATGCACATTCTTTTGGTGAATGGAAATATTATATGGAAACTCACTTGAACTCTGTAACATCCAAGTATGAAAACATTCCTTAGTGGTTCAATTTCTTGTTTACTTTCAAGCAAGGCATCATGGCATCATCTCATTGCATTTGTTTTATTTATGTTTGCATTGTTTTCATAATGAATCAACCTTGTTTTCACACTTGTCTGTTACAATCTTTCAAACAAAGAATTGCAAAACAAAACCTCCCTTGTTTTCTAAATAATTCATTAATGTTCAACTATTAAATTGTTGCCTCAAATCATTCACTTAATTCCACCAATTAAATTCAAATCATTTCCAATTCTCAAATCAGTACCTTTGGAAACCATAACAACTCACCAAACATTCTTCCCTCTCTAAATCATTCTACAACCCTAGGGGTAACCCTATTCAATGCATGTTTTTCTTAAAGGTTTTATTAATATCAAAATCCCTCTATTTTGATTTCAAATGCAAACTATTATTTTAAAAATCAGTTCTTGAAATCCAAAGTTGAAATGTGGTTTCTAATCACCTAAAAAGCTTAACTAAATTTTTCTGAAATTTTTCTCAACTAAACCCTTAACAGTTTTCTTCCAAAAGCATTTGCTACAAAAAAAAACAGAAAGAATAAAAACGAGCTAACCCAGCGCAGCGCACGGCAGCTAAGCAGCCCAGCCGCTAGGCCTGCCCGCGCGCCGCGGCCCAGCCCGCTATCTCCCACTTACCGGTTCGATGTTGCGCCAAGATTCGCGCCAACGCTTCTCCGCCATCGTCAAGCAGTACGGCGGCCATCGGGGGACGCCACCGCGACAGAAACGCCGCCGGCCGACCGCTTCCGTGTGTTTCCGCCCCTATAAGCCCTAGGGCCCTGGCAGGTGCCCTAGGCTCCTAGGGTTCCCCCATCCCCTCGCAAGCGCCGCCATTCCTCTCCTCGCTGTCGCACCACCTCTCTGCAATTCTCCCCGCCGGCGATCTTCTGAAATTCAACATGGCGCCGCCGCGTAGATCACCAACCTAGCCACTCTGCACGAAAATCACACCGCCACCCTCTCCTCTCTGCTGTACCCCAAATCGTCCCGGGTAAGCCTCCAATTCGCCGCCGTCCCTTTTCTCTTTTTCCGGCCACCGTGCCATGTCTTCTGAACCTGAGCACATCGTCGCCGTTGCAGAGGAGCACGCCGTCGTTTGAGCACGGGAACCTCTTCGCCGCTTCGTCCTCTACCTGTTCGACACTGGAGCTACGCAGGAGATCAACCACAGCGTCCCCGCCGTCCACGACAACGCCGCGCCGCCGTCGAGCTCGCTGACCTTCTCTGCTCCTCGACGAAAGCCCGGTGAGCCACCGTGCACCTTCTCCTCCCCCTCTGTTGCTTCCGTGCGTGCCTCTGCTTCTCTGCACGCGTCCAAACGAGCCACAGCAGCGCCGCCGTGCCGTTTGCCTCGCCGCCGTTGATCACTGCTACCTGACAGAGATGCAGTGTTGCGCTCGTTCGTCAGGTTCAGTTAAGCCCCAAACTGAACCTCCTGTTTCAGTCCTCTCTCTGTCAAATAACTGAAGCGTACCGCAGTGGTACAGAACCTTTGCGCGCGCCGCCGTGGTTGCGGGTTCGATCCCCCGCAAGCACACATTTTTGTGGAATTTCTTCCACTGCACTGGCCCACCAGTCAGCCACCCCACTGCCACGCATGCACGCAAAGCCACAGGGCCCACTGGCAGCGTGTGGGTACGCTTCCAGTGCGGTAACAAAAGTATTTAATCGAATCTGTTAGTTTTCTATTTTGTTTTAAATAGCAGAATAATCTATACACTTCAAAATTCAATAACTTCAAATCTATAAATCCAATAACTAAAACTTGTATATGTTTTCTGTTCAAAATTTTATAATCTTTCCAATTATTCCATTTGTGTTCCGTTTTGAGTTTTCAAAATTCATTTAAATTTTAAATTTGAATAATTCAAATGTAATTTGTAATAATTCATAACTAATTCATCCTGTTTTCAAATAATTCAAATAAAATATGTTTTTCACACCTCTTTGAATATCCTATTCAAATATAAAATTTGTTTTCAGGTTTGAACAATTTAAATTGCCTAAACCATTTAAATCTTGTTTAATGCAATTAAAAATTGTTTAATATTGTTTAATTCATAATTAAATAATCCAAATTCCAATTTCAAAATGTGAAACATGTAATCCAACTAAAATTTGCTAACCTTTTCAAATATCAACTTTGTATCTTGTTTTGATCAAATTAACTTGTTGAAAACAACACTTACTTGTTCAACCCCATTAAGTACCAAATAATTTCCAACACTTAATAATTGTTTTCTTAACTTGTTAACCCTCATTACAATTGCGATTAATATTGTTATTTTGATGTTATCTTGTCAACCTCATCATGCATGCATCATGATAACAACTTTCACCTAATAAATAGTTGCAAATCATTTGTTCCACTTATTTCAATGGATCCTTTTCCATATGCAACCTTTGCATATGGGTCCATTTAATTTGTGCTATCATGTTAGCTAATTTATTTTGCTGCCCTATTAACTTGTCATGCATCATATTGATTGTGCACAATGCCATGGCAATGATTGTTTACATCCTGTTTTGTTTGTTTGCTTCTTCTCGGTTAGACGACGACTACGTTGAGACCGACGATCCTTACGACACCACTACTCAGGACCTAGCCCAGTACCCGGCTACTGAGCTGCCAGGCAAGTTATCATGAATCATCGAGTTCACTTCCACACTTGTTGTCGATACTATCCTTTTTGTCTATTTTGCTAAGCCCTATGTATCGTTGCTTGTTCTCCGAACCCATCACATGATACCTTGAGCCATGATATTGCCATCACCTCCATACCTACAGCCATTGCTTGTTGCCTTAATTTTACCTAGCATGCTTAGGGTTGCTGTTACTCGAGTCTGTTGTCGGTTACTACTTTTACCATCTTATTATCTTGTACCGGGGCTCGTTGTTAATCAATCAATCCTGTTAATCGCTAATGGTAATAATAATAATTTGATGATAAGGCACCGGCAGGAGGCCCATGAGAGGTTTTGGAGCCTGCTAGTGTCGACCCTAATAGGAAAAGGGTCTTGTCTACTGATCCATGATGAGCGCACTAACCGCATGTGGGAAGCGAGTATGGGCGCCCCCTCAACTTGACCTGATTCGCATCTCGTCCAAATCGCCTCATTTAGTTCGTGTTTTCCATTTGCCGCATGCATGTTTTTGCGAGCCCAGCGCAGGGTGGAACTTTCGTAGTCGGCATATAGGGGGACGGTCTTAGAGTGCTATGATGGTCCATTTTCTTCTGGGCTTGATTAGCCGTGCGCCCAAGGTTCTTTGGGCTTGATGCGAAGAATGGTTGGTTGTGTAGAGTACCCCGATTGGTGGGAGGCATCCCATCTGGCGGGTTATTCTTGCGTGTACGGCCAAATTGGTGCAACCCTGCAGGGATAATCTTCTCGAGAAGCCGTGTTTTCCGCGGTTATGGATTACTTGGTGAAAGTACTGGCTAACAAGTACTCAGGACAACTTCAACATAATGATCAATCATGTTTCACCCAATGATTAATAACTTGACTAGTAATAGCTTATTCACACCAATAACTTGATTCATCTTAATCCAACTGTGTGAGTTATCCTCGGATTGCTTCTTTGGATAAGGGGCGAGATCCAGGATGGGTTTGGTTGAAGTTATCTTTCAGTTGGTTACAATCCTCGATCTTGTCTTATTCTGTTAGCCGGAACTTGTAGTTATCTTCTCTAGATGGTTAGAGCAGCCAACAGCAACTTTCTTATCACCCCTTTCTTCCGTTGATCCCAAGCATCTATGCTTGTGTTGACGGGTAACTCTTTGATGAACTGTGAGTCTTGCTTGCCAGTACTTGGATGTACTGACCCCGTTGGGGCTATGGTTTACGCAGAGTACGACTACGGCTACGATGACCACCAGGATGGCTACTTTGTGGAGTTCGACGAGACTGCAGACGAGTAGTTAGCTGGACCAGGGCTGGATCCAGGACCTACGTGGATGGGCTTCGTCTTATTTATTTTCTCCGGCTTCTTAAGCCTGTTGGATTTGTCTGTACCCAGACACCTTTGATTGCTTCCGCTGTTGTAATGGATGATATGTTGGGACATGTGTCCTCTGAATGATTGTATTCGCTATTTCTGCCTTAGTGAAGGCCAGTTGCAACTTTATTTCCATCTTTTGTGTCGTAGAGACAAGTTGTGATAATCATTCGTTCAAAGCTGTTGACGTACAGTGCGTGCTTGTTATGAAGTACGTCGACAGTAGTGCCTGTGACTCCTAATGGATAGTTTACATCGACGGTGGAATAGTAGGGCTTGTGTTGTCGCGCATAAGCGCAGGCCTACCAGGAAGCTGGGACATGGGAGCAGTTATGCCCCATAATCCAAGCACCTACTATCCAGTTCGTACGATGAGTATCCCTTAGAAGCCAGGGTGCGACAAATGGTATCAGAGCCTGTCTGCCTGTAGGATCCCTTTTTACTGGTCGCAGTTGAGTCTAGAAACTATTTTGTAGCTATATAGGAAAAATGAAACGTGAGAGTAGGAATTCTGCCATTTTTCTTCTTTCCCCACCCACCCACCCTTTTCTGGTAAGGAAGTGCAACGTTGTTTTCTGTTCTCACCTAAACTTTCAAGTTAGGATTTCACGTGTTTTGGGTTCTCCTTAGTACCTCAGGACTTTTGGTCTCGTTTTCCCGATGTTGCTTCGATATCATGTTCTTCTGAAGAACCTTTCGTCCGTTCAAACCTTGTTGTTGTTTTTCCACATCCTTTTTCTTCTACCGGAGTCTAATCAAAACCTTCCAAATCATCTACAGATGGGTCTCAGCTACTACCCGCAGGTGGTTCGCATGACTCGCTGTGAGAGCACCGCCGGTTTTCCGGAGATGCTGAGAGACATGGTTACCTATCTGGGGTTCCGTTGGGCACCAGAGTACCAGGTCTACGAGCACCAGCGCGCGAGTTTGACCAGACTTTCTACCGGGCTATCGTCTACATTCTGTCGGATGATGGCAGGAGCATTGCACACCAGTACGAGGCAGTAGGGTCCACAGTGGATATGGCCGTGCAGCAGGCAGCGTACGTGAGTCTCATCGTTCTCCGTGCTGACTACTAGGGGTTTGATAAGTCCAGTTTTCGTCACATCCCCCGTGGTTACATCACGGCAGCGGGAGTTCACTTCACTCTCCACAGCAACCTGGATACCTACGAGTCTGATAGCTCCAGGCTGCAGACCACTGCACAGTTCGCTAGGCACAGTGATGCCGTTGCTTCCACACTTGCTCAGGAGTTGGCCTCAGTCAGGGAGCAGCTCCACCTTGCTCTCACTCGTCTGGCGACGTACACCACAGACTTTGTTGGAGACGAGCGCTTTGCACGTGTCGTTCAGCCAGCTGGTCTTCCTCTGCCAGATGCTGGAGGTTACGAGCCGATCAGAGGCCCACTTCTCGACCTCGGAGCTGGTTACACAGGGATTCCCCGCTATGGAGCACAGGGACACGACGCTTTCTACTTCACCACACCGAGAGTTGCTCTCAGAGCAGTTCCTATCTACATGGATCGTCGTGATACCTACTTCCGTGGGGTTCCTCCTCACCGTATCTCTCGTCGTACTACTCACCGCCGTCCTGCGTGATGAGCATGGGAGTACCGATGTATCCATTACTAGCTGTGTCTAGTTTATCCTTTCGTTTTCGAACCATGTTTTGGTCTGTTGGATATTCTGATGTATTTGAACATGTGATGATGTACCTGTTGGTTATCTATTCATGCGTCGGAATAATCTATCTTTCGGTTACCAAGTCTACCCTTTTCTGTTGTTGTGCTAAAATGAATTTCTGTTCAGGATGCCTCCAACCAGGAACACCCCGCCTCCGCCACCACCAATGGGGGAACTGTTAGCTCAGATGACCCAAGTGGTGACACAGATGGCCCAGATCCAGGCTAACCAGCACCAAAACCAGAATGCTCCAAGGGTCACCATCAAGGACTTCCTCAGCTTGGGCCCAAAAGCTTTCGTGGCAACACGTGAGCCCCTGGATGCTGATGACTGGATCCGTGACGTAGCAAGAGCTCTGGAGATTGCTCATGTTGCGGAAGAGGATAAGGTCAAGTATGCCACCTACCTACTGAAGGGTCAGGCAGCTACTTGGTGGGAGAACTACCAGACCATGAGAGCTGGCTATCCTATCACCTGGGGATGTTTCAGGGATGCCTTCCTGAAGCACCACATCCCGGATGGTCTCATGGAAAGGATGCGTGAGGAATTCTGCTCTCTCAGACAGGGCAAGCTGGACGTTCTCGGCTACCAGAACGAGTTCAATCGTCTCGCTCGGTACGCTGGTGACGAAGTGTCCACCGAAGCCAAGAAGATGGCAACGTTCCGCCGAGGTTTTAACCCGGAACTGAAGTACGCTCTCACCAACATCAAGTGCAAGGACTTCGTGGAGCTCGTGAACACCGCGCTCAATGAAGAGAATGGGCGCAAGGCGTTCGAAGAGTCGCGCAAGCACTCGCGTGAGGGTGGTTCCTCCTCCAACATGACCACCCCTCCGCAGAAGCGCCGCATCTGGGTGCCAAATGGTGCTGTCACTCGGGCTCCAAATGCCCAAGCTTCTCCAGGCTTTGGTCCCCGCCCACCCAACCCATCTCAGATGCAGGGTCAGAGGTTCCCTATGGGGCAGCCAAGGCCAGGTCCTTCTCGTGTCGTCACTTGCTACAAGTGCAAGGATACTGGACACTATGCTGATAAGTGCACTCAGAAGCAGCTACCCCTACCTCCTCGCCCCAACACCAACCAGGCTATGGTTCGTGCTCCCCGGCTAAAGCCTTCAACTCCAACAACAGGCCTGTCGGGAGGAACGCGAGGGTGAACCATATCAAGGCCGACAAAGCTGAGGAAGCTGCTGACGTCGTTCTCGGTATATTACCCGTAAACTCTCTTCCAGCTAAAGTGTTGTTTGATACTGGAGCATCGCATTCGTTTGTGTCAAAGATCTTTGCTACAACGTACAATTTAGCTCTGGTTCCGCTAAGCAATCAAATCTATGTGCACTCTCCGGGAACTAAAATGATTACTTCCAAGATAAGCATGGACAATCAGATCCTAATTGGAGGTCGCATATTCCTTGCTTCACTCATGTTGCTGGGAAATTCTGACATTGATGTCATTCTGGGTATGGATTGGTTGAAGACCCACAAAGCTAAAATTGACTGTGCTCAAAAGTCAATAACTCTCTCCCACACTTCAGGCCAGATAGTCTATTCTCCATATGGATCAAGTTCTGTTCAGCTGTTCAGCCTCGATGCCAAACCCCTTCCTGCAATTGAAAATGTTCCGGTGGTTTGTGAATTCCCTGACGTCTTTCCAGAAGAGTTGCCAGGGATGCCCCGGATAGAGCAGTGAGTTCGTGATCGAGTTTGAGCCAGGTACTGCTCCAATCTCTAAGCATCCATATAAGATAGCTCCTCCTGAACTAAAATTGTTGAAGGAGCAAATCGATATGTACATGGACAAAGGTTTCATTCAGCCTAGTTCCTCCGCTTGGGGTTGCCCAACTCTGTTTGTTGCCAAGAAGGATCAAACAAAAAGACTCGTGGTTGACTATCGTCCTCTTAACGAGAAAACCATCAAGAACAAGTATCCACTTCCTCGTATCGATGATCTTTTTGATCAACTTGCTGGAGCCTCAGTATTCTCAAAGTTGGACTTGAGGATGGGGTACCATCAGATAAAGATCAGAAAGGAAGATATTCCTAAAACAGCTTTCACCACTCGTTACGGTCTATATGAATACACCGTCATGTCCTTTGGTCTCACCAATGCACCGGCAACGTTCTCAAGACTCATGAATTCTGTCTTCCATGAATACCTCGACAAGTTCGTTGTGGTATATCTCGATGACATTAGTCTACTCCAAATCGAGGAAGAGCATGGAGAACACCTTCGTCTCACTCTCATGAAACTTCGCGAGCATCGTCTGTATGCCAAGTTTTCCAAATGTGAGTTCTGGATTCCAGAAGTTGCATATCTTGGTCATATCATCTCTGCCAAAGGCATTGCCATTGACCCTGAAAAGGTTAAGGCAATTGTTGACTGGAAACCCCCTAAGACGGTGAAGCAAGTCAGAAGTTTTCTTGGCTTGGCTAGCTATTGCCGTCGTTTCGTCCAAAACTTTTCCAAGATTGCTAAACCTCTCACTGATCTCACAAAGAAGGACAAAAAGTTCGTTTGGACTCCACAATGTGATGAGAGTTTCAACCTCCTGAAGACTAAACTCACTTCCACACCTGTTCTAGTTGGCCCCGACACTACCAAACCTTTCCAGATATTCTTTGATGCATCTCTCCAAGGCCTAGGAGCAGTTCTTATGCAAGAACGTCAAGTTGTGGCTTATGCTTCACGTCAGTTGAACCCACATGAGCAAAACTATCCCACTCATGATCTTGAACTTGCAGCAGTTGTGTTTGCCCTCAAGAAATGGAGACAATACTTGTTGGGTAACAAAACTGAAATCTTTTCCGATCATAAGAGTCTGAAATACATCTTCACTCAGCCAGATCTGAACCTCAGGCAAAGGAGATGGATTGAGAAGATTAAAGACTTTGATCTCACCATTTCTTACACTCCAGGCAAGGCTAATGTTATGGCCGATGCTCTCAGTCGCAAATCCTATTGCAACAATCTCATGATCATGGAAAGCCAACCTCCACTTCATGAAGAATTCCAGAAGCTGAACCTTGGTCTTGTGCCACAAGGTTATCTTGCTAGCTTGTCAGCCAGTCCAACTCTCGAGGACAAGATTCGTTCTGAACAACTTCGTGATAATGAAATCAAGAAGATGGCAGAGCAAATCAAAGAGGGCAGTGATAAGTTCAAGTCCTTCTCAATTAATGACAAGGGAACTGTGTTCTTCGAAGGACGCATTGCAGTTCCTCAGATTCAAAGTCTCAAGGATATCATTCTCAAGGAGGCTCATGAAACTCCTCTATCCATTCACCCTGGAAGTACAAAGATGTACCAGGATCTCAAGACTCTGTATTGGTGGTCTGGCATGAAACGTGAAATTGCTCAATACGTTCTGAATGCGACGTTTGTCAACGTGTTAAGGCAGTCCATCAGAAGACAGCAGGTCTACTCCAACCTCTGAAAATTCCTGAGTGGAAGTGGGACATGATTGAAATGGACTTCGTTACTGGGTTTCCAAAGTCCAGAAAGGGCAACGATGCAATCTTCGTTGTTATTGATCGTCTCACTAAGGTTGCTCACTTCTATGCTGTAAAGGAAACTATCTCAGCTAGCCAGTTAGCAGAGCTCTACACAGCAAAGGTTGTTCCCCTTCATGGTGTTCCATTGGAAATAAGCTCAGACCGTGGAAGTATTTTCACTTCTCATTTCTGGAAGAGCTTTCAAGAAGCATTGGGCACCAAACTTCTGTTCAGCACAGCTTATCACCCTCAGTCTCAGGGGCAAGTCGAAAGAGTCAATCAGATTCTCGAGGATATGCTCAGAGCATGTGGTCTCTCCTTTGGCATGAAATGGGAGGATTGCCTTCCATATGCTGAATTCTCTTACAACAACAGCTACCAGGCAAGCCTAGGCATGGCACCATTTGAGGCACTGTATGGTCGCAGATGCAGGAGTCCAATCAATTGGTCTGGAGCTGGTGAACGTTCACTCTTGGGTCCTGACATTGTTAAGGAAGCCGAGGAGAAAGTTCGTATCATTCGTGACAATCTCAAGATTGCTCAGTCTCGTCAGAAGAGCTATTATGATAGCAAGCACAAGGATATGGTCTATGCACCTGGTGATAAGGCATATCTCCGTGTAACTCCCCTCAGAGGCACTCATCGTTTTGGTGTGAAAGGAAAGCTTGCACCAAGAAACATTGGCCCTTTCAACATCCTCTCAAGACGTGCAGAGAATGCTTATCGTCTTGAACTTCCAGAAAAACTATCAAAAGTGCACGATGTGTTCCACGTGTCACAGCTCAAGAAGTGCTTCAAGGACCCTGATCGTGCAGTTGATCATGATGATATTGAACTACAAGATGATCTCTCCTATAAGGAGCACCCTATTCGTATTCTTGATGAGACCGTTCGTAAGACTCGCAACAAGAGCACCAAGTTCTTGAAAGTGCAATGGTCACATCATTCTGATAAAGAGGCAACATGGAGACCGAAGAGGATCTTCGCAAGAAGTATCGGACCTGTTCATTTTCAGTAGGGAATCTCGGGGCGCGATTCCTTCAAGGGGGGGCGTTTTGTAAATCCAAGTATGAAAACATTCCTTAGTGGTTCAATTTCTTGTTTACTTTCAAGCAAGGCATCATGGCATCATCTCATTGCATTTGTTTTATTTATGTTTGCATTGTTTTCATAATGAATCAACCTTGTTTTCACACTTGTCTGTTACAATCTTTCAAACAAAGAATTGCAAAACAAAACCTCCCTTGTTTTCTAAATAATTCATTAATGTTCAACTATTAAATTGTTGCCTCAAATCATTCACTTAATTCCACCAATTAAATTCAAATCATTTCCAATTCTCAAATCAGTACCTTTGGAAACCATAACAACTCACCAAACATTCTTCCCTCTCTAAATCATTCTACAACCCTAGGGGTAACCCTATTCAATGCATGTTTTTCTTAAAGGTTTTATTAATATCAAAATCCCTCTATTTTGATTTCAAATGCAAACTATTATTTTAAAAATCAGTTCTTGAAATCCAAAGTTGAAATGTGGTTTCTAATCACCTAAAAAGCTTAACTAAATTTTTCTGAAATTTTTCTCAACTAAACCCTTAACAGTTTTCTTCCAAAAGCATTTGCTACAAAAAAAAAACAGAAAGAATAAAAACGAGCTAACCCAGCGCAGCGCGCGGCAGCTAAGCAGCCCAGCCGCTAGGCCTGCCCGCGCGCCGCGGCCCAGCCCGCTATCTCCCACTTACCGGTTCGCTGTTGCGCCAAGATTCGCCAACGCTTCTCCGCCATCGTCAAGCAGTACGGCGGCCATCGGGGGACGCCACCGCGACAGAAACGCCGCCGCCCGACCGCTTCCGTGTGTTTCCGCCCCTATAAGAAGGCCCTAGGGCCCTGGCAGGTGCCCTAGGCTCCTAGGGTTCCCCCCATCCCCTCGCAAGCGCCGCCATTCCTCTCCTCGCTGTCGCACCACCTCTTGCAATTCTCCCGCCGGCGATCTTCTGAAATTCAACATGGCGCCGCCGCGTAGATCACCCACCTAGCCACCTCTGCACGAAAATCACACCGCCACCCTCTCCTCTCTCAGCTGTACCCCAAATCGTCCCGGGTAAGCCTCCAATTCGCCGCCGTCCCTTTTCTCTTTTTCCGGCCACCGTGCCATGTCTTCTGAACCTGAGCACATCGTCGCCGTTTGAGCAGCACGCCGTCGTTTGAGCACGGGAACCTCTTCGCCGCTTCGTCCTCTACCTGTTCGACACTGGAGCTACGCAGGAGATCAACCACAGCGTCCCCGCCGTCCACGACAACGCCGCGCCGCCGTCGAGCTCGCTGACCCCTCTCTGCTCCTCGACGAAAGCCGGTGAGCCACCGTGCACCTTCTCCTCCCCTCTGTTGCTTCCGTGCGTGCCTCTGCTTCTCTGCACGCGTCCAAAGAGCCACAGCAGCGCCGCCGTGCCCGTTTGCCTCGCCGCCGTTGATCACTGCACCTGACAGAGATGCAGTGTTGCGCTCGTTCGTCAGGTTCAGTTAAGCCCCAAACTGAACCTCAACCTGTTTCAGTCCTCTCTCTGTCAAACAACTGAAGCGTACCGCAGTGGTACAGAACCTTTGCGCGCGCCGCCGTGGTTGCGGGTTCGATCCCCCGCAAGCACACATTTTTGTGGAATTTCTTCCACTGCACTGGCCCATCAGTCAGCCACCCCACTGCCACGCATGCACGCAAAGCCACAGGGCCCACTGGCAGCGTGTGGGTACGCTTCCAGTGCGGTAACAAAAGTATTTAATCGAATCTGTTAGTTTTCTATTTTCTTTTAAATAGCAGAATAATCTATAAACTTCAAATTCAATAACAATATCTGTAAATCCAATAACTAAATTGTATATATGTTTTCTGTTCAAAATTTTATAATCTTTCCAATTATTCCATTTGTGTTCCGTTTTGAGTTTTCAAAATTCATTTAAATTTCAAATTTGAATAATTCAAATGTAATTTGTAATAATTCATAACTAATTCATCCTGTTTTCAAATAATTCAAATAAAATATGTTTTTCACACCTCTTTGAATATCCTATTCAAATATAAAATTTGTTTTCAGGTTTGAACAATTTAAATTGCCTAAACCATTTAAATCTTGTTTAATGCAATTAAAAATTGTTTAATATTGTTTAATTCATAATTAAATAATCCAAATACCAATTTCAAAATGTGAAACATGTAATCCAACTAAAATTTGCTAACCTTTTCAAATATCAACTTTGTATCTTGTTTTGATCAAATTAACTTGTTGAAAACAACACTTACTTGTTCAACCCCATTAAGTACCAAATAATTTCCAACACTTAATAATTGTTTTCTTAACTTCTTAACCCTCATTACAATTGCAATTAATATTGTTATTTTGATGTTATCTTGTCAACCTAATCATGCATGCATCATGATAACAACTTTCACCTAATAAATAGTTGCAAATCGTTTGTTCCACTTATTTCAATGGATCCTTTTCCATATGCAACCTTTGCATATGGGTCCATTTAATTTGTGCTATCATGTTAGCTAATTTATTTTGCTGCCCTATTAACTTGTCATGCATCATATTGATTGTGCACAATGCCATGGCAATGATTGTTTACATTCCTGTTTTGTTTGTTTGCTTCTTCTCGGTTAGACGACGACTACGTTGAGACCGACGATCCTTACGACACCACTACTCAGGACCTAGCCCAGTACCCGGCTACTGAGCTGCCAGGCAAGTTATCACTCACATGAATCATCGAGTTCTCTTCCACACTTGTTGTCGATACTATCCTTTTTGTCTATTTTGCTAAGCCCTATGTATCGTTGCTTGTTCTCCGAACCCATCACATGATACCTTGAGCCATGATATTGCCATCACCTCCATACCTACAGCCATTGCTTGTTGCCTTAATTTTACCTAGCATGCTTAGGGTTGCTGTTACTCGAGTCTGTTGTCGGTTACTACTTTTACCATCTTATTATCTTGTACCGGGGCTCGTTGTTAATCAATCAATCCTGTTAATCGCTAATGGTAATAATAATAATTTGATGATAAGGCACCGGCAGGAGGCCCATGAGAGGTTTTGGAGCCTGCTAGTGTCGACCCTAATAGGAAAAGGGTCTTGTCTACTGATCCATGATGAGCGCACAAACCGCATGTGGGAAGCGAGTATGGGCGCCCCCCTCAACTTGACCTGATTCGCATCTCGTCCAAATCGCCTCATTTAGCTCGTGTTTTCCATTTGCCGCATGCATGTTTTTGCGAGCCCAGCGCAGGGTGGAACTTTCGTAGTCGGCATATAGGGGGACACGGTCTTAGAGTGCTATGATGGTCCATTTTCTTCTGGGCTTGATTAGCCGTGCGCCCAAGGTTCTTTGGGCTTGATGCGAAGAATGGTTGGTTGTGTAGAGTACCCCGCTTGGTGGGAGGCATCCCATCTGGCGGGTTATTCTTGCGTGTACGGCCAATTGGTGCAACCCTGCAGGGATAATCTTCTCGAGAAGCCGTGTTTTCCGCGGTTATGGATTACTTGGTGAAAGTACTGGCTAACAAGTACTCAGGACTACTTCAACATAATGATCAATCATGTTTCACCCAATGATTAATAACTTGACTAGTAATAGCTTATTCACACCAATAACTTGATTCATCTTAATCCAACTGTGTGAGTTATCCTCGGATTGCTGCTTTGGATAAGGGGCGAGATCCAGGATGGGATTGGTTGAAGTTATCTTTCAGTTGGTTACAATCCTCGATCTTGTCTTATTCTGTTAGCCGGAACTTGTAGTTATCTTCTGTAGATGGTTAGAGCAGCCAGCAGCAACTTTCTTATCACCCCTTTCTTCCGTTGATCCCAAGCATCTATGCTTGTGTTGACGGGTAACTCTTTGATGAACTGTGAGTCTTGCTTGCCAGTACTTGGATGTACTGACCCCGTTGGGGCTGTGGTTTACGCAGAGTACGACTACGGCTACGATGACCACCAGGATGGCTACTTTGTGGAGTTCGACGAGACTGCAGACGAGTAGTTAGCTGGACCAGGGCTGGATCCAGGACCTACGTGGATGGGCTTCGTCTTATTTATTTTCTCCGGCTTCTTAAGCCTGTTGGATTTGTCTGTACCCAGACACCTTTGATTGCTTCCGCTGTTGTAATGGATGATATGTTGGGACATGTGTCCTCTGAATGATTGTATTCGCTATTTCTGCCTTAGTGAAGGCCAGTTGCAACTTTATTTCCATCTTTTGTGTCGTAGAGACAAGTTGTGTGTAAGGACCCCAGACCGGCAGTCTGAAACCCTACGTATGCATACATTCACGATCCCAGAAAGATCAGTCGTGAACAACATACACAGTTGGCACACAGAAATACATCATCCATTACACGAATACATAAAGGTATTACATAAAAGATCGCATGATCAAGTTTAACGCAACTGCCACAAAGGCAGGCAACTTAACAAACACAGCGGAAGACAATTAAAACACAACGTAGTTGAGCCCAAGTCACGCCTTAACCTACAGGCTGCTGACCCGGAGACGATCCTAGTTCGCAAAGCCGTCAACTCCGTACTTCTCTTCATAGATCTCCTTTTGAGGCTCCTTCTCAAAATCTGATAAGTAGATACCAGGGGCGAAACCATAATGAGTACATTTGAATGTACTCAGCAAGACATCCATCATGTCACTTACCAACATGCAAATATGCTTATATGGTGGATTAGGTAGGCTATAAATAGGGTTCACTATCAATGGTGTTCATATATGATGACACCATAGTTGCAGTTAGGTTAATCTGTATCTTCGTTGAAGAAGATACTTCAGAAGAAAATAATATAGTTTTAATTCTCTTGTAGATATCACATGTACAAGAGTTTTTGTAAAACTTTGTTAAAGAATATTTTCTCTTTGCAAAACTTCTTGGAATCAGTTTCCAGAATTCTTGCTTAGAGTAGAAAAGGTTTTGTTTGCAAAACATTTTGTTTTGTATAACCTCATCTGGCTTTTCATCAACGACGATACCTCCACGGTATAAGTTTCCATTCCTTTCCGAACTTCACAAGTTCAACACTTCCCTTCAAGGATTCCCTTTCAAAAACTCTTTTTGAAAACATTGACACAATGCTAGCTACATGGCCATTCAACTGTCCATATCCGAGGACGCGGCTTCTTCGAAAAAGTTGTACTCTGCAGAGGTGTACACATCCACCAGATCCAGTACACCCCCCGTGAACAATCACGGACTGTAACAACAGTATGTAAACATCAGGTATCTGATCATAACCATCCACTATGTTCAAGCTAGAATATGCCTATCTCTCAGTTGAGTTTTACCACATCCCCGGCACCGAGCTAATCCCCGCCAAGCCAGGATGCCTCATCTGATGCGACCGGAGGGAAAATTAATCCCACACTTTATATGTCTCCACTGACGACATTCAGTTCGAGGGTACGACGCCCCTAGCAAGTGAGATAGCACACACTAATAAGAACAAACTTCAAGTTAAGCCCCTTGCCCATGTTGGGGTAGGGTGGCAGTACGGTAAAGGTTGTCCGGCGAAGACTAGGTTATGTGTCATTTTTGAAAACACCACTCTCAAAAATGACCACTTCCACATTCCTCCGGAGAACAAGGATCCGCCTTTTCTCCGGGGTTTTCCGTAAAGCCTTTGTTTTGTAGAATCACAATTTTAGGGTGTCCACTTAGGGACTAGTATATTTGATGGTAATAAATACCATATGGTGGCCTATGGCTTGGTATTACCAAGTTTAACTATTGGCATGATAGTAACCTATAATATAGTATAGTAGTAAATTCCACATCAAAATAGTTTTGATAATCAAGTTTTTGTAAAACTTCAGAGGTAAAACATGCATGATAGATAACGATAAGTATTGTATCAGCAAGCATCAGGATGGCTTGCCTGGTATCTCTTTGTGTCCCTGGTTGTTGGAGTGACTGGAACTTGAAACAGAGCTTCACGACACTTCCTTCCTCTTGTTTTTCTAACGCCGTAAAAAGAGAATAAAGGACACACATTCAGAACCAAACAAGACAAACAAGGCTACAAGTAATACATACAGCAAGCAATCAAGAAGTACCACCCAAGTTCTCAATTTTTCCCTTAAGAAAAATTGGCATAAAAACTATAGTTGAAAAGTCTGCTTTTTTTTTCTAGTGTTTATGTGTGGCCAATTCAATGATTTTTAGTTAAGAACCCATGGACCAGTGGGGTAGAGCACATGTTACTAGACAGTAGGGTGTCACATAAAACACATTTTTATGTCTAAAAACTTCCCCAACAATCTCTATGGCTAGCACATATAATTTGCTAAAATACTCAAGTGGTGAAAAAGGCTCATGACAACAAGTCAAGCCTATTTTCCACCATGATGCAAAAGTACCAGTGGGTGTTCCACTAGCAAAAATGCTCACCCAGAGGTTAATAAGCCTCTGGTCACTTTTATAAAAGTGCTCCAAACAAACAATCTAGCATCCAAAAACTCCTACTCATACTAGTAGAAAATTTAGGAAAAATACTAGACTAGTTTAGGCTACACTGGTTAATTTTATGCACAAGTGTGCAAGCTAGCAGAGGCAAAATACTCCTCTAACCAGTACCATAAATGCTACTGGATTCCACAAAATAACATAAAAAACATAGCTAGGAAACAAGGAAAAACTATGCTTAAAAAGCTACACATGTGAGGAGATTAATTCCTAGTCATCCAAGTGTTACTCATGCTTTTATGCTACTTAAGAGGAAACCTATCAGAGGTGAAAACCCTAAGATAATAATGCCACAAGGACATTCCATCCTCTGGTTTCCACACCAAAGATTCATAGTTTTCCCTAGGGTAAACAAGACAAAAAGCATACATGAATATCCTAGTATGAAATTTAGACTTTAGGCATTGCTATTTAAATCTATTTCAAACACAAGCACCAAGTATCTAGAGTTTCTATAACTAAAATAACAGTACCTAAAATGGTACTGGTTTCATGAGAATTAATCTAGCAATAAGCCTAAAAAGCATTTAAAGATCTACTCAAAACATATTTAAAAGAAACACATCTAGTGGGGGGAAATAATGTTTCCACCAAAAACAATGACACCAGGGGTTTCCACTAGCATGACAAAGCATTAAGAGGTCACAATGCCTCTGGTCCATTTGCTAAAAATTAACAAAAAACTAAACTAGCATCTAGTGCATTAACAATACTAGCAGAAAATAATAGGGTGCTTAAATAAGCAAGGCACTGCTACTCATGTTATTGTTTTCACACAAGTGAAAACTTTAGGGGTCAAGTACTCATAACAACATCATCAAAATGCTACTGGTCCTATGAATACAACATAAAAATATGTGGCTACTCAACCACAAATAATTATGTCAAAATTCCACACATGAGGGAATTTTTCCATAACCATTCTCATAGTAATGATTAAGCTACTCATGCTTTTATACCAACTCAAATGCAATCTAGCAGAGGTGATACTCACAAAATATAAGTACCAACATGGTACTGAATCCAATATCTCATCACAACAATTCAATCACTTGCACACAAATTAATCAATCAAAAATTATATGCAAGTAATAAGCTAGAGATAAAAATATGATATTAATATAAATCCTATTTCTTCTCAACTCAAGTCCACACATTCTAACATGATAAAATAGCTAAGTAATACTTATAAAACAAGTTCACACAACTTATACATGCTAGAAAACAATATTGCAACACAAAAATATCATCACACAAATTAATTAACTAAAATGCCCAAAATGGCAGAAACAAGCAAATCAAAGATCTGTCCACCAAATTTTCTAGGATGCTCTAAAAATTAAACCCTTCTAGGTTTGGATAGTCCTAAACATTTACAAGACCATCCAATTTAGTTTGCATCAAAATTCATCTTTAATTAATTTATAAAAATCACCAAAGTGCTCTCTGGTGTTTTACCAAATTGCATGCCATTTCAAAAATACAATGAATTTGGAAACGAGGTTAATGGATCCTGTTAGATAATTTCAAGGGCTTTCCAATGCAATTGGCCTCACTTCATTTTGAGTTATGAAATTAAAATGGTGCTCATTTTGGTGTTTCTGGTAGCTGTTACCAAAACATTTTTCATTTCAAAACCATTCATCCAAAAGTAGATCTACAAGTTGGAGGTGGTTCAAATTTAGTTTATGTACAACTGTGATTTTTGGTTTGATCAAATTAATTTGTTTTGGTTAGGTTTGAGCTCAAAAGTAACCAGGCATCAATCTGTCAAAAATTAAAAGGAAAAGAATCAAGTTGTTGGGCCAGATCTGTTAAAGGGCCGGCCAGATCTACGTTTACCGCGAGCAGATCCACCCAAGGTCGCTGACGCGCGGCCAGCCAGCCACGCAGGCGCCACGCGAGCAGAGACTCGGCCCCACGCGCAGTTTGACTCTTCTAGCGCGGGGTCAAAGGGGGTTGACGCGAGCATGACCTCATCCCCGCGTCATCGCCGGCGAGAACCGCTCCGGCGAGCAAAGATCCGGCGTTTCCGTGCATCACTTCGCAATTAACTAGCACCAACACGATGTGCTCGACGAGGGGAACCTCCTAGCGTATGGTTCGTTTCCTGGGATGGCTCCGGAGAGCGGCGGCGACAGCGCGCGGCGGCGGCGGGACGGTGACCACGGCCGGCGGCGTTCTAGAGGGAGAGGGAGGGGGAAAAACGACGGGGGGATTCCCCTGCTCACCACAACTGTGCACGGATGCTCGGATGAGGAGGAGGGAGCTCGAGGCAACGGCGATTCGTCGCCGGAGCTCATCGGGTCGGAGAAGGGAAATGGACGGCGCGGCCACGTCGAGCCCTTCCGGCTCGATTCCTTCAGCAGGGAGGTAGAGCACGGCGAGGCGGAGACAATGGACCACCCGGCTGCCGGCGGCGAGCTCCGCAGTGGCCAATTCGACGGCGAGCTGTGTACGGGCTAGGGTTTGGGTAGCAAAATATCTTTAGAGAGAGAGAGAGTTCGTGGGGGGGGGGGGGAGAGGGGGTAGATAGCTGCACATGGGGGTCTTTTAAGCACCTAGAAGTCTTCTACTCGAAGGCAATGGAAGCATGGGCAGCCATGCCCTCCATTTCGTCATCTACAGGAAGAAGAAGGACACCATGTGACTCAGCTTACATTTAAGTCCCTGGAAAATCACAAGTAGGTCCCTGTACTCTCTGAAAATGGATGTTTTCCCTAAGCAAACAAAGTCAAAAAATAATTTCCTTTTGCCCAAAATTCTAATTAGTTGAGATGCACAACATATATGAAAATTGGCTCATTTGCCTAAACTTGATAATTCAAAGTTGTTCAAATTTGAAATCTTACAAAAATGGACATTGAATTTATTTGACTACTTAGGAGCTTCCAAAATGATAATTTTTGGCACACATTCCTTATTTGATGTGTTCCTTATGTGGTAGAAATTCAAGTCATTTTGAGTTACTTTATAGAACAAACTTGTTCAAATTTCTAAAAGGTGCTGTGAAGAAAACAGGGGTTTTTGGCAACTTAAACAATTCAAAAACTTGTTTCCTTTTGGTTTTCATCCTCATTTATGATAGAGCATGTGGTATTTATTTCATGTCATTTGGAAAAAGTTTGTAGAACAAACTTGTTCAAAATCCCAAATGTTGCTGTGGAGAAAATTCATGTTTTCAGGGCTTTAATGGATTCAATTCTTGGTCTCCTCTTGTGTGTGTTCCTTATTTGATATAAGGAAGCAATGGTATGAATTTCAAATCATTTGAGGAAAGTTTCCAATAGTAACTTGTTTTAGTTTTCTGTTTCAGAAATATTGGAATTTCTATTTAATAAAGCACTAGGCTTTTCTTTATCAATCCTTTGCCAAAATATTTATATGACTAGAGATAGCAAGTCAATGCTCTCTAATACCTTTGTTTCTAAGCTTGCAAGGTTGGAAAAACATTTGATAATATTTTGGTGAAGCATCTAAGAATGCCTCCTTTTCTGATAATCTTTTAGGGAAATTATTTAGTGTTTCCTCTTTCTTAATTTAGGTCTTGGAATAATATTCAACAAGTAGTAGGTTCATAAGATAGTTTTTGGAAAACTCTTTGACATTATTTTACTTTGGAAATTATTTCCAAAGTCATTGGAACAATATGTTGAATATTTTAGTCTACTGCTTTGCTATCTTTTAAGTTTGTTTTCAATCTCTTAGCCATGTAAGATTATATAATTAGTTTGTTTAGTTGCACTCAAACAACTACAATCAAAGTTTAATTGTCAAGCAATTAGCAAAACAATAGTGTTATCAGGTATTCCAAAATTGGGATGTGACAGGTCTTCCCCCCTTAAAAAAAATCTCGTCCCCGAGATTCACAAGCGAGGACTAAGGGAGGGCCAACAAACACAATGCTAGTGTTGGAGTGCAGGTGCTTCCCCCCTTTGACTTTTCTTGGGAGGAGGGGTACATCCCTCAATTAGCAAATTCTTTTTAAAAAGTACACCAGCACTGTGTTAGGTCCAAAACTTTTGTTTCCTAGTTTGAACAAAAATTAAGGTTAGTGCAGAACTACCTGGAAAAATACCGTCAATTATTTACATGAGTTTTTAGCTATATCCCACATCTTACATAACACATATGGAGTGGTGTACCACTCACATAACATGGTACATAATAAGCTAAAAAAATATAGCTTGTGGGTGCAAAGGTTAGGTTGCTAAGGTAAAATAAACAGACAGAATAATACCCATGGCAGTGGATATTACTCACCACAAGCAACTATCACTTAAAGTGTTCATGATTTTAGTTGGATGTTTTAGTTTCATAAGATACTCTTAAGCACAATCATAACACAAGTATAAACTCATGCTAAGATAAAACATTTAAACAAAATCCAATAAGCACGCAAACAACACCACAGATGAATAGACTATTTATTCACTAGGTTATTGTTTATTAGAGGTTTTGGAATCCATCAATCATGAACAATTAGCAAACAACCAGTAGCTAAAAACCAATTAATTCAATCATAAAGATACTCTAAAACACCATCTTCACCCAAGAATAAACTCCTATTACACAGGCATAAAAAGGTCTGCACAGATAACACACTAGTATGTAAAACCTACACCAGCATGCTATAAGAGATAATCATATTCTATAACCATAGAACATGCAACTAAATAATTCATGGCATGATAACAGAAGTAATAACTTCCTAAACATGCTATATCAATACATATACCCAGAAAATAAAAAGAGGGTAATACTAGAGCAAAAATCACCATTTTCTAGTGGTGAAACTAGTTTCGCTCTAAAGAAGCAAACAATGCTATCATGATGTTTAAACTTAAACAAGTAAGTCATGAATATAAGTGTACCTAATAACAGTACACCAATCCTACTCATGTTAGTAAGCACAAACATCAAAACCATCCCATGATACAACTATTAAACATGCATAAATTAATTCTAGCAATTTATGTTTTTCTTAAACAATTACTAGCAAACAAGCAAGGTATAACTCACACAACCAGTAGCTATGCAATTAATGAAAAGTTACCTAAACCTTTTCAAAAATCCATGCACTCACTTTAAAATTATTCACAAACAATCTACCAATCAAGAGGAATTTATTTTATTTGCGAACAATTTAATTTCAGCACACTATAGTGAAACATTTCTTAACATGATACCCCTAAGGAATATTATGCTAACAAAAGGATCACACCTAAACATATTAGTATTTACTAATAAGAGATAAACTTCTCACTTGCATAGGTGAGAACAAACAATTAGATTTTCCATGGTGGAAAATAGAAATAAATCACATAGTGAAACATGCTATTTTCACACAGGTGTATGGTTGGGGATTTTCATCCTCAAGCCAAAATACAATGGGACCAGTGGGCTTTGGCCTACTAATACCAAGTAAAAATAGGTACTAAGCCTCTGGTTACTCATGAAAAACTTTGCATACAAGATAAAAATATAAGGCTATTTCATCTAGTAAAGCGATACTAGTGCATATTGATAGCAATGCTTACACATGCTTTACTATTAAGAGACATGCAAGCTAATAGAGGTACAAGCATCAAAATAACAGTACCTAAATGGTACTGGACTCAAGGAAAACATAGCACAAAGTCTACTAAGAGAGTATACACAGATCTAGATCTCACAATACTTCCAATTAATAAACTAGAAGGTGACAAATGTTACTTCATTTTTATTCGAGTTTCCAATCATGCACACACTTTCTAGGGTAGACTTATTGTAATAAAACAATATAATAACAAGCCCTAACAACTCCATACAAGTTAGGAAGCAAGATTGAATAAAACACAAATTTATTTCAATCAAGAGCACACAAAGAAACAAACACCGGAAAACTGTTGTTTTCTAGATCTATCATATCCATTCCATCGTTCACTTTATTTCTAAACTCCGTATTTTAATAGTACCTACAATGTCTACCAAGTTTTGATTTCCAAAATAGATACACCCGATATCTTATTGACTAGTAAACGAATAGGTCATCATCTTATTTTCTCGTGACTTCTCCTTTTACAAACTAGATTAAAAGGTGTCCCACGTCACTTAATTTCTTGGTTTAGAAAGAGTTGTCAGTAGTTCACATGTTTTGGTTAGGTGTCAACCTAAGATTATACCAAACATGTTAGTCTTGTTAGCTTTCTATTTAATCATGTTTGTCCGACAAGATACGACTAGCGTCATACGTCGAATATTGAATTGTGCTCTTTTGATTGGCTTTTGAGGGGATTGCGCATCATGGCATGTGGAGACTTCTTTTGCACCTTTCTCCAGAGGAGGGAGGTATATAACTTTCTAAAGGGGATCTCTTTAGTTTGGTCTTTTAAAAGGGGACATAAAAAAAGTGCGACATTTAGCCAACAGGGTAAAAAGAGTCTTTTGCAAACAGACAAACATAGAGGTTTTGGTCAGTATTGGTTGGTTCATTCACGCCTTTTCTTCTTTGAGGGTTGTCGTTGTTGGAGCTTTATCTGTTGAAGTGCATCACTGGTATCAACGCTATCAGTTCGTGTGGCTTGATGGTCCTCTATTATTAGGTCCAATGGTGCTTTCATTAATGGTGGTGGTTCACGACGGGTGGCATTTCGAAGCGAAAACAAATATAAGTCTAAGCAACAAATTCTTGTTTTTGAATACTATACAAACATTTTTGCTTGCAAAAAATTTAACACGAGGCGATTCAAAAACAAGAGCGGGGCAATCACAAATTTGCAAAACTTGAGCACTCCGCAAACATATAGAAGCCTAGATGAATCAAAATCTACACCACACAATAGCACAAATTCCTACGGACACACATAAGAAAGCCATAACACACAAGCAAGGCTCCATTGGAGCTACGTCGGGGGAGACGACTCATGGAGTTATCGCTAAATTACTCCAAACTAGACTGATCCAAAATCCTAGAAGTGGCTGAAGAACTATATCTACTTCTGACCATCATCACTGTAGAGCTAGGCAATTATTTTGGTCTTCTCGGGACATCGGCAAGTATAAAAGTTTTTGTATGGAAACAAGATAATAGAAGTAAAGTTTTGATAAACCTTTTTAACTGAGAGAGGTAAAACTATGCAACAATCTGTTTTTGAAACCCCAACTATTTTCTGGACAGAAAACTTCAAAGACGAGAGATGTTTCAAAAACAGAGCGGAGCAGTTGCAAACAAGTAAGAAATAAACTCTTAACCGAGAGAGATACCAATTCTGTAAGGCCCGCCCTTCGAACCACTGTTCAAGGACGCCCTTGATATGCATTTATAATCTTTTGAAAAGATAATAAGGAGGGGAAAATATACTAAAATTCCCTTAGATAAAAATAATGCACATAGTAAATGGGTTTTTACTCAAAAAATACTTTTCTTTCCTATCTGACGTCCATGCTAACTAAGGTCTCCTAGGGTCAGGATGGCTCTGATACCAACTCTGTAAGGACCCCAGACCGGCAGTCTGAAACCCTACGTATGCATACATTCACGATCCCAGAAAGATCAGTCGTGAACAACATACACAGTTGGCACACAGAAATACATCATCCATTACACGAATACATAAAGGTATTACATAAAAGATCGCATGATCAAGTTTAACGCAACTGCCACAAAGGCAGGCAACTTAACAAACACAGCGGAAGACAATTAAAACACAACGTAGTTGAGCCCAAGTCACGCCTTAACCTACAGGCTGCTGACCCGGAGACGATCCTAGTTCGCAAAGCCGTCAACTCCGTACTTCTCTTCATAGATCTCCTTTTGAGGCTCCTTCTCAAAATCTGATAAGTAGATACCAGGGGCGAAACCATAATGAGTACATTTGAATGTACTCAGCAAGACATCCATCATGTCACTTACCAACATGCAAATATGCTTATATGGTGGATTAGGTAGGCTATAAATAGGGTTCACTATCAATGGTGTTCATATATGATGACACCATAGTTGCAGTTAGGTTAATCTGTATCTTCGTTGAAGAAGATACTTCAGAAGAAAATAATATAGTTTTAATTCTCTTGTAGATATCACATGTACAAGAGTTTTTGTAAAACTTTGTTAAAGAATATTTTCTCTTTGCAAAACTTCTTGGAATCAGTTTCCAGAATTCTTGCTTAGAGTAGAAAAGGTTTTGTTTGCAAAACATTTTGTTTTGTATAACCTCATCTGGCTTTTCATCAACGACGATACCTCCACGGTATAAGTTTCCATTCCTTTCCGAACTTCACAAGTTCAACACTTCCCTTCAAGGATTCCCTTTCAAAAACTCTTTTTGAAAACATTGACACAATGCTAGCTACATGGCCATTCAACTGTCCATATCCGAGGACGCGGCTTCTTCGAAAAAGTTGTACTCTGCAGAGGTGTACACATCCACCAGATCCAGTACACCCCCGTGAACAATCACGGACTGTAACAACAGTATGTAAACATCAGGTATCTGATCATAACCATCCACTATGTTCAAGCTAGAATATGCCTATCTCTCAGTTGAGTTTTACCACATCCCCGGCACCGAGCTAATCCCCGCCAAGCCAGGATGCCTCATCTGATGCGACCGGAGGGAAAATTAATCCCACACTTTATATGTCTCCACTGACGACATTCAGTTCGAGGGTACGACGCCCCTTATAGCAAGTGAGATAGCACACACTAATAAGAACAAACTTCAAGTTAAGCCCCTTGCCCATGTTGGGGTAGGGTGGCAGTACGGTAAAGGTTGTCCGGCGAAGACTAGGTTATGTGTCATTTTTGAAAACACCACTTTCTCAAAAATGACCACTTCCACATTCCTCCGGAGAACAAGGATCCGCCTTTTCTCCGGGGTTTTCCGTAAAGCCTTTGTTTTGTAGAATCACAATTTTAGGGTGTCCACTTAGGGACTAGTATATTTGATGGTAATAAATACCATATGGTGGCCTATGGTCTTGGTATTACCAAGTTTAACTATTGGCATGATAGTAACCTATAATATAGTATAGTAGTAAATTCCACATCAAAAATAGTTTTGATAATCAAGTTTTTGTAAAACTTCAGAGGTAAAACATGCATGATAGATAACGATAAGTATTGTATCAGCAAGCATCAGGATGGCTTGCCTGGTATCTCTTTGTGTCCCTGGTTGTTGGAGTGACTGGAACTTGAAACAGAGCTTCACGACACTTCCTTCCTCTTCTTTTTCTAACGCCGTAAAAAGAGAATAAAGGACACACATTCAGAACCAAACAAGACAAACAAGGCTACAAGTAATACATACAGCAAGCAATCAAGAAGTACCACCCAAGTTCTCAATTTTCCCTTAAGAAAAATTGGCATAAAAACTATAGTTGAAAAGTCTGCTTTTTTTTCTAGTGTTTATGTGTGGCCAATTCAATGATTTTTAGTTAAGAACACCATGGACCAGTGGGGTAGAGCACATGTTACTAGACAGTAGGGTGTCACATAAAACACATTTTTATGTCTAAAAACTTCCCCAACAATCTCTATGGCTAGCACATATAATTTGCTAAAATACTCAAGTGGTGAAAAAGGCTCATGACAACAAGTCAAGCCTATTTTCCACCATGATGCAAAAGTACCAGTGGGTGTTCCACTAGCAAAAATGCTCACCCAGAGGTTAATAAGCCTCTGGTCACTTTTATAAAAGTGCTCCAAACAAACAATCTAGCATCCAAAAACTCCTACTCATACTAGTAGAAAATTTAGGAAAAATACTAGACTAGTTTAGGCTACACTGGTTAATTTTATGCACAAGTGTGCAAGCTAGCAGAGGCAAAATACTCCTCTAACCAGTACCATAAATGCTACTGGATTCCACAAAATAACATAAAAAACATAGCTAGGAAACAAGGAAAAACTATGCTTAAAAAGCTACACATGTGAGGAGATTAATTCCTAGTCATCCAAGTGTTACTCATGCTTTTATGCTACTTAAGAGGAAACCTATCAGAGGTGAAAACCCTAAGATAATAATGCCACAAGGACATTCCATCCTATGGTTTCCACACCAAAGATTCATAGTTTTCCCTAGGGTAAAACAAGACAAAAAGCATACATGAATATCCTAGTATGAAATTTAGACTTTAGGCATTGCTATTTAAATCTATTTCAAACACAAGCACCAAGTATCTAGAGTTTCTATAACTAAAATAACAGTACCTAAATGGTACTGGTTTCATGAGAATTAATCTAGCAATAAGCCTAAAAAGCATTTAAAGATCTACTCAAAACATATTTAAAAGAAACACATCTAGTGTGGGGGAAATAATGTTTCCACCAAAAATGCAATGACACCAGTGGGTGTTCCACTAGCATGACAAAGCATTAAGAGGTCACAATGCCTCTGGTCCATTTGCTAAAAATTAACAAAAAAACTAAACTAGCATCTAGTGCATTAACAATACTAGCAGAAAATAATAGGGTACTTAAATAAGCAAGGCACTGCTACTCATGTTATTGTTTTCACACAAGTGAAAACTTTAGGGGTCAAGTACTCATAACAACATCATCAAAATGCTACTGGTCCTATGAATACAACATAAAAATATGTGGCTACTCAACCACAAATAATTATGTCAAAATTCCACACATGAGGGAATTTTTCCATAACCATTCTCATAGTAATGATTAAGCTACTCATGCTTTTATACCAACTCAAATGCAATCTAGCAGAGGTGATACTCACAAAATATAAGTACCAACATGGTACTGAATCCAATATCTCATCACAACAATTCAATCACTTGCACACAAATTAATCAATCAAAAATTATATGCAAGTAATAAGCTAGAGATAAAAATATGATATTAATATAAATCCTATTTCTTCTCAACTCAAGTCCACACATTCTAACATGATAAAATATCTAAGTAATACTTATAAAACAAGTTCACACAACTTATACATGCTAGAAAACAATATTGCAACACAAAAATATCATCACACAAATTAATTAACTAAAATGCCCAAAATGGCAGAAACAAGCAAATCAAAGATCTGTCCACCAAATTTTCTAGGATGCTCTAAAAATTAAACCCTTATAGGTTTGGATAGTCCTAAACATTTACAAGACCATCCAATTTAGTTTGCATCAAAATTCATCTTTAATTAATTTATAAAAATCACCAAAGTGCTCTCTGGTGTTTTACCAAATTGCATGCCATTTCAAAAATACAATGAATTTGGAAACGAGGTTAATGGATCCTGTTAGATAATTTCAAGGGCTTTCCAATGCAATTGGCCTCACTTCATTTTGAGTTGTGAAATTAAAATGGTGCTCATTTTGGTGTTTCTGGTAGCTGTTACCAAAACATTTTTCATTTCAAAACCATTCATCCAAAAGTAGATCTACAAGTTGGAGGTGGTTCAAATTTAGTTTATGTACAACTGTGATTTTTGGTTTGATCAAATTAATTTGTTTGGTTAGGTTTTGAGCTCAAAAGTAACAAGGCATCAATCTGTCAAAAATTAAAAGGAAAAGAATCAAGTTGTTGGGCCAGATCTGTTAAAGGGCCGGCCAGATCTACGTTTACCGCGAGCAGATCCACCCAAGGTCGCTGACGCGCGGGCCAGCCAGCCACGCAGGCGCCACGCGAGCAGAGACTCGGCCCCACGCGCAGTTTGACTCTTCTAGCGCGGGGTCAAAGGGGGTTGACGCGAGCATGACCTCATCCCCGCGTCATCGCCGGCGAGAACCGCTCCGGCGAGCAAAGATCCGGCGTTTCCGTGCATCACTTCGCAATTAACTAGCACCAACACGATGTGCTCGACGAGGGGAACCTCCTAGCGTATGGTTCGTTTCCTGGGATGGCTCCGGAGAGCGGCGGCGACAGCGCGCGGCGGCGGCGGGACGGTGACCACGGCCGGCGGCGTTCTAGAGGGAGAGGGAGGGGGAAAAACAACGGGGGGATTCCCCTGCTCACCACAACTGTGCACAGATGCTCGGATGAGGAGGAGGGAGCTCGAGGCAACGGCGATTCGTCGCCGGAGCTCATCGGGTCGGAGAAGGGAAATGGACGGCGCGGCCACGTCGAGCCCTTCCGGCTCGATTCCTTCAGCAGGGAGGTAGAGCACGGCGAGGCGGAGACAATGGACCACCCGGCTGCCGGCGGCGAGCTCCGCAGTGGCCAATTCGACGGCGAGCTGTGTACGGGCTAGGGTTTGGGTAGCAAAATATCTTTAGAGAGAGAGAGTTCGTGGGGGGGGAGAGGGGGTAGATAGCTGCACATGGGGGTCTTTTAAGCACCTAGAAGTCTTCTACTCGAAGGCAATGGAAGCATGGGCAGCCATGCCCTCCATTTCGTCATCTACAGGAAGAAGAAGGACACCATGTGACTCAGCTTACATTTAAGTCCCTGGAAAATCACAAGTAGGTCCCTGTACTCTCTGAAAATGGATGTTTTCCCTAAGCAAACAAAGTCAAAAATTAATTTCCTTTTGCCCAAAATTCTAATTAGTTGAGATGCACAACATATATGAAAATTGGCTCATTTGCCTAAACTTGATAATTCAAAGTTGTTCAAATTTGAAATCTTACAAAAATGGACATTGAATTTATTTGACTACTTAGGAGCTTCCAAAAATGATAATTTTTGGCACACATTCCTTATTTGATGTGTTCCTTATGTGGTAGAAAATTCAAGTCATTTTGAGTTACTTTATAGAACAAACTTGTTCAAATTTCTTAAAGGTGCTGTGAAGAAAACAGGGGTTTTTGGCAACTTAAACAATTCAAAAACTTGTTTCCTTTTGGTTTTCATCCTCATTTATGATATAGAGAATGTGGTATTTATTTCATGTCATTTGGAAAAAGTTTGTAGAACAAACTTGTTCAAAATCCCAAATGTTGCTGTGGAGAAAATTCATGTTTTCAGGGCTTTAATGGATTCAATTCTTGGTCTCCTCTTGTGTGTGTTCCTTATTTGATATAAGGAAGCAATGGTATGAATTTCAAATCATTTGAGGAAAGTTTCCAATAGTAACTTGTTTTAGTTTTCTGTTTCTAGAAATATTGGAATTTCTATTTAATAAAGCACTAGGCTTTTCTTTATCAATCCTTTGCCAAAATATTTATATGACTAGAGATAGCAAGTCAATGCTCTCTAATACCTTTGTTTCTAAGCTTGCAAGGTTGGAAAAACATTTGATAATATTTTGGTGAAGCATCTAAGAATGCCTCCTTTTCTGATAATCTTTTAGGGAAAGTTATTTAGTGTTTCCTCTTTCTTAATTTAGGTCTTGGAATAATATTCAACAAGTAGTAGGTTCATAAGATAGTTTTTGGAAAACTCTTTGATCATTATTTTACTTTGGAAATTATTTCCAAAGTCATTGGAACAATATGTTGAATATTTTTAGTCTACTGCTTTGCTATCTTTTTAAGTTTGTTTTCAATCTCTTAGCCATGTAAGATTATATAATTAGTTTGTTTAGTTGCACTCAAACAACTACAATCAAAGTTTAATTGTCAAGCAATTAGCAAAACAATAGTGTTATCAGGTATTCCAAAATTGGGATGTGACATTGTGATAATCATTCGTTCAAAGCTGTTGACGTACAGTGCGTGCTTGTTATGAAGTACGTCGACAGTAGTGCCTGTGACTCCTAATGGATAGTTTACATCGACGGTGGAATAGTAGGGCTTGTGTTGTCGCGCATAAGCGCAGGCCTACCAGGAAGCTGGGACGTGGGAGCAGTTATGCCCCATAATCCAAGCACCTACTATCCAGTTCGTACGATGAGTATCCCTTAGAAGCCAGGGTGCGACAAACTCTTCTTGTATGGAACTTTGGAGGGTCACTCGAGATGGATACAAGCCACATGACCCCAAGAACTTGACAAGAAGAGAAGTCGTAGATTGTCAACTCAACTACACCGCCTTGTCTATTCTTCAAAAAGTCGTGGGTCCTAACCACATGCCTCATCTTCAACAATACTCCACCGCCAAGGAAACATGTGACGCTCTTGTCATCATGTTTTTGGCAATGAGAGTATGCAAAGGAATAGGTATGAAGCCTTAAGCAATGAGGCCAAAGGGTTCTATGTGCATGATGGTGAGAGCCATGAAGACATGTACCGAAGGCTCAAGACTCTTGCCACCGCATTGAGCAATGTTGGTGCCAAGTATATTGATGATGCTTGGATCAAAAGGAAGTACATGATTGGTCTAATGCCCTTTGAACCCGCGGGCTTGAAGAGCATTCAAGGAAGACATCACTTTGCTTTTTTGACCTCAAGTCAAGTGATGCAAGAAGTATGCTCATATCAAGTGCAAACCAAAATGCCTTGATAACCGTGCTAGAGCCCTAGGAATGCACAAAGGGGCATCGGTTGCTTTGAAGGCCAAGGTTGTGTCAAGGGAGGTTGAGTATGAAGAAGATTTTTATGAGGACTTGGCTCCATTGAAGGATCAAGCATATGATCCCCTGCTCAAATATGTCATTGCTCTTACCGTGCAAAAGGTTTGGAAGAATCCATCCAAGGCCAAGGCATATGTTGAGGAGAAGACCAAGTCTCGCTATGGCAATGAAAGGACTCAAAGAGTGAGGTCTTGCTTCAATTGTCAAGATAAGCACTGATACGTCTCCAACGTATCTATAATTTCTGATGATCCATGATGATATATGCCAATTGCTACATGTTTTGTCGCTTCTTTATGTCATTTTTACATGTTTTCCGGGACTAACCTATTAACAAGATGCCAAGTGCTAGTTTCCTGTTTTCTGCTGTCTTTTATTTCAGAAAAGTTGTTCTGGAAATATTCTCAGAATTGGACCCCACAAATCCCGAAGTGCCTATTTTCCCCGGAAACATCTAGAAGACTGAATATGAGTCGAAGACGGGCACCAGGGGGCCCACACCATGGGGTGGAGCGCCCCCCTTGGCCGCGCCAGGGGGCGGTGTGGGGCCCCTAGGTCTCCACCGCCATTGCCCTTTCGCCTATTGAATCCCCCCGGATGGAAAACCCTAGATACCTGATAAAAAATCCTCGAAAAGTTACCTAGCCGCCGTCGTCGTCAACCCTAGATTAGGGGGGTTCTGAAGCTGTCTCCCGGCACCTTGTCTGAGAGAAGATCATCACCAGAGGCCTCTTCATCACCATGCCTGCCTCTGGAGTGATGCGTGAGTAGTTCATCCTTGGACTACGGGTCCATAGCAGTAGATATATGGTTGTCTTTTCCTCCTATGCCTCAATGTTTAGATCTCGTGAGCTGCCTAACATGATTGAGATTGTTCTTATGTAACTCTATGTGCTGTGTTTGCTGGAATCCGATGAATATTGAACTTATGCCAAGTTAATTATAGTCTTTATTACATATGTTATTTGTGATCTTGCATGCTTTCTATTGCTAGTGGTTGCTCTGGCCAAGTTGTTGATAGTGACTCCAAGAGGGAGTATTTATGCTTGATAGTGGGTTCATGTCTCCTTTTCGCCTATGCTCGAGTGACAGAAACGTGACGGGGAAGGATGTTCTGTTGCCACTAGGGAGAAAACAGCGGGGTGAGTGCCCACGTGCACAATCATTGCTTACATTACACACATTGCTTAATGCGATTATCTGTTGCTTGCAACTTAATACCTAAGGGGGTTCGTATGATAACCTAAGAATGAATTAATAGTCATAGATGCAGTTGGATTACGGTCTATGTATATTGTTGTAATACCCGAACTAAATATCATAGTAGTCATCATGTCATTAATGTGCACTACGGTGCAATCTTTATTTGTAAATTGCCTAGCTGTAATTTGTTCACCCAGCATGCTATCTTTTATGGAGAGACACCACTAGTGAACTTATGAACCCCGGTCCATTTTCCTACACTGTTAAACAAACCTCTACAATTTCCTGCTTTTCTTTACTTACTGCAAGCATACATTATTTTCCACACTATACGTCTAATCTTTGTTTTCAGCAAGACCGGTGAGATTGACAACCTCATTGTACCGTTGGGACAAAGTATTTTGGTTGTGTCATGTGCAGGTTCCGCGTTGTTGCTGACACCGGTGAGGCGCCATCACCATCGTCAGTGGCATCAACCATTCGAAGATCCTCTGTCTCCTACTGGATTGATAACCTTGGTTCTTAACTAAGGGGAAATTCCTACCGCTGTGCTCATCACACCCTCCACATGGGGTTCCCAACACGCTTTGCGAGCATCGAGGACTTTTTCTGGCGCCGTTGCCAGGGAGAAAGAAGTATTCTGGCAAGGGGAGTCTCTCACTCTCAACCTCTTTATTTTTGTATTGTCTTTTTTTTTATGTTTTGTATTATTTTGCTTCTTTATATAAAAACACACACAAAAAAATAGTTTACTTCATAGCTGTTATTTATTTGCTTGCTTATATTTTGCTAAAATGAGTTCCTCTGAGAATACTAACTTGTGTGACTTCACTAGCACAAACAACAATGATTTTATTTGCACACCTATTGCTCCTACTGCTGCTTTCTATGAAATTGAACCTGCTTTATTAAATCTTGTTATGAAAGAGCAATTTTCTGGTGTTAGTACTGATGATGTTGCCTCTCATCTTAATAATTTTGTTGAACTATGTGAGATGCAAAAATATAAAGATGTGGATGGAGATATTATTAAACTAAAAAATTTCATTTCTCTTTGAGAGGAAGAGCTAAAGAATGTTTGCTATCTTTGCCTAGATATAGTATTGATTCATGGAATAAGTATAAATATGCTTTCATTGGAAAATATTATCATCCTGCTAAGATTATATCCCTGAGAAGTGACATAATGAATTTTAAACAATTTGATAATGAACATGTTGCTAAAGCTTGGGAAAGTATGAAAACTATGGTGAAGAATTGGCCCACTCATGGACTGACTACTTGGATGATTATACAAACCTTTTATGCAGGACTGAATTTCTCCTCAAGGAACCTATTGGATTCAGCTGCTGGAGGTACCTTTATGTCCATCAGTTTGGGCAATGCAACAAAGATTCTTGATGATATGATGATAAATTATTCAGAGTGGCACACTGAGAGAGCTCCACAAGGTAAGAAGGTAAATTCTATTGAGGAAACCTCTTCATTGAGTGAAAGGCTTGATATTATTATGTCTATGCTTGTTAATGGTAAAGCTCAAGTTGATCCAAATAATGTTCCTTTAGCCTCTTTGGTTGCTCAAGAAGAGCATGTTGATGTGAACTTTATTAGAAATATTAATTTTAACAACAATGCTTATAGAAATAATTTTGGTGGAAACAATTATAAGCCTTGTCCTCCTAATAATGGTTATGGTAATTCTTATGGAAATTCCTACAATAATAATAAAAGCTCTGCCTCTGATCTTGAACACATGCTAAGAGAATTTATTAGCACACAAACTGCTTTTAATAAATCTGTTGAGGAAAAGCTTGGTAAAATAGTTGTTCTTGCCTCTAAAGTAGATAGCCTAGCTATTGATGTTGATTTTCTAAAACTGAAGGTTTTACCACATGATGTTAAAGAAAGTAAAACTTTGAATTCCATCCAAGTTCGAATTGATAAAAATGTTAGGTTGATGGCTGATTTACGTGCTAGGTGGGAAAGAGAAGATGAATTGGATAGAAAGAATAATATTGTTAAAGTTTGCACTATCACCACCACTAGTAAAACTGAAGCTCCAAGTCCTAGTAAACCTCCTACTATCAATGGTAAAGTAGTTGGTGTTAACAAAGTCTCCACCCCTTCACTCAAACGTGCTAAATTGCCTCAAATTGCTGAAATTGCTTCTGATAAAAGTGCTGAAATTCTTAGAGATGTGGGAGATAATGGTCCCATTACTTTTGATGATAATAATTTTGATTTTGATGATTGAAATATCTATGAAGTTATTATGTTCCTACAAAAGCTTGCTAAAAGTCCCAATGCTAGTGCCATGAATATTGCCTTTAATAAACATATTACCAATGCTCTCATGAAAGTTAGAGAGGAAAAGCTGAAACTTGAAACATCTATCCCTAGGAAATTAGATGATGGTTGGGAGACCATCATTAAGATAAAAGTAAATGATTTTTATTTCAATGATTTGTGTGATCTTGGTGCTAGTATCTCTATTATGCCTAAAAAGCTTTATGATATTATTGATCTACCACCGTTGGAGCACTGTTATTTGGATGTTCATCTTGATGATAATTCTAAGAAGAAACCTTTAGGTAGAATTGATGATGTTCTTATTATGGTTAACAATAACCTTGACCCTGCTGATTTTTTTGTTATGAACATTGAATGCAATTCTTCTTGTCCTATTGTTTTGGGAAGACCTTTTCTTAGAACTGTTGGTGTTGTTATTGATATGAAAGAGGGGAGTATTAAGTGTCAGTTCCCACTCAAGAAAGGTATGGAACACTTTCCTAGAAAGAGAATGAAGCTAACTTTTGACCCTATTATTAGAGTTATTATGTTGATGCTTCTTCACTTGAAAATACTTGAATTGCTTTCTATGCCTAGCTGAAAGGCGTTAAAGAAAAGCGCTACCGGGAGACAACCCGTTTTATTTCTCCGTTTTCAATATGTTTTCCTTTGTTTTCTTTTGTTTTCTTTGCACCTGAGTGTTGTCTATTTCCTTAGCAACCCCTCTGTATCTTTTCTTTTGTGTTTTTCTTGATCCAAGTAAAGCCTCTAGTGGAAAGTTGAGGCTATATTTCGGATTTCTGCGCAGAAAACAGATCTCTGCTGTCCACTGTTTAATCCGTATAAAATCACAGAAAATTCAAAATGAATTGAGTTTTTTTGTTCGTAATACTAGGCTATATACGCAACTTTTCTTAGTTGACACTTTGTGATTTGAGCAACATAAGATTTTCGAAACAAATCATCTTTACCTGATGTTCTGTTTTGACAGATTTCTGCCAATAATTGCATTTGCATCTTAATCTCTTTCTTTTGGTGTTCTTTTGAGAAAAAGAGTTTTAAAATAAGTTGTGACAGTAGATAATGTGTTTTTGAGTGTGAGGCTTGTGTTGAAACTGAACCATGTGAATTTATTATTTCGATTGCACTAACGTTGCTACTGAAGATTGTGAGAAGTTTGGTGTGAAGGTAGTTTTCAAGGGTCAAGAGAAGAGGATGATATGATGTGATCAAGAAGAGTGAAAAGCCTAATCTTGGGGATGCCCCGGTGGTACACCCCAGAAAATTCCAAGAAGACTCAAGCGTCTAAGCTTGGGGATGCCCAAGGCATCCCCTTCTTCATCGATAAATTATCAGGTCACTTCTAGTGAAACTATATTTTTATTCGGTCACATCTTATGTGCCTTACTTGGAGCGTCTTTTATTTTTTGCTTTCAGTTTATTTTTATTTTTTCAATAAGCTTGGTTGGACTCTAGCATTCTTTTATTAGATAGTGACACTCTCCGCTTTTTCATGGGAATACTTTGTATTCTTAATGTTTGTCTGGCTGCTGCATTTATTTAGCTCCTATTTTGCATGCATCTCTTATCTAAGAGTTGTTACTTTTAGTAGTGTTATGTGAGTGCTCTCATTTTTTCTTGATGTATCGTGAAGAGTATTTTTCCTAAAACATATCTTGTATGGTGCTTGTTGGGAGAAGAAACTGCTGCTTAATGTAGAATTTTTAATGGTGCAAGTAGCAGCTTGTATAGACTGTGGCTAGAACTTTTTCGTATCATTCTAGATGTTATTTTAGTTTTAAAGCCTTGAGGTTATTGAGTAGCATGATTAGCCTCAAATAGTTGAGAGTGTTTAATGTGCCATTGAAAGATTCATGAGTTGTTCTTGTCATGCTGAAGCATAAATTTATGGTATTCTCTTTCGATGTTTTATTTGGTTGACTTGGCGCATGCTCACACCATGTTTATGACTATGAACCAGTCACTATAATCATTTAGTTTTTGAACTTGTGATACCGCTAATGCTTTAATTAATGATGTTTATGTCGCTATGCATGATTATGGCTCTTATGCTCTCTTGATTTGTCGCTCCTGGTCTTTTGCTAGCCTCTACCTGTACTGAGTATGAGCTCTACTTGTGCATCCAACTCCCTAAAACCAAGTTTTCCCATTGTTTCCACCATACCTACCTACATGTGGTATTTAACTGCCACTCCAAGTAAATTGATCATGTGTTACCTTTTAAACCTTCAAAATTACTCCTGCTTTATGTTCCTGTTTTTGCTCATGAGGACGTAAATAGAGAATCTTTATCTTACTTGTTGATTGGATTTCACACCCTGGACTAGTGGCTTCATCCGCTTATCCAAATGATAGAAGAGTTGGCAGCGGGGTGCCCAGCCCCAAATTAATACACACAAAATCTCTTCACTATTTTTCCCCTGATTTATCAGTCAAAGCATAATTGTGTAAACAAAAGAGAAAGTGGGATGACCTTATACCAAGTTGCGTCCTTCATATGGGAGCCGCTCTTGTGAATCCAGTTGTCTTGTGATGTACTGTATTTTCTGTTTACCATTCGTTGACATTAGCATACATCTCCCAAAATAAAGACACTCAGTGTCAACATTTAAATACGTCTGCTTAATAAAATAAAAAGCTCTAACACATGAGTGATCCTTGCTTCCCTCTTCGAAGGGCCTTTCTTTTACTTTTATGTTGAGTATCCATCTTCTAACTTCATGCACAGTTGAGAGAGCATTTTTGCCATTCTGAGTTTTATGTGCATTTGTCCCAGAAACATTATTAATTGATTCATGATGTGTTATTGTTTGTTCTCAAATTATTTGCTCTAGTCTTCCTCATGGACTTTGAAGGTGTCGTGGCATTTATGTTTTGACCCACTCTTAAGGACTAGCGAAATATCACTTTGCCATGCTTTCTCTATACCTGAAACAAACGTATATCTTTCTTTGCATTGTTATTCATGATCTTTTATTTGAGATACTGCTCATGATGCAAAGTGATTGCTATGATTTATTATTAAAGTTCTATTTATCATGTTTGTGTTAAAAGTTCTATGATCTCGGCTTACACATGCTTTTACATTTTTATGATCAAGTTTATGTTAGTAGCATGTCACCTCAGAAATTATTGTGTTTTATCGTTTACCTACTCGAGGTCGAGTAGGAACTAAGCTTGGGGATGCTTGATACGTCTCCAACGTATCTATAATTTCTGATGCTCCATGATGATATTATGCCAGTTGCTACATGTTTTCTCCCTTCTTTATGTCATGTTTACACGTTTTCTGGGACTAACCTATTAACAAGATGCCAAGTGTTACTTCCCTGTTTTCTGCTATTTTTGATTTCAGAAAAGTTGTTCTGGAAATATTTTCGGAATTGGACCCCACAAATCCCGAAGTGCCCATTTTCCCCGGAAGCATCCGGAAGACCAAAGAGGAGTCAAAGACGGGCACCATGGGGTGCCTCCCTTGGTCGCGCAAGGGGGTGGTATGGGCCCCCCAAGGCTCCACTGCCTTTGCCCTTTCACCTATTTAATCCCCCTGGATGGAAAACCCTAGATACCTGATAAACAATCCCCGAAAAGTTTCGCAGCCGCCGTCGTTGTCAACCCTAGATACCTGATAAAAAATCCCGAAAAAGTTCTGTAGCCGCCGTCGCCGTCAACCCTAGATCAGGGGGGTTCTGAAGCTGTCTCCCGGCACCCTGCCGGAGAGAAGATCATCACCGGAGGCCTCTTCATCACCATGCCTGCCTCCGGAGTGATGCGTGAGTAGTTCATCCTTGGACTACGGGTCCATAGCAGTAGCTATATGGTTGTCTTCTCCTCCTATGCCTCAATGTTTAGATCTCGTGAGCAGCCTAACATGATCAAGATTGTTCTTATGTAACTCTATGTGCTGTGTTTGCTGGGATCCGATGAATATTGAACTTATGCCAAGTTGATTATAGTTTTTATTGCATATGCTATTTGTGATCTTGCATGCTTTCCGTTGCTAGTGGTTGCTCTGGCCAAGTAGTTGCTAGTGACTCCGAGAGGGGGTATTTATGCTCGATAGTGGGTTCATGTCTCCTCTTCGCGTGTTCTCGAGTGACAGAAACGTGACGGGGAAGGATGTGTTGTTGCCACTAGGGAGAAAACAGCGGTGTGAGTGCCTGTGTGCACAATCATTGCTTACATTACACACATTGCTTAATGCGATTATCTGTTGCTTGCAACTTAATACCTAAGGTGGTTCGGATGATAACCTGAGGGTGGATTATTAGTCATAGATGCAGTTGGATTACGGTCTATGTATATTGTTGTAATGCCCGCACTAAATATCATAGTAGTCATCATGTCATGAATGTGCACTACGGTGCAATCTTTATTTGTCAATTGCCTAGCTGTAATTTGTTCACCCAGCATGCTATCTTTTATGGAGAGACACCACTAGTGAACCTATGAACCCTGGTCCATTTTCCTACATTGTTAAACAAACCTCTACAATTTCATGCTTTTCTTTACTTACTGCAAGAATACATTATTTTCCACACTATACGTCTAATCTTTGTTTTCAGCAAGATTGGTGAGATTGACAACCTCACTTTACTGTTGGGACAAAGTATTTTGGTTGTGTCATGTGCAGGTTCCGCGTTGTTGCTGACACCGGTGAGGCGCCATCACCACCGTCAGTGGCATCAACCTTTCGAAGATCCTCTTTTTCCTACTGGATTGATAACCTTGGTTCTTAACTAAGGGGAAATTCCTACCGCTGTGCTCATCACACCCTCCTCTTCGGGTTCCCAACACGCTTTGCCCGAATCAACCACCATTTCATTGCGGAGTATCCCTATGAGAATAGAGAACTCCATGGTGGAAAGCTCATTCGCAAGGACAAGTCCAAGGTTGCTTACAAGAAACCGCACTTCAAGAAGAAACCTTTCAACAAGAAGTCCCCCACCAATTTTGTGCTAGTGACTCAAGAGGAGTATGATTCCTGAAGTGATGAAGAAGAAGAAACCACAAGTGAAGTGGCCTCTCTTCCAATTGCTTCAACTCCATCATCTTCATCTCTCTTTGAATCCCCCAATGAGAATCATCCTCTCTCCAATGCCAAGTGCTTCATGGCTAAGGCCTCGGAGGTATCACCTTCTCCATACACTAAGACGCCAAATGAATTGGAAAATCATGCTAGTCTTAGAGTAGAAGATAAAATTGTCTCTTTGGAACGTTTTATGTCTAACGTGCAAGGAGAGACCAAGAAGTACTTTGATCATCTCATGAGCCAATTGGGAGAGGCCCATTAAGCTATCGAGAGGAAAGGTGAGATTGAAACAAGGGATGCGGATGAGATAGCATCTCTCTCCATGACTCTTGAGGAAGAGCAAGATGGTAGAGTTTCTCTTGAGGAGGAACTTGAATCTATTGAAGAGTCACATAATGAACTTTTTTCTAATATCACTAAGGAACGTGACCTTGCAATTGATAAATATAAAAAGGCTAAAAGGATAAGGTTGAGTTTGGGGTTGGTCATGCTAAACTAACCGAGGAGTTTGAAAAGCTCACCAAGGCTCACAAGGCCTTGCAGAGTCAACACTCTACCCTCAAAGAGTTACATGAACAAATTCAAACTCAACTTAATCAATACAGCACCCCTATCACCTCTACTTCTTCTTGTGATCATGCAAATATTATTGAGGAAAATTCTAGGTTGAAGGATGAGCTAGAAAGGCTCAAGGGAAAGAGCCCTCAAGTTGAGAAGGTTGTGGCCTCTAGCCCACAAGTGGTTGCCTCTCAGCCACAAGTGGTTGCCTCGACCGCAAGTGAGTGCTTCTAGGCAACAAGTGGTCAAGCAAGGTCTTGTCTATGTTGCCAAGAAGAAGAACAAGAAGAAGAAAATCAAGAAGAAGTCCAATAATGGTGCTTCGGGTGGTATTGTCATTAGGGACAGGACTACTCGTAGCACTCCCGCAAAAGCTAACAATGTTGCTTCGAGTGGTGGTGTCATGAGGGACAACACTACTCGTAGCATTTCCGCGGGAACTAACAATCCACACCATTTCTTATATGTTGATTATTATGGTGTTGTGCAAACTAAATATGTTGGTCCTATTGAAGGTTACATTTACTATACTATTTGGGTTCCAAAGACCCTTGTTGCTAACATGAGGGGACCCTCCTCGGGTCCTAACTCTAGGCAATGATCTCTTGCAGGACTATGCTTCCGGTGGGTCTAAATGTATAATTGATAGTGGATGCACTAGTCATATGACCGGAAGCAAAGAACTTGTGATGGAGTTGCGCCCAAATGATATTGATCCAACCGTCACCTATGGAGAAAAGTCCAAGTCTAAGGTATCGGGGTTTGGCAAGGTTGTGATTGCTGCTGATATCACTATCGTGGGCATCATGCTTGTTGAATCCCTTGGTTACAATTTACTTTCAGTTCGTGCTTTAGGGAGGATGGGTTTCTCCGTCTTCTTTGATCCTGGTTTTGTGGTCCTTTTGAGGAGCAAGACTCTTGACGTCGCATACGTGGGACATGATGAAAATGAGTTGTTCGTGGTGGACTTTTCAAAGTCTACCAACTCTCAAACAATGTGTCTTTTCGGAAAGGCGAATGTGGGGTGGTTGTGGCATCACCGCTTATCCCATGTCAACATGAGAACTTTGCAAAGTCTTCACAAAGGTGGCATTATCCTCGGACTAAAAGAAAATGTTTCCTTTTCCAAAGATCGCGCTTTTAGGTCGTGTGTTGAAGGAAAGATGCATGATGTCGCCCACAAGGCCAAGACTATTATCTCATCAAAGAGGATCTTGGAGCTCCTCCATGTTGATATCTTTGGTATCATGCCCGAGGCAAGTCTTGGAGACAAGAAGTATTTCTTGGTGATTGTCGATGACTACTGAAGATACACTTGGGTTTATTTTTTCAAGTGCAAGAGTGAGTGCCAACAAACTATCATCGACTTCACCAATCAAGTGCATCGTAAACATATTGCCCAAATCATGGCTATTAGGAGTCACAATGGATCCGAGTTCAAGAACTACACTTTGAATGAATTCCTTAGTGACGAGGGTATTCGTCATCAATATTCCGCCACCTACACCCCTCAACAAAATGGTGTAGCCGAGCGGAAGAATAGAACTCTATTGGATATGGCAAGGACCATATTGGCGGAGTATTCTTCTCCCCAATATCTATGGGCCGAGGCCATTTCCACCGCATGCCACTCCTCCAACCGCCTCTACATCCGCAAGGGTTTGGAAAAGACTGCATATGAGATCCTCACCGGCAACAAACCCAAAGTCTCCTACTTCCGTGTATTCGGTTGTAAGTGCTTCTATTTGATCAAGGGTGTTTGGTTGTCTAAATTTCAATCTAAAACTACTGAGGGTATATTTGTTGGATTCAGTGTTGAATCCCACAGTTATAGATTCTTTGACAAAGCCTCATGGATTGTCATAGAATCTAGTAGTGTGGTTTTCGAGAAAAATGATGGATCCCAAGTGGCGCAATTTCATGTTTCTAATGTAGATGTTGAAATTCCTCAAGAAGCCATAGAAAGGATGGCTGTGGGATTTTTCCGCCCCATTGAGGGGCACCTTATGGCGACTCGAGAAGGACTATGCTCTACTCAACTGGAGACCTCCTCTACAATAGAAGAGCAAGCCAAGGAGCCAAGTGATGCACCTAACCAAGAACATGTTGAATACCCTCCTCTCATTGACCAAGTTACCACGCAAGATGCAACCACTCCTTTCATTCAAGCTAGTCAAGGTCAAGGCCAAGATCAACTTTCCTCATCCTCCTCTCCTCAAGTTGAAGCTAGTGTTGAAGATGTTTTTGATGATGATGATGATGCTGGTGATGATCAAGGCCAAGTTGGTCAAGACGGGGACCCAAATGATCAATATGATCAAGTGATTCCTCCTCGCAAGAATGAGGAGATCGAAGCCCGTCGTGCTAGAAGGATAAGAAGAGCTTTGAAGCAAATTGATGCATCCGACAACAAAGTGTTGGAAGATGTTCAAGCTAGAAGATCCACAAGAAGGAAATTGACAAACTTTAGTGAGCATGAAGCTCACATATCCATGGTGGAACCAAAGAAGGTGTTTGAAGCTCTTGAAGACTCCGATTGGGTTGAAGCTATGCATGATGAGATCAATAACTTTGAGCGCAATAAGGTTTGGAAACTAGTTGAGAAGCCCAAAGATTTCCACAATGTTATTGGCACTAAGTGGATATTCAAGAAAAGCAAGATGAGCATGCTATTGTCATAAGGAACAATGCAAGATTGGTGCCACAAGGCTACACTCAAGTGGAAGGCATTGACTTTGATGAGACCTATGCTCCTGTGGCTCGCCTTGAGTCCATCAGTATCCTTCTTTCATATGCATGTTCACATAATTTCAAGTTGCAACAAATGGATATCAAAAGTGCTTTCTTGAATGGTCCACTAAAAGAGTAGGTATATGTTAGGCAACCTCCGGGGTTCGAGAACATCAACTTTCCTAACCATGTCTACAATCTTGATAAGGCGCTCTATGGACTTAAACAAGCACCACGTGCATGGTATGATCACCTTAGAGAGTTACTGGAAGACCGTGGTTTTGAAGTTGGGAAGATCGACCCCACCCTTTTCATAAATAGGGTAAAGGGAGAGCTTTTCATATGCCAACTATATGTGGACGATATTATCTTTGGCTCAACTAACCAAGATTTTAATAATTAGTTCTCAAAGCTTATGACTGACATGTTTGAGATGTCCATGATAGGAGAGCTTAAATTCTTCCTTGGCTTTGAGATCAAGCAATTGGCTCATGGTACTTTCATTTCTCAAGCTAAGTACACCCAAGACATGATCAAGAGGTTCAAATACCAAGGTGCAAAAGAGAAGCCATCTCCTATGCAATTCAAATGCCACCTCAAGCGCAATCCGGATGGTAAAGATGTGGACCAAAAGTTGTATCTCTCTATGATTGGTTCTTTGCTTTATCTTTGTGCATCTAGGCCCGATATCGTCTTGAATGTAGGTGTGTGTGCAAGGTATCAAGCGGCTCCTAAGGAAAGCCACTTGATGGCGGTCCATTTGATATTTCGGTATTTGGTTGGTACCTCAAGGTTTGGTTTGTGGTACCCAAAGGGGCACAATTTTCTCTCAAGGGTTACACAGACTCGGATTGGGCCGGTGATCAATATGATAGGAAGTCTACTTCCGGGGCTTGCCAATGTCTTGGTAGGTCCTTGGTGAGTTGGTCTTCCAAGAAGAAAAATTGTATATCTCTCTCCATCACCGAAGCCAAGTATGTGGAGGCCGCTAGTGCTTGCACCCAATTGCTATGGATGAGGCAAACCCTCAAAGAGTATGATGTTCACTTTGTTAAGGTGCCTCTCATGTGTGACAATAAAAGTGCCATCAAGATAGCCTACAACCTCGTGCAACACACAAGGACGAAGCATACTGATATTTGTCATCATTTTCATCATCAAGAGGTTATTGAGCTAGCTGCAGAGCTAGCATATGTCCCCACCAAGGATAATCTCACGGACATCTTCACAAAGCAACTTGATGATGCAAGATTCATGTTCTTGAGGAATGAGCTAAATATCATCGATTCTACAAGTTTGACTTGAAGATCTTGCACGCACCCCTATAGTTGATACGTGTTTGGGTTTAGGGGTAGGCATGGAAATAGGGGGAGTGTTATCCTAACACATTGGGGTCTCCCTCCCCCTATTATGCCCAAAGCAAAAAAATTCATTGTTATCTCTCTTTTTCTAATGTTGAATTGTGAGCTTCAATGTCGAGTATTTTCCATGCACCCAAGATATATCTTCGTGGTGACATACTATAATACCTTACATGGTGGCTTAGGACACTAAACTTTTCTCTTGAAGAGTTGGTTGTTGCTTGATTCTTATTTAGATTTCATTTGAAATCTTCCTCTCTTTGTGAGTCCTAGTTGTCGTTTGGGAAACACACTCTCTCTTTCCTTGTTCGAGTTTTGTGTTCCTTGCAAAAGATTGATTGTGTAGTACCATCTCAGTTTGAGCTCTTATCCCAAGCCACATGCTTCCCACCCTCAAACAAATTCTGCTCCGAAAACTTTAATCCTTTGATCCCTCGTCGGAAGGAAGGAACCTGGCTAGCGGTACTACCGCTAGTTGCAGCGGTACTACCGCTGTAAATGATAGTAGCACCCAGCGCACGGTACTACCGGGTATCACTGATGGTACTACCGCTATAGGAGCTCGTGCCCAACACAAACTCCGGGAGCGGTACTACCTCGCGGTACCAGTAGCACCAAGTGGGCGGTACTACCGCTGAGCACAGCGGTACTACCGCTGCGGTCGAAATCCGTGGAGTTAAATACGGATCTGGGAGAGGGAGTTACCCTTTTACCTCCTCTCTCCCTCATTCATCCCCCACACCGGATCTCACCGCCGCTGCTCCTTCCATGTGCCGGGGAGGGTTCTCTCCGGCGATCGAGTGCTCCTCTCATGCCGGAGGAAGCCCGGGGATCACCTCCAACCTCTTCTCCATGATGATGATCTCCGATAACCCATCAAATCTCTCTCCCTCGAGTAATCTTGTGAGATGAAGTTGTTTAGGGTTCTAGAGATCTCCTAATCTAGAAGTGGTTTGATGTGCTGCCTAAATGAGTAGATTCCCTAAGACTTCTTGGTGCCATTTGTCTGGGTTGGAATCGGTTTTCCTGTTGGGTGCCATGGCAGATCCACCTGGAGCGGTACTACCGCTATGGATGGGACTGCTAGAGACAGCGGGACTACCGTGGCTCCCGGCGGTACTACCGCTTCCTAGAACTTTTTGCATCTCTAATTCTTTTGAGAATCTTCTCATAGATCATTTGATTGAAGTTACCTTACCTCATTGCTATCCCCTATGCTATCTTAGGTGCAGGTGCTAGTGGTTCCAAGGGTGGAGGTCGCAAGCGTGGAGCTAAGAGGACTCAGAAGAATCCCGAGGAAGATGAGGCTTCTGAAGTGATACCACATGGCAATTTGACTAGGAGGAAGAGGTCTATTTTGATGAAGTCTCAGGCTGCCAGGGACAAGTCTGTTGCTCTCATGCCTGATGAGCAGTTCCGTAGAGAGGGGAGAACCAACCCCCCAGGGCTAACGAGTGCTTCTGGACTCGCTTCCAGGAGCGCATATTTTATGAGGAGTACCCGCAGAACAGGAACAAGGTGGTAACCCAATTCTCCATCAATGTACCATTCATGAGATCCAAGATGGGTTATTTTGGTGAATCTCTGAAGATTTGTGAGGAGCTTGGTCTTCTGGATTTCATTGAGATCAACAAAGACTATGATGAACGTCTTGTGGGCCAATTCTATGCCACACTCTAGTTTCACACCGATGAGAGAAGGATCACATGGATGACCAAGGATCAGAAATTCTCAGCTTCTTGGGTTGAGTTTGCCACTCTTTTGGGTCTTCAGGACTTTGGGGAGGTTCCCGATACTTCATTCTCCACAACCTTCTTCCGGGTTCCTTACCCAGAGAAGTCTATGACTCCTCATGACATGTATGATCTTTACATCCCAGGCCGTGCTATGGTTGGTCTCTCCAAGAATCTACTGCATGTGTATGACATCCTGCACCGGATCTTCCGGAACACTCTTGCTCCTCGTGATGGAAACTTCGATCAGATCCATGCCTCTCTCATTGATTTGATGGTCCATACTCATAGGCGTCATGGTGATGGTCTCAGGCTCGATATCATGGATATCATATGGAATGAGATGTACAACTCTATGATGAGGAGAAGGGTCCTGGTATTTGCTGCTCTTGTGTTCAGACTCATTGCCACTACTTGGCATCATGCTAAGCTTCCCAATGCTTTCTTGGACAATGACCAAGAGTTCACTACTCACCACGTCAAGGAGCTTTGTGTCAAGAAGAACTTGCCTCCTCTGCTTGGTCCTTATGATCTTGGTCCTGACACCGATGGCTCTAGTGATTCTGACTTTGAGATGGAGGGAAGGGCTCGGAGGAATGGGTTTTGCAAGTGGATATCTGAAACTCTGAAGAAGGTCTTATGCCGTCAGATTGACATGGAGAATAAGGCTTATCTTTCTCATGTTCATAGCAAGAAGGAACGTCAGCTGACTCGTGACAGATTTGCCCATCTTGGGGTGCCTGTTCGTCCTGGCTGTGAGGATAGGATCACTGGCTCCAAGGAGTGGAAGTCTAAGCATGGTGGCTCTTGGGTGGATCCGGACCTTATTGATTATGCTACCACTTCTCATGAGCCTTGGACTCGTGGTGACACTGATGATGAAGTGGAAGATGTTAACTCTGAGGACGGGCGTGGTCTGGGGAGTCCTGCAAGCACCTCTAGCCTGAACGAGTGGCCTACAGGGACGTTAGCATCGCCTCTTCCCTTTTTGGTGCCTTGATGCCAAAGGCGGAGAGAGCTCTATTTAGGGTCGTATTGTAATTTGCTTGAGTAGTGTCAAACTTTGGTGTCTTGTTGTACTCGTGTTATTTGTGTTGAACCTCCTAGATCTCTTGTTGGATTATTTGGTTTTTATCGTTTTATCTATTGTGTGGCAAGTATTATTATTGTTATATATTTTACTCTTGTTAGGTCTCTAAAAGATAGGGGGAGCACACATTTTAAAAGAAAAAAAAGTTTGCCTCAACAGAAAATATTCTTGACGTATCATTTGTTTCTCTCATGAAGTGCTCCACCTAAATTTTACGATCTCTCTTAGTGGTGTTGTCATCAATCTCCAAAAAGGGGGAGATTCAAAGTGCATCTTTGCATTTGATCTCTCATGTGTTTTGGAGTTGATAACAACACCATTAAGTTTCTAACCTTGTGTTTTAGTTCTTTCAGGAAACATCATTTCGACGCAAAAAGGAACAGTGCAGAATGACAAAGCCACCAAAATTGTCTCTGTCCAGCGGTAGTACCGGACGCATCAGCGGTAGTACCGCTATCTCCAGTGAGTGGTAGTACCATTGGTAGTACTGCCAGAATAAAAATGGCTACTGCATCCAGTGGTACTTCAGTGGACTGGTCCAGTAGTTCTGTTGTGCCTTAGTCGATTTTGGAGCAAGCTTCTCATGGCGGTAGTACCGCTCCTTCCAGGAAGCAGAAGTACCGCTGGCAGTACCGGTCAAAGTACCGCCAGGGGGGTTTTGCTCGCAGTAACCTTTATGGTACTAGAGCGGTAGTGCCCTAGTACTACCGCTAGCCACTTCGAGTTATTTCGAATTCGTGGCCAGCGGTAGTACCGGCGCTGGAAGTACTGCAGTACTTCCGCGGTAGTACCGCCCGCATCCTTTGGCTGGGACCTGTGAGTACCGCTCTGGTTGCCAGTGAGCGGTAGTACCGCTGACCCCAGCTGTAGTACCGCTAGGCGTAAAAAGGGTCAAACGGTTAGTTTTGAGGAGGAGGCTATAAATACCCCATCCACTTCTTCTCCAAGGGGAGCTTGAACCAGAATTGAAGTCAAGAATTTATTGGGCCTCCAAAAGCTAGATCTCTCCTAATCCCTCCACCCAAACTCATTGATACTTGGAGGATTGAAGGGGAAGGCCCCGATCTACATCTTCACCGAGTCGTTCTTCATTTCCCCCTCATTCTCTTGAGGGATCTAGTCTAGGGTTTCATTGTGGAGAACCTAGACTCCATTGATACTTGTTGGTGATTGGTGATTGTTGGGAGCCCCCAATTTGGTTGTAGGTGTGTGCCCCAAGCTAGTTTGTAAATGATTCAATTCCCGCCTCAAAGGGGATCAACAGTGGAAGGTGAACTAGCCTTTGTGGCGGGGTTCATCGGAGAATAGGGTGAGGCCTTTGTGGCGTTGAGTAGGCCTTCGTGGTGAGCTCACACCCCTCCAACAAGAAGTACTCCCGTAACAAGGAGGAACTCAGGAATACATCGTGTCTCCGTGTGCTTCATATCGGTTACCTCGTTCGCTTCCTCCTTTACTCGTGCTCGTATTGTGTTTGTGCTTGTTCTTGTCATATAGGTAAATTCACCGTTGCATTATCTAGATAATTTATCTTTGTGTCAAGCCTAATCTGCAAGAAAAATTAAAATTGGTCGTAGCACCTATTCACCCCCCCTCTAGGTTCCCTTACTATCCGTTCAGCTGGGCATCACACTGGAATTGCTGCAATGGAAGGCCGAGAACGGTGTGACTGACAGTAGATTTACAAAGTTGCTGCAAATAGTGAAGAAGCAGCTTCCTAGAAACAATGAATTGCCCGACAATACATACCAAGCAAAGAAGCTTGTCTGCCCCCTTGGATTAGACGTGAAGAAGATACATGCTTGCATCCTCTACCGCGGTGAGAAGTACGAGAATTTGGAACAATGCCCAGAATGCACTGCATTATGTTATAAGATCAGACCAGATGACCCTGGCGATGTTGAGGGTGAGCGCCTCATGAAGAGGGTTCCTCCAAAGGTGATGTGGTATGCTCCTATAATACGACGATTGAAACGTTTGTTCAGAAAGAAAGAGCATGCCAAACTTTTGCGATGGCACATGGAAGACCGTAAGAAAGACGAGATGTTGAGACACCCCGCTGATGTGTCGCAGTGGAGAAAAATCGAGAGAAAATTCCCGCGCTTTGCAGGTGATTCAAGGAGCTTATGTTTGGTCTAAGTACAGATGGCATGAATCCATTTATTGAGTAGAGCTGCATCCATAGCACCTGGCCTGTGACTATGTATCTATAACATTTCTCCTTGGTTTTGCATGAAGAGGAAGTTCATTATGATGCCAGTGCTGATCCAAGGCCTGAGGCAACCGAGCAACGACATTGATGTGTACCTAAGGCCATTAGTCGATGAACTTTTAAAGTTGTGGCGTGAAGAAGGTGTACCTGTGTTGGACGAGCACGAACAAAAAGAATTTAACCTACAAGCGATGTTGTTCGTAACCATCAACGATTGGCCTGCTCTTTGTAACATTTCTGGACATACAAACAAGGGATACAATGCATGCACACACTTTTTAGATGACACGGAAAGTATATATCTGGATAAATGTAAGAAGGTTGTGTACCTCGGGTATCGTTGTTTTCTTCCGCGCAAGCACCCCTTAAGAAAACCAGGCAAGCATTTCAATGGTGAGGCAGATACCCTGGAGACGCCTATTCTCCGACCTGGTGATGATGTATTTGATATGGTGAAGGATTTGAAAGTAATCTTTGGAACGGTTCCTGGAAGACAATCTGTTCCGATGACGCACCCATGTGGAAGAAGAAATCTATATTTTGAGATCTACCCTATTGGAAAATCCTAGATGTCCGCTCTGCGATCGACGTGATGCACCTGACGAAGAATATCTGCATGAATCTTCTAGGCTTATTTGGCTTGTATGGGAAGTCAAAAGATACATCTGAAGCACGGCAGGACAAACAACACACAAAAGGATGAGACGGCAAGAATCCTGAGCGGTTTCAAGGTGGTCCTTCCAGCTACGCTCTTACCAAGGAAGAGAAGGAAATCTTTTTTGAAGCACTAAGTAGTATCAAGGTCCCGTTTGGCTTCTCGTCGAATATAAAGGGAATAATAAATGTGGCGGAGAAAAAATTCCAAAACCTGAAGTCTCATGACTACCACGTGCTGATGACGCAATTGCTTCCAATTGTGTTGAGGGGGATTCTATAGGAAAATGTTCGACTACCCATTGTGAAGCTATGTGCATTCCTCAATGCAATTTTTCAGAAGGTAATCAATCCAGAAAGTCTATTAGCGTTACAGACAGATGTGGTCCGATCTCTTGTCAGCTTCGAGTTGGTGTACCCACCATCCTTCTTTAATATTATGACGCACCTTCTAGTTCACCTAGTCAAAGAGATTACCATTCTCGGTCTTGTGTTTCTACACAACATGTTCCCCTTTGAGAGGTTCATGGGAGTCTTAAACAAATATGTTCATAACCGTGCTACGCCGGAAGGAAACACCTCCAAGGGTTATGGAACATAGGAGGTCATTGAGTTTTGTGTTGACTTAATTCTAGACCTTAAGTCGATTGGTGTTCGGGAATCACGACATGAGGGGAGAATGAGTGGAAAAGGCACACTAGTAAGGAAACCAAAGATAATTATGGACGGACATTCTTTCAGTAAAGCACACTACACAGTTAAACAAATGTCCACCTTGGTGGCTCCGTATATCGAGGAACACAAGAATATTTTACGGTCCGAAAACCCGGGGCTGTCTGAATCCTTGATTAATGATGAACACATGGATAGTTTCAGCCCCTGGTTGCAGACATAACACATGAATAACAACATTGTTGGATATCAGCTGTACTTGTTGGCCAGGTCACCATCTTCGAATGTACTGACTTTCCAAGGGTACGAGATAAATGAGAATACATTTTACACGATCGCACAAGATAAAAGGAGCACCAATCAAAACAGCGTTGTCTGTTTCGATGCAACGGGATACAATGGGAAAAAGGGGACATATTATGGTTACATAGAGGAGATATGGGAACTTGACTATTGACCTAATTTTAAGGTCCCTCTGTTTCGGTGCCAATGGGTCAAGATGATAGGAGTAAAGGTAGACGAGCAGTACGGAATGCCAAAAGTGGATCTCAACAATCATGTGTACAGAAACGAACCATTCATCCTAGCAAAGATGTGACTCAAGTTTTCTATGTGAAGGACATGTCTACCCAACCGAGGAAAAGAAAAGATAAGAATTCTAGTACATCATGCGGTGAGCCAAAGCGCCACATAGTTCTTTCAGGGAAAAGAAACATCGTGGGAGTGGAGGACAAGACAGACATGTCAGAAGATTATAATAACTTTGAAGAAATTCCACCCTTCAAATTGAAAACTACCCAGACATCGTGTTAAATAATGAAGATGCTCCATGGCTACGACAGAAAAGTAAACAATAGCGACACTAGTTGGGGATAACGTATTAAACCTTCATGGTTCATGTAATATTGCTAGACTACTGTGTAATAATGTATCAAACCTTCATGGTTCATGTATTTGGATTAGCCCACCTCTGTTTTCCACATGTTTTGTATCAAATGCACTATCGTCGCTATGCAGGGGAATCTGAATGCTTTGTATACGGTCGATGAACTGGAGCATTTGTACATTTATAGAACAAAACACACGGTTTCTCCTGCATATAGCCCGACTTTGGCTCCTGAGTGCCTGCATATCAAATGCGTTGTCGGGCGTATGCAGGGGAATCTGAATGCTTTGTATACGGTCGATGAACTGGAGGATTTGTAGATATATAGAACAAAACACACAGTTTCTCCTACATACAGCCGGACTGTGGCTCCTGAGACCCTGCATATAAAATACACTATCGGGCGTATGCAGGGGAATCTGAATGCTTTGTATATGGTCGATGAACTGGAGGATTTGCAGATATATAGAACAAAACACACTATTTCTCCTTCATACAGCCCGACCGTGTCTCCTGATCAAGTGCCCGCATATCAAATGCACTATCGGACGTATGAAGGGGAATCTGAGTGCTTTGTATGGCAGATGAGTAGCCACTGAGTGCCGAACATGTATGAGAGGTGGGCTATATATAGGGTCGTGTGACTTACGAAGTGGTCGTGATAGCGTGTTGATCCAATGGCTCAGAAGCAATCGAAGGAAACACAACGTTAATCCAACGACTCACAAGTGCTCGAAGGAAACACACGATCCGTGTGCTTCTTCCTGAAAGAAACACAGCGATGATCCAATGGTTTAGAAGCCCCCGAAAAGAAACACACCGCTGATCGAGCGGTTCATAGGTGCTCGAAGGAAACACACGATCCGTGTGCTCGTACGCTGTGTTGTTTGGTTGGATAGTTTGAAACAAAGTCTGAAATAATTCAAACAAAGTAGCGGAATAATTCAAACTAACCCTAATAAATCAAACTAACTTCGACCAAGGCCTCAGCCGCGTCGTCTCGGCTAACAGGTGGCAGGGTACACAGGTAGCTAAACTAGCAATACGGAACAACATTGGATACATAGACGAACCATTTGTGTGAGGCAAGGTTTAGTCATACTCCTGCCTAGGAGTATAATACATGTACTCGTAGTCGTCGAAGTCGCCGCCGTCATCGTCGATGTTGTCGGGCGGCGGTCCGGGATGGAATCTCGGCGGGTGAGCACGCCTGGACTGCAAGTGAGGGTATCGCAGGCGGGGGTTTTCGCTGGCAGTTATGTAGTTCATGACGCTCTGGAGAGTCCAGCCTTGCCACCAGAGCCGAAGGCCGCCCTCATTGAAGTTCGAAGGAGGCGGGCCATCCTCCTCGTGTCTGGCGAGCGCCCTCTCACGTAGATTGATGAAGAAGGTGTCCCAAGTCGGGCGGTTGTCGGGATTCCAGCAGGGATCCCAACGCTGCTCCGGTGTTAACTTGAGGTAGTAGTGGTTCGTGATGTCCGCCCGGCGCGCCATACCTTGAGGGACACGGGGGACCGACACGCCTCTGGCGCTCAGGTACCAGCTAGCGGGGACGGTTTAGCCAGGCGGGCAGGGGTAGTTTGAGGCGCAAATCTCCTCCGCCTGCGAGTAGGTTAGAGTGGGTACGGTGGAAGCCATGGGAGAGCGATAAAGTTGCAGATATGAGTTCAGATGTGATATGGCAATGCCGGACAAGCCTACATAAAAATATGGGGTGGAAAAAGCGGGAAGAAATATGGCAGGAAGAATAAGCGCGAGAAGAAATATGGCAGGAAGAAAGATGGCAGGAAGAAATGTGGCGGAAGAAATATGGCGGGAAGAAATGTGTGATGCGTGTGAACACATGTTCATTGGGAGACCCCAAGAGGAAGGTATGAAGAGTGCAGCAGCAAGTTTCCCTCAGAAAGAAACTAAGGTTGAATCGACCAGTAGGAGGAAGGAGTAACTTCAGAAGGTTGATGCAGCAGAGATGGCAGGGCGCACTCCCGGTTCGGCAGCAACGTGGAACCTACACAACACAATCAAATCACTTTGCCCCAAGGAAGCGGTGAGGTTGTCAATCTCACTGGTTTTGCTGAACACAAAGAGGTTAAACGTATGGTGTGGAAAATAGTAGGAACAATATGAAAGCAGTAGGTGATTTATCAGTATGAGAAAAATGGACTGGGGTCCATAGTTCACTAGTGGTGTCTCTCCATGAAAGATAAATAACATGTGTGGTGAAAAAATTACAGTTGGGCAATTGACAGAAATGAAGGCTACACCGTAGTGCATATGCAAGACATAAAGATTACTATGTGATTCATGCGGGAATTACAACAAAATACATAGAACGTCATCCAACTGCATCTATGTATAATAATCCACCCTCCGAATATCATCCTAACAAACGTTGGGTATTAAGTTGCAAGCAACAGATTATCGCAGTAAGCAAAGTGTGTAATGTAAACAATGTAAACTAAGTAAACACCGTTGTTCTCTCCCTAATGGCAACAACACATCCTCCGTCCATCATGTTTCTGTCACTCGAGCACAGATGCAAAGGAGGCATGAACCCACTATCGAGCATAAATACTCCCTCTTGGGAATACTAGCATCTACTAATAACAGAGAGCATGCAAGATCATAAATAACATAAGCATGAAGATAACATGATAGATTGATAATCAGAATACATAGCATTCAACATTCATCAGATCCCAGCAAACACAACACGTAGCATTACGTAAACTTGATCTTGATCATGTTAGGCAGCTCACAAGATCTAAACATGAGGTACAAAGTGGAGAGAACAACCATCTAGATACTTCTATCGACACCTAGTCCAGGGATGAACTACTCACGCATCACTTCAGAGGAGGGCATGGTGGTGTAGACCCCTCCAGTGATGAATTCCCCTCCCGGCAGGGTGTCGGGGAGAGCTCCAGAACCCTCCCGATCTCGAGATGACGATGACGGCGGCCTCAGGTGTTCTTTGGGGCGAAGTGGTATATATTTATGGTTTACGTCTCGAGGCGATTAAATAGACGGAAGCACAGAGGCGGTGGAGGCCTGGGGGCCCCACACCACCCCCTGACACGGTCAAGGGGGGCGCGCCTCCCTATGGTGTGGGCCCCCTGAGGCCCCCCTCCGGGTCTCTTTGGGACTCCGTGGAACCTTTGGGTATTCTAAGACTTCCGGGCTTCGAATTTTCCAATTATGAGAATATTTCCAGAACAACTTTTCTGAAACTAAAAATAGCAGAAAACAGGGAACTGGCTCTGTGGCATCTTGTCAATAGGTTAGTCCGGAAAATCGATAAAAATGACATAAAGTCTACAGCAAACATGTGGGAAACAATAAGAAAACAACATGGAACATCAGAAATTAAGGATACGTTTATGACGTATCAACATCCCCAAGCTGACGAGTAGGTAAACGATAAAAACACAATAATTTCTGAGGTGACATGCTACCAACATAAACTTGATCATCAATAATGTAAAAGCATAAGTAAGCTTAGATCATTGAACTTAAACACAAGCATGATAAATAGAACTTTAATAATAAAGCATAGCAATCACTTTGCATCATGAGAAGTAACTCAAATAAAAGATCATGAATAACAATGCAAAGAAAGATATACGTTTGTTTCAAGTATAGAGAGAACATGTCAAAGTGATATTTCGCTAGTCCTTAAGAGTGGGGCAAAACATAAATGCCAGGACACCTTCAAAGTTCATGAGAAAGACTAGAACAAATAATTAGAGAACAAGCAATAACACATCATGAATCAATTAATAATGTTTCTGGGACAAATGCACATAAAACTCAGAATGGCAAAAATTCTCTCTTAACCGTGCATAAAGTTAGAAAATGGAGACTCAACATAAAAGTAAAAGAAAGGCCCTTCGTAGAGGGAAGCATGGATCACTCATGTGCTAGAGCTTTTATTTTATTAAACAGAGGTATAAAAACTTGACACTTCTCCCAACCATCTTTCACAAACCATGGCTAACCGAATCCTCGGGTGCCTGCCAACAACCACATACCGTGCAGGAGTGTCTATATTTTAAGAGAGGTGTATGCTTATGTCAACGAATGGTAAACAGAAAATACAGTACGTCACAAGCCAACTAGACTTCACAAGAGCGACTCCCATAGAAGGACCCATCTGGGTAGAAGGTCATCAATCTTTTTCTTTTGTTTACACAATTATGCTTTGACTGGTAAATCAGGGGCAAAAATAGTGAAGAGAATTTGAGTTATTAATTTGGGGTTAGGCACCCCGCTGCCATCTCTTCTATCATTGGATAAGCAGATGAAGCCACTTGTACAGGGTGTGAAAGTCCAATTAACAAGTGAGATAACGATTCTCTATTTACGTCTGATGACCCACAAGTATAGGGGATCGCAACAGTCTTAGAGGGAAGTAAAGCCCAAATTTATTGATTCGACACAAGGGGAGCCAAAGAATATTTATATGCCTTAACAACTGAGTTGTCAATTCAGCTTCACCTAAAAGTAGACTTTCTCGCAACAATTTATCAGTGGTAACAGTTTTATAGCAGCAGTAGAAATAAAATAACAACAGTAGTAAAATAATAACAGTAGTAGCAATCGCGGAAAACAACAGTATGTGAAGTACCGTAGGCATAGACGGAATGGATGGACGGGTGTTGCATGGATAACATAGGTCATGTAATAATATAAATCAGGAAACATGTAGGCCAACCATAGGCATGTGTTCCAATATAGTCGTACATGCTCGCAATGAGAAACTTGCACAACATCTTTTGTCCTACCAGCCCGTAGCAGCGGGGCCTCTAGGGAAACTACTTGTAATTAAGGTGCTCCTTTTAATAAGTCACCGGAGCAAAGCGTTAACACTCCGTGAACACATGTGATCCTCACAACACATCCATCCCCTCCGGTTCTCCCAATTTCTGTCACTTTGGGCCTCGGGTTCCAGACAATGACATGTGTAAAACAACTTGCATGTATGATCAAGAAACAATATTATACTCATGAAACAATAACATGTTCAGATCTGAAATCATGGCACTTGGGCCCTAGTGACAAGCATTAAGCATAACAAGTAGAAACAACGGTAGAAAACACTAACAATGGATACTAGGCACTATGCCCTAACAATCTGGCATTATTACATGATCGATCTCATCCAATCCCTTACATCCCTCTCAGCTTACATTGGTGTTTACTCACACATGGACGGGGGAAACATGGATGGTTGATGGAGAAGAGGTGGTGGTACATGCTATGTGTTGGGAACCCCAAGAGGAGGGTGTGATGAGTGTAGCGGTAGGAATTCCCCTCAGTTAAAAACCAAGGCTATCAATCCAGTAGGAGGAAGAGGATCTTTGGAAGGTTGATGCCACTGACGGTGGTGATGGCGCCTCACCGGTGTCAACAACAACACGAAACCTACACACAACACAACCAAAATACTTTGTCCCAACAGTAAAGTGAGGTTGTCAATCTCACCGGTCTTGCTGAAAACAAAGATTAGACGTAACGTGTGGAAAATAGTGTATGCTTGAAGTAAGTAAAGAAAGCAGGAAATTGTAGTGGTTTGTTTAATAGTGTAGGAAAAATGGAACGGGGTTCATAGGTTCACTAGTGGTGTCTCTCCATAAAGTACAGCATGCTGGGTGAACATATTACAGCTGGGAAATTGACAAATAAAGGTTGCACAATAGTGCACATTCATGACATGATACCTAATAATCCAACTGCATTACAACAATATACATAGAACGTAATCCAACTGCATCTATGACTAATAATCCACCCTCAGGTTCATCCGAACCCCCTTAGGTATTAAGTTGCAAGCAACAGATAACTGCATTAAACAAAGTGTGTAATGTAAGCAATGATTGTACACGCGGGCACTCACACCGCTGTTTTCTCCCTAGTGGCAACAACACATCCTCCCCCGTCACGTTTCTGTCACTCGAGCACGGGCGAAAATGAGGCATGAACCCACTATCGAGCATAAATACTCCCTCTTGGAGTCACAAGCAACTACTTGGCCAGAGCAACCACTATCAACGGAAAGCATCCAAGATCACAAATATCATATGCAATAAAGACTATAATCAACTTAGCATAAGTTCAATATTCACCGGATCCCAGCAAACACAACACATAAAATTGCATAAGATCAATCTCGATCATGTTAGGCAGCTCACGAGATCTAAACATGGAGGCATATGAGGAGGAGACAACCATCTAGCTACTGCTATGGACCCGTAGTCCAAGGATGAACTACTCACGCATCACTCCGGAGGCAGGCATGGTGATGGAGAAGCCTCCGGTGATGATTTCCTCTCCGGCAGGGTGCCGGGAGACAGCTTCAGAGCCCCCCTGATCTAGGGTTGACGACGACGGTGGCTGCGGAACTTTTCGGGGATTTTTTATCAGGTATCTAGGGTTTTCCATCTAGGGGGAATAAATAGGCCAAGGAGGGCCCCACACCACCCCCTGTCATGGTCAAGAGGGGCACGCCAGACCATGGTGTAGGCCCCCTGGTGCCCCTCTTCAACTCCTCTTCGGTCTTCTGGATGCTTCCGGGGAAAATAGGCACTTCGGGCTTTGTGGGGTCCAATTCCAAAAATATTTCCAGAACAACTTTTCTAAAATAAAAAACAACACAAAACAGGGAACTGTCACTTGGCATCTTGTTAATAGGTTAGTCCCGAAAAACATGTAAAAATGACATAAAGAAGGGAGAAAACATGTAGCAATTATCATAATATTATCATGGAGCATCAGAAATTATAGATACGTTGGAGACGTATGAAGCATCCCCAAGCTTAGTTCCTACTCGTCCTCGAGTAGGTAAACGATAAAACAACAATTTCTGAGGTGACATGCTACTAACATAATCTTGATCATAAAAATGTAAAGGAATATGTAAGCTAAGATCATAGCACTTTTAACACAAACATGATAAATAGAACTTTAATAATAAAGCAAATCAATCACTTTTCATCATGAAGAGTATCTCAAATAAAGGATCATGTATAATAATGCAAAGAAATAAAAACGTTTGTTTCAGGTATAGAGAAAGCATGGCAAAGTGATATTTCGATAGTCCTTAAGAGTGGGGCAAAACATAAATGCCAGGACACCTTGAAAGTTCATGAGGAAGACTAGAAAAAATAATTTAAGAACACACAATATCCCATCATGAAGTAATTATTGATGTTTATGGGACATATGCACATAGAACTTAGAATGGCAAAATGCTCTCTCAACAGTGCATAAAGTTAGAAGATGGAGACTCAACATAAAAGTAAAAGAAAGGCCCTTCGCGGAGGGAAGCAGGGATCACTCATGTGCTAGATCTTTTTATTTTATTAAACAGTGGTATTAAAAGTTTGACACTCCTCCCATCCATCTTTCACAAACCATGGCTAACCGAATCCTCGGGTGCCTGCCAACAATCACATACCGTGGAGGAGTGTCTATATTTTGGGAGATGTATGCTAATGTCAACGAATGGTAAATAGAAAATACATTACGTCACAAGCCAACTGGATTCAGAAGAGTGGCTTCCATGTTAAGTACGCATCTGGGTCAAAGGTCATCCCTTTTGTTTACACAATTATGCTTTGACGGATAAATCAGGGGCAAAAATAGTGAAGAGATTTTGTGTGTATTAATTTGGGGCTAGGCACCCTGTTGCCACCTCTTCTATCATTTGGATAAGCGGATGAAGACACTAGTCCAGGGTGTGAAATGCAATCAACAAGTGAGACAAAGATTCTCCATTGACGTCCTCATGAGCAAAAACAGGAACATAAAGCAGGAGTAGTTTTGAAAGTTTGAAAGGTAACACATGAGCAATTTACTTGGAGTGGCAGTTAAATACCACATGTAGGTAGGTATGGTGGACACAATGGAAAAAACTTTGGTTTAAGGGAGCTGGATGCACGAGTAGAGCTCATAATCAGTACAGGTGGAGGCTAGCAAAAGACTGGGAGCGACCAATCAAGAGAACATAAGAGCCATAATCATGCATAGCAACATAAACATCATTAACTAAAGCATAAGTGGTATCACAAGTTCAAAACCTAAGTGGTCATGGAGGCTATTCGTGACTGGTACATAGTCATAAACATGGTGTGAACATGCACCAAGTCAACCAAATAAATATTCGAAAGAGAATACCATAAATTTATGCTTCCTTATGACAATAACAAATCATGAATCTTTCAATGGAATATTAAACACTCTCAGCTATTTGAGGCTATCCATTCTACTCAATATCCACAAGGCTTTAAAACTAAAATAACATTTAGCATGGCATTAAAAAGTTCTAGCAACAGTCTATACAAGCTTCTACTTGCACCATTAAAAATTCTACTTTAAACAACAGTTTCTTCTTCCAACAAGCACCATACAAGATATGTTTTAACAAAAATACTCTTTATGATACAGCAAGCAAATATGAGAGTACTCACATAACACTACTAAAACTAACAGCTCTGATAAGAGATGCATGCAAAACAGGAGCTACATAAATGCATCAGGCAGACAAAGATTAAGAATACAAAGTATTCACATGGAAAAGCGGAGTGTGTCACTCTCCAGTAAAAGAATGCCGGGGTCCAACCAAGCTTATTGCAAAAATAAAAACAAACTGAAAGAAAAAATAAAAACAAATTGAAAGAAAAAATAAAAGACGCTCCAAGTAAAGCACATAAGATGTGACCGAATAAAAATATAGTTTCACTAGAAGTGACCTGATAATTTGTCGATTAAGAAGGGGATGCGTTGGGCATCCCCAAGCTTAGACGCTTCAGTATTCTTGGAATTTGATGGGATATACCACCGGGGCATCCCCAAGCTTAGGCTCTTCACTCTTCTTGATCACGTCATATCATCCTCTTCTCTTGACCCTTGAAAACTTCCTTCACACGAAACTTCTCAGAATTTTCTTTAGCAACGTTAGTGCAATCGAAATAATAATTTCACATGGTTCAGTTTCAACACATGCCTAACACTCAAAAACACATTAGCTACTGTCACAACTTCTTTTAAAACTTTTTTCCTCAAAAGAACACCAAAAGAAAGCGATTAAGATGCAAATGCAATTATTGGCATAAATTTGTTAAAACAGGACAGCAGGTAAAGATGATTTTTTCGAAAATCTTCTGTTGCTCAAATAAAAAAGTGGTCAACCAAGAAAGGTTGCGTATACATCCCAGTATTACGCACAAAAAAACTCAGTTCATTTTGAATTTTCCGTGATTTTATACGGAATAAACGGTGGAGAGGAGAAATCTGTTTCCTGCGCAGAAATCCGAAATATAGCCTCAACTTTCCACTAGAGCCTTTACTTTGCTCAACAAAAATACAAAAGAAAAGATACATCGGGGTTGCTAAGGAAATAGAAAACACCCAGGTGCAAAGCACACAAAAGAAAACAAAGGAAAACAGGTTGAAAACAGAGAAATAAAATGGGTTGTCTCCCGGTAGCGCTTTTGTTTAACGCCTTTCAGCTAGGCATAGAAATCAACTCAAGTATTTTCAAGTGAAGCATTCAAATCAAGATTTGGAAATTATTTAATAATGCATTGTATTTTATCTAAGTGAGTTTCAGAGCCTCCTCTCTTAGTACTTTTAGTATTACTATCTTCATCAAATAAATTCTCGGGAACAATCCAATCAAAATTCTTTTCTTGGGCTTCGTGCAGTGCCACCAATTTAAATGGGATTGGTATTTTATCCTCGTTTTCATTATTAGATTAAGTTTTTTCTAGAGCACCAACAATGTCTACACATGAGCCAAGCATATTTAAACGATCAAATACTTTTCTAGCTTCTATAGAAACATCTCCAAATTCTTTAAGCATAGTTTCTAAGATGAAGTTTCTTTTCTCAACATCTTCAATGTTATTCAAGTTGAGAAACATATGTTTTATTATGGGATGGAGGTTAACAAACCTAGCTTCTAGCATGTGAACTAAAGAAATTGCAGCAGTCTCGTAAGTGGGAGCAAGTTCTACTACGGATTTTTCCTCAAAGTTATCATGCTTACTAACATGATCAAAGAATTCTTTGATAGTGTCCTTTCCAAGTATAGAACCACTTCCTACCGGCAAATCTTTCAGGGTAAACTTAGGGAACAACATGATGAAAAATAACAACGTAGTGACAAAAATAACAACTAGAATAAGAACTGATTTTTTTTGTGTTTCTGATATAAAGAAGCAAAACAATACAAAAAATAAAAATAAGAAAATAAAAAAAATAAAGAGGTTGAGAGTGAGAGACTCCCCTTGCCAGAAGACTTCTTCCTCCCCGGCAACGGCGCCAGAAATTTCCTTGATGCTACGTGTTGGGAACCCCAAGAGTAGGTTGTGATGAGTGTAGTGGTAGGAATTTCCCTCAGTTACAAACCAAGGTTATCACTCCAGTAGGAGGAAGAGGAACCTTGGAAGGTTGATGCCACTGATGGTGGTGATGGCGCCTCACCAGTATCAGCAACAACGTGGAACCTGCACGCAACACAACCAAAATACTTTGTCCCAATGGTACAGTGAGGTTGTAAATCTCACAGGTTTTGCTGAAAACAAAGATTAGACGTATAGTGCGGAAAATAGTGTATGCTTGAAGTAAGTAAATAAAGAAGGAAATTGTAGTGGTTTGTTTAACAGTGTAGGAAAATAGACTGTGGTTCATAGGTTCACTAGCGGTGTCTCTCCATAAAAGATAGCATGCTGGGTGAACAAATTACAGCTGGGAATTGAAAAATAAAGGTTGCACCATAGTGCACATTCATGACATGATGACTACTATGATATTTAGTGCGGGCATTACAACAATATACATAGACCGTAATCCAACTACATTTATGACTAATAATCCACCCTCAGGTTATCATCCGAACCCCCTTAGGTATTAAGTTGGAAGCAACAGATAACTGCATTAAACAAAATGTGTAATGTAAGCAATGATTGTACACGCGGGCACTCACACCGCTATTTTCTCCCTAGTGGCAACATCACATCCTCCCCTGTCACGTTTCTATCACTCGAGCACAGGCGAGAAGGAGGCATGAACCGACTATCGAGCATAAATACTCCCTCTTGGAGTCACAAGCAAGTATTTGGCCAGAGCAACCACTAGCCACGGAAAGCATGCAAGATCAGAAATAGCATATGCAATAAAGACTATAATCAACTTGGCATAAGTTCAATATTCATTGGATCCCAGCAAACACAGCACATAGAATTACATAAGATCAATCTCGATCATGTTAGGCAGCTCACGAGATCTAAACATGGAGGCATATGAGGAGGAGACAAATGATGACCCACAAGTATAGGGGGTGTATCGTAGTACTTTTGATAAATAGGAGTGTCGAACCCGACGAGTATCAGAAGGTGTTGACAAGAAGTTTCGATGAAGGAATAACTGTAAATACTGGAAAACAGATTTTTAAGGGTTTTTGATATTGCAGATAAATAAATTGTGAGTAAATAAAATGCAGTACTAATAATTGCAGCAGGTGGACCTATCCTTTCTTCAGCAAAGGATAAGCCGGTGAGTTTACTTATGATTAACAAATGTTCTCGAGGACACATGGGAGGTTTCTGTCAACTGCTTTTGTTGCATGCAGCTAAATAATGTTCGGTGTTTTGATTAGTGTTGTGTGGGTGAACCTATGCTAATGTACCGTCCCATCCAAGACTAATACATACTTGTGATTATACCCCTTGAAAGAATCCGCAACTACAAGAAAGTAATTAAGAAACAAATCTAACCACAGCTTTAAACTCCGGGATCCTACGCTCCCTCGTGTAATGGTTTCCTAACGGGGGTTTAGGTTTATGTCACTCCGGCAACCCCACAATTGGTAGCCAAATACACGATGAATTCCCCTAGGACCATAAATGGTGAAGTATCATGTATTTGACATTCACATGACACCACTAGAAGAATAACACCACAACTTAAATATCAAACATAAAATATTATTCAACATTACTTCACTACTAACAACTTGAATTCTCCCATGTCCTCAAGAACAACACGAACTACTCACAACACATCATATGGATCATAATCAGAGGTGATATAATGGATGATAACAATCTGGTCATAAAGTGCAAACACCGATAAATCTCACAAGCATCAACTACTAACAAGTAATCCACATCGGGAGAGAGATCTAATGCAAAACAACGATAGAGGACCCTAATTGTTACAGCGGGATGAAGGTGCATGATGAGGGTGATGGTGCTGGTGGTGATGAAGATGATTATGACGATCTTGATGATGCCCGGAGCCATGACAGTGATGATGGCGGTGATTTCCCCTCTCCGGGGAGGAATTTCCCAAGAAGATTTCTCCCTGCCAGAGAGCTTTTCTCTCTCGAGTGTTTTCCACCCCGCAGCGGAGGCAGAATAATTCTTCGAGGATGGAATGAGGCTTAGGGTTCCCTCGGGGTCAGGGGGGGCAAAGATGACACCCGGAGGTGGTCCAGGGTGGCCACACCCCTAGGTGGCGCGGCCGAGGGGGGGCGCCACCCCTAGGTGTGGGCCCCTGGTGGCCCCTCTCTGGCTCTCCTTCTGGTTGTGTTCCTCCTTGGGACTTTTAGGAACCCCCGGATGTCCCCCTTCTTCTTCTGAACTTCTGAAATATCGTATCTCGTCGGTGCTTTTTCCATCAGATTTCTGGTCCCGGTGTTTATTCTCCAAAAATTATAAAACATGCAAAATAAGATAAAATAACATAAGGGATGCATCATAACATGAAATATATTGATGAATAACAGAAAATTATGATATAAAATAATGGTGCAAAATGGACGTATCAACTCTTCCCAAGCTTAGACCTCGCTTGTCCCCAAGCGAAACTGAACTCAGAAAACATGACCAAAAGTTTATGGAGTGAAGAGTCGATAAATAAAATACGGACAATAAGCATCACATTTACCTGTGCACCAATCATTACAGAGAGCAACTTCCTCTCATATAACTTAACTTGAAACAAGTAAAGGGAGTCACAAACAAAGATACAAAAGAGAGAATCAAAATTGGTAATGGCAAACTTCGTTATTGGTCAGAGAACATTTAATGAAATTATACTTATCTTAGGTGAAGTCTTTTTAACAAGGTTTATAATGTAGGGATTAACATGTTTAATTTTAACATCTCTTTTCAGTGATTCATAGCTTTCAAAGTAATATTCATTCATATAACAAAGCATGTGCTAAACAAAGAAGGATAGAAAACAAGATTGAATAGATAAACATATAAATGATGAGAACACAACAATTCATATGCTTGCTGGAGATAGAAGGAAATGGGTTTATTGACTCAACATAAAAGTAAAAGATAGGCCCTTCGCAGAGGGAAGCATTGACCACTCATGTGCTAGAGCTTTTATTTTAATAAACAGAGGTATAAAATGCATGACACTCCTCCCATCCATCTTACACAAACCATGGCTAACCGAATCCTCGGGTGCCTGCCAACAATCACAAACCGTGGAGGAGTGTCTAAATTTTGAGAGGTGTATATTTATGTCAACGAATGGCAAATAGAAAACACAGTACGTCACAAGACAACTAGACTCACAAGAGCGGCTCCCATGGTGAAGGATGCAACAGGTGTAGAAGGTCGTCCATCTTTCTATTTTGTTTACACAATTATGCTTTGACTGATAAATGAGGGGCAAAAAGAGTGAAGATAATTTGTATTATTATTTGGGGCTGGGAACCCCTCTACCACCTCTTCTAGCATTTGGATAAGCGGATGAATCCACTAGTCCAGATGTGTGAGTCGAATCAACAAGTGTGCTAAAGATTCTCTATTTGCGTCCTCAAGAGCTAAAACAGGAACACAAAACAGGAGTAATTTGAAAGCTTTAAAGGTAGGACATGAGCAATTTACTTGGAGTGGCGGTGAAATACCACATGTAGGTAGGTATGGTGGACACGAATGGCAAGGTTTTGGGTTTAAGGTTTGGATGCACAAGAAGCATTCCCTCTCAGTACATGGTTTTTGGCTAGCAAGGCTGTGTAGCAAGCATAAGAGTCGAAGGAAAACAAACAAATATACATATGATGAAACTAATCATGTAATCTTCATTGAAAGCACAAATGATCTTAACTTGTGAATACTAAGTTTATGCGGTAATAGGCGAATTCCTCTTTCTTATACTAGCAACTCAAATTATTATTTCTGCTGACCCAAGCTAAGTTTGCCAAAACCAACTAGATTAACTTGATGATCTATAGTGATACTAAATACTAATAACAAGCTCAACCATACGAGAGAAGTTGAAAACTGAAATAATGTGCATAGAAACTAAATGATGAAACTTCTCATTAATATTTCAAACCGGCAACTCACACCAACGGATACAACGATAGCCAACTAGGGAGAGACACTTCCATACTGCAAACCATCCTATATGATAACTTCTCTACTCATGATATGACTCTACTGCAAAAGTAAAAAAGATGAAAGATAGTGATGTGATACCGCGGCACTCCCCCCAAGCTTGGAACAAGCCGAGGGGGTGCCAAAACCAATGATGAATCAATTCTTTGGTGGTGGTGGTGAATCATTATCGATGAGCTTATCAATAGATTTATTCAGATCTTCAATCGCGAACATAAGCATACACATCACCTCCATATTGCGATCAATACAGTTTGCATGCCTCTCAGACGGTGAATCCCAGCCACCAAGATTTTTTCCCCAGTCTTCCTTAGGTTGAGAGCTTCCTTCATCTGCACGGTTAGAACAATTCATATCCCACATAGAGGGAAAATCCCTATTGGGCACCTTTTTGCTCTGATAATCATGAATTAATGTGTGGAATTAGTTCTTTACTCCCATAGAAGATGTCTTCGAAGCCAGGGAGTAACGTGGAACCTTCCCTCCGGTGCTCATCCGCGCGTTTCTCTTGAGTTTCGAGGGGTTAGCCACCACCCCAATGCTTGCAACGGTGGCACGTGGACGCACTCATGGGTTTTCTTCTACATCTCCTTCAGCTCCACTCTCGATCTCCTCCTCCGGCTTCAGGTCTTGGACATCATCTTCCTTATGTCCCTTCCCCTTGTTGTCATTGGCGGGGACCATGATGCTTCTAAAACTGAAAACAGATCCTGGCAGAAACAGCTCGAAACAGAAACACGACGAGAAAACAATATACGGACCTACGGGGGTCCGGGGGATTATATAGGAAAAAGTTTCATAACGAAAGGAAAGTCCAGGTCAAAAACGAGTCAGAGAGGGGCTCCGGGGCGCCCACACATAGGGCTGGCGCAGCCAGAGATGGGTCCGCGCCACCGTATGGTGTGGAGCCTCCAGGCTCCGTCTCCCTCTCGTTTCCGGCTTATAATTTTTCATATTTTCTAAAAACTGCAAAACTATAAGTTGGAAGATGTTTCACGAACATTTTCTTACCAAAACTGTTACCTATTCAAAAACTGACTCTGTAGTTTCTGAAATATGCTCCCGAATAAACTCCTCCGGGATCATGGCTTGAATACAATCAACATTTTCATTATAAGGATCTCCAGAAATATAATTCTTGAGTCTTTCGCCATTCACGACTTGTGAAGAGTTGTCTTCAAGGGAAACAATTTTAATTGCCCCCAAATGATATAACTCTTTGATAACAAAGGGTACTTCCCATCTCGGGAGTAATTTTCCTGAAAAAAATCTGAGTCGAGACCTATACAAAATTACTTTCTCACCAACATGAAATTCTCTTTTAATAATTCTCTTATCATGCCACCTTTTAACTTTCTATTTAAATAGCTTAGCATTTTCATATGCTTCACTCCTCTATTCATCTAAAGAACTTAAGTCAAGCAGCCTTTTGTCACCAGCAAGATTAAAAATCTCTATTTAGGTCTTTCACTACCCAATAAGCTTTGTGTTCTAATTCTAGGGGAAAGTGACAAGCTTTTCCATAAAACATTTTATAAGGATACTTGCCCATGGGATTTTTGTAAGCAGTTCGATAAGCCCACAGATCAACATTTAACTTCTTAGCCCAATTTTTCCTAGATTTGTGAACAGTCTTTTACAAGATAGATTTGATTTCTCTATTTGATAATTCTACTTTCCCACTAGTTTGAGGATGATAGGGTGAAGCAATTCTATGATTAACATCATATTTAGAAAGAGTTTTTCTAAAACCACCATGAATAAAATGAGAACCCACATCAGTCATAAGATATCTAGGCACACCAAACCTAGGGAAAATAATAGCTTTAAGCATTTTTTAATGAGGTTTCACCATCAACACTTTTAGTATGTATAGCTTCTACCCATTTAGTAACATAATCAACAGCAACAAGAATATGAGTTTAGCCTTTTGAAGGAGGGAAAGGACCCGTAAAGTCAAAACCCCAACAATCAAACGGTTCAATAACAAGAGAATAATTCATAGACATTTCATTACGTCTAGAAATATTTCCAACCCTTTGAAATTGATCACAAGATAAAACAAGTTTTCTAGCATCTTTAGAAAGAGTAGGCCAATAAAAACATGATTGTAGAACTTTATGTGCAGTTCTATCTCCAGCGTGATGTCCTCCATAAGCACTACTATGACATTTTCTCAATATCTCATGTTGTTCATTTTCAGGAACACATCTCATAATACCTCAACACCTTCTTTATAAGTGCGGGTCATCCCAAAAATAATGCCTCAAATCATAGAAGAATTTTCTTCTTTGCTGAGCTGTAAAGGTAGGAGGCAAATACTTGGAAACAATAAAGTTAGCATAATCAGCATACCATGGACTCTCTTGAGAGCTCACTTTTATTGCGCCTAACTGTTCATTAGGAAAACTATCATTAATAGGAATATGGTCATCAGGGATATTTTCTAATCTAGACAGATTATCAGCAACATGATTTTCAGCACCCTTCCTATCCACAATATGTAAATCAAACTCTTGTAAGAGAAGCACCCATCTAATAAGCCTAGGCTTAGCATCTTTCTTTTCCATAAGGTACTTAATAGCAGCATGATCAGTATGACTAGTAACTTTAGAATCAACAATATACAGCCTAATTATCACAAGCAAAAACTACAGCTAGTAACTCTTTCTCAGTGGTAGCATAATTATTTTGAGCAGCATCAAGAGTTTTACTAGCATAATGAATAACATTTAACTTCTTATCTACCCGCTGTCCAAGAACAGCACCTGCAGCATAATCACTAGCATCACACATAATTTCAAGTGGTAAATTCCAATCAGGTGGTTGAATAATAGGGGCAGATATTAAAGCCTTCTTTAAAATTTCAAAAGTTTCTTTACAATCTTCATAAAAAACAAATGGTATATCTTTTTGAAGAAGATTAGTAAGAGGTTTTGATATTTTAGAGAAGTATTTAATAAACCTTCTATAGAGACCAACATGACCAATAATACTACGAATACCTTTAACATCCCTGGGACAGGGCATTTTCTCAATAGCTTCAACTTTAGCTCTATCAACTTCAATGCCTCTTTCAGAGATTTTATGTCTAAGAACAATTCCTTCATTAACCATAAAATGGCATTTTTCCCAGTTAAGAACAAGATTAGTCTCCTCACATCTCCGCAAAACTTTATCAAGATTCTGCAAACAATTATCAAAAGAAGTTCCATAAACGGAGAAATCATCCATGAAAACTTCCACAATTTCTTCACAAAAACCATGAAAAATAGCAGACATGCATCTTTGAAAAGTAGCAGGAGCATTACATAAACCAAAAGGCGTACGTCTATAAGCATAGGTTCCATAAGGACAAGTGAAAGTTGTTTTCTCTTGATCAAGCTTTTTAACAGCAATTTGAGAAAACCCAGAATAACCATCAAGAAAGCAGAAATGAGTTTTCTTAGACAACCTTTCTAACATTTGATCAATAAAAGGCAAAGGATAGTGATCTTTATTAGTAACTTTGTTAACCTTCCTAAAATCAATGCACATCCTATAACCAACTACTACTCTTTGAGGGATAAGTTCATTATTTTCATTTGGCACAACAGTCATCCCTCGTTTCTTAGGGACACAATGCACATGACTAAGACATCTACTATCAGGAATAGGATAAATAATACCAGCGTCAAGGAGTTTCAATACCTCATTTCTTACAACATCCTTCATCCTAGGATTTAAACGGCGTTGATGCTCAACAACTGGCTTTGCATCAGGTTCAATATTAATAGCATGCTGACAAATAGTAGGAGAAATTCCTTTCAAATCATCAAGAGTATAACCAATAGCACCTCTATGTTTCTTCAATATCCCCAGTAATCTCTCCTCTTCTTTATCAAAAAGTTGAGAACTAATAGTAACAGGATATAATTTCTTATCATCAATATGAGCATATTTAAGATTATCAGGCACATGCTTTAAATCAAAAACAGGATCTTCCTTGGGTGGTAATGTTGTACTCAAGTCTTCCACAGGTAAATTATGTTTCAGCATTGCTGGATAATGTAGGAAAATCTCATCAATTTCATTCCTTTCTTCCATAAAGACATCACTTTCATGGTCTTCCATGTATTGCTGCAAAGGATTGTTAGGAGCAAGAGCAATAGCAGCCAATTGTTCAACTTTATAATTCTCATTAGGCAATTCAGCTTCATAAGGTGCTTTAGCAAATTTGGAGAAATTAAATTCATAAGACTCTCCATCAAACTTTCTAAGAATTTTCTCCTTTTTACAATCAATAACAGCACCACAAGTGTTTAAGAAAGGTCTACCAAATATAATAGGACAAGTATCACTAGCAGAAGTGCCTAGTACTAGAAAATCAGCAGGATACTTAGTTTTACCACAAAAGACCTCCACATCTCTAACAATACCAATTGGAGAAATAGTTTCCCTATTAGCAAGTTGAATAATCACATCAATGTCTTCAAGTTAAGCTCATAAAGAATAGCACTAGAACTAGCACGAATATCACACAAACCATAATAGCAGTGATCACCTATCCTAACAGATAGCACAAAACACTGGGTTTCCTAGGTTTACTAGGATGAGAGACAATATTAGAAGCATCTTCACAAAATATAATGTGTCCATCTTCTACATTTTCAGAAACAAGGTCCTTTACTATTGCTACTGTAGGTTCTACAGTTATTTGTTCCTCATGTTCTACAGGTTTCTTTGCATTTTTATTAACCACACTAGCTAACATAGAATGTTCTTTTACCTTAGAAGGGAAAGGCATTTTCTCAATATAAGGTTCACGCACAATAGAATCAACACTATGAACTTCTATATCTCTAGCAGGAACACAATTAACAGTATCTTTATAAGGTGCATGGTACTTATCCCATTCCATTTTAGGAATCTAAAAATAAGGAGCAAAAGCCTTATATAAGTTTGCAACAACTTGAGAATCAAGACCATAAGCAACAGTAACATTATGAAAATCCTCAGATGACATAAAGGTTTTAATGCATTCATAATTAAATTTATACCTGACTTTCTACCTTTTTCATTCTCCCATGCTTTAGTGTTTTCTTGAATACGGTCAAGAAGATCCCATTTAACTTCATCTTTCATACGTCTAAATGATCCAGAACAAGAAGCATCCAATTAATCCTTATCATGAAGAGGAAGCCTTGCATAGAAATTATTAATAACAATATTACTGGGGAGCTCATGAATGGGGCATTTGAGCATTAGTAACTTCAATCTCCCCCATGCTTGGGAAATACACTCTCCATCATGAGGCCAAAAATTATATATATAATTCCGATCTCTATGGATTTACCTTGGAGGATAAAATTTAGAATAAAAGAGAGGTACAATTTCCTCTCATTCAATAGTCTGGCTATTTTTCAGCAGCTTGAACCATTCAGAGGCTCGGCCTGTCAATGATATAGAAAATAATTTCCTCTTCACTTGGCTCATTGTAATACCTACACACTTTCACAAATCGCATAATTCATGTAAAAAGAGCAAATGATCACCAGGATGGACATCTCCATCACTTGAGTAGCAGTTATCCATAACATGTTTAACAATCTTTATAGGTATTTTATAAGGATCCAAATCATCATGCAGTGGGTCACCTACTACCCTAGCAGTGGCAGCAGTCCCGCAAATAAGGACTCAAAAGGAGTCCCAAACATAGTGTAATAAAGCAGTAGACAGAAATAAAAACAACACTTACAGCAGAAGCGTCCTTTATCAATTCCACTTCCCAATAGCGCTTCACTCCCTAGCAACGGCGCCAGAAAATAGTCTTGATGACCCACAAGTATAGGGGGTGTATCGTAGTACTTTCAATAAACAAGAGTGTCGAACCCAACGAGGAGCAAAAGGTGTTGACAAGCAGTTTCGATGAAGGAATAACTGTAAATACTGGAAAACAGATTTGTAGGGGTTTTTGATATTGCAGATAAATAAAGTGCGAGTAAGTAAAATGCAATAGTAATAATTGCATAAAGTGGCCCAATCCTTTCTTCAGCAAAGAACAAGCCGGTGAGTTTACTTATGATAAGCAAACGTTCTCGAGGACACACGGGAGGTTTCTGTCAAGTGCTTTTGTTCCATGCAGCTGAATAATGTTTGGTGTTTTGATAAGTGTTGTGTGGGTGAACCTGTGCTAATGTACCGTCCCATCCAATACTAATACATACTTGTGATTATACCCCTTGCAAGCATCTGCAACTACAAGAAAGTAATTAAGAAATAAATCTAACCACAGCTTTAAACTCCGGGATCCTACGCTCCCTCGTGTAATAGTTTCCTAACGGGGGTTTAGGTTTCTGTCACTCCGTAAACCCCACAATTAGTAGCCAAATACACGATGCATTCTCCTAGGCCCATAAATGGTGAAGTATCATGTAGTCGACGTTCAAATGACACTACTAGAAGAATAACACCACAACTTAAATATCAAACATTAAATATTATTCAACATTACTTTACTACTAACAACTTGACCTCTCCCATGTCCTTAAGAACAACACGAACTACTCACAACACATCATATGGATCATAATCAGAGGTGATATAATGGATGATAACAATCTGGTCATAAAGTGCAAACACCGATAAATATCACAAGCATCAACTACTAACAAGTAAACCACACCGGGAGAGAGATCTAATGCAAAACAACGATAGAGGCCCCTAATTGTTATAGCGGGATGAAGTTGGATGATGAGGGTGATGGGAATAATTCTTCGAGGATGGAATGAGTCTTAGGGTTCCCTCGGGGTCAGGGGGCCAAAGATGACCCCCGGAGGTGGGCCAGGGTGGCCACACCCCTAGGTGGCGCGGCCAGGGGGCGCGCCACCCCTAGGTGTGGGCCCCTGGTTGCCCCCCCGCTGGCTCTCCTTCTTGCTGTGTTCCTCCTCGGGAATTTTAGGAATCCCCGGATGTCCCCCTTCTTCTTCTGAACTTCTGAAATATGGTATCTCGACGGTGCTTTTTCCATCAGATTTCTGTTCCCAGTGTTTATTCTCCAAAAATTATAAAACATGCAAAATAAGATAAAATAACATAAGGGATGCATCATAACAGGAAATATATAGATGAATAACAGAAAATAATGATATAAAATAGTGATGCAAAATTGACGTATCAACAACCATCTTGCTACTGCTATGGACCCGTAGTCCAAGGATGAACTACTCACGCATCACTCCGAGGAAGGCATGGTTATGGAGAAGCCTCCGCTGGTGATTTCCTCTCCGACGGGGTGCCGGGAGACGGCTTCAGAACCCTCCTGATCTAGGGTTGACGACGATGGCGGCTGCGGAACTTTTCCGGGATTTTTGATCACATATCTAGGGTTTTCCATCCGGGGGGAATAAATAGGCGAAAGGGTAGAGGCGGTGGAGCCCTGGGGGCCCACACCACCCCCTGGCGCGGCTAAGGGGGGCGCCACCCCATGGTGTGGGCCCCCTGGTTCCCCTCTTCGACTCATCTTCGGTCTTCTGGATGCTTCCGGGGAAAATAGGCACTTTCGGCTTTGTGGGGTCCAATAACTAGAATATTTCCAGAATAGCTTTTCTGAAATAAAAAACAGCAGAAAACAGGGAACTGACACTTGGCATCTTGTTAATAGGTTAGTCCCGGAAAACGTGTAAAAATGACATAAAGAAGGGAGAAAACATGTATCAATTGGCATAATATTATCATGGAGCATCAGAAATTATAGATATGTTGGAGACGTATCAGCGGTGTCGATGGCGATGATCTCCTTTGAATCCCCGTCCCGGCAGGGCGTTAGAATAGGAACTTCTGATCCCCGAGTCGAGGTTCGGGGTGGCGGTGGCGCTCTGTTGTGTTTCTGTGGAATATGATGAACCCCCTCGCGTTTTAGGGTTGAAGGGAATATGTAGTCGAGAGGCGAGTCTGAGCGGGTGTGAGAGTGGCCCACACTACCAGGCGGCACAGCCAAGGGGGGCGCACCGGGGGGTGGTGTGGCCCCCTCTTGGCCCTCTCCTGGCCCCCTTCTGGCTCCTGAGGTCTTCTGATGTTTTAAGACGAATGGGGTCTTTTCTGGGCATTTTCCCGAAAGTTGATTTTTCTGCACAAAAACGAGACACCAAGGCAATTCTGCTGAAAACAGCGTTACTCTGTGTTACTGGTATCCAAAAATCACAAGTTTAGAGGAAAACAAAAAGAAGAGTGTTCGGAAAAGGAGATACGTTTTGAACGTATCAACTCCCCCCCCCCCAAGCTTAGCCTATTGCTTGTCCTCAAGAAATTCAGTGACAAGTGAGTGTGATAAAAACTTTTACGAACACATTTGTTTCATATGATATAAATATACTCACTACATAAACAAGTGCTGAGGCAATTCATAATAAGATATATGGAAACCAAAAGTCACCTAGAAGTTATGCAAACCATGAAAAGATGCCAACAAACTAATAATAGACCACATGATGTACTTCAATCTACAATATTGCAATGCTCATAATAGGGTATGATAAAGTGTACTCGCTTTCCCTTAATAGTGAAGCAAAACATTAATGCCAGGGCACCTGTGAAGTTCAAATGAAGACTAGAAATATAGATATCAAAGATACAAGCATCAAAGTTATACAACTATCAACCGTGTTTTGGAACAAGCACATTACACTAAGAATAACAGCCATGCTCTCAAGAAGGTGCATAAAGTGAGAAGGTTAAGACTCAACATAAAAATAAAAGAAAGGCCCTTCACAGAGGGAATAAGGGATTAACTCATGTGCTAGAGATTTTTATTTTATTAAACAGAGGTATTGAAAACATTTTTGAGAGAGGTGTATGCTTATGTCAACGAATGGTAAACAGATAATAAAGTACGTCACAAGCCAAATAGACTTCAAAAGAGCGTCTCTCATAGAAGGACGCATCTGGGTAGAAGGTCATCCCTCTTTCTCTTTTGTTTACACAATTATTCTTTCACTCATAAATCAGGGGCAAAAAGAGTAAAGAGAATTTGTTGTATTAATTTGGGGCTAGGCACCCAGCTTCCGGCTCTTCTATCATTGGATAAGCGGATGAAGCCACTAGTCCAGGGTGTGAAATCCAATCAACAAGTGAGATAAAGATTCTCTATTTATGTCGTCATGAGCTAAAACAGGGGCACAAAAGAGGAATAATTTTTAGCAGGTTTTAAAGGTAGCACACGAGAAATTTACTTGGAGTGGCAGTTAAATACCACATATATAGGTAGGTATGGTGGACACATTGTCACACCCCAATTTTAGCGCACTTGTATCACACAAGGAATCCAATTTTTAGAGCCAACAAAAAACTTTTATGGCCCTTGTGTAATCCCTCATGTTGTATCTGAGCTATGACTATCTATGCAAGCAAGCCTTTTCATTTAAAAGCAAACCACTTGTTTCTGATGTTTTGATCACTTTTGAATTCTATTCTATTTTTATAATCCTTGTTACCCTAACTCAAAACCCCTGTGGCAATGTTGAAAACAACTTATATTTGAATATTGAATCAAGTGGAATTAATAAAACAAATTAACCAAAGTGAAATCACAAGTTTCTCAAATAAAAACAAACTTGAAAAACAAGCCTAGTAAGGGTTTTGCACCCTTGTTATTCATAATAAAAAAAATTCACATTTTGGGTTTTCAAGTCATGAATGTGATCCTAGATATATATACTACATTTTGGATGACCTAGTTGAGAAAATGGAATCACAAAAAAATGTTTTGCTTGAAGGTTTTATGCTAAGAAATAAGGCAGAAAATTGGAATTTTAGAAAACAGTGAAAAGCACCAACTAGCACTTTTTCCACCTTGTTTTCACCAAGCAATTGTTATTCAAATTTAAATCCTTTTGCTGTTTTGAAAATTACTAAAGATGCTTAACAGAACCATGCTTGGAAAATAAAGTTTAGATAATTTTACAAACCTGAAAACCAACCCAACATTCAGCTAACCTCTCTGTTTTCTTAACACTTAGCAAAAATTTCGGTAACTGAAATTTTAACTGAATTTTCGTTTTCTGAAAACAGTGAACTAGAGCATTTTTCAAATGCTTATAACTTTTGGCTCAGTAAATATTTTTTAGCACGGATTGGGGCTTCTAGAAGCTGGCCCCAACCACTCCCTGCTCTGCACCTCAACTTGCAAAATGTTTGACTAAAATGAGAGAGAGAGAGGTGACTTCAGAGAGGAGAGAAACGGGAGAGAGGGATGGGCACCTGACAGGCTGCTCCCTATCCCGAGCCACAGTGGCGTTCTCCCGTGCATTCCGCGACCTGGCACGGTGCAAGTGGACGGCGAACCTCCCTCGTCGCGTTGGAACCTCCCACGGGGCCGGAGAGAGCGACCCGGGGCGTGCCAGAGCGTGCACGGGCTCGCCGCGGGCACAGGGCCACGCCTGAGCGTGCGCCACCATCGCCAGCTCTATATAAACCACCCCCGAGACTCAAACCCAGTGCACCACCTCCCCCTCGCCTCACTGTCACTCCCCAACCCAGGCCCGCGGTAGCGCTAATCGCCGGGATTTTCCCGCGGCCACCGCGACAGCACGGGGCGAAATACGCCCTCCACAAACCACCACAACCTCTATCACCACCATAGACGCACTCCCCTATCTCCGTAGCCCCACCCTGAGCCGTGCCACCTCCCCTCGTTTGCAGAGAATCCGAAACCCTCGTCGGAGCCGCCGCGGCAGCCGAGCACGTCGTCGTCGATTGGAGCAAGCCCGAGCCGTTGTTGCTATACCTCTACACTGCATCGACCACACGAGACTTCCCCGACCTCTTCCCTTGGCCCTGCAACCCCCCTAGGTGAGCCTCGCTCGTTTCTCGCCGCCGGTCTCCGTGCGCTCGCCGGAGAAGAAATAGAACGAGGGAGAGAGAAAGGAGAGTGGTTGTGCGCCGTAGATCTCCGGATCTGCGGCCACGCTTGAACGGCGAAGCGGTACGCCCGTTCCCGCGTGTCGCGGAAGCGAGGCGGGCCGCCAGGCACAGTTGGGCCGCGCTCCAGGCGTTGACCAGCCCGCTGCGCTGAGTTTTATTTCTTTTTCAAACTATCCAGAATATGGCTGTTTACTTTATTCGAAAATGAAAATGTTAAGCTCAACAATAAAATGTGCAAAAATTCACAGAGGTGCCTGAACGAAATCTTGAACGATGGCAACAAGCAGATCTGGTTTTGGATGAACAAGGAACAAATGAAAAATCGTGAACTTGGGATTCCCTGTGAAAATGTTTATGGCATAACTTTTTAATGGAATGTCTAAAATGAGCAAACTGAAATTCCTAGAGTATATCTTGACTATATCTACCAGTAGGGCTTGACCTCACCCCAAGGTGAGCTACCATTTTGAAATGGTATCCATTTTGGTAAAACACCAGTAGCATGTTCTATGAATTTTAGGAATTATTTTATAGCACTTTTTGATGTAAATACAATTGGATCTGTTAGATATTAGATGGATCTATGTATTCCTAGGTTTGTGTAAATTTTTGAGCTCTAAAATTAATTTGGTGACAGATCTAAGAAAATGCATATTTCTGTTAGAAATAAAGTGAATAGTTTTGTTTTGTAAATCATTGTTTGATTGTGCCAATCTGTTTTCTAGCATGTATAAGTGATATGTTGAGTGTTCTTAGGTAGTTTTACTCACAGAGAGTCCATGATAAAAATCCATGCATGTTTAGTATTTGTTTGATCATTAAAATGAGCATAGTAGAAATCCCTAGATTTATTTCATGTAATACTTGTGTTGGAATGTTTTGCTAGATTTTTATCCTAGTTATAGAAGTGTTTTTACTTGGATCCATTACCATTTTGGTACTGTTATTTACTTGTTTTCTTCTCTGTAAGTTACTTTGAGTCTTTTAGAAATGCATGCATAGGTTTGATTATTAGTGCTAGTGCTAATGTTTTGCACTAGGATAGCTAGTTGCATTTTTGCACTATGAATTATTTTGTTTACACAAGATGGACCAGAGGCATAATACCTCTCAAATGGCATGGAAAACCTAGTGGAACACCCACTGGTTCCATATCATTTGGTTAAAAAACAAACTAGTTCAACTATGGTAGTTGTGGTAGTAGTAGTGAATATTATTGTTATTGATGCATGTTTGTGTGGAATTATTTTAGGAGCATGTATATTATTTTTGTGAGTGTTTTTGCTTGCTGTATGTTGTGTTTGAGTCAAGGTGTTGGTTGGTAAGGTTCTGATAGGATGCTTTTCTTTTCTTTTACGACGATAGAAAACGACGAGGAAATAGTCGGGAAAGGAGGGTACTACTACTATTCTTGTTGCGAGCAAGACCCGGATCCTCAGTACCTCCAAGGCAAGCCATCCTTAAAGCTTGCTGTTATATTCCCAATACATTTATGGATTAAACTACTTCTGAATTTTTTCAAAACTTGTTTGCTAAAACTATTTTTATTGAGTGAGGACTATTACTACTATTATATATATATTATATATCACTTGCCATTAGTCAACTTGGTGTTACCAAGCCCTTAGCCACCATAAGGTATATAAATACCGTCTTAAACAATAATCTTGAGTCCCTAAGTGGACAACTTTAAAATGTGCTTTTGCAAAACAAAGATGGTCCTACGAGAAGATTATGGTGGAAAGGCGGGACCTTGTTCACCGAAGGAAAAATTGTGAAGGTGTTTTCAAATGTTTACAAAAGGCACATACCCTAGTCTTCGTTGGACAACCAAGATGTACTGCCACTCTACCCCTAAATGGGTATGGGGCCTATCTAGATGCTTGAACTTGTTAGTGTATGTTTCATTCCAAAGTGCTATAGAGAAGCTGATTCTCTGAACCGAAGTGTCGCCAGGAGGGTGTAACGGGACATACAAAGTGAGGGATTAAGTTACCCCCCGGAAGCAACAGTTGGGCCTCCTGACTAGGCAAGGCGGGACCTGATGCCGGGGAGACAACCCACCTGAAGGAATAAGCATATACTAGCTTGTGTCAGAGTGGACAGTTAGGATCAACTCTCTGGTGCTTGCATATCGCTGTGTGGATCCATGGGTGGTCCATGGCAGAGCTTTGGATCTAGTGGAATGTGTACCACCTCTGCAGAGTAAAACTATTCAGTATAGCCGAGCCCTCGGATATGGGCAGTTGAAAGGCCATGTAGCTAGCATTGTGCTGAGTTTTCAAAAAGGTGTTTTCAAGACAAGAAGTTTTGTACCTGGAAGGTACCGATGAAGTCTGGACATGTTGTTCCAAGAAGTTTTGCAAAGAAAAAACTTCCTTTTGTAAAACAACTTTACAAAACCTCTTGTACATGCGATATCAACAAGAGAAAGAAAACTATATTATTTTCTTCTGAAGTATCTTCTTCAACAAAGATACAGATTAATATGACTGCAACTATGATGTCATCTTACATGAACATCATTGGTAGCAAGCCCTATGTATGGCCTACCTATCCACCATACAAGCATGTTGCATTTGTAAGTGTATAAAGGATGTCTTGTTGAGTACATTCAAACGTACTCATTTGGTTTCGCCCCTGGTATATACTTGCCAGACTTTGAGGAGGTACCACCTGAGGAGGAATACGAGGAGGAGTACTATTCCGACGACTACGCGAACTAGGCCCGGCTCCCGGTCAGCAGCCTGTTGGTGAAAGCGTGGCAGTGAATAAAGACTTGGTCATGTGACCATTGGCTTGTAAGACTGCTTTTATTCATGTAATGGATATTGTATCTGTGTACCACTTTCATATGTTGTTCACGACTGATCTTCCTGGGATCGTGAATGTATGCATATGAGGGGTTCTGAACCTTCCGGTTTGGGGCCTCTACAATGTTGGTATCAGAGCTATCCTGACCCTAGGAGCCCTTAGTTAGCATGGACGTCAACTAGTACTATATATATCTAATAATATACTTAAGTGATTAAGTTTAAAAGTTTCTTACACCCATCTTCCCTATTTTCTCAAACTATACATACATTCAGATTACATCATGTTCGACCTTAAAATTCTGCACGCTTGGACACTAACTCAACCTTACTTAAAATTTTGTGTAGATGGATGTCGTACACACGGAGGCTTGCCAGTTAGGACTTGCCAGGGACATCCCTTTCCGCTTCGAGCGGCGACTCGTAGCGATGACTGAGCTGCTTGACCGCCCCGTTCCCGAGCTTCGGGGAGGGGTGATCACTGGGTCCCCCATAGAGGGGGAATGGTTGGTGGAGTGTGTGATACGCCCTCCACTGACTACTCCTACGGCGGAGGCGTTCTTCATCTCCACCGTAGAGCGCTCCTGGCAGGAGGGAGCAGTACGCGTGATCCAGGAGACAATAGCGCGTCTGGCTCACCTTCGAGACTACCGTTTCATAGGGACTGCCTATGAGTTCCTCGGGAGGAGGGACGAGACCGGCACACCTATGTCCGTGTCTCAGGACGTGACGGGTCTTGGCGCACACCAGGACGATATGGAGATCCTACTCCACCGCACCCAGCGTCGTCTTGACGACATGGGTATCTTGCAGCGCACCACCGCCTCCGAGTGCCGTCTCCTCTGTACCCATCTGGGGCAGACGATGCTCGACTTAGAGACCGCAACTACGCGATCCCGTGCCTTGGGGAGGCAGTTATGGACCACCCGCCGGGCCCGTGACCGTCTCCACGCCAAGGTGGGATCCCTTCAGGAGGCCAACGCAACCCTGCGTGACCGCCTAAGGACTGCCAGGGAGGAGCTGGCCACTCGAGACTCCACTCTTGAGGGATTAGAGGAGGAGAACTCCGAGCTCCGCAGGGAGAACGAGGACCTCCTCGTTAACGACGACGTCCTGTCCGACGCAGAGGGCATGGACATGAGCGCGCAGAGCTTGCAGGAGGACGACGACTCCGTTGGGGAGGAGGAGGACCCAGAGGAGCTCCTCTTCGACGTCGACAGCGCTTAGCTAGTCATAGCACCTCTTAGCTATAGAGTAGTGCTAGTTAGATGTACGCCGACCCCATAAGGCGAATCCCCCCGATGTAACTCTAAGGAGCGTAGTTGTGGTAGATGTCTATTTGTGTGTTGTGCAATGTATGAACTCTATGCTTTTAGTATGATGTAGTCCTTATGTGCTATGAACTTGATGAATCGTTTCAACCCCCAAAGAACAAATCACAAAACAAAATTAAAATCACCCATCATAACAAACACTCCTTTTGTTGCTAAAAAGTTTTTAACTTGGTTAAAAACAAAACCTTAAGTCTTGCTGCATAGACTTACACCTGTCTCAATAAACAGCATGGCTCCACGTCGGGAACCACCTCCACCACCCCCACCGACAGTGGAGGCTCTGCTGGCACTTTTGATGGAGGACCGTCAGGCCACTAGAGCCGAGAGTGCCGCCACAGTTGCTGCCCTGCAGCAGTTGGCCGCTGCCAGCGCAAACCACAATAACAACCATGGCGATGACAACGGAAATGGCGGGAGGTCAAAGCTGAAGGTATTTCAGCAGACTAACCCTCCGGTGTTCACAAAGATTGTGGAACCCCTGGACGCTGACGACTGGCTTCGCACCATCGCCAACGATCTGAAGGTGGCAGGAGTCGACGAGGGTGACAAAGTGCTCTTCGTTACCCACTTTCTTGCTGGGCCAGCAAGGACTTGGTGGGAGACCACCTGCGACACCGTCGCCCCTAACTATGTGTTCACCTGGGAGGACTTCTGCGCCCGTTTCCGTAAGTACCACATCCCTCAGGGAGTGATGAGCATCATGAAGGACAAGTTCCTGAAGCTGAAGCAGGGAGGCATGTCTGTGCCCAAATACTGGGAATAGTTTACTCTGTTAGCCCGGTATGCACCAGATGAGGTCAATACTGAAGCCAAGAAGAAGGAAAGGTTTCTGAATGGGCTGCACGATGAGTTGCAGTGTACCCTTGTGGTCATTCCCTTTGAGGATCTGGAGTCACTCGCAGATGCCGCAATGATGATGGAACACAAGAGGCAAAATGTCTTTGAGAACCGGAAAAGGAAGATGCAGTTCCAAGGAGGACCAAGTGCACCCAGAAACCGCCCAACCCCTTATACCAAGCCGCCACCCCACAGGGCGCCTACCTTTGCGCCAAGGAACCACCATAACAACCATAGCCACAACCACAACCACCACAATAGCCACAACAACCACCACAACAACAACAACAACCGTGTGACATACACACCCAAGCCTGGAGGCAGTGGAAGTGGGAATGGGAATGGACACAAACCCAACCATGCTGCCAAGCCAACCCAAGGCACCAAACCTAGCTTAACCTGTTTCACCTGTGGCAAGGAAGGACACTTTGCACGGGAGTGCCCAACCAAGACTGCTGCACCAGCCCAGAACAGTGCTACCAAGATGACTCATGCATCAGCACCCAAGAAGAGGATTATGACCAAGGGATACCTGAATCACGTCACTGCGGAGGAAGTTCAGGATGCGCCAGACATGGTGATGGGTACGTTTCCTGTCAACTCTGTACCTGCCGTAGTATTGTTTGATTCGGGTGCATCGCATTCCTTTGTTAATGTGCCTTTTGCTGAGAAGAGTGGTATGAAGCCTACCCGTATGCGTGACCCTATGTCAGTGCAAATACCTGGAAACAAAACCCAAGCCCACTTCATTTGCAATGAGGTACCCCTAGACATACAAGGGAAAACTTTTCATGCCAACCTCATAGTACTGGGATCCCAAGGGATAGAGGTAGTACTAGGCATGAATTGGATGACCAAGTACAAAGGTGTGATTGATTGCACCGGGAGGTCCATATCATTGACTGCCAATGATGGGGAAAGAGTTGCCTTCGCCGCAACCAAGTCAAGGTCCGAGACCCACTGCCACACTGTTATAGCCACACCTGCACTTGAGGAAGTTCCGGTAGTATGTGAATACCCGGATGTGTTTCCTGATGAATTGCCCGGTATGCCGCCTGATCGGGATATCGAGTTTGTGATTGAGTTGGTACCCGGTACCGGACCCATAGCACAGAAACCGTACCGGATGAACCCGAAGGAGCTTGATGAGTTGAAGAAGCAGCTGGAGGACATGTTAAGGAAATGTCTGATTCGCCCTAGTGCATCACCATGGGGATCACCTGTCATTTTTGTGGACAAGCGGGACGGTTCCTCACGTCTATGTGTGGATTACCGCAAGTTGAATGATGTTACCATCAAGAACAAGTACTCGCTGCCCAAAATTGAAGACCTGTTTGACCAGCTAAATGGGGCAAGGATCTTCTCAAAGATCGATCTTCGTACTGGTTATCATCAGTTGAAGGTTCGTGAGACTGATATTCCAAAGACCGCCTTCACCACACGTTACGGGTTGTGTGAGTACACCGTAATGTCGTTTGATCTAACCAATGCCCCCGCCTACTTCATGAATCTTATGAATAAGGTTTTCATGGAATGCTTGGACAAGTTTGTCGTGGTTTTCATTGACGACATTCTTATTTACTCCAAAAGTGAAGCCGAACACGAAGAACATTTGAGAATTGTCCTCGGAACACTTCGACAGCATCAACTGTATGCTAAGTTCAGCAAGTGCCAATTCTGGTTGAAGTAAGTTGGATTTCTTGGACACGTAGTATCCGGAGGTGGAATCTCTGTTGACCCTGCTCTGGTTCAGTCTGTCGCTAATCGGGCTGCCCAGACTAATCAGACTGAAGTCAGATCCTTTCTAGGATTAGCCGGATATTATCGCAAGTTTGTTCAAGGATTTTCCAATATAGCCAGACCACTCACACAGTTGCTCAAGAAGGATAGCAAGTTCGTTTGGACGGACAAATGTGCTGAGAGTTTTCAAGAGCTGAAGAATCGATTGGTGACCGCCCTGGTACTCATTATGCCGGATGTCTCCATGAGTTTCGATGTGTATTGTGATGCTTCTAAGCTCGGACTTGGGAGTGTTCTCATGCAAGAAGGAAAGGTCATCTCATTCATCTCACGCCAGTTGAGACCTCATGAGATGAATTATCCTACCCATGACTTAGAGCTTGCTGCTGTTGTGCATGCTCTCAAATCATGGCGACATTTCCTTATCGGAAAAAGGTGTGAAATCTATACGGATCATAAGAGTTTGAAGTATATCTTCACACAGCGTGAACTCAATATGAGGCAATGCCGTTGGATAGAACTCATCAAGGATTATGATCTCAGTATCCACTATCACCCTGGAAAGGCAAATGTTGTTGCGGACGGTCTTAGTCGAGAGTCGGTCTCTCTGAATTCCATGATCTAGATCAGACAACCCAAGTTGTGTAAAGAACTTGACCAGCTTGGTATCGAGGTGGTCAGCTATGGCATGTTGGAAGCCATGGACGTTCAACCGACTCTAGTTGATCAAATCAAGGAAGCTCAGAAGGGCCAGAAGAGCATTGAAGGAATAAAACCCGCATGGAAAGAAGAAGTTCCGTTTTACCATTGATTCTGATGGAGTCTTATGGTACAAAGAACGCATTTGTGTTCCGTCTGAATCTGAGTTGAAGCAAACCATCATGACTGAGGCTCATGACACTTTATACTCTATTCACCCTGGAGGAACCAAAATGTATCAAGATTTGAAGGAAAGGTTTTGGTGGCACGGAATGAAACGGGATATTGCCTTGTTTATAGCCAAGTGCCATATTTGTCATCAAGTGAAGGCTGGACATCAGCGCCCCGCTGGTTTGTTACAGCCATTGCAAGTGCCTGTTTGGAAATGGGATGAAGTTGGGATGGACTTTATTACTGGATTTCCACGATCCAGTCGAGGAAATGATTCGATATGGGTAGTCGTTGACAGGCTCACTAAAGTTGCACACTTTATTCCTTTCAAGACCACGTATCGTGGAGACCAGCTTTCTGATCTCTATATTTCTCGGATAGTCAGCCTACATGGAGTTCCCAGCAGGATTGTGTCAGATCGAGGATCACAGTTCACTTCTCGATTCTGGAAAAAGTTACACAAAGCCTTCGGAACCAAGCTAGCCTTTAGCACAGCCTATCACCCACAGACTGATGGACAGAAAAAGCGTGTGAACCAAATCTTGGAGGACATGCTTCGTGCTTGTGTTTTTTCCTATGGAGTTAAATGGGAGGATTGTCTGCCGTTCGCAGAATTCTCCTACAATAACAGCTATCAGTCAAGCCTACAGATGGCACCGTTTGAAGCACTTTACGGTCGTAAATTCCGCACCCCTCTGAACTGGACTGAAACAGGAGACAGTCAGATCTTTGGAGTTGATACTCTGAAGGCTGCAGAAGAGCAAGTGCATTTAATCCGTGACCATCTTAAAGCCGCACAATCACGCCAGAAGAGTTATGCGGACACTAAGCATCGCGATGTCTCTTTCACTATTGGAGATTTCGTGTACCTTCGTGTCACGCCGCTCAAAGGGATGCAGCATTTTCACGTCAAGGGAAAGCTCGCACCCCGATATATTGGCCCGTTTAAGATCCTAGCCCGTCGAGGGGAGGTATCTTATCAACTGGAGCTACCTGAAGAGCTGTCAGCTTTTCACGATGTTTTTCGCGTGTCATTGCTCCGGAAGTGCCTTCAAGTACCTGAGCAGAATCTCACTTACGAAGACATTGACTTCAAGACCATTGACCTCAATGATGATTTGACCTACCGTGATCGACCCCTGCGGGTACTTGAGGAGAATGTTCGTGCTACCAGAAGGAATGCTTTCAAGTTCCTTAAGATTCAGTGGACGAATCATTCTGAGGAGGAAGCAACCTGGGAGCATGAAGATTTTATCAGGAAAGAGTTCCCTGGTTTCCTCAAAGACTAAACCCGCGAATCTCGGGACGAGATTCTTTTAAGGGGGGGAGGTCTGTCACACCCCAATTTTAGCACACTTGTATCACACAAGGAATCCAATTTTTTGAGCCAACAAAAAACTTTTATGGCTCTTGTGTAATCCCTCATGTTGTATCTGAGTTATGACTATCTATGCAAGCAAGCCTTTTCATTTAAAAGCAAACCACTTGTTTATGATGTTTTGATCACTTTTGAATTCTTTTCTATTTTTATAATCCTTGTTACCCTAACTCAAAACCCCTATGGCAATGTTGAAAACAAATTATATTTGAATATTGAATCAAGTGGAATTAATAAAACAAATTAACCAAAGTGAAATCACAAGTTTCTCAAATAAAAACAAACTTGAAAAACAAGCCTAGTAAGGGTTTTGCACCCTTGTTATTCATAATATAAAAATTCACGTTTTGGGTTTTCAAGTCATGAATGTGATCCTACATATATATACTACATTTTGGATGACCTAGTTGAGAAAATGGAATCACAAAAACAATGTTTTGCTTGAAGGTTTTATGCTAAGAAATAAGGCAGAAAATTGGAATTTTAGAAAACAGTGAAAAGCACCAACTAGCACTTTTTCCACCTTGTTTTCACCAAGCAATTGTTATTCAAATTTAAATCCTTTTGCTGTTTTGAGAAGTACTAAAGATGCTTAACAGAACCATGCTTGCAAAATAAAGTTTAGATAATTTTACAAACCTGAAAACCAACCCAACATTCAGCTAACCTCTCTGTTTTCTTAACACTTAGCAAAAATTTCAGTAACTGAAATTTTAACTGAATTTTCGTTTTCTGAAAACAGTGAACTAGAGCATTTTTCAAATACTTATAACTTTTGGCTCGGTAAATATTTTTGAGCACGGATTGGGGCTTCTAGAAGCTGGCCCCAACCACTCCCTGCTCTGCACCTCAACTTGCAAAATGTTTGACTAAAATGAGAGAGAGAGAGGTGACTTCAGAGAGGAGAGAAATGGGAGGGAGGGATGGGCGCCTGACAGGCTGCTCCCTATCACGAGCGACAGTGGCGTTCTCCCGTGCATTCCGCGACCTGGCACGGTGCAAGTGGACGACGAACCTCCCTCGTCGCGTTGGAACCTCCCACGGTGCCGGAGAGAGCGACCCGGGGCGTGCCAGAGCGTGCACGGGCTCGCCGCGGGCACACGGCCACGCCCGAGCGTGCGCCACCGTTGCCAGCTCTATATAAACCACCCCTGAGCCTCAAACCCAGTGCACCACCTCCCCCTCGCCTCACTGTCACTCCCCAACCCACCCAATGTCTCCGAGCTGCCCGCGGTAGCGCTAATCGCCGGGATTTTCCCGCGGCCACCGCGACAGCACGGGGCGAAATACGCCCTCCACAAACCACCACAGCCTCTATCACCACCATAGACGCACTCCCCTATCTTCGTAGCCCCACCCTGAGCCGCGCCACCTCCCCTCGTTTGCAGAGAAGCCGAAACCCTCGTCGGAGCCGCCGCGGCACCCGAGCATGTCGCCGTCGATTGGAGCAAGCCCGAGCCGTTGCTGCTGTACCTCTACACTGCATCGACCACACGAGACTTCCCCGACCTCTTCCCTTGGCCCTGCAACCCCCCTAGGTGAGCCTCGCTCGTTTCTCGCCGCCTGTCTCCGTGCGCTCGCCGGAGAAGAAATAGAACGAGGGAGAGAGAAACGAGAGTGGCTGTGCGCCGTAGATCTCCGGATCTGCGGCCACGCTTGAACGGCGAAGCGGTACGCCCGTTCCCGCGCGTCGAGGAAGCGAGGCGGGCCGCCAGGCGCAGTTGGGCCGCGCCCCAGGCGTTGACCAGCCCGCTGCGCTGAGTTTTATTTCTTTTTCAAACTATCCAGAATATGGCTGTTTACTTTATTCAAAAATGAAAATGTTAAGCTCAACAATAAAATGTGCAAAAATTCACAGAGGTTCCTGAACGAAATCTTGAACGATGGTAATAAGCAGATCTGGTTTTGGATGAACAAGGAACAAATGAAAAATCGTGAACTGGGGACTGTCTGTGAAAATGTTTATGGCATAACTTTTTAATGGAATGTCTAAAATGAGCAAACTAAAATTCCTAGAGTATATCTTGACTAGATCTACCAGTAGGGATTGATCTCACCCTAAGGTGAGCTACCATTTTGAAATGGTATCCATTTTGGTAAAACACCAGTAGCATGTTCTATGAATTTTAGGAATTATTTTATAGCACTTTTTGATGTAAATCCAATTGTATCTGTTAGATATTAGATGGATCTATGTATTCCTAGGTTTTTGTAAATTTTTGAGCTCTAAAATTAATTTGGTGACAGATCTAAGAAAATGCATATTTCTGTTAGAAATAAAGTGAATAGTTTTGTTTTGTAAATCATTGTTTGATTGTGCCAATCTCTTTTCTAGCATGTATAAGTGATATGCTGAGTGTTCTTAGGTAGTTTTACTCACAGAGAGTCCATGATAAAAATCCATGCATGTTTAGTATTTGTTTGAGCATTAAAATGAGCATAGTAGAAATCCCTAGATTTATTTCATGTAATACTTGTGTTGGAATGTTTTGCTAGATTTTTATCCTAGTTATAGAAGTGTTTTTACTTCGATCCAGTACCATTTTGGTACTGTTATTTACTTGTTTCCTTCTCTGTAAGTTACTTTGAGTCTTTTAGAAATGCATGCATAGGTTTGATTATTAGTGCCAGTGCTAATGTTTTGCACTAGGATAGCTAGTTGCATTTTTGCACTATGAATTATTTTGTTTACACAAGATGGACCAGAGGCATAATACCTCTCAAATGGCATGGAAAACCTAGTGGAACACCCACTGGTTCCATACCATATGGTTAAAAAACAAACTAGTTCAACTATGGTAGTTGTGGTAGTAGTAGTGAATATTATTGTTATTGATGCATGTTTGTGTGGAATTATTTTAGGAGCATGTATATTATTTTTGTGAGTATATTTGCTTGCTGTATGTTGTGTTTGAGTCAAGGTGTTGGTTCGTAAGGTTCTGATAGGATGCTTTGGTTTTCTTTTACGACGATAGAAAACGACGAGGAAATAGTCGGGACAGGAGGGTACTACTACCATTCTTGTTGCGAGCAAGACCCGGATCCTCAGTACCTCCAAGGCAAGCCATCCTTAAAGCTTGCTGTTATATTCCCAGTACATTTATGCATTAAACTACTTCTGAATTTTTTCAAAACTTGTTTGCTAAAACTATTTTTATTGAGTGAATACTATTACTACTATTATATATATATTATATATCACTTGCCATTAGTCAACTTGGTGTTACCATGCCCTTAGCCACCATAAGGTATATAAATACCGTCTTAAACAATAATCTTGAGTCCCTAAGTGGACAACTTTAAAATGTGCTTTTGCAAAACAAAGATGGTCCTACGAGAAGATTATGGTGGAAAGGCGGGACCTTGTTCACCGAAGGAAAAATTGTGAAGGTGTTTTCAAATGTTTACAAAAGGCACATACCCTAGTCTTCGCTGGACAACCAAGATGTACTGCCACTCTACCCCTATATGGGTATGGGGCCTATCTAGATGCTTGAACTTGTTAGTGTATGTTTCATTCCAAAGTGCTATAGAGAAGTTGATTCTCTGAACCGAAGTTTCGCCAGGAGGGTGTAACGGGACATACAAAGTGAGGGATTAAGTTACCCCCCGGAAGCAACAGTTGGGCCTCCTGACTAGGCAAGGCAGGACCTGATGCCGGGGAGACAACCCACCTGAAGGAATAAGCATACTAGCTTGTGTCAGTGGGACAGTTAGGATCAACTCTCTGGTGCTTGCATATCGCTGTGTTGATCCATGGGTGGTCCATGGCAGAGCTTTGGATCTAGTGGAATGTGTACCACCTCTGCAGAGTAAAACTATTCAGAATAGCCGAGCCCTCGGATATGGGTAGTTGAAAGGCCATGTAGCTAGCATTGTGCTGAGTTTTCAAAAAGGTGTTTTCAAGACAAGAAGTTTTGTACCTGGAAGGTACCGATGAAGTCTGGACATGTTGTTCCAAGAAGTTTTGCAAAGAAAAAACTTCCTTTTGTAAAACAAGTTTACAAAACCTCTTGTACATGCGATATCGACAAGAGAAAGAAAACTATATTATTTTCTTCTGAAGTATCTTCTTCAACAAAGATACAGATTAATATGATTGCAACTATGATGTCATCTTACATGAACATCATTGGTAGCAAGCCCTATGTATGGCCTACCTATCCACCATACAAGCATGTTGCATTTGTAAGTGTATAAAGGATGTCTTGTTGAGTACATTCAAACGTACTCATTTGGTTTCTCCCCTGGTATATACTTGCCAGACTTCGAGGAGGTACCACCTGAGGAGGAATACGAAGAGGAGTACTATTCCGACGACTACGCGAACTAGGCCCGGCTCCCGGTCAGCAGCCTGTTGGTGAAAGCTTGACATGGGTTATCTACGTTTATCTTCCGCTGTTTAGTTGTTGTAAGGCTTTGCCTGCCCTGCGTGGCAGTGAATAAAGACTTGGTCATGTGACCATTGGCTTGTAAGACTGGTTTTATTCGTGTAATGGATATTGTATCTGTGTACCACTTTCGTATGTTGTTCACGACTGATCTTCCTGGGATCGTGAATGTAAGTATATGAGGGGTTCTGAACTTTCCGGTTTGGGGCCTCTACACACATTTGGCAAACTTTGGCTTTTGGGAGTTGGATGCACAAGTAGAGCTCATACTCAGTACAAGTGGAGGCTAGCAATAGACGGGGGGCGACAATGATTAGAGCAACAACTGTCATAATCATGCTTGCGACAAAACAAAATTAACAGGGGCATAAAAATGATACAAATGCTCTGAGGCAAAATAAATCATCGAGTCTTAAGCGACTTTTTGTTTTCAGTCATAGCATGCGTGAGCATGTGCCAAGTCAATTCAAGGGAAACAATCAGAGGGAGATACCACAATGTCATATCCTTCTATGAATAAAACAATGCAAGAAAACATTCATACGACATGCTATCTTATATTATTAAGTTGGAACTAACACGTGAGAGAACGAACTACCAAGCATGAATTAAATAGCATACAACTTACATGAACGGACTAAGCATGTTCACACAACGAGTATATGTACAAAAATAAAACAAATAGAGTTCATACCAGCCTCTCACCACAATTCGGATTGTCGTAAATCACCATTACTGCTCTTGACTTGTGGATTGAATAATATAGAATGATAATCAAGCTCCAATGGAGGCACGGAAGTCCGGTGAACTCTGCAACAAACTTTACAAATCCAAAGAAGAACAACAAATATTTTTGGGTTTTCGATTTAAAACAAGAACGGAAAGAAGCAAGCAAACAAAGCAAAATATTTTTGGATTTTTGAATACTAAATCTAAACGGGAAAAGAAAGCAAACCAACAAAAATACACTAAAGAACCAAACAAAGAGAAACAACAGAAATATTTTTGTCTTTTTGTGTTTTCGAAAACAAGAACAAACAATAAAACACACAGAAACGAAAGATGCGAAAGAAAACGAAAACAAAAGAAAGAAACAAAAACATGGATATACAAAGAACCGACCAAACATAATATATAATAGAGTGCGATGTCGGTATACCTCCCCCCAAGCTTAGGCTTTTGGCCTAAGTGGAGATCAATCACCAAGGGGCCCATGAGGTGGCTCCCCTGTAGTATGCTGAGGAGGAACCCTCCTCCTGATATGTCGGTGTACTGGGTGTTGTGGTCCTCGGGAGGCGCGTCTCGCCTCTCCTGATGCCTGTAAAACTCCGTGGTGCTCAGATGCTCGTCTACCTCCTCCTTAGAGAGAAACCATGGTGACCTGTCAATCTTAAACAAAACAGGTTGTGGCAAAGTAACTTTTCGCTCCTCTCCATCTATATATAAAACTCTATATACTAAGGGCCTCTTTGGTTTACAGGATTTTCAAAACATAGGAATAGGAAAAAAAAAGGATTGCAATGTCATGCAGTTCAATTCCTACAGGATTTTAAAACATAGGAATTTTGTGAGAGATGTGTTTGGATGGCACGCAGAAAACAAACACAGGAATTTTGCAGGAATGGGGAGAGAGAGTAGAGAGAGATAGAGTATGAATGCATTGGACTTCTCAAAGGAAAAAAATAAAAAGAGGTTGGACCTCATGTTGAGATTCCTATGGAACGGAGGGCAAAGGAATAGATTCCTTAGGAATTTGGTGGTGTCAATCCTACAATCCAAAGACATTCCATAGGAAAAAATCCCGTGGTTTGGAATCCTCCAAAATTCCTATGAAATTCCTTTGATCCAAAGAGGCCCTAAACGTTCATCAGTAGAGTTAGCAGTAACAAACTGATGGGACTTCATGGCAGCGAGGTTAAGTCTATATGGAGCAATCAATTCATCATCGGGAGCAATAAAAAATTCTAAAGCAGTTGCTATACGTGTAGCAATAGTGCCCCAAAAAATAGGCCCTTTAGCAGCAAGGTGGCGTGCAACAAGTGCACCAAGGTTATACTTTGTGCTACCATTCAGTGCAGCATCAATGAAAGCAAGGTGGTAACCAGAAATGTTGCTAGTGTTCTCCCTACCAAGGATACTAGTAGCAATATAGCAAGAGCAGGAAGTTGAATGTTCCTTATCTTCCCACGCTGGGATGAGCGACCATCATCGTTGGTGATTTCTCGGTAAAGCGCCGCAAGCTCTGCGGGTTTCTCCTGAATCCGGCATGCTGTCCCGGTAACGTTGATACCTACAATGGCACAAAAATCTCCCAAGGAAAAAGAGAAAGATCTACTATATAATTTAAAGCCAACAGTACGACCAAAATGTGTGTTCCGAAAGTGAAAACTCTCAACAAAAGATTTTGTGAGAGCTGCATACTGAGTCCCTTCATCCTCCATATAGTTGGTTAAACCAACTCTTCCAATAAGCATACGAAAGTCGTCCAATAGACCTGCACTTCTTAGAAATGTAGTGCAAGCAAAGCAAGATGGGTTAACGATACCATCACCTCCCGCATCATCAATACTCGGTGCAATAACGTCTTCATTGTATGATGGACTCACTGAAGTGGATGAGTGTGAGGGCCTTGTCGTTCTAGGGGCATCACTCCTAAATATCTCTCTAAAATTTATAATTATCCATCTCTGAAATATTTCAACAATCATCATAAAAGTTAATTTCAAGCAACTATAAGGTGGAAACTACTATAGGGATTTATATGAGAGCTAAACATACACCAAAACTACATTATTTCTACTCAAATCAAGCATGCAAACTCACATAAGCTGTCACCTACTGTACCAAAATACTCAAGAAATACTTCACCAAATAAAATTCTACTCAAATCATCGGAGGAGTCACATACCGGAGAGCAAATGCACCAGATTTCAGCACAAAAGATGGGTTGAGCAGAGAGATCGAAAAAATTCAAGGAAGAACAGCAAGAACTCAGGTTCCAGGAAATGTGTTGAGTTTGGTGGGTGAGAGAGAAGACTTTGGCAGGGGAGAGAGTTAGTGGGGGGCAGGGGCCCACACCATGTGTTGGCGCCACCAGGGGCAGGCCGCGCCACCGCATGGTGTGCCTGACTGGTGGGTCCCCCTTGGACCTTCCACGAGGCTCTCTACCTCATTTTTGACGTAAAAATTTATTATAATTTTTATGGAATTGATACGTCATAAACGTATCCTTAATTTCCGTTGTTCCATGTTGTTTTCTTATTGTTTCCCACATGTTTGCTATACACTTTATGTCATTTTTATCGATTTTATGGACTAACCTATTGACAAGATGCCACAGAGCGAGTTCCCTGTTTTCTGCTGTTTTTAGTTTCAGAAAAGTTGTTCAGGAAATATTCTCGGAATTGGAAAAATTGAAGCCCGGAAGTCTTAGAAATCCCGAAGGTTCCACGAAGTCCCGAAGAGACCCGGAGGGGGGCCTCAGGGGGGCCACACCATAGGGTGGCGCGGCCCCCCCTTGGCCGCGCCAGGGGTGGTGTGGGGCCCCCAAGCCTCCACCGCCTCATCCCTTTCGCCTATATATTCCCCCCAAGACGTAAATCCTAAGGATATCCCACTTTTCCCGAGAAACACTCCAGGCCACCGTCACCGTCATCCCGAGATCGGGAGGGTTCTGGAGATCTCCCCGGCACCCTGCCGGAGGGGGAAATCATCACCGGAGGGGTCTACACCACCATGCCCTCCTCCGAAGTGATGCGTGAGTAGTTCATCCCTGGACTAACGGGTCCATAGCAGTAGCTAGATGGTCGTTCTCTCCACTTTGTACCTCATGTTTAGATATTGTGAGCTTCCTAACATGATCAAGATCATCTTTATGTATTGCTACATGTTGTGTTTGCTGGGATCTAATGAATGTTGAATGATATGTCTTATGATTATCAATCTATCATGTTATCTTCATGCTTATGTTATTTATGATCTTGCATGCTCTCTGTTATTCGTAGATGCTCTTTCCAAGTAGATGCTAGTAACTCCAAGAGGGAGTATTTAAGCTCGATAATGGGTTCATGCCTCCTTTTCATCTGTGCTTGAGTGACAAAAATGTGACGGATGGAGGATGTGTTGTTGCCATTAGGGAGAAAACAACAACGCTTTGTCTAAGGATGATGTTATTGTTTACATTTACACACTTTGCTTACTGCAATTATCTGTTGCTTGCAACTTAATACCCAACGTTTGTTCGGATGATATTCGAAGGGTGGATTATTAGTCATAGATGCAGTTGGATAACGGTCTATGTATTTTGTTGTAATGCCCACATGAATCACATAGTAATCTTTATGTCTTTCATATGCACTACGACGCAGCCTTCATTTCTGTCAATTGCCTAGCTGTAATTTGTTCACCACACATTTTATTTATCTTTCTCGAAGAGACACCACTAGTGAACTATGGACCCCGGTCCTTTTTCCTCATACTGATAAAACACATACTGCTTTCATACTGATTTCATACTGTTATCATACTGTTCCTACTGTTTTCTCACCATACATTTAACCTCTTTGTGTTCAGCAAAACCGGTGGGATTGAAAACCTCACTACTTCGTTGGGACAGAGTGATTCGATTATGTTGTGTAGGTTCCATGTTGATGTTGAACCGGTAGTGCACCCTGCCACCTCAGTTGCATCAACCTTTAGAGATTGGTTGTCCTCCTACTGGTCGATTGAACCTTGGTTTCTTTTCTGAGGGGAAGTCTTGCTTCTACACTCTTCACAACCTTTCTCTTGGGGTTTACCAACGAGGGCGTCAACTACACGCCGCATCAAGTTTTCTCGCGCCGTTGCCGAGGAGGAAGAGAATCTCTGCAAGGGTAGTCTCTCACGTCCAATCTCTTTACTTTGTTTTTGTTTTGCTTAGTTTTTTTTTGTTTGCTTCTCTTTATCAAAAACAAAGAAAAAATAGATCTTATCTAGCTGTAGTTTTATTCCTATTTTTAGTCTTGTTAAAATGAATACTCATGTTCCTGTTGCCTTGTCACATGAGGAAATTATTTCCACTTTCAAACAAAGGAATGATGAGAGTTTCAAGGAAGCCTAGTCTAGAGTTTTTTATTTCTATTACAAAACTGAACCTCAAATGACTCTAAGCCTGTTTCTGCGTAGCTTTTATTTGGGTCTTGTTCTTTACTATAGATGTGCTTTGGATATTCTGGTAGGAGGAGATTTCCTTCATTGTGATGAAGATCAAGCTTTTGATGCTAATAAAAAATTAATTGCTACTTTCAACTCACCTAGTAGCTCTAATAAAGCCTTTGCAAGTATTTATGCTAGATTGAACACTCTTGAGACACATATTGCTTGTTTAAGTGAGGGTCATAATCGGATTTGGGAACACCTTGATCATGTTCCAAAAAACTCTGAAACCTCAAATATAATCCCTACTGTGAAGGTTACTATTAATGGTGAAACTTTTCATGCTCGTTGTGATACTTTGTCTTAATTTTGTCTTATGCCTAAAGAGATTTACGAATCTTTGAACCATAATAACACCACTATATTTCCTATTGGGATAGCTGAGGGAGTGTTTACAAATATCTTAGGAAAAACGGTCTCCACTGATTATCTTGTTATTGAATGTGTAGGAGGAGGACAGATTACCCTTCGAAGATCTCTGTTGATGCTCTTAGGAGCAACTATTGATATGGGGAAAGGTACCATGAATTTTACTCCAAAATCGTGTGCAGACCATAAGTTCCCTAAAAACAAGAATAAGGGTAAGAAAGGTAAATGTAAGCCTCAAAACAATTTGGATGCCCCTCCTTTCGAAAATACTTGATTCCACTTTTCTGGGCCTGTCTAAAAGGCGTTAAAGAAAAGCACTTCTTGGGAGATACCCCATGGTTTTATTTTTGCTATGCTTTTCTCTGTTTTATTTGACTCAAGGGGTTGTATACTTCTGTAGCAACTCCTTTGTATCTTTATTTTGCTGATTTATTAGAGCCAAGTAAGGTTTCTGACGAGAGTTGTAGTTGGTTTTCGGAATTTCTGCGCGGGAAACAGATTTCTGTTGTCCACCATAAAAAATCGTATAAAATCCTAGAAGCTCATAATAATCTGAAATGTTTTGTGCTTATTCCTCAGCTAATTCTGCAACTCTTTTGTTCTTTAAGTTTTCCGATGTGAGTAATGTAAGTGTCTCGAAAAAATTAGTCTTTACATAAAGTTCTGGTTTTGAAATATTCTGCAATTTTTCTTGAATTTGCTCTTTTGCGGTGTCAAGTGGATTTCTATGCTTCATGAAACATCAGTGGCTCTAGCTAATGTTTAAAATTAACAATAGAACTTGTGCCATACATAACCCATGGATTTTTATTTGTTGCAATAACCCTCTAATGTGAATTACTGTTTGAGTGTGGTGTGAAGGAAGTTTTCAAGTGTCAAGAGAAGAGGTGATATAAGTGATCAAGAAGAGTGCAAGGTCAAAGCTAGGGGATGCCCCCGTGGTTCATCCAAGCATATTTTTAGAAGACTCAAGCATCTAAACCTGGGGATGCCCAAGGTAACCCCTGCTTCATCAACTATCTATCATGTCACTTCTCGTGAAACTATATGTTTATTCGGTCACATCATATGAAGTTTACTTAGAGCGTGTGTTTGTTTTTCTTTTGTTTTCCTTGATGCAATAATATAGTTGGATCCTAGCATTCTTGGTTTGGGAGAGAGACACGCTCCGCTTTTTCATTTGAATACTTGATATGCTAGTATTCTTAGTTTTTCTTCTAGCTGCTGCAATATTTTTTCTTTAGCTTTTGTTTTCATTGCATCTCTTATTCAGAGTTGTTAGTTCTAGTAGTGTTATGTGAGTACTCTGATGTTTGCTTGTTGTAGCATGTAGAGAGTTTTTGTTAAATCATGATTTGTATGGTGCTTGTTTGTGAAAAGAAAGTACTTCTTGAGGTAGAATTTTTAACGGTGCAAGTAGAAGCTTGTATGGACTGTGGCTAGAACTTTTTTATATCATGCTCGATGTTATTTTAGTTTTGAAGCCTTGTGGATATTTAGTAGCATGATTAGCCTCAAATAGTTTAGAGTGTTTAATGTGCCATTGAAAGAATTATGAGTTGTTCTTGTCATATTGAAGCATAAATTTGTGGTGTTCTCATTTGGATGATTTATTTGGTTGACTTGGCGCATGCTCACACCATGTTTATCACTATGAACCAATCACGAATAGCCTCTATGATCATTTAGTTTTTGAACTTGTGGTACCACTTATGCTTTGATTAATGGTGTTTATGTCGCTATGCATGATTATGGCTCTTATGCTCTCTTGATTGGTCGCTCCCGGTCTTTTGCTAGCCTCCACCTGTACTAAGTATGAGCTCTACTCGTGCATCCAACTCCCTAAAACCAAGTTTTCCCATTGTGTGCACCATACCTACCTACATGTGGTAATTAACTGCCACTCCAAAGTAAATTTCTCATGTGTTGTTTTTAAAACTTTCAAAAGTACTCCTGTTTTGTGCTCCTGTTTTAGCTCATAAGGACGTAAGCAGAGAATCTTTATCTCACTTGTTGATTGGAATTTAACACCCTTGACTAGTGGCTTCATCCGCTTATCCAACGATAGAAGAGCTGGCAGCGGGGTGCCCAGCCCCAAATTAATAACACAAGTTCTCTTCACTATTTTTTACCCTGATTTATCAGCCAAAGCATAATTGTGTAAACAAAAGAGAAACAGGGATGACCATCTACCCAGATGTGTCCTTCTAGGGAGCCGCTCTTGTGAATTCTAGTTGGCTTGTGACGTACTGTATTTTTTGTTTACCATTCGTTGACATAAGCATACACCTCTCTTAAAATATAGACACTCCTCCACGGTATGTGATTGTTGGCAGGCACCCGAGGATTCGGTTAGCCATGGTTTGTGAAAGATGGTTGGGAGGAGTGTCAAGTTTTCATACCTCTGTTTAATAAAATAAAATCTATAGCACTTGAGTGATCCATGCTTCCCTCTGCGAAGGACCTTTCTTTTACTTTTATGTTGAGTCTCCATCTTCTAACTTTATGCACAATTCAGAGACCATTTTTGCCATTCTGATTTTTATGTGCATTTGTCCTAGAAACATTATTAATTGATTCAATATGTGTTATTGCTAGTTCTCTAATTATTTGTTCTAGTATTCCTCATGAACTTTGAAGGTCTCCTGACATTTATGTTTTGCCCCACTCTTAAGGACTAGAGAAATATAACTTTGACATGTTCTCTCCATACTTGAAACAAACGTATATCTTTCTTTGCATTGTTATTCATGATCTTTTATTTGAGTTACTTCTCATGATGCAAAGTGATTGTTATGCTTTATCATTAAAGTTTTATTTATCATGCTTGTGTTGAAGTTCTATGAGCTCAGCTTACTTATGCTTTTACATTATTGGTGATCAAGTTTATGTTGGTAGCATGTCACCTCAGAAATTATTTGTTTTTATCGTTTACCTACTCGAGGATGATTAGGAACTAAGCTTGGGGATGTTGATATGTCATAAACGTATACTTAATTTCTAATGTTCCATGTTGTTTTCTTATTGTTTCCCACATGTTTGCTATACACTTTATGTCATTTTTATCGATTTTCCGGACTAACCTATTGACAAGATGCTATAGAGCCAGTTCCCTATTTTCTGCTGTTTTTAGTTTCATAAAAGTTGTTCTGGAAATATTCTCGGAATTGGAAAATTCGAAGCCCGGAAGTCTTAGAAATCCCGGAGGTTCCACGGAGTCCCGAAGAGACCCGGAGGGGGCCCTCAGGGGGCCCACACCATAGAGTGGCGCCCCGCCTCCCTTGGCCGCGCCAGGTGGTGGTGTGGGGCCCCTGAGCATCCACCGCCTCTGCCCTTTTCCCTATATATCCCCCCAAGATGTAAACCCTAAAGATATCCCACTTTTTCCCGAGAAACACTCGAGGCCACCGTCACCGTCTTCCCGAGATTGGGAGGGTTCTAGAGATCTTCCCGGCACCCTGTCGGAGGGGGAAATCATCACCAGAGGGTCTGCACCACCATTCCCTCCTCCGAAGTGATGCGTGAGTATTTCATCCCTGGACGACGGGTCCATAGCAGTAGCTAGATGGTCGTTCTCTCCACTTTGTGCCTCATGTTTAGATCGTGTGAGCTGCCTAACATGATCAAGATCATCTTTATGTAATGCTACATGTTGTGTTTTCTGGGATCTGATGAATGTGAATGCTATGTCTTCTGATTATCAATCTATCATGTTATCTTCATGCTTATGTTATTTATGATCTTGCATGCTCTCTGTTATTAGTAGATGCTCTGGCCAAGTAGACGCTAGTAACTCCAAGAGGGAGTATTTATGCTCGATAGTGGGTTCATGCCTCCTTTTCATCTGTGCTCGAGTGACCGAAACGTGACAGAATTGTGATGTTGCCATTAGGGAGAAAACAACAATGCTTTGTCTAAGGATGATTTTATTGTTTACATTACACACTTTGCTTAATTTAATTATCTATTGCTTGCAACTTAATACCCAAAGTTTGTTCGGATGATATTCGAAGGGTGGATTATTAGTCATAGATGCAGTTGGATAATGGTCTATATATTTTGTTGTATTGCCCGCATGAATCACATAGTAATCTTTATGTCTTGCATATGCACTACGGTGCAGCTTTCATTTCTGTCAATTGCCACCTGTAATTTGTTCACCACACATGTTATTTATCTTTTTCGGAGAGACACCACTAGTGAACTGTGGACCCCGGTCCTTTTTCCTCATACTGATAAAATCCCTACTGCTTTCATACTGCTCTCATATTGTTCCTACTGTTTTCCTACTGTTTTCCACACCATACATTTAACCTCTTTGTGTTCAGCAAAACCAGTGAGATTGACAACCTCACTGCTTCGTTGGGACAGGGTGATTCGATTGTGTTGTGTAGGTTCCACGTTGTTGCTGGATCGGTAGCGCGCCCTGCAACCTCAGCTGCATCAACCTTCAGAGATTGCTTGTCCTCCTACTGGTCGATTCAACCTTGGTTTCTTTTCTGAGGGAAGACTTGCTTCTACACTCTTCACAACCTTTCTCTTGGGGTTTACCAACGAGGGAGTCAACTACACGCTGCATCAGGAATTTTTTGAGAAACTTTATTTTTGAGGTATTTCCAGAATTTTAATAATTAATAAAAACCTTGAAAACGAAAGTGAAAAGGTGGAAAACAAAATCAAAACTAGAACTACAGAGGTTCTACGACACTCTAATGGAAAAATATCCAAAGAAAAAAAAGGTGCTAGTGGTTAAAACAAAAGTATGGGTGGTGAAAACATGCATAACCACAGTAATCTGGGTGAAAACATCAGTAAAACGTGCATAAGGATGGTGGAAAACATGATTGTACTCAAGTAGCAATGTGATAAAAGAAGTAAACATGGTGAAACCGTAATGGGAAAGGTGAATTCATTCAAAATCATTTTGTTAACAAGGGTGATCAAGTCTTGTTACCAGAAAAATATTTATATGAAGCAAAACTTTGCTAATCACAAAATAATTATGTTACCTCAACCTTGATAGACATAGTCCCTATCATAATAATTTCATATTCTTTTGGTGGTACTAGAATGGGACAATAAAATTCTCCAATCTTGATGGTCTTAATATTTTCAGTTGAATTTAAACCATATATTCTATCAATCTTTTTGGGAAAATAAACAGTATGATCTTTATCATTAACATTAAAAGTTACTTTTCCTTGATTGCAATCAATAACAACCCCTGCAGTATTAAGAAAAGGTCTCCCAAGAATAATAGACATATTATCATCTTCAGGCATTTCCAACACAACAAAGTCAGTTAATATCAAACAATTAGTAGCAACTTGCACAGGAACATTCTCACATATACCAACAGGAATAGCATTTGATTTATCAGCCATTTCCAAGGATATATCAGTATGTATCAATTTTTCAAGAGAGAGTCTCTTATAAAGAGAGAAAGGCATAACACTAACTTCAGCTCCCAAGTCACATAGAGCAGGTTTAACATAATTTTTTTTAATAGAACAAGGGATAGTAGGAATACCAGGATCTCCAAGGTTCTTTGGCTCCTTGCCATTAAAAGAGTAATTAGCAAGCATAGTGGAAATTTCCTCATTAGGAATTTTCATATTGTTGGAGACAATGACTTTCATATATTTAGAATAAGGAGGCAGTTTAATAGCATCAATCAAAGGGGTTTGCAAAAACTGAAGTTTCATCCATTCACAAAACTTGTTATAATGTTCTTCTTCCTTTGATTTATGTTTCTTATTAGGAAAAGTCATTTCTTTTTGTACCCAAGGCTCTCGTTCATTCCCATGTTTATTAGCAATGAAATCTTCCTTAGTATACTTTGAAGTTTTAGTTTGCTTTTCAAGTTCAGCTACAGGTTCTTCTTTATCAGAAGCATCACTTTTATCATTACCACTTTCAGTTTCAGCATCCGAAATAGATATACTATTGGGATCTTTAGTAGGTTCAGGAGATTCTATAACATTTTTTATGTCTCTTCTTCTTTTTCTTAGAAGGAGAACTATTGTTTTTTAGGTTGCTGAAAATCTTGTTCAATTCTTTTAGGATGTCCTTCAGGATACAAGGGGTCTTGAGTAGAAACACCACTTCTAGTAATTAGTTCACAAACATGTTTATCTCTAGAAGAATTAGCTAGCATGTCGTTTTGAACTTTATTAAGTTGAACAATTTTAGTTTGAACAATTTTAAAATGTTTAACAAGCATTTTATCATCATTAGAGGTTCTCTCAATGATACCATGCAAATTATCAATAGCTCTAGAGTTTTCTATAAGGTGAATTTGCACTCTCCTATTAAAGTTGCCTTGTTTAACAACATAATTATCAAATTCATCTAAGCATTGATCAGGTGTTTAGAATAAGGAATATCTATATTATCAAAGTATTAGAGGGAGTGTACCTCAAAAGTTGATGGATGAGGAATAGGCTTACATAATTCTTCTATAGGAGGTTCATTCTTCAAATCTTCATATTTAATACCCCTCTCTTTAAGATATTTCTTGGCTTCCTTCATCCCTTCATCATTTAATTAAATCATCCCTCTCTTCTTGGGTGTTGGTATTGGTGTTGGCTCTGGTGTAGGTGTAGGATCAGGTATATTCCAATCATCATTGTTTTTGGCTATTTTAGCCATTAATTCCTCAGCTTCTTCTGGAGTTCTTTTCCTGAAAGCACAACCAGCACAACTATCCAGGTATGTCCTGAACAGTTAGTCCATTATAAAATATATCTAGGATCTCATTTTTAGGTACAGGGTATCCAGGGCTAGCTCTTATCAAAGAACAAAACCTTGTCCAAGATTCAGGCAATTTTTCTCCTTCAGTTTGCTTAAAGTTAAAGATGTCCTACACAGCAGCATGTTAGGGACTAGCAGGAAATATTTTTGAAACAAAGCATTCACCAAATCCATAGGATTAGTAATACACCCAGGTGACAGATTGTTAAACCAAATTTTAAGTTCATCTTTCAATGAGAAAGGGAAGATCTTGGTACCAAAATAGTACGCAGCTTAGTATCATTAGAAAACAAACTACTCAAAGATGAAAGCTCATTCATGTGTTCCATAGCACTTTTACTTTCAGTTCCACAAAAAGGTTCCTTCTCAACAATGAATAAGATAAATCTAAAGAGAAATCATAATCCTTGTCTATAATGTTTATGGGAGATGTGGCAAACTTAGCATCAAGAGAAGAGTTATATTTCACAGCATGTCTTGCAAGAAGACTCTTAAGAGCACTTGCACCAGTAGTAGCACGAGCTTCTTCAATAAAATCATCACTCGATTCAATATAGGTTTCATCAAGATCATCACAAGCTCAGTTGAATTAACAGGTGTACCAATATTTTCAACAAAAATTTCAGCATTTTTAATTTTTTTGGATCTAGCAATAGTAGCATCTTGGAAAGGACCTAGAGAACCGGTATCATCAAGCATAGTACAAGCATCATTAAAAGGATCAGAATCATTCTCAAACTCGGCAGAAGTAATAGTACGTGTAGCATGTGGTAAAGTAAGAAGCTTACTCATAATAGATGGTGAATTAAGAGCACCAGAGTTGTTTAGAGTTGTACCTCTTCTTGTAGTGGATGGTAATATAGGAACTTTTCCATCACGAGCCTTGACCATGATGAATGGCATGAAGCAAACAATATCACGATCAAGTGAGCAAATAAATAAAGCTATGGTCCCCGGCAACGGCGCCAGAAAATAGTCTTGATGACCCACAAGTATAGGGGATCGCAACAGTCTTCGAGGGAAGTACAAACCCAAATTTGTTGATTCAACACAAGGGGAGCCAAAGAATATTTATATGCCTTAAAACTGACTTGTCAATTCAGGTGCACCTGAAAGTAGACTTTCTTGCAACAATTTATCAGTGGTAACAGTTTCATAGTAGCGGTAGAAATAAAATAACAGCAGTAGCAATCGCGGAAAAGAGCAGTATGGGAAGTACCGTAGGCATAGAGGGAATGGATGGACGGGCGTTGCATGGATAACATAGGTCATGTAATAATCTAACACGAGCATTGCAGATAATAATATAAAGCATCAAACATGTAGGCAAACCATAGGCATGTGTTCCAATATAGTCATACGTGCTCGCAATGAGAAACTTGCACAACATCTTTTGTCTTACCAGCCCGTGGCAGCGGGGCCTCTAGGGAAACTACTGGTAATTAAGGTGCTCCTTTTAATAAAGCACCGAGCAAATCATTAACACTCCGTGAACACATGTGATCCTCACATAACAGCCACCCCCTCCGGTTTTCTCAATTTCTGTCACTTTGGGGCCTCGGGATTCGGACAATGATATGTGTAAAACAACTTGCAGGTATGATCAAGAAACAATATTATACTCATGAAACAATAACATGTTCATATCTGAAATCATGGCACTCGGGCCCTAGTGATAAGCATTAAGCATAACAAGTTGCAACAATGGTAGAAAAAACTAACAATGGATACTAGGCACTATGCCCTAACAATCTGGCATTATTACATGATCGATCTAATCCAATACCTTCCATCCCTCCCAGCCTACAGCGGTGTTTACTCACACATGGACGGGGGGAACATGGATGGTTGATGGAGAAGAGGTGGCGGTGTCGATGGCGATGATCTCTGTCGCACCCTGACTTCTAGGGGATACTCACCGTACGAACTGGATAGCAGATGCTTGGATTATGGGGCATAACTGCTCCCACGTCCCAGCTTCCTGGTAGGCCTGCGCTTATGCGCGACAACACAAGCCCTGCTATTCCATCGTCGATGTAAACTATCCACTAGAGATCAAAGGCACTTCCGCCGACGTACTTCAAACATACACACATGGTACGTCAACGGCGTTTAACAAGTGATATCACAACAGATCTCTACAACACAAAAGATTGAAATAAGTTGCAAATGGCTCTCATTAGAGCAGAAATAGCAAATACAATCAGTCAGAGGGCACCTGCCCCAACAATACATCATTACAATACAGCGGAAGCATTCAACATGTCTGAGTACAGACAAGAACCAAATAGGCCTAAGAGGCCGGAAACAAACAGACGGAGCCCATCCACGAAGTCTCGGATCCTGCCCGGGTCCGCTATCTACTCGTCAGCAGTCTCGTCCAACTTCACGTAGTTGCCACCATGTAGATCCTCGGAAACGTCGTCTGCGTAAACCACAGCCCCAAAAGGGGTCAGTACATAAACGTACTGGCAAGCAAGACTCACAGTTCACCAAAGTGTAACCCGTCAACACCAAGCACAGATGCCTTGGGTTCAACGGAAGAAAGGGGATATAAAAGATGCTGCAACTGGTTGCACTAACCAACTACAGAGATTCTACCACTTCCGACTAACAGAAAGGAGATAAGATCGGGGATTGTAACCAACTGAAAGATAACTCCAAACAAACCCATCCTGGATCTCGCCCCTTATCCAAAGAAGCAATCCGAGGATAACTCACAAGTTGTATTAAAGGTGAATCAAGTTATTGTGTCATCCACCTATTACTAGTCAAGTTATTAGTCATTGGGTGTAACATGTTTGATCATTATGTTTAAGTTGTCCCTGAGTACTTGTTAGCCAGTACTTTCACCAAGTAATCCATAACCGCGGAAAACACGGCTTCTCGAGAAGATTATCCCTGCAGGGTTGCACCAATTTGGCCGTACACTCATGAATAACCCGCCAGATGGGAGATCACCCCACCAAGCGGGGCTCTCAACACAACCAACCATTCCTCGCATCAAGCCCAAAGAACCTTGGGCGCACGGCTAATCAAGCCCAGAAGAAAATGGACCATCATAGCACTCTAAGACCGTGTCCCCCTATATGCCGACTACAAAAGTTCCACCCTGGCCTGGGCTCGCAAAAACATGCATGCGGCAAATGGAAAACACGAACTAAATGAGGCGATTTGGACGAGATGCGAATCAGGTCAAGTTGAGGGGGCGCCCATACTCGCTTCCCAAATGCGGGTAGTGCGCTCATCATGGATCAGTAGACAAGACCCTTTTCCTATTAGGGTCGACACTAGCAGGCTTCAAAACCTCTCATGGGCCTCCTGCCGGTGCCTTATCATCAAAGTTATTATTAATAGTAACATTAGCATGATTGATTGATTAACATCGAGCCCCCAGAACATAAATGATATAGTAACAGAAAGTAACGGATAACAGACTCGAGCAACAGCAACCTAAGCATGCTAGTAAGACACGGGCTCAAACAATGGTTGTAGGAAGGGAGATGAGGCAATATCAGGTTTAAGGGATTCATGTGATGGGTTCGTAACAGAACAACTACTACTAAGGCTAGCAGAAAAGAACAACGGAAAGTATCGGTAACCAATGTTGAAAGGAACACGGTGGTTCATGTGAGTGATAACTTGCCTGCAAAACCCAGTAGCCTGGTACTGAGCTAACTCCTTAGAAGGGGTGTCGTAAGTATCGTCGGTCTCAACGTCGTCGTATATCCGGGAAGAAGCAAACAGACAATGCAGAAAGATAAACAATCAATATCATGGCATAGGTGCACAAACATGGGATGATGCATGTCATGTTAATAGATGCATCAGAATAAACTAATTGACAATATAACACAATTTAATTGGACCCATATGCAATGTGAATTGCATATGGATGCAAGTGGTTAAGGTGGAAGCAATGATCTACATTTGATTAACAAGTGTAAGTGGTTAAACATGATGCATGCATGATGATGATAACAAGATAACAACAAATAACAATGACAGAGGCAAAGGAAAAGAAATAAAACAAGTTTTGGAAAATGATTTGTTAATTTTGGAAAGTTTTGGTTACTTAGACATGTCACACAAGCAATTATTGTTTTCACCAATTTAAAGTGTGCAAAACAAATAACAAAGTTTATATTTGAAAAGGTTATCAAATTTTAGTTGGATTACATGTTTCACATTTTGAAATTGGACTCTGGATTATTTAATTATGAATTAAACAATATTAAACAAGTTTTAATTGGATTAAACAAGATTTAAATTGTTTAGGCAATTTTAATTATTCAAAACAGAAAACAAAATTATATTTGGAAAGTACATGAAAAGTTGATTGGAAAACATATTTGGTTTGTGAAATTTGGAATTTTTATAAACAAGTTATGAATTTTGCAAGTTTAAATGAATTAAACAAGAATTCAAATATTGCACCAATTTAAAATATTCAAAACAGTAAACAAATTTTATATTTGGATAGAGCATTCAATTTGGTACAAAAAACATATTTAAAAAGTTGGATTTGGGTTTAAGATGAATTATTTATGCAATTGTGAAGTTTAAGGTGAAATCTGCCATTTTTAATTCACTAGGGACTTGGAAATAAATTACAGGGGCTGGAAAAATAACTGGCAAGGACCTACTGGTGATTTCTGTGAATTGATGTACCAAAACAATTGGAAACAAAAAAGTTTGGTTTTTGGTGCGCGGGGGGGGATCGAACCCCTGCCCTCCTGCTTGCTGCGCAGGGACAGCAACCAGTTGCGCTGCTGCTGGTTTGGTTGACAGCTAAGGGGGCGAGCGGGGTTAAGGTTCAGCAATCGCCTCCTGAAACAAACGAAAAAGGAGCAGAAAAGGGTGGGGCTGGGAATCGATCCTGCGATCTGCTGGATGCGCGCGCTGGGGACACTACCACTGGGGTGATTGACTGCTTGTGTAAGGAAGGGAACGTGGGGAAAAAAGAGGTGGTATTCGCCTGCTAAACTGAATTCGATTCAGTTAACTGGACAAGGGGTTATCTGAACCCGTGCGATGGCTGGAACCCGACAGGGGTCGATCTCCGATCGCTGGCCGTGGCCCCGTGCGTCGGGCCGCGGTGGCCGTGGGGTGGTGGTGTGGGCCGCGTGCTGGTGCTGGCGCAAGGAAGGGAGAAGGGGAAGGAGCAGGGCGACGTGCTCACCTCGCTGTTTGCTGCAGTCGACGAACAGAAGCGGTGCGGAAACGGCCGGAAGTCCGGCGATGGCGCGGCCGACTCCGGGCCTCCCAGCGGTGGCGAGGGAACGAGGAGCCTCAGGGGAGCGCCCCGGTTCCATTCCCGGCGGCGGCTCCTCCTCGAGGTGGCTGTGCCTACCGGTGGCAAGGGGAGAAGATGGTGGTGCGCTGTGGTTCGGTCAGGTTCAGTATTGGGATTCAGAGCAGAGGGAGAGGCTTGGTGGCGATGGAAGATGGCGGCGATGAAGGCACTAGGGTGATGGCTAGGGTTAGCAGGGCAAGCAGGAGGGAGAGGCTTTAAGGAGGGTGAGGAAAAAGTACGGCAAGCATCCAGGAGGGTGGAGGAGAAATCGTGTGGTGTTCCCTCTGTTCGTACAGAGGTGACATCACCAGAGGAGGAAGACAGCGACAGCTGGGGAGGTACTGGGCCAAGAAGATGGGTTTGGGCTGGGAGATGGGCTGCTGTGCTCTCCCTCTCCTAATGTTTCTTTTATTTATTTTATTTATTTTTGCTGAAAGGGTTTTGGAGAGAAATTGTTAAGGGTTTGGTTATTAAAAATTTCAGAAAAATTAGTTTAAGCTAATTAGGTGAAAAGGAACCATATTCCAAGATTGGTTTACAAAAAGTTGGAATTTAGATTGGGGTTTGGATTTGAAACCAAATTAATGAAATTTTTCAATATTATTTAATATTAGAACAACAAGCCTTTTCAATAGGGTTACCCCTAAAATTTAATGTGATTAAAGATTACAACTAGGGTGGTGAACTTAAAGTTTCAAAAGGTACTGATTTGAGAAGTGATTTGAATTTGAAAAGGTCTTAGAATTATTTGATTGGATTAATTGGTTGAAATAAAAGCACCATTTTATTAGTTGAACATTATGGGAAAATTGGAAACAATTAATGTTTTTATTTGGAAACAACTATTTGGATGTTGGTTTGGAATTTCAAATGGAAAACAAATTGAATTTGAAAAGGGTTTGATTATTGGATGCATTTTATAGAAATAAAACAATAGTTTGGAATCACACTTTAATGGAAACAAATAATTGTCTTATTTTGAAATATTCATTTGGAAATTGTAACATCACAAGGATGAAACAAAAGGTTTGAATTTTTGTTTGAAATTCAAATAGAAAACAAAGGAAAACAAATGAAAACAGTTGGAAAACAAATGGAAAACAAACAAAACAAATGCAACCAACATGATGCCATGATGCAAAACATAAAATAACAGATAGCAAACATTCTAAAGGCTATTTTTCAGACTTGGGATGTTACAAAACGCCCCCCCTTGAAGGAATCGCGCCCCGAGATTCCTACTGAGAAAAGAAAAGGTCCGGAAACTTCTTGGGAAGATCTTCTTGAGCTGTTACACGTGAAACACATCGTGCACATTGGATAGACGTCAGGGAATTTGCAAACCACCGGAACACTTTCAAATAAAGGGAGAGGTTTTTGTACCAAGGGTGTATAGTTGGATGGAATTTGACTCATTTGGAGAATAGACTATCTGTAATAAGGGTGGAACAGAGTTATTGACATCAATGCAACACCAAGAATAACATCAATGTCAGAATCATCAACATGAGAGTAACGAGGAATATGTGGCCTCCCATTTAGAATTTGATTTCTATGACTGAACTTGGAAGTCAACATTTGAGATCCCGGGGAGTGAACAGAGTTTTGATTGCTTGGTGGAACCAGAATTAGGTTGTATGTTGTGGAAAAGATTGTTGACACAAAGGAATGTGATTCTCCGGTATGAAATAACACTTTAGCTGGAATAGAGTTTAGTAGATGAACGGGGAAAGCTTGATTAAAACAGAACTTGATCCATATGGAGAATAGACTATTTGGAATGTGGTGCTTGAGGAATGAAAACAACAATAACAACAAGAACCTCTCTGGACAGGTAGATTTGATATTTGGGAAGTTAACTTGACGCCGGTAGAAGAAATGAAGTAGAAAACAACAACAAGATTTGAACGGACGAAAAGGATGTTGAGAAGAACAGAATATCAACATGGGGAAAAACGAGAACAACACTCCTGAGGTACTACGGAAAACCCATCCGGCTTCTAAAGGATCAATATCTACTGCTTAAGGAATAGAGGATTTGCTTCCGGGGCTTAGACGCCTCCGTTCTCAATCATGAGTAGGCAACATGATAAATCATGTCACAACCACCTCCATTCCTATGGTCTAGTAGATATAACCACCCTAGAGAAACCAGAATACGTGAAATCCTAACTTGAAAGTTTAGATGAGAAGGGAAAAATCAACGTTGCACTTCCTTACCAGAAAAGGGAGGGAGGGTGGGGAAAAGAAGAAAAAGAACAGAATTCCTACTCTCACGTTTCATTTTTCCTATATAGCTACAAAATAGTTTCTAGACTCAACCAGTAAAAAGGATCCTACAGGCAGACAGGCTCTGATACCAATTGTCGCACCCTGACTTCTAGGGGATACTCACCGTACGAACTGGATAGCAGATGCTTGGATTATGGGGCATAACTGCTCCCACGTCCCAGCTTCCTGGTAGGCCTGCGCTTATGCGCGACAACACAAGCCCTGCTATTCCATCGTCGATGTAAACTATCCACTAGAGATCAAAGGCACTTCCGCCGACGTACTTCAAACATACACACATGGTACGTCAACGGCGTTTAACAAGTGATATCACAACAGATCTCTACAACACAAAAGATTGAAATAAGTTGCAAATGGCTCTCATTAGAGCAGAAATAGCAAATACAATCAGTCAGAGGGCACCTGCCCCAACAATACATCATTACAATACAGCGGAAGCATTCAACATGTCTGAGTACAGACAAGAACCAAATAGGCCTAAGAGGCCGGAAACAAACAGACGGAGCCCATCCACGAAGTCTCGGATCCTGCCCGGGTCCGCTATCTACTCGTCAGCAGTCTCGTCCAACTTCACGTAGTTGCCACCATGTAGATCCTCGGAAACGTCGTCTGCGTAAACCACAGCCCCAAAAGGGGTCAGTACATAAACGTACTGGCAAGCAAGACTCACAGTTCACCAAAGTGTAACCCGTCAACACCAAGCACAGATGCCTTGGGTTCAACGGAAGAAAGGGGATAAAAGATGCTGCAACTGGTTGCACTAACCAACTACAGAGATTCTACCACTTCCGACTAACAAAGGAGATAAGATCGGGGATTGTAACCAACTGAAAGATAACTCCAAACAAACCCATCCTGGATCTCGCCCCTTATCCAAAGAAGCAATCCGAGGATAACTCACACAGTTGTATTAAAGGTGAATCAAGTTATTGTGTCATCCACCTATTACTAGTCAAGTTATTAGTCATTGGGTGTAACATGTTTGATCATTATGTTTAAGTTGTCCTGAGTACTTGTTAGCCAGTACTTTCACCAAGTAATCCATAACCGCGGAAAACACGGCTTCTCGAGAAGATTATCCCTGCAGGGTTGCACCAATTTGGCCGTACACTCATGAATAACCCGCCAGATGGGAGATCACCCCACCAAGCGGGGCACTCAACACAACCAACCATTCCTCGCATCAAGCCCAAAGAACCTTGGGCGCACGGCTAATCAAGCCCAGAAGAAAATGGACCATCATAGCACTCTAAGACCGTGTCCCCCTATATGCCGACTACAAAAGTTCCACCCTGGCCTGGGCTCGCAAAAACATGCATGCGGCAAATGGAAAACACGAACTAAATGAGGCGATTGGGACGAGATGCGAATCAGGTCAAGTTGAGGGGGCGCCCATACTCGCTTCCCAAATGCGGGTAGTGCGCTCATCATGGATCAGTAGACAAGACCCTTTTCCTATTAGGGTCGACACTAGCAGGCTTCAAAACCTCTCATGGGCCTCCTGCCGGTGCCTTATCATCAAAGTTATTATTAATAGTAACATTAGCATGATTGATTGATTAACATCGAGCCCCCAGAACATAAATGATATAGTAACAGAAAGTAACGGATAACAGACTCGAGCAACAGCAACCTAAGCATGCTAGTAAGACACGGGCTCAAACAATGGTTGTAGGAAGGGAGATGAGGCAATATCAGGTTAAGGGATTCATGTGATGGGTTCGTAACAGAACAACTACTACTAAGGCTAGCAGAAAAGAACAACGGAAAGTAATCGGTAACCAATGTTGAAAGGAACACGGTGGTTCATGTGAGTGATAACTTGCCTGCAAAACCCAGTAGCCTGGTACTGAGCTAACTCCTTAGAAGGGGTGTCGTAAGTATCGTCGGTCTCAACGTCGTCGTATATCCGGGAAGAAGCAACAGACAATGCAGAAAGATAAACAATCAATATCATGGCATAGGTGCACAAACATGGGATGATGCATGTCATGTTAATAGATGCATCAGAATAAACTTGACAATATAACACAATTTAATTGGACCCATATGCAATGTGAATTGCATATGGATGCAAGTGGTTAAGGTGGAAGCAATGATCTACATTTGATTAACAAGTGTAATGGTTAAACATGATGCATGCATGATGATGATAACAAGATAACAACAAATAACAATGACAGAGGCAAAGGAAAAGAAATAAAACAGTTTGGAAAATGATTTGTTAATTTTGGAAAGTTTTGGTTACTTAGACATGTCACACAAGCAATTATTGTTTTCACCAATTTAAAGTGTGCAAAACAAATAACAAAGTTTATATTTGAAAGGTTATCAAATTTAGTTGGATTACATGTTTCACATTTTGAATTGGACTCTGGATATTTAATTATGAATTAAACAATATTAAACAATTTTAATTGGATTAAACAAGATTTAAATTGTTTAGGCAATTTTAATTATTCAAACAGAAAACAAAATTATATTTGGAAAGTACATGAAAAGTTGATTGGAAAACATATTTGGTTTGTGAAATTTGGAATTTTTATAAACAAGTTATGAATTTTGCAAGTTTAAATGAATTAAACAAGAATTCAAATATTGCACCAATTTAAAATATTCAAACAGTAAACAAATTTTTATTTGGATAGAGCATTCAATTTGGTACAAAAAACATATTTAAAAAGTTGGATTTGGGTTAAGATGAATTATTTATGCAATTGTGAAGTTAAGGTGAAATCTGCCATTTTTTAATTCACTAGGGACTTGGAAATAAATTACAGGGGCTGGAAAAATAACTGGCAAGGACCTACTGGTGATTTCTGTGAATTGATGTACCAAAACAATTGGAAACAAAAAGTTTGGTTTTTGGTGCGCGGGGGGGATCGAACCCCTGCCCTCCTGCTTGCTGCGCAGGGACAGCAACCAGTTGCGCTGCTGGTTTGGTTGACAGCTAAGGGGGCGAGCGGGGTTAAGGTTCAGCAATCGCCTCCTGAAACAAACGAAAAAGGAGCAGAAAAGGGTGGGGCTGGGAATCGATCCTGCGATCTGCTGGATGCGCGCGCTGGGGACACTACCACTGGGTGATTGACTGCTTGTGTAAGGAAGGGAACGTGGGGAAAAAAGAGGTGGTATTCGCCTGCTAAACTGAATTCGATTCAGTTAACTGGACAAGGGGTTATCTGAACCCGTGCGATGGCTGGAACCCGACAGGGGGTCGATCTCCGATCGCTGGCCGTGGCCGCCGTGCGTCGGGCCGCGGTGGCCGTGGGGTGGTGGTGTGGGCCGCGTGCTGGTGCTGGCGCAAGGAAGGGAGAAGGGGAAGGAGCAGGGCGACGTGCTCACCTCGCTGTTTGCTGCAGTCGACGAACAGAAGCGGTGCGGAAACGGCCGGAAGTCCGGCGATGGCGCGGCCGACTCCGGGCCTCCCAGCGGTGGCGAGGGAACGAGGAGCCTCAGGGGAGCGCCCCGGTTCCATTCCCGGCGGCGGCTCCTCCTCGAGGTGGCTGTGCCTACCGGTGGCAAGGGGAGAAGATGGTGGTGCGCTGTGGTTCGGTCAGGTTCAGTATTGGGATTCAGAGCAGAGGGAGAGGCTTGGTGGCGATGGAAGATGGCGGCGATGAAGGCACTAGGGTGATGGCTAGGGTTAGCAGGGCAAGCAGGAGGGAGAGGCTTTAAGGAGGGTGAGGAAAAAGTACGGCAAGCATCCAGGAGGGTGGAGGAGAAATCGTGTGGTGTTCCCTCTGTTCGTACAGAGGTGACATCACCAGAGGAGGAAGACAGCGACAGCTGGGGAGGTACTGGGCCAAGAAGATGGGTTTGGGCTGGGAGATGGGCTGCTGTGCTCTCCCTCTCCTAATGTTTCTTTTATTTATTTTATTTTATTTTTGCTGAAAGGGTTTTGGAGAGAAATTGTTAAGGGTTTGGTTATTAAAAATTTCAGAAAAATTAGTTTAAGCTAATTAGGTGAAAAGGAACCATATTCCAAGATTGGTTTACAAAAGTTGGAATTTAGATTGGGGTTTGGATTTGAAACCAATTAATGAAATTTTTCAATATTATTTAATATTAGAACAACAAGCCTTTTCAATAGGGTTACCCCTAAAATTTAATGTGATTAAAGATTACAACTAGGGTGGTGAACTTAAAGTTTCAAAAGGTACTGATTTGAGAAGTGATTTGAATTTGAAAAGGTCTTAGAATTATTTGATTGGATTAATTGGTTGAAATAAAAGCACCATTTTATAGTTGAACATTATGGGAAAATTGAAACAATTAATGTTTTATTTGGAAACAACTATTTGGATGTTGGTTTGGAATTTCAAATGGAAAACAAATTGAATTTGAAAAGGGTTTGATTATTGGATGCATTTTATAGAAATAAAACAATAGTTTGGAATCACACTTTAATGGAAACAAATAATTGTCTTATTTTGAAATATTCATTTGGAAATTGTAACATCACAAGGATGAAACAAAAGGTTTGAATTTTTGTTTGAAATTCAAATAGAAAACAAAGGAAAACAAATGAAAACAGTTGGAAAACAAATGGAAAACAAACAAAACAAATGCAACCAACATGATGCCATGATGCAAAACATAAAATAACAGATAGCAAACATTCTAAAGGCTATTTTTCAGACTTGGGATGTTACAATCTCCTTCGAATCCTCGTCCCGCCAGGGCGCCAGAACAGGATCTTCTGATCCCCGAATCGAGGTTCGGGGTGGCGGCAGCGCTCTGTTGTGTTTCTATGAAATATGTCGAACACCCTCGCGTTTTAGGGTTGAAGGCAATATGTAGTCGAAAGGGGAGTCTGGGGGTGTGGGAGTGGCCCACACCACCAAGAGGCGCGGCCAAGGGGGGCGCGCCGGGGGGTGGTGTGGCCCCATCATGGCCCCTCTCCTGGCCCCCTTCTGGCTGCCGGGGTCTTCTGATGTTTTAAGACCAATGGGGGTCTTTTCTGGGCATTTTCCCAAAAGTTGATTTTTCTGCACAAAAATGAGACACCAAGGAAATTTTGCTGAAAACAGCGTTAGTCCATGTTACTGGTATCCAAAACTCACAAGTTTAGCGGAAAACAATAAGAAAAGTGTTCGGAAAAGGAGATACATTTTGGACATGTCAACATCCTCATGAGCTAAAACAGGAGCACAAAACAGGAGTAATTTTGAAAGTTTTAAAGGTAACACACGAGCAATTTACTTTGGAGTGGCAGTTAATTACCACATGTAGGTAGGTATGGTGGACACAATGCGAAAACTTTGGTTTTAGGGAGTTGGATGCACGAGTAGAGCTCATACTCAGTACAGGTGGAGGCTAACAAAAGACTGGGAGCGACAAATCAAGAGAGCATAAGAGCCATAATCATGCATAGAGACATAAACACCATTAATCAAAGCATATGTGGTACCACAAGTTCAAAAACTAAATGATCATAGAGGCTATGAGTGACTGTTTCATAGTCATAAACATGGTGTGAGCATGCGCGAAGTCAACCAAATAAAACATCCAAAGGAGAACACCACAAATTTATGCTTCAATATGACAAGAACAACTCATAATTCTTTCAATGGCACATTAAACACTCTCAACTATTTGAGGCTAATCATGCTACTCAATAACCACAAGGCATTAAAACTAAAATAACATCTAGCATGATATGAAAAAGTCTAGCCACAGTCTATACAAGCTTCTACTTGCACCGTTAAAAAATTCTACCTCAAGCAGCAGTTTCTTTTCCCAACAAGCACCATACAAAACATGCTTTAACAAAAACTATCTAAATGATACAGCAAGAAAACATGAGAGGACTCACATAACACTACTAAAACTAACATCTCTAAATAAGATATGCAATGAAAATGATAGCTAAACAGGAATTTTGCAGCAACTAGAAGAAAAACTAAGAATACTAGCATAGCACGTATTCAAACGAAAAAGCGGAGCGTGTCTCTCTCCCAAAAAAAAGAATGCTAGGATCCAACTATATTATTTCAGCAAGTAAAACAAAAGAAAACAAAGGAAAACAAAAGAAAACAAAAGAAAAACAAACAGACGCTCCAAAAATTCTACTTGCACCGTTAAAAATTCTACCTCAAGAAGTAGTCCATACAAGCTTCTACTTGCTTCTACTTGCACCGTTAAAAAAAAATTCTACCCACAGTCCATACAAGCTTCTACTTGCACCGTTAAAAATTCTACCTCAAGAAGTAGTTTCTTTTCCCAAACAAGCACCATACTAGCAAAGAAGAGATGCAATGAAAGCAAAAGCTAAAGAAAAAATATTGCAGCAGCTAGAAGAAAAACTAAGAATACTAGCATAGCAAGTATTCAAATGAAAAAGCGGAGCGTGTCTCTCTCCCAAACCAAGAATGCTAGGATCCAACTATATTATTGCATCAAGGAAAACAAAAGAAAAACAAACACACGCTCTAAGTAAACTTCATATGATGTGACCGAATAAAAATATAGTTTCACGAGAAGTGACCTGATAGATAGTTGATGGGCATCCCCAAGCTTAGATGCTTGAGTCTTCTAAAAATATTCTTGGATGAACCACGGGGGCATCCCCAAGCTTTGAACTTGCACTCTTCTTGATCACAGATATCACTTCTTCTCTTGACCCTTGAAAACTTTCTTCACACCACACTCAAACAGTAATTCGCATTAGAGGGTTAGTGCAAAAATTAAAAATCCATTCGTTATGTATGGTACAAGCTCTATTGATACTTTTAAACATTAGCTACAGCCACTGATGTTTCGTGAAGCAAAGAAATCCACTTGACATCGCAAAAGAGCAAATGCAAGAAAAATGGCAGAATCTATCAAAACCAGAACCGTCTGTAAAGACGAATGTTTTCGAGGCACTTACGTTGCTCAGATCAAAAAACATAAAGAACGAAAAGGTTACGGAATTAGACAAGGAATACGAAAAAAAAATTCAGATCATTCTGATCTTCTAGGATTTTATACGATTTTTTACGGTGGACAGCAGAAATCTGTTTCCTGTGTAGAAATCCGAAAACCAACTCCAACTCTCGTCAGAACCTTACTTGGAACTACTAAAACATGAAAATAAAGATACAAAGGAGTTGATAAAGAAGTATAAAACTCCTAGACTCAAAGAAAACAGATAAAAACAAAGCAAAAAATAAAACCATGGGTTATCTCCCAAGAAGTGTTTTTCTTTAATGCCTTTTAGCTAGGCCCAGAAAAGTGGAATCAAGTATTTTCAAGTCAAGAAGCATCCAAATTTCAACTTTTTCGAATAACGGAATCAAAAGGCAACTTCATTCTCTTTCTAGGAAAGTGTTCCATACCTTTCTTGAGTAGGAACTGAAATTTAATATTCCCTTCTTTCATATCAATAACACAACCAACCGTTCTAAGAAAATGTCTTCCCAAAACAATTGGACAAGAGGCATTGCATTCAATATTCAAGACAACAAAATCAACGGGGACAAGAGTATTATTAACCATGATAAGAACATCATCAACTCTCCCCAAAGGTTTCTTTTTAACATTATCAATAAGACGAATATCCAAATAACAAGGCTCCAATGGTGGTAAATCAAGAATATCATAGAGTTTCTTGGGCATAAAAGAGATACTAGCACCAAGATCACATAGAGAATTGAAATAAAATCATTCACTTCCATTTTAATAATAGGATCCCAACCATCATCTAGCTTCCTAGGGATAGAGGCTTAACATCTTAATTCATCCTCTCTAATTTTCATGAGAGCATTTGTAATATGTTTTGTGAAAGCCATATTCATAGCACTTGCATTATACCAACTAGCAACATTTTGTAAGAACTTAATAACTTCAGTTATGTTGCAATAATAAAATTCAAGATCATTTTTATCAAATATAATGGGACCATTGTCTCCCATGTTTCTAAAAAATTCAGCACTTTTATCAGTAACATTTTTAGCAGTTTCGGGCAGTTTTTGCATTTTTACTAGCATAAGTGGGAGTGTTTCCAACATAGATTACTTTACCATTGATAGCAAAAGATTTTCTAGCATGAGAAGCTTCAGTTTTACTAGTGGTGGCACTGGTGCAAACATTAGCTATATTATTCTTTCTAGCTATATTATTCCATCTAGCATGCAATTCAGCTAACATTCTAACATTATCATCAATTCAAATTTGGATAGCATTTAAAGTTTTACTTTATTTAACATCATGAGGCATAACCTTTAGTTTTAGAAAGTCAACATCAAGAACAAGACTATCAACTTTAGAAGCAATTACATCAATTTTACCAAATTTTTCCTCAACAGATTTATTAAAAGCAGTTTGTGTACTAATAAAATTCTTAAGCATGTTCTCAAGATCAGAGGGTACCCTTTTGTTGTTGTTGTAGGAATTACCATAAGAATTACCGTAAGCATTGCTATTATTGGGAGGATATGGCCTATAACAGTTGCTACCAAAATTATTCCTATAAGAATTGGTGTTGAAATTATTATTTTTAATGAATTTCGCATCAACATGCTCTTCTTGAGCAACAAAAGAGGCTAAATGTAACATCCCTGATTTTTGGAAAGTCCAAAAATCACTAAAAAGTGAAACTTTTTTGTTTTCATGTTATGCAAGTCATCAAAAACCAATGAGATGCAAGAAATAAAAAGGAAACAATACATAACTCAATGAAAATTGAAATTAATAATCCATTATACCTCTATTCCATAAACCCTAAAATCCTATTCAAAATAAATATTATTTATTCAAAGAAATTGTTTTCTCTTAGAAAACCTTATTTTATAACATGTTTTCAAATCAAATAACTTTGAATAATGTTTTATAGCCTTTGAAACTAGTGAATTTTTTACCTCTAACAGTTCCTATGCCTCAAAATTATTTTATGAGAATAACAACTATTTATAATGATATCCAAATGTCGTTCCAAGTTTTAAGCATAAAGTGGTATTCATAAAATGTTTTGATTTGAAAATAACATAAAATAGGACTAGAAAACAATATTAAAGCTTGAGGAGTTTTCTAAATTTTAGTTAAGCCACATTTATATTTATTTATTTATTTATTTTAAAAATGGAATTAAGTTACTATTAGTAAATCACTGAAATGTTAAGTTTATAAAAATATGAAAGTGAGGTTAAATGACTTTCAAAAATAGTATTTGACATGTTTATTGTCTCTAAAATTTTATTTAATCAAAACCTCATTTTATTATTTTTCTAATTTAAAAATATACATTAAGTACAATTAATAATTATTTATATTTTCAAAAATATAAAAAGTGAAATGTGTTGAAATGTTTATAAAATGTTATAAACAGAATGATATTGTTTTTAGAAATTTTTAGAAATATAAATGGGGTCATTTGGATAATTAAATCAAGAGATATTAAAAACAGGAAATAAAAAGAAAAAGAAATATATGCTGACGTCAGCATGACGTCAGGTCGTCATCAACCCCTGGAAACGGCAGAACCCCTAATTTCGGCCGTTTCTCTTCGGCTTAAATCCGGCGATTAAGACCCCAATTTGATGCCCTGTCTGCTCCTCCTTAAAGCCCCCCATCTCCTCTCCGTTTCCCCTCCTTTTTCCTCCAAAATCGAGTCTCTAGGCCAGATGGATTCCTTGCCGAAGAGCGGCCATAGCCACAGCCGTGTGTGCACAAATCCGGCCAGATGAGTCCCTCCCCCGTCCCAAGGCCTATCTCTTTAGCTCCCCCTCGTCTTCGCACATCGTTTGATTCCTTTGGGAATTTTTTTTCATGTTCTGCAAGTCCGTCGCACCGTTGATTCGTGAGCTCTCCGGAACCCGAGTACCTCCACCCACACCGCGCCGTCGTTCCAGGAAGCAACGGAAGAAACCACCACCACCATCTGCATCGGCGTGTCGCGCTGAGCCTTCCCGTGCCCTCCCCGAGCCCGGAGATCTATCGTAGCCCCGACACCATCTACGCCCGACGGTGCAGCGCCACCGCAGCTCCATTTCCGGCCACCAAGTCCGGCCAGAGGTAACCCTAGACGTTCCTAACCGTTAGATCTGTTCTGTACGGCCAGGATTAGATGACTTACCGAAGAGGTATAAGCCAGTAGGAGCGCGCCAAGTGGCGGTCCAGTCAACCGGCGCGTTAAGTCCTTACCTGTCGCTCGGCATAGCACGTAGCAGGCCCAAGCCCATTTGTTATCCGTTGCCCTGCGCGGTAGATAGCCAAATCTGAGCCCAGCTGTTCTCTGTTATTTTTCCGAATAGAAAATAAAATGGCAATTTTGCAGAAAAGCCCCTACATTTTAGATCTGTCATAACTTTTAATCCATAAGCCCAAATTTAGCAAACTTGGACTTTTGAGAATCAGCACAACATGTAGAAACTTTTGATACTCGCCAAATTTAAAATTTGTTCAAATTCAAATATGCTTGTTTGATGAATTTTGGCATAATTCAAATTCTACAAATCCAAAATTTACAAATAAAATATATTTGGAAACCTTAGGATGTTTACCTTAATACCTGTGTCCCAAAATAATTTTTGACCAAATTAAAATTGAATTTAGAATTAAGTTGTCTATTTGAGTATTTTTGGCATAGATTTAATTCTATAAATATAAAATGTTTTCTTAAGCAAAGTTTCTCCATTTGGTAACCTTGAACCAGAGACATCAGTACCTAAACCTTTTAGACACCCTTGTACCATGACCATGTGTTTTTTACCAAAAACCCAACATAATGATTCATCCTTTTTACCATGTCTTAGAATTTTGTTTCCAATTCTTATTCCTTGTTGATGTGGCTATTTGGAGCCAAGACAATTCCTTATAATGTGTCAATCACATGTAGTACCAATTAGTGAACTTTAGTTTTCTATCTACTTCTCCACTCCCCTATTCTTGCTTCAAGAATTCATCAAGTTACCAAAAAGGAAATCAAGACTCAAGCACAAGGAGGTACTTCATTTTCAACTTGGTGGCAACATGAAGAGCTATGAGGAATATCATTGAAGAAGTTGAAGGAAGGACTTAGACTCCACAGCAACTAGAAGCAAATCCATGAAGTACAAGAGTGAAGAAATCCAGAAGAAAACATCTCCCTCTCTCTTTCTATCTTTCTTTCTATTTGACTTAGTGATATTTGTTCCCATCCCATACCCAAACCAATTAGTGAAGTGAAAGCTATAAAGAATTTATCAATACCAAGAGAATAATCCATCCAAGGAACAAGACTACAATAGAAGCATGAAGATGATCTTCAAGATGACAAGCATGTGAAGACTTGGAGCAATCCACACAAGTTGAAGAATAACAAGTGTTTTTGTCCAACCCTTGACCCAAACGGAAAAGACCAATACTTATCTTGTTATATCCATTGATATGAAGTTAGATGAACCTAGACCTAGCCTAAACCAAAATGGAAGCACTAACTTAGATCACTCAAATGGTTTGATGAAAACAATTGAGTGTTACACTTTGTATTGTGATACTTTAGTTAAAATAGTGAGATCGCCTTGGTGAACTCTTGGAACTTCTTAGATAAATATGTTTTGAATAAAGTTTGATCACTAAACACTCAACCTAGTCCATCTCAAGTAAACCCCTGGAACTTCCTTAACAAGTTTTGAAGCAAGAGAGAATGAATCTTCCAACTCAAAATCTTGACCTTGTCCTAGCCAACTTGGTTAAACCCCTTTTACCATGATTGTTGTTTTGTATGATTTCTTCACTTGTATGTTTGTTTGATGGCATGTTTGTTTATTTTGTTATTGTGTTTTCGATGAATAGATTATACGGAGAGCAACGATCTTTTGTGAAGATTGGGATTTCTTCACCAACTTAAACAGGGCAAGTAACACACCATCAACTACCTATTATTTTTATTATGCATTACTAGTGTTTTGAGTAGTATGCATGGTAGGATTTTTTATCTAAGTATTATGCTATGCTAATATCCCAAGTAGTGTGTAGCCATCCTTTTATATCCTGCTAGTATAGAAGACATTGAACTTAGTAGAATTGTTATGCTCTTCAAATGTTTCTTTTGGATGTTAAGGATAAAACTACTAAGTTTAATGAAACACCTGGGTGGAAGTGGTAAGACTGGATTATGTTGAGTGTTGCCTCAGGGCCCTTGTCTAAGGGTTATTCCACTTGAGGTTGTCACTTGCGGATGGCCACCCAGGAACAAAGAGATTACCATGTCCCTCTAAGTTTAGTAGCTTCCCGTGCAGCCTTTAGTCATATGGGCTATGTCTTGATCAACAAAGTTGAATGAACTCACCAACGTTTGACAAGCAGATGTAGGGGGTATAGGTTGGAACGGGTCAAGCCTGACGGTGGTGGAATTTCTTCTGAAAGATCTCGTCTCAATCTTCTCCTTTCCTTAATGCACTCAGGGTGTATAGGATGTTTGGGCTGATTTGAGTCTAAAGGTGAAAGTGCACAAACTCTGCAGAGTCAACAAACTAAGATCTTAGTCGTGTCCCCGGTCATGGACAATTTGAGCAGCTGGACAAGGAATGACGGAAGAATCGCATCATGCCAACTTCATAATAAAATTTTGATGGGTGAACAAGGGTAGGAGTTTACCCTGATTTCTATCAGAGGTACTCCTTAATTTAGTTAAGGTTCACTGGTTTCTATCAGTGATATCTGTTATAGATGAAATTGTTTTATGATAAAAGATAGGTGAAAACTAGCTTTATGCAAACTTAGCCAAAACTCCACTCAGCCAAATAAGCATGTAGTATTAGTCTTGCCATTTATATCCACCATAGTGTTACTTGCCAATACATTAAACTGTATTGACTCCCTTGTGGCTGCATATTCCATATTGCAGATGTTTCTGAACACGAGTGAGGATTTCGTTTAGGATCTCGAGACTATCGCCAACATGTTTTGCCTGTGGCACATGAAGAAGATGGGCTCAATGTTGTATTATGTCTTCCGCTGTATATCTTAGTTTTTTGTTAGTCTTCCAAGACTATGCAAGTTTTAATACTATTTTGTAAAGACTGGATCATGCGATGTAATAGAATTTGATGCATTTGCATGATATTTCATTGTGTACTATGGTCCTAGCAATTGATCCAGGGACTAGCACAATAACACAGGTGTCCTTACATTATTTAAATGTGGGAACGCTACACTAAAGGAACATTATTTGGATCAATAGGAGCATGTCCATTCATAAGTATAGACATAATAGCATCAAGTCTTGCATTCAAAGAGGAGGTTTCTTCAACAGAATTTACCTTCTTACTAGTTGTAGCTCTCTCAGTGTGCCACTCGGAATAGTTTACCATCATATCATCAAGAAGTTTTGTTGGTGACCCCAAGGTTATGGACTTAAAGGTTCCTCCGGCAGCTGAATCCAAAAGGTTTCTTGAAGAAAAATTCAGACCTGCATAAAAAGTTTGGATGATCATCCAAGTAGTCAGTACATGAGTGGGACAATTCTTTACTAAAGATTTTATTCTTTCCCAAGATTTAGCAACATGCTCATTATCAAGTTGCTTAAAATTCATAATGATACTTCTTAAAGATATAATCTTAGCAAAAGGATAATATTTTCCAATGAAAGCATCTTTGCACTTAGTCCAAGAATCAATACTATTTCTAGGCAAAGACAGCAACCATTCTTTAGCTCTTCCTCTCAAAGAGAAACGAAACAATTTCAGTTTAATAATATCCGCATCAATATATTTATATTTTTGCATCTCACATAATTCAAAAAAATTATTAAGATGGGCAACAACATCATCAGTACTAACACCAGAAAATTTCTCTCTCATAAAAAGGTTTAACAGGGCAGGTTTTATCTCATAAAAATCAGCAGTAGGAGCAGGTGGAGCAATAGGTGTGCTAATGAAATCATTGTTGTTGGTTCTAGTAAAGTCACACAACTTAGTGTTCTTAGGAGTAGTCATTTTAACAAGACTAAAAACAGGAATAAAACTACAGCTAGAATAATAACTAATTTTTTTTGTTTTTTTTATAAAGAGAAGCAAACAAGACAAAATAAAATAAACTAAGCAAAACAAAAACAAAGAAAAGAGATTGGAAGTAAGAGACTCCCCTTGCATAAATTCTCTTCCTCCCCGGCAACGACGCCAGAAAACTTTGTTGATGACTAACATTGGTAGACCCCAAGTGCAAGGTGTGAAGAGTGCAGCAGCAAGTTTTCCCTCAGAAAAGAATCCAAGGTTGAATCGACTTGTAGGAGGACAAGAAATCTTGATGCAGCTGAAGTGGCAGGGCTCATGATGACCCACAAGTATAGGGGATTGCAAGAGTCTTCGAGGGAAGTAAAACCCAAATTTATTGATTAGACACAAGGGGAGCCAAAGAATATTTGTGAGCCTTAACAAGTGAGTTGTCAGTTCACCTGCACCTGAAAGTACTTTTCTTCACAGTGGTTTATCAGTAGTAACAGTTTTATAGCAGAAGTAGTGAAATAATAGCAACAATGAGATGAAAACAGCAGGAGTGGTGTTTGAAGTAAACAGCAGGACTAAATAATGTAGGCATAGGGATGGATGAACGGGCGTTGCATGGATAAGATAGTTCAAACAATGATCAAGTCATGGGCATTGCAGACAAATATGATAAAGCATCCAAGCACTAAGTAACCATACGCATGTGTTCCGAAAATAGTCGTACGTGCTTGCAATGAGAACTTGCATAACATATTTTGTCCTACCAGCCCGTTTTCAGCGGGGCCTCAAGGGAACTACTGGTAATTAAGGTGTTCCTTTTAATAGAACACCAGAGCAAAGCATTAACACTCCGTGAACACATGTGATCCTCACATCATAGCCATCCCCTCCGGTTGTCCCAATTTCTGTCACTTCGGGGCCTCGGGTTCCGGAAAACAATGTGTGTAAACAACTTGCAGATATGATCAAGAAACAATGATTATCATCGTGATTCAATAACATGTTCAGATCTGAGATCATGGCACTCGGGGCCAAAGTGGCAAGCATTAAGCATAACAAGTTGCAACAATGTCAATAGCACTAATAGAGGATACTAGGCACTATGCCCTAACAATCACGGCATTTTTACATGAATGATCTCATCCAATCCCTACCATCCCCTTCATCCTGCAGCGGGGAATAACTCACATATGGATGTGGGAAACATGGATGGCCGATGGAGAGGAGTTGGTGATGACGATGGCGATGATATCCTCCACTTCCCCGTCCAGGCAGGGTGCTAGAACAGGAACTTCTGATCCCCAAATCGAGGTTCGAGATGGCGGCGGCGCTTTGTTGTGTTTCTGTGGAATATGACGAACCCCCTCGGGTTTTATGGTTGGAGGCTACTTGTAGTCGAAAGGGAAGTCCGAGGGGGGCTCCGGGGGGCCCACACCCTATGCTGGCGCGGCCAGGGGGACCCGCGCCAGGGGGGTGTGGACACCCTGTGGCTCCTCTCCTGGCCCCATTCTGGCTCCCGGGGTCTTCCGGGGTGAAAACACCAATGGGCTCTTTTCTCGGCATTTTCCCGAAAGTTGAATTTTCTGCACAAAAACAAGACACCAAAGTAATTCTGCTGAAAACAATGTTATTCCATGTTAGTTGTATTCAAAACACACAACTTTAGAGGAAAACAATAAGAAAAGTGTTCGGAAAAGGAGATTCGTTTTCGACGTATCAGCGCACTACTGGTTCAGCAGCAACGTGGAACCTACACAACACAATCAAATCACTTTGTCCCAACATAGAAATGAGGTTGTCAATCTCACCGTTTTTCTGAACACAAAGAGGTTAAACGTATGGTGTGGAAAACAGTAGTAACAATATGAAAGCGGTAGGTGTTTCATCAGTATGAGGAAAAAGGACCGGGGTCCACAGTTCACTAGTGGTGTCTCTCCGTGAAAGATAAATAACATGTGTGGTGAACAAATTACAGCTGGGCAATTTACAGAAATGAAGGCTTCATCGTAGTGCATATGCAAGACATAAAGATTACTATGTGATTCATGTGGGCATTACAACAAAATACATAGACCGTTATCCAACTTCATCTATGACTAATAATCCACGCTCCGAATATCATCCAAACAGGCGTGGGGTGATAAGTTGCAAACAATAGATAATCGCAGTAAGAAAAGTGTGTAATGTAAACAATAACATCATCCTTAAACAAAGCATTGTTGTTTTCTCCCTAATGGGAACAGCACATCCTCCATCCGTCACGTTTCTGTCACTCAAGCACAGATGCAAAGGAGGCATGAACCCACTATCGATCACAAATAATCCCTCTTGGATGTACTAGTATCTACTTGGTAGAGCATCTACTAATAACAGAGAGCATGCACGATCATAAATAACATAAGCATGAAGATAACATTATAGATTGATAATCAGAATACATAGCATTCAATATTTATCAGATCCCAGCAAACAAAACATGTAGCATGACATAAAAGATGATCTTGATCATGATAGGCAGCTCACAAGATCTAAACATGAGGTACAAAGTGGAGAGAACAACCGTATAGCTACTTCTATGGACCCGTAGTCCAGGGATGAACTACTCACGCATCACTTCGGAGGAGGGCATGGTGGTGTAGACCCCTCCGGTGATGATTTCCCCCTCCGGCAGGGTTCCGGGGAGAGCTCCAGAACCCTCCCTATCTCGGGATGACGGTGACGGCGGCCTCGGGTGTTTCTCGGGTAAAAGTGGTATATTTATAGGGTTTATGTCTCGGGGGATTAAATAAGCAAAAGGGCAGAGGCGGTGGAGGCCTGGGGCCCCACACCACCCCCCGGCGCGGCCAAGGGGGGCGTCTCCCTATGGTGTGGGCCCCTTGAGGCCCTCCTCTAGGTCACTTCGGGACTCCATGGAACCTTCGGGAATTCTAAGACTTCCGGGCTTCGAATTTTCCATTTCCGAGAATATTTCCAGAACAACTTTTTTTGAAACTAAAAACAGTAGAAAACAGGGAACTGGCTCTATAGCATCTTGTCAATAGGTTAGTCCGAAAAATCGATAAAAATGACATAAAGTGTATAGCAAACATGTGGGAAACAATAAGAAAACAACATGGAACATTAGAAATTAAGTATACATTTATGACATATCAACATCCCCAAGCTTAGTTCCTAATCATCCTCGAGTAGGTAAACGATAAAAACAAATAATTTTTGAGGTGACATGCTACCAACATAAACTTGATCACCAATAATGTAAAAGCATAAGTAAGCTGAGATCATAGAACTTCAACACAAGCATGATAAATAAAACTTTAATGATAAAGCATAACAATCACTTTGCATCATGAGAAGTAACTCAAATAAAAGATCATAAATTAAGGATTCGTTTATGACGTATCAGTAGGTAAACGATAAAAACACATAATTTCTGAGGTGACATGCTACCAACATAAACTTGATCATCAATAATGTAAAAGCATAAGTAAGTTGAGATCATAGAACTTTAACACAAGCATGATAGATAGAACTTTAATAATAAAGCAAGGCAATCACCTTGCATCATGAGAAGTAACACAAAAAGATCATGAATGACAATGCAACGAAAGATATACGTTTGTTTGAAGTATAGAGAAAACATGTCAAAGTGATATTTCGCTAGTCCTTAAGGGTGGGGAAAAACTTAATGCCAGGACACCTTCAAAGTTCATGCAGAAGATTAGAACAAATAATTAGAGAACAAGCAATAACACATCATGAATCAATTAATAATATTTCTGGGACAAATGCACATAAAACTCAGAATGGCAACTATGCTCTCTCAACTATGCATAAAGTTAGAAGATGGAGACTCAACATAAAAGTAAGAGAAAGGCCCTTCGCAGAGGGAAGCAGGGATCAACTCATGTGCTAGAGCTTTTATTTTATTAAACAGAGGTATAAAATACTTGACACTCCTCCCAACCATATTACACAAACCATGGCTAACCGAATCCTCGGGTTCAGTCCAACAATTAAATACCGTGGATGAGTGTCTATATATTAAGAGAGGTGTATGCTTATGTCAACGAATGGTAAATAGAAAATACAGTACGTCACAAGCCAACTAGACTTCACAAGAGCGGCTTGATACGTCCATTTTGCATCACCGTTTTATATTGTTATTTTCTGTTATTCATCGATATATTTCATGTTATGATGCATCACTTATGTTATTTTATCTTATTTTGCATGTTTCATAATTTTTGGATAATAAACACCGGGACCAAAAATCTGAAGGAAAAAGCACCGTCAGGATACCCTATTTCAGAAGATCGGAAAAAGAGGGGGGACACCGGAGGTATCTTAGAAGTCCATAAGTGGGAGCCAGCCACGAGGAGAGCCGGAGGGGGGCCACGAGGGGACCACACCATGGGGTGGCTCCCCCCCCCCCCCCGTGGCCGTGCCGCCACGTGGTGTGGCCACGCTGGCCCACCTCTGGTCGATATTTTATCGTACTTGACCCTGAGGGAACCCTAAGCCCCATACCATAATCAAACAATTATTCCGCTGTCGCCTCAAGGCGGAAAACTCCCGAGAGAGAAAAGCTCTTTGGCAGGGAGAAATCTGTCGGGGAAATTCCTCTCCGGAGGGGGGAAATCATCGCCATCGTCATCATCATCGCTCCGGGTATCATCAAGATCGTCATCATCGTCATCATCACCACCAGCACCATGACCCTCATCATCCACCATTATCCCGCTGTAACAATTAGGGGCCTCTATCATTGTTTTACAGTAGATCGTGGATTACTTGTTAGTAGTTGATGCTTGTGAGATTTATCGGTGTTAGCACTTTATGACCAGATTATTATTATCCATTATATCACCTCTGATTGTGATCCATATGATGTCTTGTGATTAGTTCGTTTAGTTCTTGAGGACATGGGAGAACTCATGATGTTAGTAGTGAAGTTATATTGAAATAATATCTCGTGTTTCGGTATTTAAGTTGTGGTGCTATTCTTCTAGTGGTGTCATGTGAATGTCGAATACATGATACTTCAACTTTATGGGCCTAGGGGGATGCATTGTGTATTTGGATACTAATTGTGGGGTTTCCGGAGTGACAGAAACATAAACCCCCGTTAGGAAACCAATGCACGAGGGAGCGTAGAATGTCGGAGTTTTAAGGCTGTGGATAGTTTTATCTTAATTACTTTCTTGTATTTGCGGATGCTTACGAGGGGTATAATCACAAGTATGTATTAGTCCTAGTTGGGCGGTGCATTAGCATAGGTTCACCCACACAACACTTCACGAACCAATGGATATTAATCAACCGTAACGAAGCGAAAGCACTTGTCGAAATTCTCATGTGTCCTCGAGAAGGTTTGGTAGTCATAAGTAACACAACCAGCTTGTCCTTTGCTCTCAAAAGGATTGGGCCACTCGCTGCAATATTATTTATTGTACTTTATTTACTCGCACTTTATTTATCTGCTATATCAAAAACCTCCAAAAACCGTTTGCTAGTGTTTACAGTGAATCCTTTATTTAACCTTCTTGTCAACACCTTCTGCTCCTCGTTGGGTTCGGCACTCTTATTTATCGAAAGTACTATGATACACCCCCTATACTTGTGGGTCATCAAGACTATTTTCTGGTGCCGTTTCCGGGGAGTGAAGGCCTATTGGTAAGTGGAATTGGTAAGAGAAACTTTTACTCTGAGTGTTATTTTTTATTTCTGTCTGCTGTTTTATTCCATTATGGAGAACACTTTGGTTCTCTGTTTAGGGGTACTTCTACCGCCGCTACTAGGGTAGTTGGTAACCCGTCATTTTCTGAGTTAGGTCCTTCTAAAATACCTATGAAAATTGTTGGGCGAGTTATGGATAACTGCTATTACGGTGATGGAACTGTCCATCCTGGTGATCATTTTCCCTTTATAAATGAATTGTGCGAGTTATTCAGTTCTGCAGGTATTACAATGGATCAAGTTAAAAGGAAATTATTTTGCTTACCACTGAAAGGAAGAGCCGTTGAATGGTTCAAATTACTGAAGAATGGTGAATCTGTTGGATGGGAGGAAATTGTTCCTCTCTTTTATTCTAAATTCTATCCTCCTAGTGAGATTCATAAAGACCTGAATCAAATCTATAATTTCTGGCCTCGTGATGGAGAGAGTATTTCCCAAGCGTGGGGGAAAATGAAGTTATTAATGCTTAAATGTCCCGTTCATGAACTCCCGAGAAATATTGTTATCAATAATTTTTATGCAAGGCTTTCTCTTCATGATAAGGATTTATTGGATGCTTCTTGTTATGGATCATTCACACGTATGAAGGAAGAAGCTAAATGGGATCTTCTTGACCGTATTCAAGAAAACACTTAAGGATGGGAGAACGACAAAGGTAGAAAGTCAGGTATAAATTATGATTATGAATGCATTAAATATTTTATGGGAACCAATGGTTTCTATGATGTTAGTGTTGTCTGTGGTCTTGATTCTCAAATATTTGCAAACTGTCTAAAAGCTTTTGCCTCCCATCTTGATATTCCTGAAAAGAATTATCGCAAGTACCAGGCACCTTATAAAGATATTGTTCCTGCTAGTAATATAGAAGTGCATGATGTTAATCCTGCTGTTCGTGAGCCATATGTTGAAAGAATGCCTTTCTGTGCTGAGGTGAAAGAACACTCTATAGTGGCTAGTGTGGTTAATAAGAGTAATACAAAATCTATTGAACTTGATTAACAAATAACTGTTGAACTTGCTGTAGCAATAGTGAAAGATCATTTTTGTGGAAATGTAGAAGATGAACACATTGTATTTTGTGAGGATGCTTCTAATATTGTTTCCGATCCTCATAGACCTAAGAAAACTAGTGTTCATGTGCTTTGTGTTAAGATTGGTGATCATTGCTATTATGGTTTGTGTGACATTGGTTCTTGTTCTAGTGCTATACCTTCAGAGCTTTATAGAGAAATTATGCATGAAATTGGTTCTTGTCAGCTGGAAGATATTGATGTGGTTATTGAGCTTGCTAATAGAGAACCTGTTTTTCCGATTGGTATTGTTAGAGATGTGGAATTTTTGCATGGTAAGACTAAATATCCCACTGATTTTCTCGTACTTGGTAAGGTTGCTAGTAAAACTTGTCCTATTATTTTTGGTAGACCTTTCTTGAACACTTGTGGTGCGATTATAGATTGTAAAAGAGAGAAGATTTTGACTAAATTTAATGCAAAATCTTTTGAGTTTAATTTCTCCAAATTTGCTAGAGCACCTTATAAATCTAAATTGCCTGATAAGAATTTTAAAGTTGAACACCTTTCTTCTATTGCTCTTGATCCTAACAATGCTTTGCAGCAATATATAGAGGACCATGAGAGTGGTGTCTTTATGGAAGAGAGAAATGAGATTGACGATATTCTTGTTCGTCAACTGGTGATATTGAAACATAATTTACATGTTGAAGACTTGGGTACAACATTAGCACCTAAGGAGGATCATGTCTTTGATTTAAAACCTCTGCCTGGTGATCTTAAATATGATAAGAAAAAATATCCTGTTATTATTAGTGCTAAACTTTCAGGTGAAGAAGATGAAAGATTATTGGAAATTCTAAAGAAACACTGTGGAGCTATTGGATATACTCTTCATGATTTGAAGGGAATTACTCCTACTATATGTCAGCATGCTATTAATATTAAACCTGATGCAAAGCCAGTAGTTGAACATCAACGCTGTTTAATTCCTAAGATGAAGGAAGTGGTAAGAAATGAGGTATTAAAACTTCTTGATGCTGGTATTATTTTTCCTATTGCTGATAGTAGATGGGTGAGCCTTGTGCATTGTGTCCCTAAGAAGGGAGGAATGACTATTGTGCCTAATGAAAACAATGAGGTCATTCCACAAAGAGTAGTAGTTGGTTATAGAATATGCATTGATTTTAGAAACGTTAATAAAGTTAATAAGAAAGATCATTATCCTTTACCCTTTATTGATCAAATGCTAGAGAGGTTGTCTAAGAAAACTAATTTTTGCTTTCATCATGGTTATTCTGGGTTTTCTCAAATTGCTGTTAGGAAGCAAGATCAAGAGCAAACAACCTTTACTTGTCCTTATGGTACTTATGCTTATAGACATATGCCTTTTGGTTTGTGTAATGCACCTGCTACTTTTCAAAGATGCATGTCTGCTATTTTTCATGGTTTTTGTGAAGAAATTGTGGAAGTATTCATGGTTGATTTTTTCGTCTATGGAAGTTCTTTTGATAATTGTTTGCACAACCTTGATAAAGTTTTGCACAGATGTGAGGAAACTAATCTTGTTCTTAATTGGGAGAAATTCCACTTTATGGTTAATGAAGGAATTGTTCTTGGACATAAAATTTCTTAAAGAGGTATTGAAGTTGACAGAGCTAAAGTGGAAGCCATAGAGAAAATGCCCTGTCCTAGGGATGTTAAAGGTATTCATAGTGCTCTTGGTCATGTTGTTTTTTGTAGGAGGTTAATTAAAGATTTCTCTAAAATATCAAAGCCTCTTACTAATCTTCTTCAAAAAGATGTACCATTTGTTTTTGATGATTATTGTAAGGAAGATTTTGAAACTTTAAAGAAGGCATTAACTACTGCTCCTATTGTTCAACCACCTGATTGGAATTTACCTTTTGAAATTATGTGTGACGCTAGTGATTTTGCTGTAGGTTTTGTTCTTGGAGAAGTTCAATGTTATTCATTATGCTACTAAGACTCTTGATGCTGCTCAAAATAATTATGCTACTACTGAAAAAGAGTTCTTAGCTGTAGTTTTTGCATGTGATAAGTTTAGGCCTTATATTGTTGACTCAAAGGTTACTATTCATATTGATCATGTTGTTATCAAATACCTTATGGAAAAGAAAGATGCTAAGCCTAGGCTTATTAGATGGGTGTTGCTTTTACAAGAGTTTGATTTGCATATTGTGGATAGGAAGGGTGCTGAAAATCCTGTTGCTAATAACTTGTCTAGATTAGAAAACATTATTTTTTATCCTATTCATGCTAATGATAGTTTTCCAAATGAACAGTTGGCTGCAAAAAAGATAAAACCCCAAGATAGTCCATGGTATGCTGATTATGCTAACTTTATTGTTTCAAAGTATTTGCCTCCAACATTTACAACTCAACAAAGAAGAAAATTCTTCTATGATTTGAGGCATTATTTTTGGGATGACCCACATTTATATAAAGAAGGAGTAGATGGTATTATGAGAAGATGTGTTCCAGATCATGAACAACATGAAATATTGAAGAAGTGCCATAGTAGTTCTTATGGAGGACATCACGCTGGAGATAGAACCGCACAGAAGTTTCTATAATCAGGTTTCTATTGGCCTACTCTCTTTAAAGATGCACGTAAATATTTCTAGACGTAATGAAATGCCTATGAGTTATTCTCTTGTTATTGAACCTTTTGATTGTTGGGGATTTGACTTTATGGGTCCTTTTCCTCCTTCGACTGGTTACACTCACATTCTTGTTGATGTTGATTATGTTACTAAGTAGGTAGAAGCTATACCTACTAAAAGTTATTATGGTGAGACCTCTATAAGAATGCTTAAAGATGTTATTTTCCCTAGGTTTGGTGTGCCTAGATATCTTATGACTGATGGAGGTTCTCATTTTATTCATGGTGTTTTTAGAAAGACCCTTGGTAAATATGATGTTAATCATATAATTCCCTCAGATTATCATCCTCAAACAAGTGGGCAAGTAGAATTATCAAATAGAAAAATTAAATCTATCTTGCAAAAGACTGTTAATAAATCTAGGAAGAATTGGTCAGATAAGTTGAATGATGCTTTATGGGCTTATAGAACTGCTTATAAAAATCCTATGGGCATGTCTCCCTATAAAATGTTTTATGGAAAAGCTTGTCACTTGCCTTTAGAATTAGAACACAAAGCTTATTCGGGAATGAAAGAATTAAACAAAGATTTTAAACTTGCTGATAAGAAAAGAATGCTTGATTTGAATCATCTAGATGAATGGAGATGTGAAGCTTATGAAAATGCCAAGCTCTTTAAAGAGAAAGTTAAACAATGGCATGATCAAAGAATCCTTAAAAGAGAGTTTAATGTTGGTGAGAAAGTTCTATTGTATTGGTCTCGTCTTAGATTTTTTGCAGGAAAATTACTCTCCCGATGGGAAGGACCTTATATTATTGAAGAAGTGTATTGTTCGGGGGCAATAAAAATTGCTTCCCTCAAAGATAACACTACACAAGTGGTAAATGGACAAAGACTCAAACATTATATTTCTGAGATTCCTATGATGAAGATGTTGATGTTATTCAACTAATGACTCCGGCGAAGTTCATTAGAGGGAAGATTCCAGAATTTGCAGAGTCTGTTTTGGAATAGGTAACAGTTCTGTTAAGAAAAAGTTCGCGAAATACCTTTTCAGTTATAAATTATTGGTTTTTGGAAAATATAAAAATACCGAACCGAAGAGGAGTTGGAGAAGGTGCCCAGAGGCACCACACCATGAGGGGGCGCGGGCCCACCCTTGGTCGCGCCACCCTATGGTGTGCGAGCCTCGGAGCGCCTCTTCGACTCGTTTCCGACCTGGACTTTCCTTTCATTATGTATATTTTTGCTATGTAACCCCCCCCCCGGATCCCCTAAGGTGTGTATATCGTTTTCTCGTCGTGTTTCTGTTTCGAGGTGTTTCTGCCAGGTTATATCTTCAGATTTAGAGCCACAGTGTTCTCTCCTGGATCTCCCAAAGATAGTTTCTTTGAGAATGTCGTCAACCCATCATGAACGAGTTGAAGATGCATCTCAAAGAATTGTTGCTCAAGTATGGGGAGGTGCAGATTGAAGATGTTCGGGGCCCTAAAGGAGAAGGAAGTCTGGAATCTATGATGGAAGAGCTGGAGCAAGAAGTCTTTAGGTACAAGAAGATGGCGCATCGTGAAGTTGAGATCATCCATAGGATAAAGACATAATAGATCGTTGAGTACAAGAAGGGGACTTTGAAGTTCTGCGAGGAGATTTTCTCACTCACCAAGACCACCAACGATTTGCAAGCACAACTCTATGATGTGCAAAACCAGAACTGTGAGTATGAGAATATGTTTAAACGTATAATCTCTGTTGCTAGTTTCAGGATGTTGGAGACCAGGACATAATTTGTGGATGGAGAGCCTTTACCTTGGAAGACTGATGATGAGAAGGATTCACCACCACCACTGAAGAATTGATTCATCAATGGTATTGGAATCCCCTTGGCTTGTTCCAAGCTTGGGCGAGTGCCACGGTATCACCTTTATCTTTCACCCTTTTACCTTTTTTTAGTAGAGTCATATCGTGAGTATAGAAATTATCATATAGGATGGTTTGTAGTATGGAAGTGTCACTCCTTAGTTGGTTATCGTTGTATCCCTTCGTGTGAGTTGCCCTAATGTAATATTAATGAGAATTTTCATCATCTACTTGGTTCTACTTTATTTTAGTTTGCAATTTTTGTTATGTGGTTGATCTTGTTATTAGTATGGGTATCAATTGTGGAGCTTCTAGATAATCTAGTTGGTTTTGGCAAACTTAGCATTGGTCAGTAGCAACAATTCGTTGAGACTTAAGTAGAAAAGAGGGAGTTGCATGTAGATATATTATTCCATGATCTTTCTTTCTTGTTAGCTCATAAGATTAGTATTCTCAAATAATTTTATTTGCACCTTCAAGGAAGATTGCATGATTGGCTTTATCATATATGTTTTTTGTTTGTTTTACTTTGATTCTTATGCTTTCTACTCAACCTTGCTAGCCAAAAACCTATACTGAGAGGGAATGCTTCTCGTGCATCCAAACCTTGAACCCAAAACCTTGCCATTCGTGTACACCATACCTACCTATATGTGGTAGTTCACCGCCACTCCAAGTAAATTGCTTGTGTGGTACCTTTAAACCATCAAAATTACACCTGTTTTGTGCTCCTATTTTAGCTAATGAGGACGCAAATAGAGAATCTTTATCTCACTTGTTGATTGGATTTCACACCCTGGACTAGTGGCTTCATCCGCTTATCCAAATGCTAGAAGAGTTGGCAGCGGGGTTCCCAGTCCCAAATAATAATACAAATTCTCTTCACTCTTTTTCCCCTAATTTATCAGTCAAAGCATAATCATGTAAACAAAAGAGAAATATGATGACCTTCTATACCAGTTGCGTCCTTATATGGGAGACGCTCTTGTAAAGTCTAGTTGGCTAGTGACATACTGTATTTTCTGTTTGCCATTCGTTCACATAAGCATACACCTCTCAAAATTAGACACTCCTCCACGGTTTGTGATTGTTGGCATGCACCCGAGGATTCGGTTAGCCATGGTTTGTGTAAGAAAGGTTGGGAGGAGTGTCAACCATTTTATACCTTTGTTTTACAAAATAAAAGCTCTAGCACATGAGTGATCAATGGTTCCCTCTACGAAGGGCCTATCTTTTACATTAATGTTGAGTCAGTCAACCTACTTCCTTCTGTTTAAGCAAGCATTTGAGTTGTTGTGATTCATCCAGCTACATGTTGATTTACTCAATCATGTTCTTTATTCTTCCTTGTTTCTACAAATGCTTTTATATGTTTGAATACCACTTTGAAAGTTACCAATGTTTGCAAAGAGACCGTTATAATTGAGCATGATAAACTCTACACTATAGCTCTAGTTTAAAGACTCTGATCGAAATATAAGTACACTGTTAATTGTTCTCTGACCAAGAATGAAGTTTGTCTTCCCCAATTGTGATTTACTTTTTGCACCTTTGTTGTTCCTCTACTTGTTTCACGTTTGATTATATGAGAGGAGGTTGTTGTCTAAAATGACTTGATCTTTGTAGATGTGATGCCTCTTGTCCGTATTTTATTTTATCGACACCTCACTCCATAAACCTGTGGTCATGTTTACGGAGTTCGGTTTCGCTTGGGGACAGGCGAGGTATAAGCTTGGGGAGAGTTGATACATCCATTTTGCATCACCATTTTATATTGTTATTTTTATATTATTCATCGATATATTTCATGTTATGATGCATCACTTATGTTATTTTATCTTATTTTGCATGTTTCATAATTTTTGGAGAATAAACACCGGGACCGGAAATCTGATGGAAAAAAGCACCATCAGAATACCCTATTTCAGAAGATCAGAACAAGAGGGGGAAGACCGGAGGTATCTTAGAAGTCCAGAAGAGGGAGCTAGCCACGAGGAGAGCCGGAAGGGGGCCACCAAGGGCCCATACCATGGGGTGCCCCCCCCTTGGTCGTGCCGCCACGTGGTGTAGCCACCCTGGCCCGCCTCTGGTCGATATTTTTTGCGTACTTGATCCCGAGGGAACCCTAAGGCCCATACCATCATCGAAGAATTTTTCTGCCGCCACCTCGGGGCAGAAAACACCCGAGAGAGAAAACCTCTCCAGCAGGGAGAAATCTGCCGGGGAAATTCCTCTCCGGAGAGGGGAAATCATCGCCATCGTCACCGTCATCGCTCTGGGCATCATCAAGATCGTCATCGTCATCATCATCACCACCAGCACCATCACCCTCATCATCCACCATCATCCCTCTGTAACAATTAGGGGCCTCTATCGTTGTTTTACATTAGATCTCTATCCCGGTGTGGATTACTTGTTAGTAGAGTATGCTTGTGAGATTTATCGGTGTTAGCACTTTATGAAAGGATTGTTATTATCCATTATATCACCTCCGATTATGATCCATATGATGTCTTGTGAGTATTTCGTTTAGTTCTTGAGGACATGGGAGAAGTCATGATGTTAGAAGTGAAGTTATATTGAAGTAATATCTCGTGGTTCGGTATTTAAGTTTTGGTGCTATTCTTCTAGTGGTGTCATGTGAACGTTGACTACATGATACTTTGCCTTCATGGGCCTAGGGGGATGCATTGTGTATTTGGCTACTAATTGTGGGGTTGCCGGAGTGACAGAAACCTAAACCCCCGTTAGGAAACCAATGCACGAGGGAGCGTAGAATCCCGGAGTTTTAAGGTTGTGGTTAGTTTTATCTTAATTACTTTCTTGTATTTGCGGATGCTTACAAGGGGTATAATCACAAGTATGTATTATTCCTAGTGAGGTGGTGCATTAGCATAGATTCACCCACACAACACTTACGAACCAAAGAATATTAATCAACCGTAACGAAGCGAAAGCACTTGTCGAAATTCCCATGTGTCATCGAGAACGTTTGGTAGTCGTACGTAACACAACCGTCTTGTCCTTTGCTCTCAAAAGGATTGGGCCACTCGCTACAATATTATTTACAGTACTTTATTTACTCGCACTTTATTTATCTGCTATATCAAAAACCTCCAAAAACCCGTTTGCTGGTGTTTACACTGAATCCTCTATCCAACCTGCTTGTCAACACCTTCTGCTCCTCGTTGGGTTCGACACTCTTATTTATCGAAAGTACTACGATACACCCCCTATACTTGTGGGTCATCACGGATCCCATACAAGGACACATTTGGGTAGAAGGTCATCCCTCTTTCTCTTTTGTTTACACTTGACTGATAAATCAGGGGGAAAATAGCGAAGAGAATTAGTGTTATTAATTTGGGGATGGGCACCCTGCTGCCAGCTCTTCTATCATTGGATAAGCGTATGAAGCCACTAGTCTGGGGTGTGAAAGTCCAATCAACAAGTGAGATAAATATTCTCTATTTACGTCCTCATGAGCCAAAACAGGAGCACAAAACAGGAGTAATTTTGGAAGTTTTAAAGGTAACACATGAGCAATTTACTTTGGAGTGGCGGTGAATTACCACATGTAGGTAGGTATGGTGGACACAGTGGAAAGCCTTTGGTTTTTGGGAGTTTTATGCATGAGTAGAGCTCATACTCGGTACAGGTGGAGGCTAGCAAAATACTGGTAGCGACGAATCAAGAGAGCATAAGAGCCATAATCATGCATAGCGACATAAACATCAGTAATAAAAGCATAAGTGGTACCACAAGTTCAAAAACTAAATGATCATGGAGGCTATTCGTGACTGGTTCATAGTCATAAACATGGTGTGATCATGCGCCAAGTCAACCAAATAAAACATTCAAAGGAGAACACCACAAATTTATGCTTCAATATGACAAGAACAACTCATGATTCTTTCAATGGCACATTAAACACTCTCAGCTATTTGAGGCTAATCATGCTACTAAATAACCACAAGGCTTTAGAATTAAAATAACATCTAGCATGATATGAAAAAGTCTAGCCACAGTCTATTCAAGCTTCTACTTGCACCGTTAAAAATTCTACCTCAAGCAGCAGTTTCTTTTCCCAACAAGCACCATATAAAACATTCTTTAACAAAAAAAATCTAAATGCTACAGCAAGAAAACATGAGAGGATTCACATAACACTACAAAAACTAACAGCTCTAAACAAGAGATGCAATCAAAACAAGAGCTAAACAGGAATTTTTGCGGCAACTAGAGGAAAAACTAAGAATTCTAGCATAGCAAGTATTCAAACGAAAAAGCGGAGCGTGTCTCTCTCCCAAACAAAGAATTCTAGGGTCCAACTCTATTATTGAAGCAAGGAAAAAAAAGTAAAACAAAAGAAAACAAAAGAAAAACAAACAGACGCTCCAAGTAAACTTTAGATTATGTGACCGAATAAAAATATAGTTTCGCGAGAAGTGACCTGATAGATAGTTGATGAAGAAGGAGATGCCTTGATAATCCCCAAGCTTAGAAGATTGAGTCTTATAAAAGTATGCTTGGATGAACCGCGGGGGAATCCCCAAGCTTTGACCTTGCACTCTTCTTGATCGCATATATCACCTCTTCTCTTGACCCTTGAAAACTTCCTTCACACCACACTCAGACAGTAATTCGCATTAGAGGGTTAGTGCAACAATTAAAAATCCATTGGTTCTGTATGGCACAAGTGCTATTGATACTTTTAAACATTAGCTACATCCACCGATGTTTCATGAAGCAAAGAAATCCACTTTACATCGCAAAAGAGCAAATGCAAGAAAAATGGCAGAATCTGTCAAAACCAGAACAGTCTGTAAAGACGAATTTTTTCTAGGCACTTACGTTGCTCAGATCGAAAAATCTAAAGAATGTAGAAGTTTCGGAATTAGCCGAGGAATAAGCACAAGAAATTTTAGGTCATTCTGATTGTTCTATGATTTATACGATTTTTTACGGTGGACAACAGAAATCTGCTTCCTGCGCTGAAATTTGAAAACCAACTCCAACTCTCGTCAGAAACTTTACTTCGAACTAGTAAAACATGAAAATAAAGATACAAATGAGTTTCTATGGAATTATACCGCCCCTTGACTCAAAGAAAACAGAGAAAAACAAAGCAAAAAATAAAACCATGGGTTATCTCCCAAGAAGTGCTTTTCTTTAACGCCTTTTAGCTAGGCCCAGAAAAGTGGAATCAAGTATTTTCAAGTGAAGAATCATCCAAATTGTAACTTGTTCGAATAATAGAATCAAAATACAACTTCATTCTCTTTCTAGGAAAGTGTTCCAAACCTTTCTTGAGTGGGAACTGAAATTTAATATTCCCCTCTTTCATATCAATAACAGAACCAACATTTCTAAGGAAAGGTCTTCCCAAAACAATTGGACAAGAATATTATTAAAGATAACAAAATCAATGGGGACAAGAGTATTATTAACCATGATAAGAACATCATCAAATCTCCCCAAATCTTTCTTTTTAACATTGTCAATAATACGAATATCCAAATAACAAGGTTCCAATGGTGGCAAATCAAGAATATCATAGAGTTTCTTGGGCATAACAGAGATACTAGCACCAAGATCACATAGAGAATTGAAATCAAAACCATTCACTTTCAATTTAATAATAGGTTCCCAACCATCATCTAGCTTCCTAGGGATAGAGGTTTCACATCTTAATTCATCCTCTCTAATTTGCATGAGAGCATTTGTAATATGTTTTGTTAAAGCCATATTCATAGCACTAGTATTAGGACAACTATCAAGCTTTTGTAAGAATATAATGGGACCATTGTCTCCAGTGTTTCTAAAAAATTTCTAAAAAATCATCAAAATCAAGTTCATTTTAATAAAATATAATGGGACCATTGTCTCCCATGTTTCTAAAAAAATTCAGCATTTTTATCAGGAACATTTTTGGCAGTTTCGGGCAATTTTGCATTTTTAATAGCAGAAGTGGGAGTGTTTCCAGCACCAATTACTTTACCATTTATAGTAGAAGATTTTATAGCATGAGAATTTTCAGTTTTACTAGTGGTGGTAATGGTGCAAACATTAGCTATATTGTTCTTTCTAGCTATTTCATCTTCTTTTTCCTATCTTAGCATGCAACTCAGCTAACATCCTAACATTATCATAAATTCGAATTTGGATAGAATTTAAAGTTTTACTTTCTTTAGCATCATGAGGCATAATATTTAGTTTCATAAAATCAACATCAAGAGAAAACTATCAGCTTTAGAAGCAAGAACATCAATTTTGCCAAATTTTTCCAAAACAGATTTATTAAAAGCAGTTTGTGTACTAATAAAATTCCTAAGCATGTTCTCAAGATCAGACGATACACTTTTATTGTTGCTGTAGGAATTACCATAAGCATTTCTATTACTGGAAGGATATGGGATATAATTGTTGCTACCAAAATTATTCATATAAGCATTGTTGTTTAAATTATTATTTTTAATGAAATTCACATCAACATGCTCTTCTTGAGCAACCAAAGAGGCTAAAAGAACATTATTTGGATCAGTAGGAGCATGGAAATTCACAAGCATAGACATAATAGCATCATGTCTTTCATTCAAAGAGGAGGTTTATTCAACATAATTTACCTTCTTACCAGTTGTAGCTCTCTTAGTGTGCCACTCGGAATAATTTACCATCATATCATCAAGAAGCTTTGTTGCTGCCCCCAAGGTCATGGACATAAAGGTTCCTCCAGCAGCTGAATCCAAAAGGTTTCTTGAAGAAAATTCAGACCTGCATAAAAGCTTTGGATGATCATCCAAGTAGTCAGTCCATGAGTGGGACAATTCTTTACTAAAGATTTCATTCTTTCCCAAGCTTTAGCAACATGCTCATTATCAAGTTGCTTAAAATTCATAATGCTACTTCTTAAAGATATAATCTTAGCAGGAGGATAATATTTTCCAATCAAAGCATCTTTACACTTAGTCCAAGAATCAATACTATTTCTAGGCAAAGACAACAACCATTCTTTAGCTCTTCCTCTCAAAGAGAAAGGAAACAATTTCAGTTTAATAATATCTCCATCTACATCTTTATATTTTTGCATCTCACATAGTTCAACAAAATTATTAAGATGAGCAGCAACATCATCAGTACTAACACCAGAAAATTGCTCTCTCATAACAAGGTTCAACAGGGCAGGTTTTATCTCATAAAAATCAGCAATAGGAGCAGGTGGAGCAATAGGTGTGCTAATGAAATCATTGTTGTTGGTGCTAGTAAAGTCACACAACTTAGTGTTCTCAGGAGTAGTCATTTTAACAGGACTAAAAACAGGAATAAAACTACACCTAGAATAAGAGCTAATTTTTTTTGTGTTTTTTATAAAGAGAAGCAAACAAGACAAAATAAATAAACTAAGCAAAAAAAAAAGTAAAGAGATTGGAAGTGAGAGACTCTCCTTGCGGAAATTCTCTTCCTCCCCGGCAACGGTGCCAGAAAAGTGCTTGATGCGTGTGAACACACGTTCGTTGGGAGACCCCAAGAACAAGGTATAAATAGTGCAGCAGCAAGTTTACCTTAGAAAGAAACCAAGGTTGAATCGACCAGTAGGAGGAAGGAGTAACTTCAGAAGGTTGATGCAGCGGATATGGCAGGACGCACTACCGGTTGAGCCGCAACGTGGAACCTACACAACACAATCAAATCACTTTGCCCCAACGAAACAGTGATGTTGTCAATCTCACTGGTTTTGCTGAACACAAAGCGGTTAAACCTATTGTGTGGAAAATAGTAGGAAAACAGTTGGAAAAATATGAAAGCAGTATGAAAGCAGTATGTGTTTTATCAGTATTAGGAAAATGGACCAGGGTCCGCAGTTCACTAGTGGTGTCTCTCCGTGAAAGATAAATAACATGTGTGGTGAACAAATTACATCTGGGCAATTGACAGAAATGAAGGTTGCACCGTAGTGCATATGCAAGACATAAAGATTACTATGTGATTCATGCGGGCATTAAAACAAAATACATAGACCGTCATCCAACTGCATCTATGTCTAATAATCCACCCTCTGAATATCATCCGAACAAACGTTGGGTATTAAGTTGCAAGCAACAGATTATCGCAGTAAGCAAAGTGTGTAATGTAAACAATGTAAACTAAGTAAACACGGTTGTTTTCTCCCTAATTGCAACAACACCTCCATCTGTCACGTTTATATCACTCGAGCACAGATGCAAAGGAGGCATGAACCCACTATCGAGCATAAATACTCCATCTTGGAGTTACTAGCATCTACTTGGCTAGAGCATCTACTAATAACAGAGAGCATGCAAGATCATAAATAACATAAGCATGAAGATAACATGATAGATTGATAATTAGAAGACATAGCATTCAACATTCATCAGATCCCAGTAAACATAGCATGTAGCATTACATAAAGATGATCTTGATAATGTTAGGTAGCTCACAAGATCTAAACATGAGGTACAATGTGGAGAGAACAACCATCTAGCTATTGCTATAGACCCGTAGTTCAGGGATGAAATACTCACGCATCACTTCGCAGGATGGCATGGTGGTGTAGACCCCTCCGGTGATGAATTCCCCTCCCAGCAGGGTGCTCGGGAGAGCTCCAGAACCCTCCCGATCTCGGGATGACGATGACGGCGGCCTCGGGTGTTCTTCCGGGCGAAGTGGTATATCTTTAGGGTTAACATCTCGGGGGTATAAATAGGCGAAAGGTCAAAGGCAGTGGAAGCGGGGGGGCACACAACCCCATTGCGCGGCCAGGAGCGCGCCGCCCTATGGTGTGGGCCCCCTGAGGCCCCCCTCTGGGTCTCCTTGGGACTCCGTGGAACCTCCAGGAATTCTAAGACTTCCGGGCTTTGAATTTTGCAATTCTGAGAATATTTCCAAAACAACTTTTCTGAAACAAAAAAACAGCAAAAAACAAGGAACTGGCTCTGTGGCATATTTTCAATAGGTTAGTCCAGAAAATTGATAAAAATGACATAAAATGTATAGCAAACATGTGGGAAACAATAAGAAAGAAACATGGAACATCCGAAATTAAGGATACGTTTATGACGGATCAATGTGGCGGGAAGAAAGATGGCGGGATGAAATGTTTGAAAATTCAAAAATTGTGACTAGTTGAAATAGTTAGAATGCTTATTTTTTAAAACAAAAAATGTATTTGAAATGTTCATGCAATTTTAAACACTTTTCATAATGAAAGTTTCTCCAAATTCAAAACCATTTGAAATGTATTTGAAACGTGGCAGGGAAAAATGGCAGCACGATTGCGAAAATGAAAAATAGGGCCTTTTACCCCGGTTGGTGCCACCACCCGGGGCAAAAGGGTTGGTGGTGCGCGCGAAACCCACCTCCCACCTCCCGCCTTTTGCCCCGTTTTACCCCGGTTCTTGCCACCAACCGGGGCAAAAGGGTCGTTCGTATATAACCCCCGGCGGAGCCACCGACCGGGGCAAACCCGCAGAAGACGAAGTCCCGACAACGAAGAAAGTCAAAGTAGCGCCACCATGCTGCCCGATTTTCGCCACCACCGGAGAGCCCTTCTCGTCGCCGCCGACCCTTCCCGTGCAGCTAGCCCTCCTCGTCGCCGTGCCCCTCCCCGCGAGCATAGCCGGCAGTCGTCGCCGCAGCGTGGCCTCCTCGCTGTCGTGCCCTCATCGCCTCCTTGCCGCTGTGCCCTCCTCCTCGAGGTGAGAGCGCCGCCAGCCGTGACCCAGGCCTCCACCTCCAATTTTCCAAGATTTTTTTAGGTAATATAGTACAGTTAGTATTAGTGTTTGTGTTAGTGTTAGTAATATTAGTATTAGTGTTAGTAATATTAGTATTAGTGTTAGGTAATATTAGTATTAGTGTTAGGTAATATTAGTACTGTTAACATTAGTGTTAGTAATATTAGTATTAGTGTTAGTAATATTAGTACTTAGTAAAAAATGGAATTAATATTAGGAATTCAAATCCAAAACCTTTTTTCAACTTCTAAAATCGATATACAGCCAAATATTAGTCCAAAAATTATGATATTTGAACCACTGGATAGCTACAGACATTCTCTATCCAATTATAAAAAACATAGGTTCCGTAGAAAATTCTAGACCATTATTTATTTTGCCAAAATGGCTCAAAAATACAAAATAATTCCTAGTTTGAGTTCTACAAGTCCAAATCCTATAAAATTGTAGTCTCTAGATTTCTTAGAACATGTAGAACACCCTGGAACTAGAGAAACTCAAAATTGTATCGTGCACACACTTGCTATTTCAAAAATGGTCAAATCAGTAATCTGCCTCTAATTCAAATTCTAAAAAATATTTTTGAATAAAACCAATTGGCTTGTCTTGATAGTTGTTTCCTCTGTCCATAGACAACAAGGCCCAATTTTTACAGAGACATAAAAGTGAGTTTAAAAAATTTCTACTAATATAAGTAGTAATATTAGTAGTTAATATTAGAACTTAGTACTTAGTAATATTAGGAATTAATATTAGTACTTAGTATTTATTAGAATTAGTACTTTTTATTTAGTAAACATTTTACATTTTTTACTTAGTCAATTTTTTGACTTAGGAATATTAGTAATTAGAATTATTAGTTTATTAAAATATTGAAGTGATTGACTTAGTATTCATTAGAATTAGTACTTAGTATTTATTAGAATTAGCAGTGGGTATTAGTTTTATTAGAATTAGTAGTAGTAATGGGACTTAGCAAATATTAGTAGTTAAAATTATTAGTAGTAATGGGACTTAGCAAATATTAGTAGTTTTACTGTGTTTTTTTAGTACTTAGTGGTAATTTGACATATGTGAAACTTGATTGCATTTGAATTTATTAAAATATTGAAGTGATTGACTTGTTCAAATATTTGACTTACTAAAGTATTTTATCTTCCATTTGTATTAGTTGAGCTATGGACGGCAGAGAAGGTGAAGAACAGGTGTTCGCGATAATAAGATAAAGTACACTCCTCAGTGGACCCAATGACGGTGGAGGTCAAGGCGACGGCTCGCAGTACCTTAACGATTCAGGTCAGGGAATGGAGGAAGAAGAGAAATTGCAAGACCGGATGTGGAAGCGGATAAAAGCAGCGATGAACAATCCTTTGTGAAGTCCATGGAACCTACTGCATCGACGTCGTCTACCAAGAAGTCAAAAAGAGACCCGGCTCAAGAGATGATCTTTAAAGAGCATCTGGTAATCGAGCAAGTCTATCGATTCGGCGAACCTGCTTGGCCCATTAGTACTGCAACTAAGTTTACAAGTCAATGTGGAGTTATTATTAGGGACCTCATCCCTATAATTATTGAAGAATGGAATGAGCCAGCAAAGGACAAAGATGATCTCGACTGTCCTGCATTTTCTTTTGTCTTAGACCGATCCAAACAAGCTCTTTTCGACAAGCTCATGAACCATTTCAGTCTACCAGAATGTGATACCAAGGAGGCTGAAAAGGAAATGTGCGCCACAGTCATGCACTGGGCTCTTAAGAAGATGGCCGAGGGTTTGAATGCTTACAAGAAAAGATTATGGAAAGAATATCAAAAGAAAAATGCAGTCCCAAAATTCGAGAGGCCGCTAGAGAAGCAGAATCGACACTGGCCAGCATTTTTGGCATACAAGCAATCAGAAAAGGGTAAGAGAAGGTCAGCAAAGAATGCAGCAAATGCGGCGAAGATCGTATATAACCGTAAAATGGGTTTAGGTAGCTACAGAGTTGCAGTACCTAACTTTGACAAACTTGAGGGAGATCTGCGAGAGAAGGGGATCATTCCAAGTACACATGATTTTCTGCGGAGGTCAAGAAATTGGTTGATTGGGCATGGGGTAACGTTTGACGCGAAAGGGAACCTTATTATTACTGAAAAAATAAAGGCCCCCTTTGCGGCACTTGAGAGAGTGTTCAAAAAGGTTTAAGCGGGAGAGTTCAACCCGGATCGAGAGAATGACAAGCTATTGAAGGCCCTCGGGAATCCAGAACATGGCGGTTGGACATGAGCCAAGGGACGATATCCGTGGTGCTTTGGGTTTAAGAAGGAAGATTTTCTATATCCATATAGAAGCCAAGAGAGAGGAAAGAGACGGGAGGAGGCGGAGGTCGAAGAACGGGTTGGTTTCTTGGAAGCCGCAGTTATACTGCAGCAACAGCAGATTAATGAGCTTACTTCACGGCGCTCCCAGGAACAAGACCCTACATTCGACGAAGCATACCCATCTCAATGTCGGAGCAGCGTGGCTTCAACGGAGGTCCTGGCTGGCGCTGCAGTTATGATTGTTGATGTCGCTGCACAGACGAAGGTCGTAGATGCAATCAAGGAGAAGACAAATATACGTGTCGATCTCGAACGTATCCATCAAGGTGGCGGATGGCTATGCTATACCTTGTGTAGAGGGAGCGACCTGCCATGGCCGTCCGTTTACACCTGGCTATGCTCGTGTTGGTGTGGATGATGTTCAGGCGTCTTGGAGGATACTGCGGCTTGACATCCCCGGAGGTGATGGGGTAGAAACACTGGGAGAAGCCGTCAATTCCATCATACAATGGAAAAAGAAAGGCATAGTGTTTCCTATGAGCAGTCCGCCACCACCACCGCCACCTACTTATCCAAGACGCGGTCCACCGCTAGCACAACCACCTACAACGAGTTCGGCTCGATCACCGCCAACACACGTCAATGCCACGGACGTCAGCACCTCGAGTTTGGCTCGATCTCCGATGCCTGAGTCGACTCCGTCGCCCACTAAGTCCTCTAAGAGGAAGGCTGCTGCCTCTAAGTCTTCCCCAAATAAGAAACATGCCCCTGTAACATCCCTGATTTTTGGAAAATGCAAAAAATCACAAAAATTTGAAACTTTTATTTTCATGACAATACAAGTCACCAAAAACAAATAAAACTCAAACAAAAATGAAAGATGTGGTCCTATACCAAGTTTATTGGATTTAGAAATCCAATTATGCCTTTGTTCCTTAAACCCTAAAACTTTATTCAAAAATAAGTTTCTTTATATAAAGGGAATATGTTTTTTTTATCAACAAACCTTTACCCAAAATATTTACAACTCCAATATTAAATTGAAGATATTCTATGGCAATAAAAATCAAAGAATCATAACCCTTAAAGAAGTTCTAAGCCTCAAAAGTATTTGATGAGAATGAAATTGTTAATAATAACTTTTAGTTGTTATTCCAAGTTTTAAACATGAAGGTGTGAAAATAAAATGCATTGTTTTGAAAATAACATAAAAGAGGGTTTTGAAAACAATATTATGACTTGTGGTTTTATTCTAAATTTTATTAATCAACAATATAAATTAATTGATATGAACTAATTAAATACCATTAAGTTACTATTAGTGAATCCTTCACATACTAAAATTATATAATGTGAAAATGGTTTAAAAATGGCTTCCCAAGGATAATATTTGACATGTTTAATGTCTCTAAAAATTTATTTAATCAAAAACCCCATTTCACTATTTTCTATCTTAAAATGGTATTAAGTACTATTAGTGAAATCATTTTTATTTCAAAATATAAAATAGCAAAACAAGTGTAAATGATTTTCAAAAATGATATTTGACTTATATAATGTCTCTTTATTTTTATAAAACCCATTCTCAAAATTAAATTTGATTTTCTATTAAAAATGCCATTAAGTCACTTTTAATGAATTATTCAAATTTCATAATTCAAAAATGTAATATGTTGAAAAGTTTATAAAAATGGTATTGTTAGAAAGTATTTCAAATATTATGAATTTAGAAATTTGTTTCATGTTAATTGGATTTATAAAACAGAAGATATAATCAAAACAATTAAACAGGAATAAAAGAAAAAAAAATTGATGACGTCATGATGACGTCATCGTCTTCAATCTCTGAAAACTGAAAATGGGCAGTTTTAGCCGATTGATTCCCTCGCGTAATTCCGGCAATTAAGCCCCTTAACATCGCTTCTCCCCGGATCCCCTTAAAGATCTCCCCCTGCCCCTCGTTTCCCCTCTCCTCATCCCTTCAATCTTGCCTCCAAGCCGTCGTAATTGTTCATCGGAGCTCCGCCCGTCCGTCGCCGTCTTTCGCCTTTCCCGGCCAGGTGAGCAACCATCAGTGCTCAAGGCCACCCTCTATCGGTTCTTCATGAACGTGCGCATCTCCTAAATACAAGGCTCGATTTTTTTCCTCGCAGAGAACGACCACGCCATCGACGGCTGTGCCTCGCCGGCGCCCGAGCCTTCCATCCGCTCCTCTCCGTCGGAAGCAACCGCATCAGACGCGACCAGGGCCACCATCATCCTCGCCGTGTCAAGCTGAGTACCGTGGAGCCTTCCCCGTGCCCGGAAAGCCTCTAGAACGTCGCCTTCGTGAAGAACCCGACCGCATCGCCGCCGTCGCGCCATATTCCGGCGGGATCCCACCGGTGAGCTCCACTTCCTCTCTCTGTCGTCGGATTGGTTCAACGGCCTAGATTAGATCCCCCACGAAGGGGTATGCCACCCTCAGATCTGGATCCGACGGCCCAGATCTGTTGACTTATCCACGTCACCCTAGCCTAGTCAGCACCCAGTCAGCACACCCATCCAATCACAGAGCCCCACGTGGCCAACCTTATCCACAGAGTTTCTGTTTATTTTTCCGAATAGAATTTAATTGGCAGATTTGCAGAATAGTCCCTGTAACTTGCAACCATCATAACTTTTTAACCACTTAGCCAAATTTAGCAATCTTGGACTTTTTGAAAAGCCCTTGACATCTAGAAACTTTTGGCACTGGCCAAATTCAAATTTGACAAACTTAAAATTGTTCAATTTCAAATATGCTTGTTTGATGAAATTTGGCATAATTCAAATTCTACAAATCCAAAAATTGTAACTAAAATATATTTGGAAACCTTAGGGTGTGTACTCTCATAACCTCTGTCCCAAAATAATTATTGATCAAATTAAAATTGATTTTAGAATTAAATTGTCTGTTTGAGTATTTTGACATAGAATTATTTCTATAAATAATTAGAAAATGTTTTCTTAGGCAAAGTTGATCCTTTTGGTAACCTTTAACCAGAGACATCAGTACTTAAACCTTTTGGACAACCTTGAACCATTTCCTTGTAAATTGGACCAAAACTTCATCTTAGTGAACCACTAGTTGATCATACCTTAGTTTTGTTTTTATTCTTTCCACCATTGTGGTTGTGGCCATTTTGAATCCAAGATCAAGTCCCTAGTATGTAAACCATATAAGAGACCAAGTAGTGAACCTCAAACACTAGTACTATAATGTTCTATCTACTCCTCCATCCCCCATTCTTGCTTCAAGCACTACTAGGAAAATGGCTATAGGAGTGATGATACCCGTGACGCACATCACATTTGGCGCGTCACGCCAATTACCCGCGGCGCACCACGTTTCTGCGCGTCGCGCCTAAAGGCATAGCCGCGGCGCACCAAATGGAAGGTACGTCGCGCCTATGTGTGGGGCCGGGGTGGCGAGCCTCCGAGGCATACCCGCGACGCACCAACCCAGCGGTGCGTCACGGCTATGTTGGGTAGCCGCGGCGCACATTCCAGTGGTGCGTCACGGCTATCTTTTCCACGGGTGGCATCTATAGCCGTGACGCACCACTGGAACGTGCGCCGCGGGTACCCAACATAGCCGTGACGTGCCGAATATGATGTGCGTCACGGGTATACCTGGAACGAATTTAAGTGGTTGGGACCACCCCCCACCTCCCATCCCCCCATATCTCCACCCCATTTTAGATCTGGTCGCCCCCCACCTCCTCACCACCTCATTTCCCCAATTTTCCCACCATTTAAAACTTATTTAACCTATTTTATTTGATATATATGTGTGGGGAATCTAGTAAACATTTGTCTCCACCCCCATCTCTCACTTTATTACCACTTTCCCTTCCATCTTTTCACTTTCTGTAGCCACATACAAACGTACTCTCTCGGTCTCGTGTCGGCAAGATCTATAGTTGGTGAGTTGTTGGAGGGACGATATGTATATGTGTTGTATGTATGTGTGTCGGCGCCGTGCGTCGTCACAAAAGATTCATATATATGGTTGCATATATACATATATGCGAAATTGTGTTGCGTATTTTTGATGAAATTTGTGGATGTCTTAAAAATGAGTTGACATGTGTTGCCAAAATGTTGATTCATTTCCATTCGGCAACCACGCACTCCGAGAATGTCCTATTTTTAGCATAGGTCATGCCGAATTTTTCCGTCGACGACCATGTGTGCATGCATCATATATCCATATATTACGTAATTTGATTCTAATTAATTTTTCATTTGATCTTTTTTTACTATGTAGGCAACCATGCATATAAGCACAGGCACCGTGGCTAGATTTATGAAACATGCGACGGACGAAATGTTTCGAAATAGCATGACGGAGATAAGATGTCCTTGTCGAAGATGCAAACTGAAACACTTGATCAGATATGATTCTGGTGACTTGGAGTCGCACCTTATCCGTCGTGGTTTTATGGATGGCTACACTCTTTACCCGACAAGTGATGAAGATGAAGAGTCGCCCGGACATGATGAAGGACATAATGATCAAGATGAAGGACATGATCATAATCAAGACGAAGGACGTGATGAAGATGTCGGACATGATCATAATCAAGACGAAGGACATCATGATGAAGATGTCGTGACATCGTCGTCGGACTGGGTGCGGGACCCTCATGTCCAAGCTCTGCTTCTCAAGGAGACTAGCAACACCAGAGCTGCTGCTAGAGAGAAATCGAAGTTGTCGCAACTGGAGATAGACGCCGTTACTCCATTGTATGAAGGATGCGTGAGCGAGGATACCCGTCTGAACGTAACGTTAAGGACCCTCGAGATGAAGACAAAACACCGATGGACCGATGCGAGCTACGATGAGAACATGGCATTCTGGCACGACCGTCTTCCCACGGGGAACAAGTGTCCAACGAGCATCGAGGAGGCGAAAAAGTCGTGTGCCCTCTGGATTTACCTCACGTGAAATACCATGCTTGCATTAATGACTGCATCATCTATCGGGGCGCGGACGCGGAGAGAACCATATGCCCGGTGTGCGACGCAACTCGATACAAGACAGGGAAGAAGGCCTCTCCTCGAAAAGTGGTGTGGTACTTTCCGATAACTTCCCGTCTGGAGCGGTATTTCGCAGACCCCACACAGGCGAAGCTCATGCGATGGCACGCGGAAAGGAAGAAGCCAGAAGAGCATGATGGAACCGATCCGGAGAATGATGACACGATGCTGACACACCCCTCAGATGCTAGCCAGTGGAAGGCGCTAGACATCGAATACCCCGAATTCGGCGACGATCCAAGGAACATCAGGTTGTGCATGAGTACGGATGGATTAAATCCTTTTGGCAACCAGAGCAGCACCATAGCACCTGGCCCGTGTTTGTATGTATATACTACCCCCCTGGTTGTGCTTGAAGAGGAAGTACTACAGATGAGTATGCTTATTCAAGGGCCGAAACAACCAGGTAACGACATCAATCTGTATGTCCAGTTGTTGGAAGAGGAGCTAGCCACGTTATGGGACGAGCCAGCCAATACGTGGGACGCCTATGGAGAAACGTTTTTCCCATTGAGAGCCGCGCTCATCACGATGGTGCATGACTACCTCGGTTACGGATATGTCGCGGGGCAGGTGGCGCACGGATTCTGTGCATGCGTTAGGTGCATGGATGACACTACGTATCTCCAGCTAGAGAGAAACCCCGGGTCATCGAAAACCGTGTTCTTGGGGCATCGAAGGTGGCTTCGCAAGGATGACCCGTGGAGAAAACGCAAAGATCTGTTCAACAATGAAGTTGAGATGCGAAGAGCCCCACGTCAAAGAAGCGGCGAGGAAATCGACGAGCTGTTGAAGAACTGGAAAGAGTGCCCTGCGCCGGGAAAGAAGCGAAAGGCGCCGGCGCCGTTGGAGGGTGTATGGAAAACAAGGTCTATTCTCTGGGACCTGAGGTACTGGAAGATTCTCCGCACCCCACTGCCTTGACCTCATGCATATCACGAAAAACGTGTGCGAGAGTCTGCTTGGCACCCTGCTCAACATGCCGGAGAGGACCAAAGATGGGCCGAAAGCAAGGAACGACTTGAGATTTTTGAATATCAGGGGCGAGCTCCACGGAGGAAAACCGGATGATGATGACGATGACGATGACGATGTGTTAGATGGGACGGAAGGTCGCCGCAAGGGCAAAAAGGCCAAGAAGACGGAATATTACTGTCCCCTTCGTGCTTCACGCTATGCGAGAAGGAGATCGACCAATTCTTCAAGTGCCTCCTTGGAGTCAAATTTCCTTACGGTTATCGGGGAAGATAAGCAGATACCTAGACGTACCAAAGCAGAAGTTCAGCGGAATGAAGTCTCACGACTGTCACGTGATGATGACGCAGATACTTCCAGTTGCAATTCGAGGGATAATGGACGCGCACGTCCGCGAAACGCTGTTTGGACTCTGCAACTTTTTTGACGTCATCTCTCGAAAGTCGATTGGCGTGAAAAAACTCGCAAGGCTACAGGAAGAGATCGTGGTGATACTATGCGATCTTGAGATATACTTCCCGCCAGCATTCTTCGACATTATGGTGCATCTCCTTGTTGTCGTGGATGATATCATCCAGCTCGGGCCGCCGTTTTTACACTCCATGATGGCGTTCGAAAGGATGAATGGTTCCATCAAAGGATACGTCCGCAACAGGGCCCGTCCAGACACAAGCATTGCCAAGGGCTTTCTGACAGAGGAGTGCATCTCTTTCTGCACGAATTTTCTAGACAAAGATGAGAACCCTGGTCTGCCCGTAAACAGGCACTTTGGCAGGCTCGGTGGATGGGGACACCGCGAGGGCCAGCGCGAAATGAATGTCGACTTTCAGGGCCGACGCAACGACTTTGACAGAGCAAACCTAGTCGCGCTACAACATCTAACAGTGGACGATCCTTGGTTGGAAAAGCACAAATTGCTAATCGCGAAGTATTACAGTGACCGGGGTCAACATAGGACCGAAGCAGAAATAATCAAAGAGCACAACATCCATTTCACACTGTGGTTCAGGGAGAAGATTATGACCGATCAACCGGAGACGCCTTATTCTGAAGAAGAAAAACTCATACTCACATTGTCACAAGGCCCCGCACATAACCTCATGACATATCAGGCATACGATATCAATGGTTACACATTCTACACGGCAAATAAGGACCGGAACTGCGAATACCAGAACTCGGGGGTAACGATGGAATCATTAACAGGTGACGTCAAGGAAAGATACTATGGTAGGATCGACGAGATATGGGAACTCGACTACTGCGGAGAGAAGGTGCCAATGTTCCATGTCACATGGGCAAAGAGCGTCAGGAAAGAAGGACAATATTTCACCACCATGGTGATACCTGAAGCCAAATCCGGCACGAATGTCACCGCAAAAAATGAGCCATGGGTCTTGGCTAACAAAGTGGACCAATGCTTCTTCATTACTGACCCGACAAGGCCTAGCCGTGTTGTCGTGCGGAGAGGCAAAAGAAACATCATCGGAATGGATGGAGTAGCCAACGAGCAAGACTTTGACCAGTACGGCGACCCGAAAATGGAAGATGACAATGACGATGGAACGAAATACACAACAAGAAGAAGCAGGACAACACTACCTACGGGTCGCCCATTCCACCGAAGAAGTCACGGTGTTCCGGGACTGAATTACTCAACCGCGACAAAGAAGGGAAAGAAAATTGTAAAACGCTAGCTCGAAGAACAAATATGTCGTGTGTTTGCATGCATTCGAGGAAGTGATGGCGATGTAATATATACACTTAATGTTTAAATTGATCTTTCGGATTTTGGATTGATTTATTGAATTTATTTTGAGCTTATATTGATTTATTTCCTAAGGAAATAATCATTTTTTGAAAAAATGGGGGTGGGACTCGAACTTGGGGCAATGGAGCAGTGGCAAAGGTGTAAGCCACTGGACTAAGCAGCTGGTTCTGCTATAGACCAGCGCGCATACTTTTTGAATAGAAAACAGAAATAGGCGCGACGCACCTCTCATCCGTGTGTCACGGCTAAGTAATGCGCGACGCGCCTCCTCTACGCTCGTCACGGGTACACTCTGCGCGACGCGCATTTAGTTGGCGCGTCACGCGTAAGCGATGCTTGGCGCATCTTATTGATGTGCGTCACGGCTATCCTTCCGCCTATTGACTGACCCGTGCCCCTCTCTTCTCTTCCTCTTCCCCATCCACATCTCGCGATCGATCTCGATCTGAACCACCGCGCGTCTTGCCTCCTTGCTTCCGACCAACACCACCCCAAGCACACCCTAGCCTCTGCCCTCCCTCTCGCCGCCACCCACCACCACCCAAGCCCTAGACATAGCCTCTGCTCTCCCTCTAGTCGCCGCCCACCACCACCGTGACCTCGCCTCTGCATCGACGTAGGAGGAGGAGGAGCAGGCGCAGGACCAGGTCCAGGAGCCGTACTGCGCCGTCGACCTCTGTAGCATCGACTGCGACGTCGTCGTCGACGTCCCGTCTCCATCGACCAGGTCCAGGAGCTTTACTCCATCGACCTCTGTAGCATCGACTGCGCCGTTGTCGTCGACGTCCCGTCTCCATCGACCTCGAAGCCCGACGAACAAAGGTGCGCCGCCCCCTAGTCCTCTCCCTCCCCTTCTCCTTGATCCCGCCCCTAGATGGCTTGTAGGAACTCCGATTCCTTCATTGTTCTTGCTGTGTTCTTTAAAGAGTCACTTAGGGGTGCAAATCCTAGAACCTAGTGCCCAGCAATCATGTGCTAGATGTGCTTGTTAACTTACTATCCATTTCCTCTTGTTGGTGGATTTCTTCAAGGCAGATAAAGCATTTCCACTTAGGCCAGAACATTAATAAACTTTGATGCCTTCCTCCGGGCATCACTCAATGATAAGGTAGAAGATCTTACCCAGTAGGCCAGTACATTAATAAACTTTGGTGGATCAAGTCAAACTCAGAAATCAAGTTGATGAGAGAGTCAGCATCTATTGTTATTTTTATGATACGTTTTTAGGGGATATTCAGTCTTACACACTATCAGTTCAGTATTGGATGGAGAAATTTCTCTAATTACAAATATAGATAGGGAGTGTGTAAGACAAACTCCTGTAGTTAGTTTTGCATGCTGCTATAGTTAGTCGTGCTTGCTCTTGTGATTAGGAGGCTCTACCATTTCTCTTGAAATATGCCTGTGAAATTCATTTCTGGCATCTCTATTTTTTCAGCAGTTGTGGTATCTTGACTTAACAATCATGTGCTAGATGTGCTTGTTAACTTACTATCCATTTCCTCTTGTTGGTGTTCATCTGATAAGAACAATTGCTTCCATCTTGATTAAGCCTCTGGCCAGTGATGCAAAGCCTGAGGCCCAAGTTTAAATAAGAACAAATGCTAGATTTGATCATTTTAATTCCCAGTGATGAACTTTAGCATAGCACTTCTATTCCTATCTGAGGAAAATACCCCCAGCCTGCTCTTTGTGCATAATCTAGAAATTTCTAGCTAGATGGTGTGTAGTTAACAACCTGGGGCTTGTTGGTGATGGTGGTTTTGTGCTTGTGGTCTACTTGCTCCTCAGCCCTGCTCCTCCACTAGTTCAAAAATGATGTTGCTTGTTGAAAAATGCTGTTGCTTTTGTTTGCTGCTTGTTCCTGAGAATTTGCTACTGATGTTACTTATTATCCAATCTGTTTGTTTGGCAGGTACTGGTGTTGGTACTGGTAATATAGTTTTGATGGATAAAAAATGATCTTCTAGGACTGGTGCTGGTGTTGTAGGACTGGTGCTGGTACTGGTGTTGGATAAAATTCTGCAGATAATAAAAATTGTGCTGGTGTTGGCCTAAAGAATCTGTCCGGCCATCGAGCCGTTAAAACTTTGCAGGGAATTCAAATGAGTTGCCCATTTTCGCCGAAATGTTGATTAATTTCCGTTTCGGCGAGAATCGGGCACTCTAGTGTTAGAAAATTAGCAAAGGTCATGCCGAATTTTTCCCGTGAATTTAGGACTTGGCCGTTTTCCCGTGATCGAGTAGTATGTCGATTTTTTGTTCCTTTAGATTAACCAATAATTTCCCCCTTCAGAACATGGCACAACGACGAGGCGGCGGTTCTAAGCCGTTCTGGCAATCACCGACGAAGAAGATGAGCAATACGACCCGACGGCGGATGCCTGGGCTGACGCGGACACTAGCGGTGGCGAGGAGGATGACGCCACGACTAGTGGCGCCGCCGGTGATACCACTAGTGGCGCCGCCGGCGGAAATGACACCACTGATGCCGGCGGTCAGACAGATGGTGGTAGCAAAGCCAACAAGAAGAGGAAACGGAAAAGTAACACTCTCCGCACCTACCGTGAAGAGATCACGGAAATTGATAGCTTTGGGTATCCAATCGCGCCCGAGGCGGTGGTCAGAGGATTCGGCAACCAGATTGGTTGCATTGTCCGGGACACTGTCAGGATCTTAACCGATGATCTAAGGAAAAAAGAGAATGCACATTATCAGGTTCTTCTCTTTAGAAAGCTGGACGGACGATACTTGTACCCGCATCCGCCAGACGAGCCGTTTAAGTACATAACGACAATCTGGCGGGGAATATAGTCAACCACTGCGCCATTGGTAAGATGAACACCGCCTTGGCCAACTGGAAACACCGGGTGAAGGTTAAGGTCTTGGACCCCAAAATAGCTTGCAGGATGTTTTTAGCGAGTGAGCCGAGAATCACCGAAGATGAACTCCGGGACTTCAAGGTACTTTGCCAGAGCGAAGTCGCCAAGGCTAACGCTGATTGGGGGCAGAGGATGCGGAAGTTGAACATTGGTTCCCACAAACTGGGATGCGGCGGTTACAGAGCGGCGATTCCCAATTGGGAGAAGGAGGACGCCAAACGTGCAGAACAGGGCATCCCTGACCCTCTCGCAAAGTACTCGCCGCGGACGAAAAAGTTCATCAGGGCCCGGTTTACATATGACCCGGTAGCTAATGAGTATACTACCGATGATGAGAAGGTGAAGACGTTGTATGACAACTTGGTAAGTAAATACACCACCCTAGTTAGTTTGCTCTCGACGATCTAGTCGATTGCATTATAGTGTACTGGTGGAATTCTAAACGGTTCACGCTAATTGTGCAGAACTTAGAAATCGAAAGTGGTGGAACCTCGTCATCCATGCCGAGGCTGCACGGCCCGTGGGACGACACTTTAAATAGGGCGGTGAACGTGACGCAGGGGAAGGAAAAGCACAAAAGGCCGTCAGGTGGCCGAGTTTGTGGCCTGGGCACGACGATGAAGCTCAGAGAGTACTTCAAGGAGCCCAGGGAGGCGAGAAGGAATAGAAAGAGGAGCATCGAAGATATCCAACGTGACGAAGCACGCGATCGCGAGATTGCAGACCTCAAGGCCAAAGTTGCCGATATTCCTAATATTGTCAAAACAGCTTTGGCAGAACAATGGGCAGCGTTTTGCCTACCATCTACGATGTGGTTACTCGATGGAATGAAGGAGGTCGAGTGGGGCCGTGCCCGGTGCCTAGCGTGCAGGGCAGCAACTCAAGAGACTTGTCCAGAGTCTCGCCGGCCAACGCCACGATGGCGGACCAACTTGTGACTCCGCCCGCCTACACCACAGCGCCGATAGTGACTCCGCCCGCCTCTACCCGCCTGACCATCCGTTGCATGCCCACAGTGGGCGGTCCTCCGCCGAATGAAGAGCGTGCACCAACGAACAACCGCCGCCTGGCCATCGGTTCCACGCCCGCCGCCGGTTCTCCCTCGCCATTGAAACAGTAGCACGCCCGCCGTCGTCGTTGGCCCCTCGCCACTGAGGAGCTCGACGCCCTCGCCAGCCAGGTAAATAGTTAAGCGTTGGAGCGTCGATCTTCCTTTGCCTTAGACTGGCCTCTCTGACGCCCTGCATGTTTTCCGCAGAACGACGACGTTCCATGCACTCTCTTACACACAGTGGACGGCGTGTTGAAGGATGTTGCTGTGGGTATGATCGTTCAACCGTCAACCCGCAGGTTCCACAACAGGCCGATGCGCGAAGACGTATATAGAGTTCGAGTGCTTCGGGTGATGGCGGGCTACGACGACTTGTTTCCTCCCATTCAACCCTACCAAGAAGAAGATGACCCCGATACCCTGACGCTGCTCCAGTGCATGCCTTGGAACATGGAATGGCCGAAGAGCCAGATTCGCCTGGGGAAGAGGGGCGCCACCCCGCGGACATCGCCTCTAGAACTACCGCGCGAGGCACCCTCGAAGACAACCCCTCTAGAAGCTCCGGAGCGGAGCCATGGCAAGACCGTCGCCGCGCCGTCGCCTACCCGTGACATGGAGATGGCACAAGACCAGGAGAATGACGTTGATCTTGATGCCATGGATTTCATCGCTGATGACTTTGATGGCGGAGATTACGTTGCTCCTCCTCCAGAAGAACCCTACCATAGCACGGAGGCTCGTGGTGAGGCTCCTCCTGCGGATAAATCCAATTGCAAGCGTCTCTTCGGTTCTCAGGAAGACACGCCTCCAGATGTCGGCCCCTGCACCGAGACTCAGAAAAGTGCGAAGGGTGGAGTTATTTTCAGCCCTAGCACAATCCGTAAGGCGGCTAATGAGGAGATTGAGAAGGAGATCATTCCGAAAGCGCCGAAGCCGCGGAAAAGAGGACCTAGATCCAAGGCCGCAAAGTCCGCGAGCCAGCCTGCTAAGATGCCGCTCCGTGTTCAGGACGGCCCACCTACATCTAAGCATACGAAGATGCATGTGATTGGTCAGCCTATGCTTAGCCAGAGCAAGCTCAAGGCCGCAAGTGGGGATATGCGGAGTTTGCATGACAGCATTCTTTTTCTTGAATCGCGTCTTCTTGAATCCAAGGATCCATCATACCCGGTTTTCATTGCCATGGTGCCAAAGGACTTGGGCTTCGTCGAGTCAACCGGCGCGGATAGTAGTACTGGTTTTCGGACATCTTCGATATGTTCCATAGCAATCCGCTGCACTACTCCATGATCCGCCTATACTCGCTCAGTCTGGCGGTGCAAGTCATCAGGGATAATACACCGGGCATCGCGATAGCGGACCCCTTCTACATGCGCCACGACGTGTTGTGCGGCGTTGGGAACCAGGTAGTCGCGTCGACATATCTCCGGGACTTCATGCTGGCGAACCAGACCAAGGATTACATCCTCGTGCCTTACTTTGCCGGGTAAGTCAATATTATTAGCCGAATCGAAAGTGATTTTCTTTAGATTTTCATCGCTCCTTTCCAACACTTTGTTTGGATTGTTCCGCGCAGATATACACAATGCACACTCATCTGCATTTGTATCAGTCATTCGCATGCCACGTATCTCGACTCAGAGAGTGCGGTGAAGAAAGACTACTCCAACGTGAAGAAAGTTTTGGATAATGCTCTCACCGGCTACCACGCAAGGGGGGCAAAATCACTAGGGAGAAGGTCGTTCAGGGCGCTCGGGTGTTCACCCACACGACGACTTTCGCGTGCGTCAAGCAGCCGGCGGGCAGTAACCGAGACACCTACTATGTCCTCCATCATATGTGGGCGTATGTACGGGATCAACAGTTCCTTACCCTGCCTAGTCAAGTCCAACAATGGGCCTCCCGCTTGTCGATGGTCGGCGATGACAAGGTTAGAGAAGAGATATATGATATCCAGAAGTGCTTTGCCACGAAAATCGTTGATGAAGTGGTGAACAGGAGTGGGACATTTTACTGCCGGTTCAACATGCCGAACCGCGACATAGATACCTACCTAGCAACTGCCTGTGACGACAGGCCCTTCATCACTCAGGAGGGTTGTCCCGTTGTAATCCCTGGGAGGATGAGTCAGAAGGAGTGAGAACTATTGTAAGGCTTGCTACATTTTTCGAAATTAGTCGAACTCAATCGTTAGGGTTATGAATCGTCCATCGTGTGACAGATGCTTTATTATGTTAATGCTTAATTATCTTTCTTTTCATTATTGCGGTCTTACTTGTGATGGTCGTTCGAGCTTTTGAATAAGTAAATGCCGATGATTAAAAGAGTTGGTTCACACTCAGATGGCCTAGGCGGTCCGTTGCGCCTTGTGATTTTCACAAAGTTAGGATCTTGTGCATCCCACTTGGCGCAGCGGCACCGCCTACGGCCGCTTGTATGTGTCCACCCTAAATATGATGCACACATCGTTATGGTTATGAATCGTCCATTCTGTAACTGATGCTCAATTATGTCAATGCTTGATTATCTTGCATTTTATTATTGCGGTCCTACTTGTGATGGTCGTTCGATCTTTTGAATAAGTAAATACCGATGATTAAAAGAGTTGGTTCACACTCAGATGCCCGAGGTGGTCAGCTGCGCCTTGTGATTTTCACAAGTTAGGATCTTGTGCATCCCACTTGGCGCAGCTGCACCACTTCGGCCGCTTGTATGTGTCCACTCTAAATATGAGGCACACATCGTTACGGTTATGAATCGTCCATTCTGTAACTGATGCTCAATTATGTCAATGCTTGATTATCTTGCTTTTATATTATTCAGGTCCTATGTTCGTTCGATCTTTTGAATAAGTAAATGCCGATGATTAAAAGAGTTGGTTTACACTCAGATGGCCTAGGTGGTCCGTTGCGCCTTGTGATTTTCACAAAGTTACGATCTTGTGCATCCCACTTGGCGCAGCGGCACCACCTATGGCCGCTTGTATGTGTCCACCCTAAATATGAGGCACATCGTTACGGTTATGAATCGTCCATTCGTAACTGATGCTCAATTATGTCAATGCTTGATTTATATTGCTTTTATATTATTCCGGTCCTATGTTCGTTCGATCTTTTGTATAAATGCCGATGATTAAAAGAGTTGGTTCACACTCAGATGGCCTTTTATATTTCTCCACTTACTACTTATTGTAGACATGTTTAAAACTATTGTTTTTTCTTTTCTTTCTTGTCATTACAGATGCCGAGGTGCTACGTGGTGTTTAGAGGCAGGGTTCCAGGAGTCTACGATCACTGGGAAGACTGCTTCGAGCAGGTGAACAAGTTCAAAGGGAATGCCTACAAATCCTACAACACAAGAGTGGCGGCGGAAGCTAGGTGGTTCATCCATCTCGAGGAGGAACAAAATAAGAAGAAGAAGAACAACACGTGGATGAAGACCATCGCAGCCGCTCTTGTCGCCGTCGCCTCGCTCGTCATGCTATGGTTCCTAGTTAGATGATTAGGTTATCGGCGACTAGATAGGTCACTTGTCCCGATGATGAAGCATCATCGATCGATGTAATCGGTCCCGATGATTAACCGTATGATGTAGGTCTATTTGCCATGATAAACACTTTGTTGTATTCATAATCAACTGTTTGACGTAGCTATTCGGAATTCTAATTAAACAGTATGATCAACTATAATATATCATTTGTTAGTCAGAGAACTGTTTTGATACATTTTGTTTACTGATATTTTTCTGTATTTGAGCTGTGTATATACCTGTATAAATACGGTACCGTGTATTTCAAAAAAATACAACACAGTATACCCGTAACGCACCAAAAAGGATACCCGTGACGCACCAGGGAGGATAGCCGTGACGCGCAGAAGTTCATACCCGTGGCGCACCCAGTAACTTAGCCGTGGAGGCATTACTTAGCCGTGACGCACCAATATTCCTAGCCGTGGCGCACCTCCTTAGTTAGGCGTGACGTGCCTCCCGATATCCGCGGCGCACCGTGACGGTGCGTCACGGGTATCAATAGGCGCGACGCACCAGCTCGGTGCGTCACGGATAAACCAATAGGCGCGGCGTGATAGCCGTGACGCGCCCTGGTGCGTCACGGATAAGAGAATTGGTGCGTCACGGGTAAGCTTTTTCCTAGTAGTGAAGAATTCACCAAGTCAGCAAAATGGAGATCAAGACTCAAGCACAAGAATGAAACTTCAATATCAACTTGGTGGCAACATGAAGAGCTATGAGGAATATCATTGAAGAAATTGAAGGAAGGGCATAGACTCCACAGCAACAAGAAGAAACTCAATGAAGTACAGGAGTATGAAGAAAATCAAGGAGAAGACATTTTCCTCTCTCTTCCTATCCCTTCCATTTCTTTCTTTTAAAATTGACTTAGTGGTATTTGTGCCCATCCCATACCCAAACCAATTAGTGAAGTGAAAGCCCTGAAGAATTTATCAAGACCAAGAGAAGAATCCATCCAAGGAACAAGACTACAATAGATGCCATGATGATGATCTTCAAGAAGGCAATCACATGAGGACTAGAAGCTATCCACCCAAGTTGAAGAGTAACAAGTTATTTTTGTCCAACCATTGACCCAAATGGAAAACCCAAGACTTAGTAATATTTTTCCCTTTGATGATGAAGTTAGTAGACCTACCCTAACCACAATGGAAAATACTAACATAGTCACTCAAATATTTTTGAAGGTGAATATGACCAAGTGTTTGCATGTATTACTTTAGTTGAAGAAGTAATATGTTTATTCTTAGTGAACTCTTGGAACTTCCTCGACAAGTATGGTTATAATAAAGTTAGTTTTCTACAAACTCAACCTAGTCCTTCCCAAGTAAACCATTGGAATTTCCTTAACAAGAATGAGACCACTAGAGAATGAATCTTTCAACTCAAACCTAGACCTTGTCATAACCAATTTGGTTAAGCCCCTTTTGATATGTTAGTTGCTATGTATGTTTTCTACACTTGTATGTTTGTTAGGATGCTTGTTTATTTGGTTTTATGTTTTCAATGAGTAGATTGTACGGAGAGCAACGATCCTTTGTGAAGAGAGTGTGATATCTTCACCAACTTCAACAAGGCAAGTAACACACCATCAACTACCCATTATTTTCTATATGCATTAGTTGATTTTGAGTAGTATGCATGATAGGGATTTTTAATAAGTTATATTATGCTATGCTATTATCCTAGTAGTGTGTAGCCATCCTTATACCTTGTTATTTTGATGCCTTGGTACTTATTTAGATGCTTAGCCATGCTACAAAATTTGTTTTACTAGATGTTGAGGAAAAATTCTAAGTATAACTAATGAATGAACCACCTGGGTGGAAGTGGTAGGACTGGTTTATGTTGAGTGTTGCCTCAGGGCCCTTTTCTAAGGGTTATTCCACTTGAGGTTGTCACTTGCGGATGGCCACCCAGGAACAAAGAGATTACTATGTCCTTCTAAGTTTAGTAGCTTCCCGTGCAGCCTTTAGTCATATGGGCTCTGTCTTGATCAACTAAGTTGAATGAACTCACTAGGCTTACAAGCAGATGTAGCATAATTATAGGTGGAACGGGTAAGCCAAACGGTGGTGGAATTTCTTCTGAAAGATCTCGTCTCAATCTTCTCCTTTCCTTGCACTCAGGGTGTATAGGATGTTTGGGCTGATTTGAGTCTGAAGGTGAAAGTGCACAAACTCTGCAGAGTCAACAAACTAAGATCTTCGCCGTGTCCCCAGTTATGGACAACTATGAGCAGCTAGACAAGGATTGACGGAAGAATCTCATCAATTTCAATAAGTAAAATTTGACCAAGTGAACAGTATTGTGGTGCTTGGATCTTAATCCAATGTTGCCACCCTTTTGAAAAGAAAAGTTTGTTTTACAAAAGTGATAGGAGAAAACTGGCTTTATGCAAACTTAGCCAAAACTCCACTCAGCCAAATAAGCATGTAGTATTAGTCTTGCCATTTATATCCACCATAGTGTTACTTGCCAATACATTAGATTGTATTGACTCCCTTGTGGCTGCATATTCCATATTGCAGATGTTTCTGAAGACGAGTGAGGATTTCGTTTAGGATCTCGAGACTATCGCCAACATGTTTTGCCTGTGGCACATGAAGAAGATGGGCTCAATGTTGTTCTATGTTTTCCGTTGTAATACTTTGTTTTCTGCTAGTCTTCTAAGACTATGCAAGTTGTAATACTATTTTGTAAAGACTGGATCATGCGATGTAATAGAATTTGATGCATTTGCATGATATTTCATTTTGTACTGTGGTGCTAGCATTTGATCCAGGGACTAGCACAGTAACACAGGTATTCCATCTTTATTAAAAGTTGGGATTCTATAGCCCCGAAGAACAAACCCTAGCTGCCGCAAGAAAAGTTGCCTTACGAAATGAATGACGAGAAGACCAACGAGTGGGTGACTGCGGACACGAAACGCAGATGTCTGCGTGGGGAAAGAAACCCTCGGATCCGCCAAATGAACAAATAGATCCGGCGGTAAAGAAGAACTTCAAGAATATGCTGGAAATGCCATCCCAAGTTCCGCTGAATCTGCCATGTGACTATGATCGCAGATTATTGATGACTTATAACAAAGTGAGGAAGACGGGGAAAATAATTCCCCAGCTCGGGAAGCTGCCAAATAAATCGGTCCCCCCGCTCAAGGTGTTGTCCACTGCACAGATTCCCTCCAAGCCAGTTGATATGGAAGCATCTACGAGGTTTGCCAGAGATTACGGTATAACAGTTGACCAATTGCTAAGCGATTGCGACTCCATCTCGAAGGCTGATATGGCATGGAAATATGAGTTAGGGAAGTCTCTTGTCAGACCTGATCTGCTCGACTCTATGACAATATTGAAGCGCCAACTGCATAAGTGGTATGTCCAAAGCGCAAAGGTCCGGAAGGACCAACTCATGGTGAAAATTAGACATGAGGATTACTTCCGCGAGGACTCGGTCCGTATTGATTTTGAAGATCTTTTTTTCTCCTATAATCTAGACGGCCTCGACAAATCGCTCATCAGCACCTATTGTCTGTAAGTCTCCCTCAGCAAGTTCGAGCATTGCTTCTTATATTATCCTCACTGTACGATATATATTATGCAGATTGAAGCTTCGGGAATGTAATGGAAACGGTGGCATTGGGTTCATTCACCCATATGTCGTCAATGGTTTCATTTTAGGGCGATACCCTAAAATCACGGAGGATAACATCGTTATGTTTTTTACGAAACAATTTCACTGTAGTGAAAAACTATTACCTTACAGACATGGGTGAGTGTTACTGTCTTATGCATATTCCTTCATATTTCTATTTTGCTAAGTCGGTGTTAAGTGTCATTGATGAGATATGCATGACTATGTATATAAACGTGTGCAGTTTCCACTAGATTCTTTTGAACATTCATGTTGATACCGGAGCAGTTGATCTCATGGACTCTATGCATAAAGAACAAAAGGAGTACACGCCCATTATTTCAATGCTCACAAAGTAAGTTCAATCGTCGTACGATGACCCCTTTATTCTTTTTTTTCTTTCCCGGAGAGGGCTTGTAAGCAGTTCATGAAGCAACAAGCCGGTTTAACGGAGGTGGATATGCAAGTTGATACACTCATCGTAAGTAGTACTTGCTACATTCACGCATCTCTCTTTAATTTCTTGAGCATTATTTGATTCAATTCTATTTCTCGAAAAGTTCCCTAAGTAGTCACATGGAACAAATGTATGTGGATTTTATGTCATGGAGAACATAAGAACAATTGTGAATGAGCGGTTGAATAGAAGGACAAATTTAACGCTGCATGATCTACGGGAGGTGATCCTACCGGCAGACCGTTTACAAGCATTTCAAGAGGAAGTGGCGGGTTTTTTTTTTGCTGAAGGAAGTCATAGATCCAAATGGACCATTCCATTATAAACAATGATCTGCATGCATGTACGTAGATGGTCTCAGTGTGTATAAGTCTGTTCAGATGTAATGATCTAAATAAGATCAATGTAATTATCTTCTAATGATATCAATGCATACAATGATCTGTATGATGATTACTGTCAATGTGGAAAAAATATGTCATTTACATCCTAAACGAAAACACCAAAAAGGAAACACCACACAAAAAACACCCCAAAAACAGACCAAACAAAAACATGCCAAAACTCTGCTGCGACAGAGAAACACCCAAAACTCTGCCGCGACAGAGAACCTTTTATCCCGGTTGGTGTTACCAACCGGGTTAAAAGGGTGCCGACATGCTCGCTGCGCAGAGCCCACGTGGGCAGCCATTTTACCCTGGTTGGTAAGCCCACCGGGGTCTAAGGGGGGCCTTTATCCCGGGTTTGGCAAAACCGGTTGGCTAGCCGATGCATAAGCCCTCCCCCCCCCCCCAACCGGGGCTAATGCCCTTGTCTCTACTACTGCACGGAAGCATTACCACCGCATCACTGGAATACTTTTGTCAAACATATTGACGTAAAGCTATTATGAATTACGTATGTATTATATGCACGCCACTTGTATTTTGCACCTCACAAATATATCATATTTTTTCCTCAAAAATGTTTTATTGGCCGTTATTGAATGCAGCGAGCATACCACTCACTCACGCATGAAAACTCACGTACTATAAAGGCATTTGTAGCCCTTCATTTTAAATTATTGAAAACAGTATTTAATAGTTTCAAAGAAATCTGAAAACAAATATAGGTGTAGCCTACGTTGTATCCAACAGTTGTGGATAATTCCAAACCGAAATCCTTTGTGTTTTGAGCTATGTAGAAAAGAAAAATACTGACAAGATTTGGAATGCCCTATTCACAAACTCAGATCTATAATTTTATCTTTTTTCAGCATAAAATAGAGTGTAATTAGGATTAAGATTGTGTACACTTGTAGGATATATACATGGCTACATGAACAAAACATTTCCATATTTTTCTGATACTTTAGAATTTTTTTTATCGAATAACATCTTATAAAGTTTGACATCATATTATGCCCGGTTTTCCAAAAATACCAAAAAGTGCATTTAATATTTATGTTAGAGAGAGATGCAACATGAATATTCTTTCTTAAATTTTAATTAAGTTCAAAAAAATATAGAAAGATAAATGGGCATAATAACAAATTCATTCTTCGTAAAAAAGATTATTTCACCAAATTCATGGTAAGCATTAAGTCTGACTAGCGCTAATTTTAAAAAACTGGGTTAATTATCACTTGAGTGTGAGCTGCAGTGGTAGCTGACATGCTTATGTTAAATGACAATAACCACTCGGTCGGTCAACTAGTGAAAATAAACTATGTGGTGCGGTGGCTATCAGTAGACCATGCGCTGTGCGAGATGGGGAGTTCGAACCCAAGCGCCATTAAAAAAATATTTTGCCCGTCGCCCTCCCTCTCGTCTGACAGATGGATCCCACTATAGGCAGAAGTTAGTTTGCATTTGCTATATGAAAGTTATGTACGTTTTTTTTGCAAAAAAAATGTCGCCACGTGTCACCTGTAGAACCATTTTGGGACTAATTTGCACCTTGTAGCCACTTTTAGCACCATCTGACCTCAATTTAGAACAAGTGGCATGAGTTTGCACATCATAGACAACTATTGGGATATCTAGTGTATTTAACTCTTTAGTTTTGTTCTGGTCGAATAGACTATAGAATTTCCTTTATTTTATAGTCGTTCATGATGGCCTTCACGTGGTTTCCTTGTTTTTCATTTCTTTTTTGCAGCCGGCCATGAGTTCGTCTGCCGGTGCTTTTCTTTATTTTACTGGTTTTGCTTATTCGTGTATTTTTGCCTCTTCTCAGTTGGCCATTAGTTCGTCTGACACGTAGGCATGTTGGTGTTGCCTGGCTACGTCTTATTGGCTAGAGGCTTTTTGTACTGTGATGATTGGCTTCATCTTTTTTTCCTCAATTTTCTTTCTTTTAGTCTATTCATCGGTTAGTTTTCCCTTCTCCTTCTATTTAGTTTTGTTCCGATTGGATAAACCATCGAGTTTTCTTTCTTTTGTAGTCGTTCATGATTGTCCTTTCCGTGGTTTCTTTATTTTCTTTTCTTTTTTACACATGGTCTCCCTTTTCCATAATCATGAAATCCATAGAGGTAACTCTAATACAAATAGAAACTTGGATATATTTAACTAATCACACAATCTTAGAGACATTACCATTAGCATCTGGGTGATAAAGTGGGCAATCAATCATGTTATCATATTTCAGGTGGTCATAAACCATTTTAGGGATAGTAGATATCATGGAACCAAAGTCACAATAAGCAATAAAGTTTTGATTATCAATCAAAAATTTAATATATGGTTACTAATCATTATCTAATTTTGTGAGAACTTTCCTGATGCACTTTGTTGGGAACCCCAAGAGGAGGGTGTGATGAGTACAGAGGTAGGAGTTTTCCCCTTAGTTAAGAACCAGGGTTATCAATCCAGTAGGAGAAATAGAATCTTCGGAAGGTTGATGCCACTGATGGTGGTGCTGGCGCTTCACCGGTGTCAGCAACAACGTGGAAACTGCACACAACACAACCAAAATACTTTGCTCCAACGGTACAGTGAGGTTGTCAATCTCACCGGCCTTGTTGAAAACAAAGATTAGACGTATATTATGGAAAATAGTGTATGCTTGCAAAAAGTAAAGAGAGCGGGAAATTGTTGTGGTTTGTTTAACAGTGTGGAAAATGGACCGGGGTACATAGTTTCACTAGTGGTGTCTCTCCATAAAAGATAGCATGATGGGTGAACAAATTACAGCTGGGCAATTGACAAATAGAGGTTGCACCGTAGTGCACAATATGACATGAAGATTATTGTGCTATTTAGTGCGGGCATTACAACAAGATACATAGACCGACATCCATCTGCGTCTATGACTAATAATCCATCCTCGGGTTATCATCCGAACCCCCTCAGTTATTATGTTGCTGGCAACAGATAATTGCATTAAACAAAGTGTGTAATGTAAGCAATGATTATGCACGCGGTGTCGCACCCAGACTTCTAGAGGATACACACAGCCCGCTAAATAGTAGATAATTGGCTTACGGGGCCTACCTGCACCCGCATCTCAATATGAGTAGGCCGACACGTAAACGTGTGACAACCATTCTCTACTATTTATCGTCTGTGAAACCATCCAATAGGAATCCGAATACTTCCATTGACGTACTTCATAACATACACACATGGTACATCACCGGCATTTGAACAAGTGATATCACAACAAAGCTCTAAGACACAAAGAAATAGAAATAAGTGGCAAAAGCTCTCACTAGAGCAGAGATAGAAAATCCAGTCATACAGAGGACACATGTCCCAACAAATCATCATTACATCACAGCGGAAGCAACAAAATGTCTGAGTACAGACAAGATCCAAATAGGCCTAAGAGGCCGGAAACGAAAAGAACGGAGCCCATCCACGAAGTCTCGGATCCTGCTCGGGTCCGCTATCTACTCATCAGCAGCCTCGTCATACTCCACGTAGTAGCCACCATGGGGATTCTCGGAAACGTAGTCTGCAGAACCAGCAGCCCCAAAGGGGTCAGTACGGACGAGTACTGGCAAGCAAGACGCACAAGATACCAAAGTGTACCCGACAACACCAGGTACAGATGCTTTGGGTTCAACGGAAGATAGGTGATACAAAGGTGCGGCAGCGGGTTGCACTAACCAACTACAGAGACACGCTACAACATCCGGCTAAAAGAAAGGGATAAGATAGCGCATCGGAGCCAGCTACACTAACCTCAAACAAACCATCCTGGATCTCGCCCTTATCCAAGAAGCAATCGAGGATAACCCACACAGTTTGATTAATGAAGGTTCAGGTTATTGTGACATATGCTATTACTAGTCAAATTATTATTAATTAGGTGTAAGTTGTCGGAGTACTTGTTAGCCAGCACTTTCACCAAGTTGTCACATAACGCGGACAACACGGCTTCTCGAGAAGATTCATCCCTGCAGGGTGTGCTCCAGTACCCGTACCACTCGAGCCACCAACTAAAACTCAGGTGGACTCAACACGACTTGAACCATCTCTACAACCTGTCCTAGGAGCCACGGAGCTATAAGGTCCAAGCCACGCAGCCGAATACTCAGCGCAAGTGTGCAAAACTCCCGCAGGGCGCAACACCCCGGCAATACAGGCCTCGCCCTATATGTGTGCGTCATCAACATCATCAGTATCAACCATGGGAGCGACCCATTCATCGTATGAGCCAAATGGAACACCCGAACTAAGTGTGGCTCTTCGGACAAACTGCGGATCAGGTCAAAGTCGAGGGGGTTCCATACGACCACCGGATGTGGTGAGCACGCTCATCATGGATCAGAGGAAGACCCTTTTCCTAATTAGGGTCGACACTAGCAGGCTTCAAAAACCCTAACCCGGGCCTCCTGCGGTGCCTTATCATGAAATTATTATTACCCCAAACATTAACATAATATTGATTATAACAAGCCCGTCTATCAACTAAAACAGGTGATAAGATAAATGACAACAAGACTCGAGCACGACAAACCTAAGCATTGATTCTACGACACAGGCTAACAAATAACAAGGTTGTAGTGTGGGGTGAGGCTATATTCATGGCTGCAGGATGACATGTGATAGGATCGGAACACAAGCAACGAATCATAAGGCTAGCAGATTAGACAACGGAAAGTATCGGTATCAAGTGTGGAACGGACACAATGGTTCATGTGAGTGAATACTTTCCTGCTTACTCAACAGCTGGTGTTGAGCTAACCTCTGAAGTGGTATCGTAACCCTCGTCTGTCTCAACGTCGTCGTCTATTCGAGAAGAAGCAAACAAACAACGGAGAGAGAGGACATCAATAACATGGCATAATGCACAAAACATGGGATGATGCATGACATTTTAATGCAAGTAAGAGATCATGGACATGATCATCAAGTTAAATGAGTGTCCCAATAAGTTTGCATTATTTGGAAATCTCTCATATTTATCTTAGTGGCTATTATTATTTTAATAAGACCAATACATAAAAAGTATTCCCACATGCATGAAATGATACTTTTTGTTATTAATTGAAGTTCTTTCCATTTTGGTATAGTTTCCATAATTTTTGGGTGAAGAAAATAATAAATAAGAATTAATTCTTATTGTTTTCATTTCTGCCATTTTTGGTAAACAATTTAAAAAGAGGTACTTTCAGTTACAAAAGCATGGGAAATACTTGAAAACATGTGGACAATGTTTCACTGAACATTTTAGCCATTAAACATAATTTTTGGATAATTATTGAATTTATTATGCATTTTTTCATAAGCATTTTTATTCTGCCCCTTTTAGTAAACAGAAGGAAACATGTTCAAATTTAATTCAATTGTGACGAACCAAAATACCACTGTGTAGAGTTTGTTAAGACAAATTTTTAGAGCTCAAGTTTGCTCAATTTGGGTGAACAGAACTCAAGTTATGAATTTTGCAAGATTTCAGTTTTTATTCCATTTTCTGTATTTAATTATTTATTGCACATTGTTAACAGAAACATATTGCAACTTTGACATTAACAGAAAGTGCTCCTCACTGTGAGTTTGTAGAAATTTGAATCACCATATATGGAGCATGTATGAATTAGTTATTGATTTTACAATTAACATTTGAAACTGCAAATCTGTTTTTTTTTTCAGAACAAAAATTTCAGAAAAAAGTGGAAAAAAAGGTGGGTTTTATTCGCTGCGGGGAGGGATCGAACCCGCGACGCTGCACTTGCATGCGAGCTTCGCTGGCCATCTGGCCACTGCACGGTCGTTGCAGAAACAGGGATGCGCGGCCCTTTTGTGGTTCAGCTAAGGGCGGCTGCAAATTCGCGAAAAAGACAGGAGAAAAAGGGGGGGCTTTTCGGCTGGAGCGGGGACTCGAACTCGCCCCTGGTCGCGCGCGAGGGGGGCCTGTGCCACTGGGCTATTCCTGTTTTCGTGTTGAATAACAGATCTGCAGGGTTAAGGTGTTTATCTGGCGCGTTAACTGAACCAAAAACGAACAAATTCAGACTTGCATGTAACTGAACGACGATCATGGCAGTGCCGACGGCGACGAACTGAACCGGCCCGCAGGCATCTACTACGGCATGCAACCAGAGGGAAACGGCGGGAATCGGAAGAGGAACTCACCATGAGCCGACCGTGTGCTCGGTGAGGTAGGAGGAGGTCGAGGACGGCGGCGGGAGCTCGCCGGAGTTGCTCCGGTCGGAAAACCTTCAGAGAAAGGAGGGGATCTGAGGGGGAGGGGAGAGGGAGCAGGGTGGCGGCAGGCTGGGGAGGAGAAGAGAGGGGCTAGGGTTTGGGCTACCTCGGGGTAGATAAGGGCAGGGAGAGAGAGAGGAGCACATGGGGACGAGCTCGCTTTTTCCCTCCTGCTTCCGTCACCCGTACGGAGGAAGGGGACGAGGCCTGGCAGGCCGGCTGCTCGGGATGGTTTGGGCCAGCCCACCAGGCTGGCTTGGACAGGTGTCCTTCTTTTCTTTTCCTGTTCTTTAATTTATTTATTTTTGTAAAAGAGAAAAAGAGAGAGAGAAAAAAGACAGGCTTTGGGGTACTTATTTTAGGTGATCAAATTTTTATTAAGTGCACAAGACCAACAGCCATGTGTGCCATATTTTGGTTTTCAAAATTATTTAATTTTTGAGCAAGTTGATATTTAAATTGGTTTTTGGCAATTTTGAATTTAATAAAAGGAATTGTTTTAAACCACTTATAAAAAAATGATTCCAACTCCAATATTAAACCCATAATTAAAAGTGTTTTGTTGGTGTTGTTTATTTGAAAAATTGGAACAGACCAAGTATGAGCATTGTTTGAATTTGAAAACTTGCATTTGGAAACTTAACACATGCAATGCTTATGATGCCATGATGCCAGAAAAAATAAAACAAAGAGCAAGCAAGTTTGGAGGTTTTCATACTTGGGATGTTACAAAACGCCCCCCTTGAAGGAATCGCGCCTCGAGATTCCTACTGAGAAGAGAAAAGGTCCGGATACTTCTTGCGAAGATCCTCTTCGGTCTCCCACGTTGCCTCTTTATCGGAATGATGAGACCACTGCACTTTGAAGAACTTAGTGCTCTTGTTGCGAGTTTTGCGCTCGGTCTCATCGAGAATGCGAATAGGGTGCTCTTCATAAGAGAGGTCTTCTTGCAGTTCAATGGAATCATGATCAACTGCACGACCTGGCTCTTTGAAGCACTTCTTGAGCTGTGACACGTGAAAGACATCGTGCACCTTGGATAGCTTTTCTGGAAGTTCAAGACGATAGGCATTTTCTGCACGCCTTGAGAGAATGTTGAAGGGACCAATATAACGTGGAGCAAGCTTTCCTTGACACCAAAACGATGAGTGCCTCTGAGAGGAGTGACACGGAGGTAGTCCTTGTCTCCAGCTGCATAGACCATGTCCCTGTGTTTGCTGTCATAGTAGCTTTTCTGACAAGACTGGGCAATCTTCAGATTGTCACGAATGATGCGGACTTTCTCTTCGGCCTCCTTAACAATGTCAGGGCCTAAGAGTGAACGTTCACCAGCTCCAGACCAATTGATTGGACTCCTGCATCTGCGACCATAGAGAGCCTCGAAAGGTGCCATGCCTAGGCTTGCCTGGAAGCTGTTGTTGTAGGAGAATTCAGCATATGGAAGACATTCCTCCCATTTCATGCCAAAAGAGAGACCACATGCTCTGAGCATATCCTCAAGGATCTGATTGACTCTCTCGACTTGCCCTTGAGACTGAGGATGATAGGCTGTGCTGAACAGAAGCTTGGTGCCCAAAGCTTCTTGAAAGCTTTTCCAGAAATGAGAAGTGAAGATGCTTCCACGGTCTGAGCTTATTTCTAGCGGAACACCATGAAGAGGAACAATCTTTGTTGTATAGAGCTCTGCCAATTGACTAGCTGAGATTGTCTCTTTAACAGGAAAGAAGTGAGCGACTTTAGTGAGTCGATCAATGACAATGAAGATTGCATCGTTGCCCCTCTTGGACTTTGGAAAACCAGTAACGAAGTCCATTTCAATCATGTCCGACTTCCATTCAGGAATTTTCAGAGGTTGGAGAAGACCCGCTGATTTCTGATGAACTGCTTTGACACGTTGACAAACATCGCATTCAGAGACATATTTAGCAATTTCACGCTTCATGCCAGACCACCAATACATTGTTTTAAGATCCTGGTACATCTTTGTACTTTCAGGGTGTATGGAAAGAGGAGTATCATGAGCCTCCTTGAGAATCACATCTTTCAGGCTTTGGATTTCGGAACTGCAATGCGTCCTTGGAAAACACTGTTCCCTTGTCATCAATTGAGAAGCACTCATACTTCACATTGCCTGCTTTGATGTTCTTTGCGATCTTCTTGATCTCAGCATCACGAAGTTGTTCAGAACGAATCTTGTCCTCAAGCGTTGGACTGGCTGTCAAGTTTGCAAGATAGCCTTCAGGAACAAGTCCAAGATTCAGCTTTTGGAATTCTTCGTGAAGAGGAGGTTGGCTTTCCATGATCATGAGATTGTTGCAATAGGACTTGCGACTGAGATCATCGGCCATAACATTAGCCTTGCCTGAAGTGTCAGAGATGGTGAGATCGAAGTCTTTGATCTTCTCCATCTCCTTTGTCTAAGTTTCAGATCTGGCTGACTGAAGATGTACTTCAGACCCTTATGATCGGAAAAGATTTCAGTGCGATTACCCAACAAGTATTGTCTCCATTTCTTGAGGGCAAACACAACTGCTGCGAGTTCAAGGTCATGAGTGGGATAATTGAGCTCATGTGTGTTCAACTGACGTGAAGCATAAGCCACAACTTGACGTTCTTGCATGAGAACTGCACCTAGACCTTGGAGAGAAACATCACAGAATATTTGGAAAGGTTTGGAAGGATCTGGGCCAACCAGAACTGGTGTAGAAGTGAGTTCAGTCTTCAGGAGATTGAAGCTTTCATCACATTGTGGAGACCAGACGAACTTCTTGTCCTTCTTTGTGAGGTCAGTGAGAGGTTTGGCAATCTTGGAGAAGTTGGGACGAAGCGACGACAATAGCTAGCCAAACCAAGAAAACTTCTGACTTGCTTCACCGTTTTAGGCGGTTTCCATTCAACAATGTCCTTAACCTTTTCTGGTCAATGCTATGCCCTTGGCAGATATGACATGACCAAGGTAAGTGACTTCAGAAATCCAGAACTCACATTTGGAAAACTTGGCATAGAGGCGATGCTCGCGAAGCTTCATGAGAGTGAGGCGAAGATGTTCTTCATGCTCTTTCTCGGATTTGGAGTAGACAAGAATATCATCAAGATATACCACAACGAACTTGTCGAGGTATTCATGGAAGACAGAATTTATGAGTCGAGAGAAGGTCGCCGGTGCATTGGTGAGACCAAAGGACATGACGGTGTATTCATAGCGACCGAAGCGAGTGACAAAGGCTGTCTTTGGAACATCCTCTTTTCTGATCTTTATTTGATGGTAACCCATTCTCAAGTCCAACTTGGAGAATATACAGGCTCCAGCAAGGTGATCAAAGAGATCATCGATGCGAGGAATTGGATATTTGTTCTTGATGGTTTTCTCGTTAAGAGGACGATAGTCAACAACGAGTCTCTTTGTTTGATCCTTCTTTGCCACAAAGAGAGTTGGGCATCCCCAAGCCGAGGAACTAGGTTGAATGTAACCTTTTTCCATGTACATATCGATTTGCTACTTTAACAATTTCAGTTCAGGAGAGCTATCTTGTATGGATACTTGGAGATTGGAGCATGCCTGGTTCAAGTTCGATGCCGAACTCAACAGCTGTGTCAGGAGGCATTCCTGGCAATTCTTCTGGAAAGACATCGGGGAAGTCACAAACCACCGGAACAGTTTCAATAGATGGTAGAGGATTTGCATTGAGAGTGTAGAGTTGAACAACTGGATTTTCAGCATGGAAGTAGACTATCTGGCCAAAAGGGTGTGTGATTTTGACAGACTTAGCAGGACAATCAATGACTGCTTTGTTGGCTACCAGCCAATCCATCCCAAGAATGACATCAATATCTGAAGAGTGGAGAGCTATCAGAGATGCCTGGAATGGAAGGTTTCCAATTGTGATCTCGACGATCTGGCTAACTTTATTGCTTTGCCAGCTAGATCCCGGTGATTTCACTAGGAGGGGGATAGACAACTGTTCGAAGTTGATTTTACTGGTGTTTGCAAAGCATTGAGAGATGAAAGAGTGTGAAGCACCAGAATCGAACAAGACTTTAGCATGAAACAAGTTCACAAGAAGTGTGCCCATTACAACTTCTGGAGATTCTTCTGCTCCCTGGGCCTTGACATGGTTCACCCTCACAGTTCTCAAGACAGACTTGTTCCTGTTGCGGGGCCTAGGCGAAGAAGTGTGTACCATCACATGATTGACATTAGAGATAGGTAGTGATGGTAGCTTGTTCTGTGGGCACTTGTAGGAGTAGTGTCCTGGTAGGCCGCACTTGAAGCATGTAATAACAGATCGAGGAGCTGTTGGACTTGGCTGAGATGGAGCACCTCCTGAAGATACCACTGGGGTGGGAGGGCGGGCAAGAAATCCTGCCGGGCTTGGCAAGCAGATGGGCGGTGTGGGAGTGGTATATGGAACCCAAACTCTTCGTTTTTGTGGAGGCATGATAACTTTTGAGAGATTAGCCTGTTCACGAGAGTGCTTACGAGATTCCTCAACCAACTTGCGCCCGTGCTCTTCATTTAGAGCGATGTTGATGAGGTCCTCAAAATTCTTGGCCTTGACGTTGGTGAGAGCATACTTGAGTTCCGGGTTGAGACCACTGCGGAACTTTGCCATCTTTTTCGCTTCCGTGGAGACTTCATCTCCGGCGTAGCGAGCCAGGCGATTGAACTCTCTTTGGTATTCGAGAACGTCAAATTGCCTTGTGTGAAAGAATAGAATTCCTCACGCATTCTCTCCATGAGCCCATCGGGAATGTGATGGCGCACGAAGGCTTGCTTGAAATCCTCCCATGTGATTGCCACACTAGGACCTCTCATTTCTTGGAAGTTCTCCCACCAAGACATGGATTGTCCACGGAGAAGGTAGGTCACGTAAGGAACATGGTCCTCGTCAGCCACATGAGCTACCATAAGAGTATGGTTCATTTCACGGAGCCAGTCATCAGCATCCAATGGCTCGGAGGAGGTATCAAATGTGCGCGGATTGAGCTCAAGGAACCCGAATAGACACCCGGGCGTTGCCATTATTCCCAAGGTCTTGGTTCTGCTGCATCTGCCTTATAACTTGTGTCATCTGAGACAGCACTTTCCCCATCTCGGGTGGCAGTGTGGGTTCTTCGTCACCACTCTCCATCCTGAAGAGGATACCAAGGTTAACACACTAACCGGATAACAAAATCCAATATAAGTGCTTACAAGGCTTACTTCAGACGGTAAGAAGGTAGCATGGAGCAAACATATACTACCCTCAACGTTCACCATAAATGGTTCGCGTACCACACGGATAGCCGTGTGGAAGAAGAAAATCTCCGGAACAAGACGGATGGAGGTTAACAATGAATCAGCAGATAAGTTGTTACAACGAAAGAGACGATTTGTGAAGAACGATATCGAAGCAACAACTGGGAAACAGGAGACCACAAACACCTGAGGTACTACGGAAAAACCCATCCGGGCTTCTAGAGGATCAATATCTACTGCTTAAGGAATAGAGGATCTGCTTCCGGGGCTTATTTGCCACCGTTCTCAATCGTGAGTAGGCAACACGAAAATCGTGTCACAACCACCTCCATTCCTATGGTCTAGTAGATATAACCATCCTCGAGAAACCAGGATACGTGAAATCCTAACTTGAAAGTTTAGGTGAGAAGAGAAAAACAACGTTGCACTTCCTTACCAGAAAAGGGAGGGTGGGTGGGGAAAGAAATAAAAGAACAGAATTCCTACTCTCACGTTTCATTTTTCTTATATAGCTACAAAATAGTTTCTAGACTCAACTGCGACCAGTAAAAGGGATCCTACAGGCAGACAGGCTCTGATACCATTTGTCGCACCCGGACTTCTAGAGGATACACACAGCCCGCTAAATAGTAGATAATTGGCTTACGGGGCCTACCTGCACCCGCATCTCAATATGAGTAGGCCGACACGTAAACGTGTGACAACCATTCTAGTATTCATCATCTGTGAAACCATCCAATAGGAATCCGAATACTTCCATTGACGTACTTCATAACATACACACATGGTACATCACGGTATTTGAACAAGTGATATCACAACAAATCTCTAAGACACAAAGAAATAGAAATAAGTGGCAAAATCTCTCACTAGAGCAGAGATAGCAAATCCAGTCATACAGAGGACACATGTCCCAACAAATCATCATTACATCACAGCGGAAGCAACAAAGTGTCTGAGTACAGACAAGATCCAAATAGACCTAAGAGGCCGGAAACGAAAAGAACGGATCCCATCCACGAAGTCTCGGATCCTGCCCGGGTCCGCTATCTACTCGTCAGCAGCCTCGTCATACTCCACGTAGTAGCCACCATGGGGATCGCGGAAACGTAGTCTGCAGAACCAGCAGCCCCAAAGGGGTCAGTACGGACGAGTACTGGCAAGCAAGACGCACAAGATACCAAAGTGTACCCGACAACACCAGGTACAGATGCTTTGGGTTCAACGGAAGATAGGTGATACAAAGGTGCGGCAGCGGGTTGCACTAACCAACTACAGAGACACGCTACAACATCCGGCTAAAAGAAAGGGATAAGATAGCGCATCGGAGCCAACTACCACTAACCTCAAACAAACTCATCCTGGATCTCGCCCCTTATCCAAAGAAGCAATCCGAGGATAACCCACACAGTTGGATTAATGAAGGTTCAGGTTATTGTGACAATATGCCTATGACTAGTCAAATTATTATTAATTAGGTGTAAGTTGTCGGAGTACTTGTTAGCCAGCACTTTCACCAAGTCGTCACATAATCGCGGACAACACGGCTTCTCGAGAAGATTCATCCCTGCAGGGTGTGCTCCAGTACCCGTACACACTCGAGCCACCAACTAAAACTCGGGTGGACTCAACACGACTCGAACCATCTCTACAGCCTGTCCTAGGAGCCACGGAGCTATAAGGTCCCAGCCACGCAGCCGAATACTCAGCGCAAGTGTGCAAAACTCCCGCAGGACGCAACACCCCGGCAATACAGGCCTCGCCCTATATGTGTGCATCATCAACATCATCGGTATCAACCATGGGAGCGACCCATTCATGCGTATGAGCCAAATGGAACACCCGAACTAAGTGTGGCTCTTCGGACAAACTGCGGATCAGGTCAAAGTCGAGGGGGGTTCCATACGACCACCCGGATGCGGTGAGCACGCTCATCATGGATCAGAGGACAAGACCCTTTTCCTAATTAGGGTCGGCACTAGCAGGCTTCAAAACCCTAACCCGGGCCTCCTGCCGGTGCCTTATCATGAAATTATTATTACCCCAAACATTAACATAATATTGATTATAACAAGCCCGTCTATCAAACTAAACAGGTGATAAGATAAATGACAACAAGACTCGAGCACAAACAAACCTAAGCATGATTCTACGACACAGGCTAACAAATAACAAGGTTGTAGGTGTGGGGTGAGGCTATATTCATGGCTGCAGGATGACATGTGATAGGATCGGAACACAAGCAACGAATCATAAGGCTAGCAGATTAGACAACGGAAAGTATCGGTATCAAGTGTGGAACGGACACAATGGTTCATGTGAGTGAATACTTTCCTGCTTACTCAACAGCCTGGTGTTGAGCTAACTCCTCTGAAGTGGTATCGTAACCCTCGTCTGTCTCAACGTCGTCGTCTATTCGAGAAGAAGCAAACAAACAACGGAGAGAGACGGACAATCAATAACATGGCATAATGCACAAACATGGGATGATGCATGACATTTTAATGCAAGTAAGAGATCATGGACATGATCATCAAGTTAAATGAGTGTCCCAAATAAGTTTGCATTATTTGGAAACCTCTCATATTTATCTTAGTGGCCTATTATTAATTTTAATAAGACCAATACATAAAAAGTATTCCCACATGCATGAAATGATACTTTTCTGTTATTAATTGAAGTTCTTTCCATTTTGGTATAGTTTCCATAATTTTGGGGTGAAGAAAATAATAAATAAGAATTAATTCTTATTGTTTTCATTTCTGCCATTTTTGGTAAACAATTTAAAAAGAGGTACTTTCAGTTACAAAAGCATGGGAAATACTTGAAAACATGTGGACAATGTTTCACTGAACATTTTAAGCCATTAAACATAATTTTTGGATAATTATTGAATTTATTATGCATTTTTTCATAAGCATTTTTATTCTGCCCTTTTTAGTAAACAGAACGAAACATGTTCAAATTTAATTCAATTGTGACGAACCAAAATACCACTGTGTAGAGTTTGTTAAGACAAATTTTTAGAGCTCAAGTTTGCTCAATTTGGGTGAACAGAACTCAAGTTATGAATTTTGCAAGATTTCAGTTTTTATTCCATTTTCTGTATTTAATTATTTATTGCACAATTGTTAACAGAAACATATTGCAACTTTGACATTAACAGAAAGTGCTCCTCACTGTGAGTTTGTAGAAATTTGAATCACCATATATGGAGCATGTATGAATTAGTTATTGATTTTACAATTAACATTTGAAACTGCAAATCTGTTTTTTTTTCAGAACAAAAATTTCAGAAAAAAGTGGAAAAAAAGGTGGGTTTTATTCCGCTGCGGGGAGGGATCGAACCCGCGACGCTGCACTTGCATGCGAGCTTCGCTGGCCATCTGGCCACTGCCACGGTCGTTGCAGAACAGGGATGCGCGGCCCTTTTGTGGTTCAGCTAAGGGCGGCTGCAAATTCGCGAAAAAGACAGGAGAAAAAGGGGGGGCTTTTCGGCTGGAGCGGGGACTCGAACTCGCGCCCCTGGTCGCGCGCGAGGGGGGCCTGTGCCACTGGGCTATTCCTGTTTTCGTGTTGAATAACAGATCTGCAGGGTTAAGGTGTTTATCTGGCGCGTTAACTGAACCAAAAACGAACAGATTCAGACTTGCATGTAACTGAACGATGATCATGGCAGTGCCGACGGCGACGAACTGAACCGGCCCGCAGGCATCTACTACGGCATGCAAACCAGCAGGGAAACGGCGGGAATCGGAAGAGGAACTCACCATGAGCCCGACCGTGTGCTCGGTGAGGTAGGAGGAGGTCGAGGACGGCGGCGGGAGCTCGCCGGAGTTGCTCCGGTCGGAAAACCTTCAGAGAAAGGAGGGGATCTGAGGGGAGAGGGAGCAGGGTGGCGGCAGCGGCTGGGGAGGAGAAGAAGAGGGGCTAGGGTTTGGGGCTACCTCGGGGTAGATAAGGGCAGGGAGAGAGAGAGGAGCACATGGGGACGAGCTCGCTTTTTCCCTCCTGCTTCCGTCACCCGTACGGAGGAAGGGGACGAGGCCTGGCAGGCCGGCTGCTCGGGATGGTTTGGGCCAGCCCACCAGGCTGGCTTGGACAGGTGTCCTTCTTTTCTTTTCCTGTTCTTTATATTTATTTATTTTTGTAAAAGAGAAAAAGAGAGAGAAAAAAAAGACAGGCTTTGGGGTACTTATTTTAGGTGATCAAATTTTTATTAAGTGCACAAGACCAACAGCCCATGTGTGCCATATTTTGGTTTTCAAAATTATTTAATTTTTGAGCAAGTTGATATTTAAATTGGTTTTTGGCAATTTTGAATTTAATAAAAGGAATTGTTTTAAACCACTTATAAAAAAAATGATTCCAACTCCAATATTAAACCCATAATTAAAAGTGTTTTGTTGGTGTTGTTTATTTGAAAATTGGAACAGACCAAGTATGAGCAATTGTTTGAATTTGAAAACTTGCATTTGGAAACTTAACACATGCAATGCTTATGATGCCATGATGCCAGAAAAAATAAAACAAAGAGCAAGCAAGTTTGGAGGTTTTCATACTTGGGATGTTACAAAACGCCCCCCTTGAAGGAATCGCGCCTCGAGATTCCTACTGAGAAGAGAAAAGGTCCGGATACTTCTTGCGAAGATCCTCTTCGGTCTCCCACGTTGCCTCTTTATCGGAATGATGAGACCACTGCACTTTGAAGAACTTAGTGCTCTTGTTGCGAGTTTTTCGCTCGGTCTCATCGAGAATGCGAATAGGGTGCTCTTCATAAGAGAGGTCTTCTTGCAGTTCAATGGAATCATGATCAACTGCACGACCTGGCTCTTTGAAGCACTTCTTGAGCTGTGACACGTGAAAGACATCGTGCACCTTGGATAGCTTTTCTGGAAGTTCAAGACGATAGGCATTTTCTGCACGCCTTGAGAGAATGTTGAAGGGACCAATATAACGTGGAGCAAGCTTTCCCTTGACACCAAAACGATGAGTGCCTCTGAGAGGAGTGACACGGAGGTAGTCCTTGTCTCCAGCTGCATAGACCATGTCCCTGTGTTTGCTGTCATAGTAGCTTTTCTGACAAGAGGGCAATCTTCAGATTGTCACGAATGATGCGGACTTTCTCTTCGGCCTCCTTAACAATGTCAGGGCCTAAGAGTGAACGTTCACCAGCTCCAGACCAATTGATTGGACTCCTGCATCTGCGACCATAGAGAGCCTCGAAAGGTGCCATGCCTAGGCTTGCCTGGAAGCTGTTGTTGTAGGAGAATTCAGCATATGGAAGACATTCCTCCCATTTCATGCCAAAAGAGAGACCACATGCTCTGAGCATATCCTCAAGGATCTGATTGACTCTCTCGACTTGCCCTTGAGACTGAGGATGATAGGCTGTGCTGAACAGAAGCTTGGTGCCCAAAGCTTCTTGAAAGCTTTTCCAGAAATGAGAAGTGAAGATGCTTCCACGGTCTGAGCTTATTTCTAGCGGAACACCATGAAGAGGAACAATCTTTGTTGTATAGAGCTCTGCCAATTGACTAGCTGAGATTGTCTCTTTAACAGGAAAGAAGTGAGCGACTTTAGTGAGTCGATCAATGACAATGAAGATTGCATCGTTGCCCCTCTTGGACTTTGGAAAACCAGTAACGAAGTCCATTTCAATCATGTCCGACTTCCATTCAGGAATTTTCAGAGGTTGGAGAAGACCCGCTGATTTCTGATGAACTGCTTTGACACGTTGACAAACATCGCATTCAGAGACATATTTAGCAATTTCACGCTTCATGCCAGACCACCAATACATTGTTTTAAGATCCTGGTACATCTTTGTACTTTCAGGGTGTATGGAAAGAGGAGTATCATGAGCCTCCTTGAGAATCACATCTTTCAGGCTTTGGATTTCGGGAACTGCAATGCGTCCTTGGAAAAACACTGTTCCCTTGTCATCAATTGAGAAGCACTCATACTTCACATTGCCTGCTTTGATGTTCTTTGCGATCTTCTTGATCTCAGCATCACGAAGTTGTTCAGAACGAATCTTGTCCTCAAGCGTTGGACTGGCTGTCAAGTTTGCAAGATAGCCTTGAGGAACAAGTCCAAGATTCAGCTTTTGGAATTCTTCGTGAAGAGGAGGTTAGCTTTCCATGATCATGAGATTGTTGCAATAGGACTTGCGACTGAGATCATCGGCCATAACATTAGCCTTGCCTGAAGTGTCAGAGATGGTGAGATCGAAGTCTTTGATCTTCTCAATCCATCTCCTTTGTCTAAGTTTCAGATCTGGCTGACTGAAGATGTACTTCAGACCCTTATGATCGGAAAAGATTTCAGTGCGATTACCCAACAAGTATTGTCTCCATTTCTTGAGGGCAAACACAACTGCTGCGAGTTCAAGGTCATGAGTGGGATAATTGAGCTCATGTGTGTTCAACTGACGTGAAGCATAAGCCACAACTTGACGTTCTTTCATGAGAACTGCACCTAGACCTTGGAGAGAAACATCACAGAATATTTGGAAAGGTTTGGAAGGATCTGGGCCAACCAGAACTGGTGTAGAAGTGAGTTCAGTCTTCAGGAGATTGAAGCTTTCATCACATTGTGGAGACCAGACGAACTTCTTGTCCTTCTTTGTGAGGTCAGTGAGAGGTTTGGCAATCTTGGAGAAGTTTGGGACGAAGCGACGACAATAGCTAGCCAAACCAAGAAAACTTCTGACTTGCTTCACCGTTTTAGGCGGTTTCCATTCAACAATGGCCTTAACCTTTTCTGGGTCAATAGCTATGCCCTTGGCAGATATGACATGACCAAGGTAAGTGACTTCAGAAATCCAGAACTCACATTTGGAAAACTTGGCATAGAGGCGATGCTCGCGAAGCTTCATGAGAGTGAGGTGAAGATGTTCTTCATGCTCTTTCTCGGATTTGGAGTAGACAAGAATATCATCAAGATATACCACAACGAACTTGTCGAGGTATTCATGGAAGACAGAATTTATGAGTCGAGAGAAGGTCGCCGGTGCATTGGTGAGACCAAAGGACATGACGGTGTATTCATAGCGACCGAAGCGAGTGACAAAGGCTGTCTTTGGAACATCCTCTTTTCTGATCTTTATTTGATGGTAACCCATTCTCAAGTCCAACTTGGAGAATATACAGGCTCCAGCAAGGTGATCAAAGAGATCATCGATGCGAGGAATTGGATATTTGTTCTTGATGGTTTTCTCGTTAAGAGGACGATAGTCAACAACGAGTCTCTTTGTTTGATCCTTCTTTGCCACAAAGAGAGTTGGGCATCCCCAAGCCGAGGAACTAGGTTGAATGTAACCTTTTTCCATGTACATATCGATTTGCTACTTTAACAATTTCAGTTCAGGAGGAGCTATCTTGTATGGATACTTGGAGATTGGAGCAGTGCCTGGTTCAAGTTCGATGCCGAACTCAACAGCTCTGTCAGGAGGCATTCCTGGCAATTCTTCTGGAAAGACATCGGGGAAGTCACAAACCACCGGAACAGTTTCAATAGATGGTAGAGGATTTGCATTGAGAGTGTAGAGTTGAACAACTGGATTTTCAGCATGGAAGTAACTATCTGGCCAAAAGGGTGTGTGATTTTGACAGACTTAGCAGGACAATCAATGACTGCTTTGTTGGCTACCAGCCAATCCATCCCAAGAATGACATCAATATCTGAAGAGTGGAGAGCTATCAGAGATGCCTGGAATGGAAGGTTTCCAATTGTGATCTCGACGATCTGGCTAACTTTATTGCTTTGCCAGCTAGATCCCGGTGATTTCACTAGGAGGGGGATAGACAACTGTTCGAAGTTGATTTTACTGGTGTTTGCAAAGCATTGAGAGATGAAAGAGTGTGAAGCACCAGAATCGAACAAGACTTTAGCATGAAACAAGTTCACAAGAAGTGTGCCCATTACAACTTCTGGAGATTCTTCTGCTCCCTGGGCCTTGACATGGTTCACCCTCACAGTTCTCAAGACAGACTTGTTCCTGTTGCGGGGCCTAGGCGAAGAAGTGTGTACCATCACATGATTGACATTAGAGATAGGTAGTGATGGTAGCTTGTTCTGTGGGCACTTGTAGGAGTAGTGTCCTGGTAGGCCGCACTTGAAGCATGTAATAACAGATCGAGGAGCTGTTGGACTTGGCTGAGATGGAGCACCTCCTGAAGATACCACTGGGTGGGAGGGCGGGCAAGAAATCCTGCCGGGCTTGGCAAGCAGATGGGCGGTGTGGAGTGGTATATGGAACCCAAACTCTTCGTTTTTGTGGGAGGCATGATAACTTTTGAGAGATTAGCCTGTTCACGAGAGTGCTTACGAGATTCCTCAACCAACTTGCGCCCGTGCTCTTCATTTAGAGCGATGTTGATGAGGTCCTCAAAATTCTTGGCCTTGACGTTGGTGAGAGCATACTTGAGTTCCGGGTTGAGACCACTGCGGAACTTTGCCATCTTTTTCGCTTCCGTGGAGACTTCATCTCCGGCGTAGCGAGCCAGGTGATTGAACTCTCTTTGGTATTCGAGAACGTCCAAATTGCCTTGTGTGAAAGAATAGAATTCCTCACGCATTCTCTCCATGAGCCCATCGGGAATGTGATGGCGCACGAAGGCTTGCTTGAAATCCTCCCATGTGATTGCCACACTAGGACCTCTCATTTCTTGGAAGTTCTCCCACCAAGACATGGATTGTCCACGGAGAAGGTAGGTCACGTAAGGAACATGGTCCTCGTCAGCCACATGAGCTACCATAAGAGTATGGTTCATTTCACGGAGCCAGTCATCAGCATCCAATGGCTCGGAGGAGGTATCAAATGTGCTCGGATTGAGCTCAAGGAACTCCCGAATAGACACCCGGGCGTTGCCATTATTCCCAAGGTCTTGGTTCTGCTGCATCTGCCTTATAACTTGTGTCATCTGAGACAGCACTTTCCCCATCTCGGGTGGCAGTGTGGGTTCTTCGTCACCACTCTCCATCCTGAAGAGGATACCAAGGTTAACACACTAACCGGATAACAAAATCCAATATAAGTGCTTACAAGGCTTACTTCAGACGGTAAGAAGGTAGCATGGAGCAAACATATACTACCCTCAACGTTCACCATAAATGGTTCGCGTACCACACGGATAGCCGTGTGGAAGAAGAAAATCTCCGGAACAAGACGGATGGAGGTTAACAATGAATCAGCAGATAAGTTGTTACAACGAAAGAGACGATTTGTGAAGAACGATATCGAAGCAACAACTGGGAAACAGGAGACCACAAACACCTGAGGTACTACGGAAAAACCCATCCGGGCTTCTAGAGGATCAATATCTACTGCTTAAGGAATAGAGGATCTGCTTCCGGGGCTTATTTGCCACCGTTCTCAATCGTGAGTAGGCAACACGAAAATCGTGTCACAACCACCTCCATTCCTATGGTCTAGTAGATATAACCATCCTCGAGAAACCAGGATACGTGAAATCCTAACTTGAAAGTTTAGGTGAGAAGAGAAAAACAACGTTGCACTTCCTTACCAGAAAAGGGAGGGTGGGTGGGGAAAGAAATAAAAGAACAGAATTCCTACTCTCACGTTTCATTTTTCTTATATAGCTACAAAATAGTTTCTAGACTCAACTGCGACCAGTAAAAGGGATCCTACAGGCAGACAGGCTCTGATACCATTTGTCGCACCCGGACTTCTAGAGGATACACACAGCCCGCTAAATAGTAGATAATTGGCTTACGGGGCCTACCTGCACCCGCATCTCAATATGAGTAGGCCGACACGTAAACGTGTGACAACCATTCTCTACTATTCATCATCTGTGAAACCATCCAATAGGAATCCGAATACTTCCATTGACGTACTTCATAACATACACACATGGTACATCAACGGTATTTGAACAAGTGATATCACAACAAATCTCTAAGACACAAAGAAATAGAAATAAGTGGCAAAATCTCTCACTAGAGCAGAGATAGCAAATCCAGTCATACAGAGGACACATGTCCCAACAAATCGTCATTACATCACAGCGGAAGCAACAAAGTGTCTGAGTACAGACAAGATCCAAATAGGCCTAAGAGGCCGGAAACGAAAAGAACGGATCCCATCCACGAAGTCTCGGATCCTGCCCGGGTCCGCTATCTACTCGTCAGCAGCCTCGTCATACTCCACGTAGTAGCCACCATGGGGATCCGCGGAAACGTAGTCTGCAGAACCAGCAGCCCCAAAGGGGTCAGTACGGACGAGTACTGGCAAGCAAGACGCACAAGATACCAAAGTGTACCCGACAACACCAGGTACAGATGCTTTGGGTTCAACGGAAGATAGGTGATACAAAGGTGCGACAGCGGGTTGCACTAACCAACTACAGAGACACGCTACAACATCCGGCTAAAAGAAAGGGATAACATAGCGCATCGGAGCCAACTACCACTAACCTCAAACAAACCCATCCTGGATCTCGCCCCTTATCCAAAGAAGCAATCCGAGGATAACCCACACAGTTGGATTAATGAAGGTTCAGGTTATTGTGACAATATGCCTATGACTAGTCAAATTATTATTAATTAGGTGTAAGTTGTCGGAGTACTTGTTAGCCAGCACTTTCACCAAGTCGTCACATAATCGCGGACAACACGGCTTCTCGAGAAGATTCATCCCTGCAGGGTGTGCTCCAGTACCCGTACACACTCGAGCCACCAACTAAAACTCAGGTGGACTCAACACGACTCGAACCATCTCTACAGCCTGTCCTAGGAGCCACGGAGCTATAAGGTCCCAGCCACGCAGCCGAATACTCAGCGCAAGTGTGCAAAACTCCCGCAGGACGCAACACCCCGGCAATACAGGCCTCGCCCTATATGTGTGCGTCATCAACATCATCGGTATCAACCATGGGAGCGACCCATTCATGCGTATGAGCCAAATGGAACACCCGAACTAAGTGTGGCTCTTCGGACAAACTGCGGATCAGGTCAAAGTCGAGGGGGGTTCCATACGACCACCCGGATGCGGTGAGCACGCTCATCATGGATCAGAGGACAAGACCCTTTTCCTAATTAGGGTCGGCACTAGCAGGCTTCAAAACCCTAACCCGGGCCTCCTGCCGGTGCCTTATCATGAAATTATTATTACCCCGAACATTAACATAATATTGATTATAACAAGCCTGTCTATCAAACTAAACAGGTGATAAGATAAATGACAACAAGACTCGAGCACAAACAAACCTAAGCATGATTCTACGACACAGGCTAACAAATAACAAGGTTGTAGGTGTGGGGAGGCTATATTCATGGCTGCAGGATGACATGTGATAGGATCGGAACACAAGCAACGAATCATAAGGCTAGCAGATTAGACAACGGAAAGTATCGGTATCAAGTGTGGAACGGACACAATGGTTCATGTGAGTGAATACTTGCCTGCTTACTCAACAGCCTGGTGTTGAGCTAACTCCTCTGAAGTGGTATCGTAACCCTCGTCTGTCTCAACGTCGTCGTCTATTCGAGAAGAAGCAAACAAACAACGGAGAGAGACGGACAATCAATAACATGGCATAATGCACAAACATGGGATGATGCATGACATTTTAATGCAAGTAAGAGATCATGGACATGATCATCAAGTTAAATGAGTGTCCCAAATAAGTTTGCATTATTTGGAAACCTCTCATATTTATCTTAGTGGCCTATTATTAATTTTAATAAGACCAATACATAAAAAGTATTCCCACATGCATGAAATGATGATTTTCTGTTATTAATTGAAGTTCTTTCCATTTTGGTATAGTTTCCATAATTTTTGGGTGAAGAAAATAATAAATAAGAATTAATTCTTATTGTTTTCATTTCTGCCATTTTTGGTAAACAATTTAAAAAGAGGTACTTTCAGTTACAAAAGCATGGGAAATACTTGAAAACATGTGGACAATGTTTCACTGAACATTTTAAGCCATTAAACATAATTTTTGGATAATTATTGAATTTATTATGCATTTTTTCATAAGCATTTTTATTCTTCCCCTTTTAGTAAACAGAAGGAAACATGTTCAAATTTAATTCAATTGTGACCAACCAAAATACCACTTTGTAGAGTTTGTTAAGACAAATTTTTAGAGCTCAAGTTTGCTCAATTTGGGTGAACAGAACTCAAGTTATGAATTTTGCAAGATTTCAGTTTTTATTCCATTTTCTGTATTTAATTATTTAGTGCAAAGTTGTTAACAGAAACATATTGCAACTTTGACATTAACAGAAAGTGCTCCTCACTGTGAGTTTGTAGAAATTTGAATCACCACATTTGGAGCATGTATGAATTAGTTATTGATTTTACAATTAAACATTTCAAACATCAAATCTGTTTTTTTTAGAACAAAAATTTCAGAAAAAAAGTGGAAAAAAAGGTGGGTTTTATTCCGCTGCGGGGAGGGATCGAACCCGTGACGCTGCGCTTGCGTGTGAGCTTCGCTGGCCATCTGGCCACTGCCGCGGTCGTTGCAGAACAGGGATGCGCGGCCCTTTTGTGGTTCAGCTAAGCGCGGCTGCAAATTCGCGAAAAAGACAGGAGAAAAAGGGGGGGCTTTTCGGCTGGAGCGGGGACTGGAACTCGCGCCCCTGGTCGCGCGCGAGGGGGGCCTGTGCCACTGGGCTATTCCTGTTTTCGTGTTGAATAACAGATCTGCAGGGTTAAGGTGTTTATCTGGCGCGTTAACTGACCCAAAAACGAACAGATTCAGACTTGCACGTAACTGAACGACGATCATGGCAGTGCCGACGGCGACGAACTGAACCGGCCCGCAGGCATCTACTACGGCACGCAAACCAGCAGGGAAACGGCGGGAATCGGAAGAGGAACTCACCATGAGCCCGACCGTGTGCTCGGTGAGGTAGGAGGAGGTCGAGGACGGCGGCGGGAGCTCGCCGGAGTTGCTCCGGTCGGAAAACCTTCAGAGAAAGGAGGGGATCTGAGGGGAGAGGGAGCAGGGTGGCGGCGGCGGCTGGGGAGGAGAAGAAGAGGGGCTAGGGTTTGGGGCTACCTCGGGGTAGATAAGGGCAGGGAGAGAGAGGAGCACATGGGGACGAGCTCGCTTTTTCCCTCCTGCTTCCGTCACCCGTACGGAGGAAGGGGACGAGGCCTGGCAGGCCGGCTGCTCGGGATGGTTTGGGCCAGCCCACCAGGCTGGCTTGGACAGGTGTCCTTCTTTTCTTTTCCCTGTTCTTTATATATTTTTCTTGTAAAAGAGAAAAAGAGAGAGAAAAAAAAGACAGGCTTTGGGATACTTATTTTAGGTGATCAAATTTTTATTAAGTGCACAAGACCAACAGCCCATGTGTGCCATATTTTGGTTTTCAAAATTATTTAATTTTTGAGCAAGTTGATATTTAAATTGGTTTTTGGCAATTTTGAATTTAATAAAAGGAATTGTTGTAAACCACTTATAAAAAAATGATTCCAACTCCAATATTAAACCCATAATTGAAAGTGTTTTGTTGGTGTTGTTTATTTTAAAATTGGAACAGACCAAGTATGAGCAATTGTTTGAATTTGAAAACTTGCATTTGGAAACTTAACACATGCAATGCTTATGATGCCATGATGCCAGAAAAAATAAAACAAAGAGCAAGCAAGTTTGGAGGTTTTCATACTTGGGATGTTACAAAATGCCCCCCTTGAAGGAATCGCGCCCCGAGATTCCTACTGAGAAGAGAAAATGTCCGGATACTTCTTACGAAGATCCTCTTCGGTCTCCCATGTTGCCTCTTTATCGGAATGATGAGACCATTGCACTTTGAAGAACTTAGTGCTCTTGTTGCGAGTTTTGCGCTCGGTCTCATCGAGAATGCGAATAGGGTGCTCTTCATAAGAGAGGTCTTCTTGCAATTCAATGGAATCATGATCAACTGCACGACCTGGCTCTTTGAAGCACTTCTTGAGCTGTGACACGTGAAAGACATCGTGCACCTTGGATAGCTTTTCTGGAAGTTCAAGACGATAGGCATTTTCTGCACGCCTTGAGAGAATGTTGAAGGGACCAATATAACGTGGAGCAAGCTTTCCCTTGACACCAAAACGATGAGTGCCTCTGAGAGGAGTGACATGGAGGTAGTCCTTGTCTCCAGCTGCATAGACCATGTCCCTGTGTTTGCTGTCATAGTAGCTTTTCTGACAAGACTGGGCAATCTTCAGATTGTCACGAATGATGCGGACTTTCTCTTCGGCCTCCTTAACAATGTCAGGGCCTAAGAGTGAACGTTCACCAGCTCCAGACCAATTGATTGGACTCCTGCATCTGCGACCATAGAGAGCCTCGAAAGGTGCCATGCCTAGGCTTGCCTGGAAGCTGTTGTTGTAGGAGAATTCAGCATATGGAAGACATTCCTCCCATTTCATGCCAAAAGAGAGACCACATGCTCTGAGCATATCCTCGAGAATCTGATTGACTCTTTCGACTTGCCCTTGAGACTGAGGATGATAGGCTGTGCTGAACAGAAGCTTGGTGCCCAAAGCTTCTTGAAAGCTTTTCCAGAAATGAGAAGTGAAGATGCTTCCACGGTCTGAGCTTATTTCTAGCGGAACACCATGAAGAGGAACAATCTTTGTTGTATAGAGCTCTGCCAATTGACTAGCTGAGATTGTCTCTTTAACAGGAAAGAAGTGAGCGACTTTAGTGAGTCGATCATTGACAACGAAGATTGCATCGTTGCCCCTCTTGGACTTTGGAAAACCAGTAATGAAGTCCATTTCAATCATGTCCCACTTCCAGTCAAGAATTTTCAGAGGTTGGAGAAGACCCGCTGATTTCTGATGAACTGCTTTGACACGTTGACAAACATCGCATTCAGAGACATATTTAGCAATTTCACGCTTCATGCCAGACCACCAATACATTGTTTTGAGATCCTAGTACATCTTTGTACTTCCAGGGTGTATGGAAAGAGGAGTCTCATGAGCCTCCTTGAGAATCACATCTTTCAAGCTTTGGATTTCGGGAACTGCAATGCGTCCTTGGAAAAACACTGTTCCCTTGTCATCAATTGAGAAGCACTCATACTTCACATTGCCTGCTTTGATGTTCTTTGCGATCTTCTTGATCTCAACATCACGAAGTTGTTCAGAACGAATCTTGTCCTCAACCGTTGGACTAGCTGTCAAGTTTGCAAGATAGCCTTGAGGAACAAGTCCAAGATTCAGCTTTTGGAATTCTTCGTGAAGAGGAGGTTGGCTTTCCATGATCATGAGATTGTTGCAATAGGAGTTGCGACTGAGATCATCAGCCATAACATTAGCCTTGCCTGAAGTGTTAGAGATGGTGAGATCGAAGTCTTTGATCTTCTCAATCCATCTCCTTTGTCTGAGTTTCAGATCTGGCTGACTGAAGATGTACTTCAGACTCTTATGATCGGAAAAGATTTCAGTGCGATTACCCAACAAGTATTGTCTCCATTTCTTGAGGGCAAACACAACTGCTGCGAGTTCAAGGTCATGAGTGGGATAATTGAGCTCATGTGTGTTCAACTGACGTGAAGCATAAGCCACAACTTGACGTTCTTGCATGAGAACTGCACCTAGACCTTGGAGAGAAACATCACAGAATATTGGAAAGGTTTGGAAGGATCTGGGCCAACCAGAACTGGTGTAGAAGTGAGTTTAGTCTTCAGGAGATTGAAGCTTTCATCACATTGTGGAGACCAGACGAACTTCTTGTCCTTCTTTGTGAGGTCAGTGAGAGGTTTGGCAATCTTGGAGAAGTTTGGGACGAAGCGACGACAATAGCTAGCCAAACCAAGAAAACTTCTGACTTGCTTCACCGTTTTAGGTGGTTTCCATTGAACAATGGCCTTAACCTTTTCTGGGTCAATAGCTATGCCCTTGGCAGATATGACATGACCAAGGTAAGTGACTTCAGAAATCCAGAACTCACATTTGGAAAACTTGCATAGAGGCGATGCTCGCGAAGCTTCATGAGAGTGAGGCGAAGATGTTCTTCATGCTCTTTCTCGGATTTGGAGTAGACAAGAATATCATCAAGATATACCACAACGAACTTGTCGAGGTATTCATGGAAGACAGAATTCATGAGTCGAGAGAAGGTCGCCGGTGCATTGGTGAGACCAAAGGACATGACGGTGTATTCATAGCGACCGAAGCGAGTGACAAAGGCTGTCTTTGGAACATCCTCTTTTCTGATCTTTATTTGATGGTAACCCATTCTCAAGTCCAACTTGCAAAATATAGAGGCTCCAGCAAGTTGATCAAAGAGATCATCGATGCGAGGAATTGGATATTTTTTCTTGATGGTTTTCTCGTTAAGAGGATGATAGTCAACAACGAGTCTCTTTGTTTGATCCTTCTTTGCCACAAAGAGAGTTGGGCATCCCCAAGCCGAGGAACTAGGTTGAATGTAACCTTTTTCCATGTACATATCGATTTTCTCCTTTAACAATTTCAGTTCTGGAGGAGCTATCTTGTATGGATACTTGGAGATTGGAGCAGTGCCTGGTTCAAGTTCGATGCCGAACTCAACAGCTTTTTTCAGGAGGCATTCCTGGCAATTCTTCTGGAAAGACATCGGGGAAGTCACAAACCACCGGAACAGTTTCAATAGATGGTAGAGGATTTGCATTGAGAGTGTAGAGTTGAACAACTGGATTTTCAGCATGGAAGTAGACTATCTGGCCAGAAGGGTGTGTGATTTTGCAGACTTAGCAGGACAATCAATGACTGCTTTGTTGGCTACCAGCCAATCCATCCCAAGAATGACATCAATATCTGAAGAGTGGAGAGCTATCAGAGATGCCTGGAATGGAAGGTTTCCAATTGTGATCTCGACGATCTGGCTAACTTTATTGCTTTGCCAGCTAGATCCCGGTGATTTCACTAGGAGGGGGATAGACAACTGTTCGAAGTTGATTTTACTGGTGTTTGCAAAGCATTGAGAGATGAAAGAGTGTGAAGCACCAGAATCGAACAAGACTTTAGCATGAAACGAGTTCACAAGAAGTGTGCCCATTACAACTTCTGGAGATTCTTCTGCTCCCTGGGCCTTGACATGGTTCACCCTCACAGTTCTCAAGACAGACTTGTTCCTGTTGCGGGGCCTAGGCGAAGAAGTGTGTACCATCACATGATTGACATTAGATATAGGTAGTGATGGTAGCTTGTTCTGCGGGCACTTGTAGGAGTAGTGTCCTGGTAGACCGCACTTGAAGCATGTAATAACAGATAGAGGAGCTGTTGGACTTGGCTGAGATGGAGCACCTCCTGAAGATACCACTGGGGTGGGAGGGCGGGCAAGAAATCCTGCCGGGCTTGGCAAGCAGATGGGCGGTGTTGGAGTGGTATATGGAACCCAAACTCTTCGTTTTTGTGGAGGCATGATAACTTTTGAGAGATTAGCCTGTTCACGAGAGTGCTTACGAGATTCCTCAACCAACTTGCGCCCGTGCTCTTCATTTAGAGCGATGTTGATGAGGTCCTCAAAATTCTTGGCCTTGACGTTGGTGAGAGCATACTTGAGTTCCGGGTTGAGACCCCTGCGGAACTTTGCCATCTTTTTCGCTTCCGTGGAGACTTCATCTCCGGCGTAGCGAGCCAGACGATTGAACTCTCTTTGGTATTCGAGAACGTCCAAATTGCCTTGTGTGAAAGAATAGAATTCCTCACGCATTCTCTCCATGAGCCCATCGGGAATGTGATGGCGCACGAAGGCTTGCTTGAAATCCTCCCATGTGATTGCCACACTAGGACCTCTCATTTCTTGGAAGTTCTCCCACCAAGACATGGATTGTCCACGGAGAAGGTAGGTCACGTAAGGAACACGGTCCTCGTCAGCCACATGAGCTACCATAAGAGTACGGTTCATTTCACGGAGCCAGTCATCAGCATCCAATGGCTTGGAGGAGGTATCAAACGTGCGCGGATTGAGCTCAAGGAACTCCCGAATAGACACCCGGGCGTTGCCATTATTCCCAAGGTCTTGGTTCTGCTGCATCTGCCTTATAACTTGTGTCATCTGAGACAGCACTTTCCCCATCTCGGGTGGCAGTGTGGGTTCTTCGTCACCACTCTCCATCCTGAAGAGGATACCAAGCTTAACACACTAACCGGATAACAAAATCCAATATAAGTGCTTACAAGGCTTACTTCAGACGGTAAGAAGGTAGCATGGAGCAAACATATACTACCCTCAACGTTCACCATAAATGGTTCGCGTACCACACGGATAGTCGTGTTGAAGAAGAAAATCTCCGGAACAAGACGGATGGAGGTTAACAATGAATCAACAGATAAGTTGTTACAACGAAAGAGACGATTTGTGAAGAACGATATCGAAGCAACAACTGGGAAACAGGAGACCACAAACACCTGATGTACTACGGAAAAACCCATCCGGGCTTCTAGAGGATCAATATCTACTTCTTAAGGAATAGAGGATCTGCTTCCGGGGCTTATTTGCCACCGTTCTCAATCGTGAGTAGGCAACACGAAAATCGTGTCACAACCACCTCCATTCCTATGGTCTAGTAGATATAACCATCCTCGAGAAACCAGGATACGTGAAATCCTAACTTGAAAGTTTAGGTGAGAAGAGAAAAACAACGTTGCACTTCCTTACCAGAAAAGGGAGGGTGGGTGGGGAAAGAAATAAAAGAACAGAATTCCTACTCTCACGTTTCATTTTTCTTATATAGCTACAAAATAGTTTCTAGACTCAACTGCGACCAGTAAAAGGGATCCTACAGGCAGACAGGCTCTGATACCATTTGTCGCACCCGGACTTCTAGAGGATACACACAGCCCGCTAAATAGTAGATAATTGGCTTACGGGGCCTACCTGCACCCGCATCTCAATATGAGTAGGCCGACACGTAAACGTGTGACAACCATTCTCTACTATTCATCATCTGTGAAACCATCTAATAGGAATCCGAATACTTCCATTGACGTACTTCATAACATACACACATGGTACATCAACGGCATTTGAACAAGTGATATCACAACAAATCTCTAAGACACAAAGAAATAGAAATAAGTGGCAAAAGCTCTCACTAGAGCAGAGATAGCAAATCCAGTCATACAGAGGACACATGTCCCAACAAATCATCATTACATCGCAGCGGAAGCAACAAAGTGTCTGAGTACAGACAAGATCCAAATAGGCCTAAGAGGCCGGAAACGAAAAGAACGGAGCCCATCCACGAAGTCTCGGATCCTGCCCGGGTCCGCTATCTACTCGTCAGCAGCCTCGTCATACTCCACGTAGTAGACACCATGGGGATCCTCGGAAACGTAGTCTGCAGAACCAGCAGCCCCAAAGGGGTCAGTACGGACGAGTACTGGCAAGCAAGACGCACAAGATACCAAAGTGTACCCGACAACACCAGGTACAGATGCTTTGGGTTCAACGGAAGATAGGTGATACAAAGGTGCGACAGCGGGTTGCACTAACCAACTACAGAGACACGCTACAACATCCGGCTAAAAGAAAGGGATAACATAGCGCATCGGAGCCAACTACCACTAACCTCAAACAAACCCATCCTGGATCTCGCCCCTTATCCAAAGAAGCAATCCGAGGATAACCCACACAGTTGGATTAATGAAGGTTCAGGTTATTGTGACAATATGCCTATGACTAGTCAAATTATTATTAATTAGGTGTAAGTTGTCGGAGTACTTGTTAGCCAGCACTTTCACCAAGTCGTCACATAACCGCGGACAACACGGCTTCTCGAGAAGATTCATCCCTGCAGGGTGTGCTCCAGTACCCGTACACACTCGAGCCACCAACTAAAACTCAGGTGGACTCAACACGACTCGAACCATCTCTACAGCCTGTCCTAGGAGCCACGGAGCTATAAGGTCCCAGCCACGCAGCCGAATACTCAGCGCAAGTGTGCAAAACTCCCGCAGGACGCAACACCCCGGCAATACAGGCCTCGCCCTATATGTGTGCGTCATCAACATCATCAGTATCAACCATGGGAGCGACCCATTCATGCGTATGAGCCAAATGGAACACCCAAACTAAGTGTGGCTCTTCGGACAAACTGCGGATCAGGTCAAAGTCGAGGGGGGTTCCATACGACCACCCGGATGCGGTGAGCACGCTCATCATGGATCAGAGGACAAGACCCTTTTCCTAATTAGGGTCGACACTAGCAGGCTTCAAAACACTAACCCGGGCCTCCTGCCGGTGCCTTATCATGAAATTATTATTACCCCAAACATTAACATAATATTGATTATAACAAGCCCGTCTATCAAACTAAACAGGTGATAAGAAAAATGACAACAAGACTCGAGCACAAACAAACCTAAGCATGATTCTACGACACAGGCTAACAAATAACAAGGTTGTAGGTGTGGGGTGAGGCTATATTCATGGCTGCAGGATGACATGTGATAGGATCGGAACACAAGCAACAAATCATAAGGCTAGCAGATTAGACAACGGAAAGTATCGGTATCAAGTGTAGAACGGACACAATGGTTCATGTGAGTGAATACTTGCCTGCTTACTCTTAGCCTGGTGTTGAGCTAACTCCTCTGAAGTGGTATCGTAACCCTCGTCTGTCTCAACGTCGTTGTCTATTCGAGAAGAAGCAAACAAACAACGGAGAGAGACGGACAATCAATAACATGGCATAATGCACAAACATGGGATGATGCATGACATTTTAATGCAAGTAAGAGATCATGGACATGATCATCAAGTTAAATGAGTGTCCCAAATAAGTTTGCATTATTTGGAAACCTCTCATATTTATCTTAGTGGCCTATTATTAATTTTAATAAGACCAATACATAAAAAGTATTCCCACATGCATGAAATTATGCTTTTCTGTTATTAATTGAAGTTCTTTCCATTTTGGTATAGTTTCCATAATTTTTGGGTGAAAAAAATAATAAATAAGAATTAATTCTTATTGTTTTCATTTCTGCCATTTTTGGTAAACAATTTCAAAAGAGGTACTTTCAGTTACAAAAGCATGGGAAATACTTTAAAACATGTGGACAATGTTTCACTGAACATTTTAATCCATTAAACATAATTTTTGGATAATTATTGAATTTATTATGCATTTTTCCATAAGCATTTTTATTCTGCCCCTTTTAGTAAACAGAAGGAAACATGTTCAGATTTAATTCAATTGTGACCAACCGAAATACCACTGTGTAGATTTTGTTAAGACAAATTTTTAGAGCTCAAGTTTGCTCAATTTGGGTGAACAAAACTCAAGTTATGAATTTTGCAAGATTTCTGTTTTTATTCTATTTTCTGTATTTAATTATTTAGTGCAAAATTGTTAACATAAACATATTGCAACTTTGACATTAACAGAAAGTGCTCCTCACTGTGAGTTTGTAGAAATTTGAATCACCACATTTGGAGCATGTATAAATTAGTTATTGATTTTACAATTAAACATTTGAAACGGCAAATCTGTTTTTTTTTTCAGAACAAAAATTTCAGAAAAAAAGTGGAAAAAAAGGTGAATTTTATTCCGCTGCGGGGAGGGATCGAAACCGCGACGCTGCGCTTGCGTGCGAGCTTCGCTGGCCACTGCCGCGGTCGTTGCAGAATAGGGATGCGCGGCCCTTTTGTGGTTCAGCTAAGCGCGGCTGCAAATTCGCGAAAAAGACACGAGAAAAAGGGGGGGCTTTTCGGCTGGAGCGGGGACTCGAACTCGCGCCCCTGGTCGCACGCGAGGGGGGCGTGTGCCACTGGGCTATTCCTGTTTTCGTGTTGAATAACAGATCTGCAAGGTTAAGGTGTTTATCTGGCGCGTTAACTGAACCAAAAACGAACAGATTCAGACTTGCACGTAACTGAACGACGATCATGGCAGTGCCGACGGCGACGAACTGAACCGGCCCGCAGGCATCTACTACGGCACGCAAACCAGCGGGGAAACGGCGGGAATCGGAAGAGGAACTCATCATGAGCCCGACCGTGTGCTCGGTGAGGTAGGAGGAGGTCCAGGACGGCGGCGGGAGCTCGCCGGAGTTGTTCCGGTCGGAAAACCTTCAGAGAAAGGAGGGGGTCTTAGGGGAGAGGGAGCAGGGTGGCAGCGGCGGCTGGGGAGGAGAAGAAGAGGGGCTAGGGTTTGGGGCTACCTCGGGGTAGATAAGGGCAGGGAGAGAGAGAGGAGCACATGGGGAGGAGCTCGCTTTTTCCCTCCTGCTTCCGTCACCCGTACGGAGGAAGGGGACGAGGCCTGGCAGGCCGGCTGCTCGGGATGGTTTGGGCCAGCCCACCAGGCTGGCTTGGACAGGTGTCCTTCTTTTCTTTTCCCTGTTCTTTATATTTTTTTTTTGTAAAAGAGAAAAGGAGAGAGAAAAAAAGACAGGCTTTGGGGTACTTATTTTAGGTGATCAAATTTTTATTAAGTGCACAAGACCAACAGCCCATGTGTGCCATATTTTGGTTTTCAAAATTATTTAATTTTTGAGCAAGTTGATATTTAAATTGGTTTTTGGCAATTTTGAATTTAATAAAAGGAATTGTTTTAAACCACTTATAAAAAAAATGATTCCAACTCCAATATTAAACCCATAATTGAAAGTGTTTTGTTGGTGTTGTTTATTTGAAAATTGGAACATACCAAGTATGAGCAATTGTTTGAATTTGAAAACTTGCATTTGGAAACTTAACACATGCAATGCTTATGATGCCATGATGCCAGAAAAAATAAAACAAAGAGCAAGCAAGTTTGGAGGTTTTCATACTTGGGATGTTACAAAACGCCCCCCCTTGAAGGAATCGCGCCCCGAGATTCCTACTGAGAAGAGAAAAGGTCCGGATACTTCTTGCGAAGATCCTCTTCGGTCTCCCATGTTGCCTCTTTATCGGAATGATGAGACCACTGCACTTTGGAGAACTTAGTGCTCTTGTTGCGAGTTTTGCACTCGGTCTCATCGAGAATGCGAATAGGGTGCTCTTCATATGAGAGGTCTTCTTGCAGTTCAATGGAATCATGATCAACTGCACGACCTGGGTCTCTGAAGCACTTCTTGAGCTGTGACACGTGAAAGACATCGTGCACCTTGGATAGCTTTTCTGGAAGTTCAAGATGATAGGCATTTTCTGCACGCCTTGAGAGAATGTTGAAGGGACCAATATAACGTGGAGCAAGCTTTCCCTTGACACCAAAACGATGAGTGCCTCTGAGAGGAGTGACACGGAGGTAGGCCTTGTCTCCAGCTGCATAGACCATGTCCCTGTGTTTGCTGTCATAGTAGCTTTTCTGACGAGACTGGGAAATCTTCAGATTGTCACGAATGATGCGGACTTTCTCTTCGGCCTCCTTAACAATGTCAGGGCCTAAGAGTGAACGTTCACCAGCTCCAGACCAATTGATTGGACTCCTGCATCTGCGACCATAGAGAGCCTCGAAAGGTGCCATGCCTAGGCTTGCCTGGAAGCTGTTGTTGTAGGAGAATTCAGCATATGGAAGACATTCCTCCCATTTCATGCCAAAAGAGAGACCACATGCTCTGAGCATATCCTCGAGAATCTGATTGACTCTTTCGACTTGCCCTTGAGACTGAGGATGATAGGCTGTGCTGAACAGAAGCTTGGTGCCCAAAGTTTCTTGAAAGCTTTTCCAGAAATGAGAAGTGAAGATGCTTCCACGGTCTGAGCTTATTTCTAGCGGAACACCATGAAGAGGAACAATCTTTGTTGTATAGAGCTCTGCCAATTGACTAGCTGAGATTGTCTCTTTAACAGGAAAGAAGTGAGTGACTTTAGTGAGTCGATCAATGACAACAAAGATTGCATCGTTGCCCCTCTTGGACTTTGGAAAACCAGTAATGAAGTCCATTTCAATCATGTCCCACTTCCATTCAGGAATTTTCAGAGGTTGGAGAACCCGCTGATTTCTGATGAACTGCTTTGACACGTTGACAAACATCGCATTCAGAGACATATTTAGCAATTTCACGCTTCATGCCAGACCACCAATACATTGTTTTAAGATCCTGGTACATCTTTGTACTTTCAGGGTGTATGGAAAGAGGAGTATCATGAGCCTCCTTGAGAATCACATCTTTCAGGCTTTGGATTTCGGGAACTGCAATGCGTCCTTGGAAAAACACTGTTCCCTTGTCATCAATTGAGAAGCACTCATACTTCACATTGCCTGCTTTGATGTTCTTTGCGATCTTCTTGATCTCAGCATCACGAAGTTGTTCAGAACGAATCTTGTCCTCAAGCGTTGGACTGGCTGTCAAGTTTGCAAGATAGCCTTGAGGAACAAGTCCAAGATTCAGCTTTTGGAATTCTTCGTGAAGAGGAGGTTGGCTTTCCATGATCATGAGATTGTTGCAATAGGACTTGCGATTGAGATCATCGGCCATAACATTAGCCTTGCCTGAAGTGTCAGAGATGGTGAGATCGAAGTCTTTGATCTTCTCAATCCATCTCCTTTGTCTGAGTTTCAGATCTGGCTGACTGAAGATGTACTTCAGACTCTTATGATCGGAAAATATTTCAGTGCGATTACCCAACAAGTATTGTCTCCATTTCTTGAGGGCAAACACAACTATTGCGAGTTCAAGGTCATGAGTGGGATAATTGAGCTCATGTGTGTTCAACTGACGTGAAGCATAAGCCACAACTTGACGTTCTTGCATGAGAACTGCACCTAGACCTTGGAGAGAAACATCACAGAATATTTGGAAAGGTTTGGAAGGATCTGGGCCAACCAGAACTGGTGTAGAAGTGAGTTTAGTCTTCAGGAGATTGAAGCTTTCATCACATTGTGGAGACCAGACGAACTTCTTGTCCTTCTTTGTGAGGTCAGTGAGAGGTTTGGCAATCTTGGAGAAGTTTGGGACGAAGCGACGACAATAGCTAGCCAAACCAAGAAAACTTCTGACTTGCTTCACCGTTTTAGGCGGTTTCCATTCAACAATGGCCTTAACCTTTTATGGGTCAATAGCTATGCCCTTGGCAGATATGACATGACCAAGGTAAGTGACTTCAGAAATCCAGAACTCACATTTGGAAAACTTGGCATAGAGGCGATGCTCGCGAAGCTTCATGAGAGTGAGGCGAAGATGTTCTTCATGCTCTTTCTCGGATTTGGAGTAGACAAGAATATCATCAAGATATACCACAACGAACTTGTCGAGGTATTCATGGAAGACAGAATTCATGAGTCAAGAGAAGGTCGCCGGTGCATTGGTGAGACCAAAGGACATGACGGTGTATTCATAGCGACCGAAGCGAGTGACAAAGGCTGTCTTTGGAACATCCTCTTTTCTCATCTTTATTTGATGGTAACCCATTCTCAAGTCCAACTTGGAGAATATAGAGGCTCCAGCAAGTTTATCAAAGAGATCATCGATGCGAGGAATTGGATATTTGTTCTTGATGGTTTTCTCGTTAAGAGGACGATAGTCAACAACGAGTCTCTTTTTTTGATCCTTCTTTGCCACAAAGAGAGTTGGGCATCCCCAAGCCGAGGAACTAGGTTGAATGTAACCTTTTTCCATGTACATATCGATTTGCTCCTTTAACAATTTCAGTTCAGGTGGAGCTATCTTGTATGGATACTTGGAGATTGGAGCAGTGCCTGGTTCAAGTTCGATGGCGAACTCAACAGCTCTGTCAGGAGGCATTCCTGGCAATTCTTCTGGAAAGACATCGGGGAAGTCACAAACCACCGGAACAGTTTCAATAGATGGTAGAGGATTTGCATTGAGAGTGTAGAGTTGAACAACTGGATTTTCAGCATGGAAGTAGACTATCTGGCCAGAAGGGTGTGTGATTTTGAAAGACTTAGCAGGACAATCAATGACTGCTTTGTTGGCTACCAGCCAATCCATCCCAAGAATGACATCAATATCTGAAGAGTGGAAAGCTATCAGAGATTCCTGGAATGGAAGGTTTCCAATTGTGATATCGACGATCTGGCTAACTTTATTGCTTTGCCAGCTAGATCCCGGTGATTTCACTAGGAGAGGGATAGACAACTATTCGAAGTTGATTTTACTGGTGTTTGCAAAGCATTGAGAGATGAAAGAGTGTGAAGCACCAGAATCGAACAAGACTTTAGCATGAAACGAGTTCACAAGAAGTGTGCCCATTACAACTTCTGGAGATTCTTCTGCTCCCTGGGCCTTGACATGGTTCACCCTCACAGTTCTCAAGACAGACTTGTTCTTGTTGCGGGGCCTAGGCGAAGAAGTGTGTACCATCACATGATTGACATTAGAGATAGGTAGTGATGGTAGCTTGTTCTTCGGGCACTTGTAGGAGTAGTGTCCTGGTAGACCGCACTTGAAGCATGTAATAACAGATCGAGGAGCTGTTGGACTTGGCTGAGATGGAGCACCTCCTGAAGATACCACTGGGGTGGGAGGGCGGGCAAGAAATCCTGCCGGGCTTGGCAAGCAGATGGGCGGTGTTGGAGTGGTATATGGAACCCAAACTCTTCGTTTTTGTGGAGGCATGATAACTTTTGAGAGATTAGCCTGTTCACGAGAGTGCTTACGAGATTCCTCAACCAACTTGCGCTCGTGTTCTTCATTTAGAGCGATGTTGATGAGGTCCTCAAAATTCTTGGCCTTGACGTTGGTGAGAGCATACTTGAGTTCCGGGTTGAGACCCCTGCGGAACTTTGCCATCTTTTTCACTTCCGTGGATACTTCATCTCCGGCGTAGCGAGCCAGGCGATTGAACTCTCTTTGGTATTCGAGAACGTCCAAATTGCCTTGTGTGAAAGAATAGAATTCCTCACGCATTATCTCCATGAGCCCATCGGGAATGTGATGGCGCACGAAGGCTTGCTTGTAATCCTCCCATGTGATTGCCACACTAGGACCTCTCATTTCTTGGAAGTTCTCCCACCAAGACATGGATTGTCCACGGAGAAGGTAGGTCACATAAGGAACACGGTCCTCGTCAGCCACATGAGCTACCATAAGAGTACGGTTCATTTTACGGAGCCAGTCATCAGCATCCAATGGCTCGGAGGAAGTATCAAACGTGCGCGGATTGAGCTCAAGGAACTCCCGAATAGACACCCGGGCGTTGCCATTATTCCCAAGGTCTTGGTTCTGCTGCATCTGCCGTATAACTTGTGTCATCTGAGACAGCACTTTCCCCATCTCGGGTGGCAGTGTGGGTTCTTCGTCACCACTCTCCATCCTGAAGAGGATACCAAGGTTAACACACTAACCGGATAACGAAATCCAATATAAGTGCTTACAAGGCTTACTTCAGACGGTAAGAAGGTAGCATGGAGCAAACATATACTACCCTCAACGTTCACCATAAATGGTTCGCGTACCACACGGATAGCCGTGTTGAAGAAGAAAATCTCCGGAACAAGACGGATGGAGGTAATGAATCAACAGATAAGTTGTTACAACGAAAGAGACGATTTGTGAAGAACGATATCGAAGCAACAACTGGGAAACAGGAGACCACAAACACCTGAGGTACTACGGAAAAACCCATCCGGGCTTCTAGAGGATCAATATCTACTGCTTAAGGAATAGAGGATCTGCTTCCGGGGCTTATTTGCCACCGTTCTCAATCGTGAGTAGGCAACACGAAAATCGTGTCACAACCACCTCCATTCCTATGGTCTAGTAGATATAACCATCCTCGAGAAACCAGGATACGTGAAATCCTAACTTGAAAGTTTAGGTGAGAAGAGAAAAACAACGTTGCACTTCCTTACCAGAAAAGGGAGGGTGGGTGGGGAAAGAAATAAAAGAACAGAATTCCTACTCTCACGTTTCATTTTTCTTATATAGCTACAAAATAGTTTCTAGACTCAACTGCGACCAGTAAAAGGGATCCTACAGGCAGACAGGTTCTGATACCATTTGTCGCACCCGGACTTCTAGAGGATACACACAGCCCGCTAAATAGTAGATAATTGGCTTACGGGGCCTACCTGCACCCGCATCTCAATATGAGTAGGCCGACACGTAAACGTGTGACAACGATTCTCTACTATTCATCATCTGTGAAACCATCCAATAGGAATCCGAATACTTCCATTGACGTACTTCATAACATACACACATGGTACATCAACGGTATTTGAACAAGTGATATCACAACAAATCTCTAAGACACAAAGAAATAGAAATAAGTGGCAAAAGATCTCACTAGAGCAGAGATAGAAAATCCAGTCATACAGAGGACACATGTCCCAACAAATCATCATTACATCACAGCGGAAGCAACAAAGTGTCTGAGTACAGACAAGATCCAAATAGGCCTAAGAGGCCGGAAACGAAAAGAACGGAGCCCATCCACGAAGTCTCGGATCCTGCCCGGGTCCGCTATCTACTCGTCAGCAGCCTCGTCATACTCCACGTAGTAGCCACCATGGGGATCCTCGGAAACGTAGTCTGCAGAACCAGCAGCCCCAAAGGGGTCAGTACGGACGAGTACTGGCAAGCAAGACGCACAAGATACCAAAGTGTACCCGACAACACCAGGTACAGATGCTTTGGGTTCAACGGAAGATAGGTGATACAAAGGTGCGGCAGCGGGTTGCACTAACCAACTACAGAGACACGCTACAACATCCGGGCAAAAGAAAGGGATAAGATAGCGCATCGGAGCCAACTACCACTAACCTCAAACAAACCCATCCTGGATCTCGCCCCTTATCCAAAGAAGCAATCCGAGGATAACCCACACAGTTGGATTAATGAAGGTTAAGGTTATTGTGACAATATGCCTATTACTAGTCAAATTATTATTAATTAGGTGTAAGTTGTCGGAGTACTTGTTAGCCAGCACTTTCACCAAGTCCTCACATAACCGCGGACAACGCGGCTTCTCGAGAAGATTCATCCCTGCAGGGTGTGCTCCAGTACCCGTACACACTCGAGCCACCACCTAAAACTCAGGTGGACTCAACACGACTCGAACCATCTCTACAACCTGTCCTAGGAGCCACGGAGCTATAAGGTCCCAGCCACGCAGCCGAATACTCAGCGCAAGTGTGCAAAACTCCCGCATGACGCAACACCCCGGCAATACAGGCCTCGCCCTATATGTGTGTGTCATCAACATCATCAGTATCAACCATGGGAGCGACCCATTCATGCGTATGAGACAAATGGAACACCCGAACTAAGTGTGGCTCTTCGGACAAACTGCGGATCAGGTCAAAGTCGACGGGGGTTCCATACGACCACCCGGATGCGGTAAGCACGCTCATCATGGATCAGAGGACAAGACCCTTTTCCTAATTAGGGTCGACACTAGCAGGCTTCAAAACCCTAACCCGGGCCTCCTGCCGGTGCCTTATCATGAAATTATTATTACCCCAAACATTAACATAATGTTGATTATAACAAGACCGTCTATCAAACTAAACAGGTGATAAGATAAATGACAACAAGACTCGAGCACAAACAAACCTAAGCATGATTCTACGACACAGGCTAACAAATAACAAGGTTGTAGGTGTGGGGTGAGGCTATATTCATGGCTGCAGGATGACATGTGATAGGATCGGAACACAAGCAACGAATCATAAGGCTAGCAGATTAGACAACGGAAAGTATCGGTATCAAGTGTGGAACGGACACAATGGTTCATGTGAGTGAATACTTGCCTGCTTACTCAACAACCTGGTGTTGAGCTAACTCCTCTGAAGTGGTATCGTAACCCTCGTCTGTCTCAACGTCGTCGTCTATTCGAGAAGAAGCAAACAAACAACGGAGAGAGACGGACAATCAATAACATGGCATAATGCACAAACATGGGATGATGCATGACATTTTAATGCAAGTAAGAGATCATGGACATGATCATCAAGTTAAATGAGTGTCCCAAATAAGTTTGCATTATTTGGAAACCTCTCATATTTATCTTAGTGGCCTATTATTAATTTTAATAAGACCAATACATAAAAAGTATTCCCACATGCATGAAATTATGCTTTTCTGTTATTAATTGAAGTTCTTTCCATTTTGGTATAGTTTCCATAATTTTTGGGTGAAGCAAATAATAAATAAGAATTAATTCTTATTGTTTTCATTTCTGCCATTTTTGGTAAACAATTTAAAAAGAGGTACTTTCAGTTACAAAAGCATGGGAAATACTTGAAAACATGTGGACAATGTTTCACTGAACATTTTAAGCCATTAAACATAATTTTTGGATAATTATTGAATTTATTATGCATTTTTCCATAAGCATTTTTATTCTGCCCCTTTGAGTAAACAGAAGGAAACATGTTCAAATTTAATTCAATTGTGACCAACCAAAATACCACTGTGTAGAGTTTGTTAAGACAAATTTTTAGAGCTCAAGTTTGCTCAATTTGGGTGAACAGAACTCAAGTTATGAATTTTGCAAGATTTCAGTTTTTATTCCATTTTCTGTATTTAATTATTTAGTGCAAAATTGTTAACAGAAACATCTTGCAACTTTGACATTAACAGAAAGTGCTCCTCACTGTGAGTTTGTAGAAATTTGAATCACCACATTTGGAGCATGTATGAATTAGTTATTGATTTTACAATTAAACATTTGAAACTGCAAATCTGTTATTTTTTTCAGAACAAATATTTCAGAAAAAAAGTGGAAAAAAAGTGGAACAAATATTCCGCTGCGGGTAGGGATCGAACCCGCGACGCTGCACTTGCGTGCGAGCTTCGCTGGCCATCTGGCCACTGCCACGGTCGTTGCAGAACAGGGATGCGCGGCCCTTTTGTGGTTCAGCTAAGCGCGGCTGCAAATTCGCGAAAAAGACAGGAGAAAAAGGGGGGCTTTTCGGCTGGAGCGGGGACTCGAACTCGCGCCCCTGGTCGCGCGCGAGGGGGGGCTGTGCCACTGGGCTATTCCTGTTTTTGTGTTGAATAACAGATCTGCAGGGTTAAGGTGTTTATCTAGCGCGTTAACTGAACCAAAAATGAACAGATTCAGACTTGCACGTAACTGAACGACGATCATGGCAGTGCTGACGGCGACGAACTGAACCGGCCCGCAGGCATCTACTACGGCACGCAAACCAGCGGGGAAACGGCGGGAATCGGAAGAGGAACTCACCATGAGCCCGACCGTGTGCTCGGTGAGGTAGGAGGAGGTCGAGGATGGCGGCGGGAGCTCGCCGGAGTTGCTCAGGTCGGAAAACCTTCAGAGAAAGGAGGGGATCTGAGGGGAGAGGGAGCCGGGTGGCGGCGGCAGCTGGGGAGGAGAAGAAGAGGGGCTAGGGTTTGAGGCTACCTCGGGGTAGATAAGGGCAGGGAGAGAGAGAGGAGCACATGGGGAGGAGCTCGCTTTTTCCCTCCTGCTTCCGTCACCCGTACGGAGGAAGGGGACGAGGCCTGGCAGGCCAGCTGCTCGGGATGGTTTGGGCCAGCCCACCAGGCTGGCTTGGACAGGTGTCCTTCTTTTCTTTTCCTTGTTCTTTATATATTTTTTTTGTAAAAGAGAAAAAGAGAGAGGAAAAAAAGACACGCTTTGGGGTACTTATTTTAGGTGATCAAATTTTTATTAAGTGCACAAGACCAACAGCCCATGTGTGCCATATTTTGGTTTTCAAAATTATTTAATTTTTGAGAAAGTTGGCATTTAAATTGGTTTTTGGCAATTTTGAATTTAATAAAAGGAATTGTTTTAAACCAATTATAAAAAAATGATTCCAACTCCAATATTAAACCCATAATTGAAAGTGTTTTGTTGGTGTTGTTTATTTTAAAATTGGAACAGACCAAGTATGAGCAATTGTTTGAATTTGAAAACTTGCATTTGGAAACTTAACACATGCAATGCTTATGATGCCATGATGCCAGAAAAAATAAAACAAAGGGCAAGCAAGTTTGGAGGTTTTCATACTTGGGATGTTACACGCGGGCACTCTTACCGTTGTTTTATCCCTAATGGCAACATCACATCCTCCCCCTTCACGTTTCTGTCACTCGAGCAAGGCAACAAGGAGGCATGAACCCACTATCGAGCATAAATACTCTCTCTTGGAGTCACTAGCAACTACTTGGCCAGAATAACCACTAGCAACGGAGAGCATGCAAGATCACAAATAACATATGCAAATAAAGACTATAATCAACTTGGCATAAGGTCAATATTCATCAGATCCCAGCAAACACAACACATAGAATTACATGAGATCAATCTCGATCATGATAGGCAGCTCACGAGATCTAAACATGGAGGCATATGAGGAGAAGACAACTATCTAGCTACAGCTATGAACCCGTAGTCCAAGGATGAACTACTCACGCGTCACTCCGGAGGCAGGCATGATGATGTAGAAGCTTCCAGTGATAATATCCTCTCCGGCAGGGTGACGGAAACACCTTCAGAACCCCCTGATCTGGGGTTGACGGTAACGGCAGCTGCGGAACTTTTTCGGGGATTTTGATCAGGTGCCTAGGGTTTTCCATCTAGGGGGCTTAAATGGGAGAAAGGGCAAAGGCGGTGGAGCTCCAGAGGTCCCACACCTATAGCTGGCGCGGCCAGGGGGCCGCGCCACCCTATGGTGTGGCCCCCCTGTTGCCCCTCTTCGGCTCCTCTTCGGTCTTCTGGATGCTTCCGGGGAAAATAGGACTTCCGGGCTTCAAATTTTCCAATTCCGAGAATATTTCCAGAACAACTCTTTTGAAACTAAAAAACAGCAGAAAACAGGGAACTGGCTCTGTGGCATCTTGTTAATAGGTTAGTCCGGAAAATCGATAAAAATGACATAAAGAAGGAAGAAAACATGTAGCAATTAGCATAATATCATCATGGAGCATCAGAAATTAGGGGTACGTTTATGATTCATCAAGCATCCCCAAGCTAAGTTCCTACTCGTCCTCGAGTAGGTAAACGATAAAACAATAATTTCTGAGGTGACGTGCTACTAACATATACTTGATCAATCTAATGTAAAAGCATATGCACGCTGAGATCATAAAACTTAAAACACGGGCATGATAAATAAAACTTTAATAATAAAGCATAGCAATTATTTTGCATCATGAAAAATAACGCAAATAAAGGATCATGAATAATAATTCAAAGAAAAGTAAACCTTTGTTTCAGGTATAGAGCCCACGTGGGCAGCCCTTTTACCCCGGTTGGTAAGCCCACCGAGGCCTAAGGGGGGCCTTTAGCCCGGATTTGGCAAAACCGGTGCATAAGCCCCCCCCCCCCCCAACCGGGGCTAATGCCCTTGTCTCTACTACTACACAGAAGCATTACCACCGCATCACTGGAAGACTTTTGTCAAACATATTTACGTAAAGCTATTTTCAATTACGTATTTATTATATGCTCGCCACTTGTATTTTCACCTCACAAATATATCATATTTTTTCCTCAAAAATGTTTTATTGGCTGTTATTTAATGCAGCGAGCATACCACTCACTCACGCATGAAAACTCACGTACTATAAAGGCATTTGTGGCCCTTCATTTTAAATTTTTGAAAACATTATTTAATAGTTTCAAAGAAATCTGAAAACAAATATGGGTGTACCCTACGTTGTATCCGACAATTGTGGATAATTCCAAACCGAAATTCTTTGTGTTTTGAGCTATGTAGAAAAGAAAATTTTTGACAAGATTTGGAATGCACTATTCACAAACTCAGATCTATAATTTTATCTTTTTAGCATAAAATAGAGTGTAATTAGGATTGAGATTCTGTACACTTGTAGGATATATGCATGGCTACATGTACAAAAAAATTCCAGATTTTTCTGATACTTTAGAATTTTATTATCGAATGACATCTTATAAAGTTTGACATCATATTATGCCCGGTTTTCCAAAAATACCAAAACGTGTATTTAATATTTATGTTAGAGAGAGATGCAACATGAATATTCTTTCTTAAATTTTAATTAAGTTCAAAAAATATAGAAAGATAAGTGGGCATAATAAATAATTCATTCTTCGTAAAAAGGACTATTTCACCAAATTCATGGTAGGCATTAAGTCTGACTAGCGCTAATTTTAAAAAACTGGGTTAATTATCACTTGAGTGTGAGCTGCAGCGGTAGCTGACATGCTTATGTTAAATGATAATAACCACTCGATCTGTCAACTAGTGAAAATAAACTATGTGGTGCGGTGGCTAGCAGTAGACCATGCGCTGCGCGAGATGGGGAGTTCGAACCCAAGCACCATTAAAAAATATTTTCCCCGTCGTCCCTCCCTCTCGTCTGACAGATGGATCCCACTATAGGCAGAAGTTAGTTTGCATTTGCTATATGAAAGTTATGTAGGTTTCTTTTGCAAAACAAACGTCGCCACGTGTCACCTGTAGAACCATTTTGGGACTAATTTGCACGTTGTAGCCACTTTTAGGACCACCTGACCTGAATTTAGAACAAGTGGCATGAGTTTGCACATCATAGACAACTATTGGGATATCTAGTGTATTTAACTCTTTAGTTTTGTTCTGGTCGAATAGACTATAGATTTTTCTTTATTTTATAGTCGCTCATGATTGGCCTTCACGTGGTTTCCTTGTTTTCCATTTCTTTTTTGCAACCGGCCATGAGTTCGTCTGCCGGTGCTTTTCTTTATTTTACTGGTTTTGCTTATTCGTGTATTTGTGCCTCTTCTCAGTTGGCCATTAGTTCGTCTGACACGTATGCATGTTGGTGTTGCCTGGCTTCGTCTTATTGGCTAGAGGCTTTTTGGACTGTGACGTTTGGCTTCATCTTTTTTTTCCTCAATTTTCTTTCTTCTGGTCTATTCATCAGTTAGTTTTCCCTTCTCCTTCTATTTAGTTTTGTTCCGATTGGATAAACCATCGAGTTTTCTTTGTTTTGTTGTCATTCATGATTGTCCTTTCCGTGGTTTCTTTATTTTCTTTTCTTTTTTACACATGGTCTCCCTTTTCCATAATCATGAAATCCATAGATAACTCTATTACAAATAGAAACTTGGATATGTTTAACTAATCACACAATCTTAGAGACATTACCATTAGCATGTGGGTGATAAAGTGGGCAATCAATCATGTTATCATATTTCAGGTGGTCATAAACCATTTTAGGGATAGTAGATATCATGGAACCAAAGTCACAATAAGCAATAAAGTTTTGATTATCAATCCAAATTTTAATATATGGTTACTAATCATTATCTAATTTTGTGAGGACTTTCCTGATGCACTTTGTTGGGAACCCCAAGAGGAGGGTGTGATGAATACAGCGGTAGGAGTTTTCCCCTTAGTTAAGAACCAGGGTTATCAATCCAGTAGGAGAAAGAGAATCTTCGAAAGGTTGATGCCACTGACGGTGGTGCTGGCGCTTCACCGGTGCCAGCAACAGCGTGGAACCTGCACACAACACAACCAAAATACTTTGCCCCAACGGTACAGTGAGGTTGTCAATCTCATCGGTCTTGCTGAAAACAAAGATTAGACGTATAGTGTGAAAAACGGTGTATACTTGCAGAAAGTAAAGAGACCAAGAAATTGTTGTGGTTTGTTTAACAGTGTGGAAAATGGATCGGGGTTCATACTTTGACTAGTGGTGTCTCTCCATAAAAGATAGCATGCTGGGTGAACAAAGTACACCTGGGAAATTGACAAATAGATGTTGCACCGTAGTGCACAATATGACATGAAGATTACTATGCTATTTAGTGCGGGCATTACAACAAGATACATAGACCGACATCCATCTGCATCTATGACTAATAATCCACCCTCAGGTTATTATCCGAACCCCCTCAGGTATTAAGTTGCAAGCAACAGATAATTGCATTAAACAAAGTGTGTAATGTAAGCAATGATTATGCACGCGGGCACTCTTACCGCTGTTTTCTTCCTAATGGCAACAGCACATCCTCCCCGTTCACGTTTCTGTCACTCCATCAAGGCAAAAGGAGGCATGAACCCACTATCGAGCATAAATACTCCCTCTTGGAGTCACTAGCAACTACTTGGCTAGAATAACCACTAGCAACGGAGAGCATGCAAGATCACCAATAACATATGCAAATAAAGACTATAATCAACTTGGCATAAAGTCAATATTCATCGGACAACAAACACAGCACATAGAATTACATAAGATCAATCTCGATCATGATAGGCAGCTCACGAGATCTAAACATGGAGCCATATGAGGAGAAGACAACCATCTAGCTACAGCTACGAACCCATAGTCCAAGGATGAACTACTCACGCATCACTACGGAGGCAGGCATGGTGATGTAGAAGCCTCCGGTGATGATCTCCTCTCCGGCAGGGTGCCGGAAACAGCTTTAGAACCCCCCCTGATCTGAGGTTGACGGTGACGGCAGCTGCGGAACTTTTTCGGGGATTTTGATCAGGTGCCTAGGGTTTTCCATCCGGGAGGCTTAAATAGGAGAAAGGGCAAAGGCGGAGGATCTCCACAGGGCCCACACCTATAGCTGGCGCGGCCGGGGGGCACGCCATCCTATGGTGTGGCCTCCTTGCTGCCCCTCTTCGGCTCCTCTTCGGTCTTCTTGATGCTTCCGGGGAAAATAGGACTTCCGGACTTCGAATTTTCCAATTCCGAGAATATTTCCAGAACAAATTTTCTGAAACTAAAAAACAGCAGAAAACAGGGAACTGGCTCTGTGGCGTCTTGTTAATAGGTTAGTCCGGAAAATCGATAAAAATGACATAAAGAAGGGAGAAAACATGAAGCAATTGGCATAATATCATCATGGATTATCAGAAATTAGGGATACATTTATGACGTATCATTTCCCATCTTATAGAGGTCTTTCTATTTCCTTCAAGCATAATTCATCCATTTTCGTCACAATTGTAGCTAGTTTACCAACATACTCCATCAAGAAACTTACTAAACCATTTATAGAATTAAGATCTTTCATATCCTTTCATTCTAAAAAAATCCTCCTACAATCAAGTATAAAGCATGCTTGAACCAACCAAAGAGACCAAGATAAAAGCATCTAAGAAATATATTCAAGGCTAGCACGGGTTTTATTTTTTATGAGCAATAGAAATTCTTCCCTAGGCATCTTTCAGATTCTTCCCACCTCTTTGTTTGAAGGTGAGGACCTCAGACTCGGGTGAGATAACAAAGGTAGCAAAGCTAGACATATTAACAAAACAAAGGTGAAAGCAAACTAACAAAGCAAGCAAAAACTAGGAATTAGAGAACTTATTTTTTTATTTTTGATATAAGAGAAACAAAGCTAAACAAAAGTAAACTAAGCAAGAACAAAACAAAAGAGGAGTAAGTGTGTAACTGCCCTAGCTAAAATCTTGAAGTCCCCGGCAATGGCGCCAGAAATCTCCTTGATGGCGTAGGGACACAACCGTTAGGATACCCCAAGAGGAAGGTATGATGTAGGCCAGTAGTAATTTCTCAGTTAATGAACCAGTGTGATCAATCCATTAGAAATTCAAAGTCTTTCAGTAGATGGCTTGTTGTATGGCAATTCAACAATCTTGGACCTCCACACAAACACAAACTCTCTCTTACTCCCAACTTTCCGAGAAGGTTTTCAATCTTCCCGTCTTGCTGAAAACTAGAGAAGTAATTGTATTGAATGGTTCGAGAATATTAAATAAAAATGGAACAACGAGCAAATAATGATGAAATTAAGTAAACAAGGTTGTAAACAATAAGGAAAATAGGACCGGGGGCCATAGTTTCACTAGTGGTGTCTTTCCTAAGAATAATAAACATGTTGGGTGAACAAATTACATCTGGGCAATTGACAAATAATGAGCGTATAACAATACTATTATGACAAAATATACTTCACAGGTTCTAACATTGTAGGTATTACGTCAAGGTAAATAGACCGCCACCTGACAGCATCTATTACTAAAAGTCTACCTTGAGACAGAAATCCATCAAATCTCGCTGGTATTAAGTTGCAGCAAAAAAGTGATTACTTGTTTTAAACAGACAAGTGCATTAAGAACAATAAGTAATGTAAGCAATAATTCTCATTCGTACACAAGAACACCGCCGTTTTCTCCCAAGTGCCAACAACACATCCCTCTTCTACACTTTTCTATCACTCAGGCGTTGGTCAAAGTAGGCATGAACCCACTATCTAGCATATAAACACTCTGTTGGAGGTACATACAATAACTTGACCAAGGAAATCATACACACCGGAGAGCACTGCAAGACAAGATTAAAACACTCTAAAGATATAAGTGAAGCACTCAAAAAGACATGAACAAAGTAATCATAATTTCTTGGTTCATCGGATCCCAGCAAACACAACATGCATCAATTACATAACGATGATGTTGATAATGTAAGGAAGCTCACAAGGTCTAAACATGCCACGTCATTTCTGAGTACTAGGTACCCGTATCACCAGTGATAATGGCTATTTTTGCTTACTTTGCTATTGCAGCGGCCAAGAGAAAAGGATTTTCCTGTGGGGTGGGTGGCCGTACTTTACGATTTAATGGACAATCTGTTCCACTCCTTGGCCAGACAGAGCCATTTGTCGCTATTTGATTCGGTTGCTCTTGCAGGATAATTATCATTCAGATATAGATGCAGTTGTGCACATTTTTTTCAGTCTGTGTTCTGAGGGTTGCATGTGTGTGCAGCTGTGCACTTTGCACAGATTCAGATTTTTGCTTGGCATCTTCTCTGAAATGAAATCGACTAATAGTTCTTTTTATTTTCTATTGAAATCATTTTTTAGTTTTGAGTTCAGTGTTGTGAACGTTGTACAGACTTGTTGAAGATACTGCCAAGGATACCGAGCTGAGGATTGGCGCTGCCGAATTTCCATGTGATGTCTGCTAGAAGAGGCATGGAAGGACACGGTGACATACGTGTTGGTGCAGCGACCACATGTGTTGTAGTAAGCCATGGTGAAGTCATTCCAGTATGATTTCTAGCTGGCCATATTAGGACTATTGGATTGGTCACATGTTGTATGAGCAGGTAAGAAGTGCTACAATCATTAGGCTTTGCGGCACAATTAATTTTCCCTAACTTGGATTTATTTAAGGTTTGGGTTTTGCGAGATTTATATACTCTGTTGGTAAAATCTAGATACATAGGAATAGAAATAGCCAATTGTAATTTAAGTTCATTGTAAAATATATACAAGATTTTCCATCAGATCCCTTAATGCATTGTTTAGATAGTCTGACCTCTACGGGACAACATCACTAAGTTTCTTGAGTATTGCACTGCGACTTCCAGGGATTCAATTGCTTCTAGAGGTTCAATTCCTTAAGGCACTATCAATAGTTCACTCATGTGCTTATTTGCAATTTGTAGTGTGCAACTGTACATCCTCAAAGTTTACTCTCCAAGAAATTGACAGAACATTGCTCAGCTTATACATAAAGATAAAAAATACTCCCTCCGTCACATATTAATTTTCTTAAAGTTAGACAAAAGTGGGTGTATCTAGACATGTTTTAGTGTTAGATACATCTATTTTTGTCCAACTTTGAGACAATTAATTTGGGGCGGAGGGAGTACATATTTTCTTACCGATGATTGCATTAAATTAGATCTCAAGGTCTCAACAATTTTTAATTTGCAAAATGATCAATAAATATTATTAGTACCATGAAAGTGCCAATGCATTGGAATGCAGTATTATTAATACCATGAAACTTTTAATTATGCTTGAACATGTCAATTGCTATGTCAGGTTCTCTGCTTATTTTTAAATATTATGAGACATTAGGAACTGAATCAGCAGTGCTATTTCCTTTAATTTGGATATTCCACTCTGGCTATACAATAGCATGGGAGCCACCTTTTTTCTTCACATATTGTGTTTAGTTCATGGAGGAGTCAGGTCTGAAATTGTCGTGCTGCATTAGTACCTTTCTAAAAAAAAAGTCTAGAGAACCTACTCTCCGTTGCAATACAGTTACCCTAAATTTCTTCGCTTTGTTCTGATGCACACGATCGTTGCTTTCTGCAGCGGCGACAAAACTCTTAATACTTCATCTGTGGAGAAGTCTCTAATCAAGGATTCCCTTCCCAAACTGAGGCTTCCTGTCCACATGCGCATGCCTATACTGCTGTCCTCGTTCCTCAAGTAATTTGGGTAAATGTTAGTGAGAATACATATAAGACAGTCCAGACTCTATTTAGGTTATGGCTCATGTATATACTAGCAAGATATATGAGGTATACATGGAAATTTGACCATATAAAAAATGTTCAGAACATATGAAAAGCATATATAGGTAATGTGGAAAAGCAGACATAAGAAAGATAGCATATGTTCCCAGCCTTACTATTTCAGAGGTCCTCTCTTTTCCAGATTTAGGGCATCTCTAGTCGTTGTAACCCCCCACAGCACAAGAAAATCAACACAAATAGTAAAAATGGCGCAAAATTAAAACCTGGGGCATGGTCATTTACCAGTCGTAGCCCATCCAACCAGCCAAAATGGAGGGCTTTTGCATGAAAAGTGGGGCAAAAGTAGAAGAGAGAGCCATCTTTGCATGCAAAGTAGGGCAAAAGTAGGAGAAAGATTCCTTTTTGCATGCAAAGCGGCGCATTTTGCCCTCTCCCCCCCCCCCCCCCCCCGCCAAACCCAATGGGCTGGGTTTGGCTTGGGTGCGCCGGCGCAAAAACGGCGCTTTTTCAGCTCCTGAGGGGCTGACTGGTGGAATTAGGCGCTAAAACGGTGCTTTTTTGGTCAAAAACGCCGTTTGGGGCTCTGGGGGGACGACTGGAGATGCCCTTAGTTCATGGTTACTGGCAACACACGACTTATTTATAATCTTCTTTAGTTTCTTGCATTGTTTTTGTGTCAGCTACTTATACTTATTTATAGTCACAGTATCTTTGTATCGGCAACTTCAGGCACGACCTCAACATACAAGTTGTGGGAGGAAAAACATGTCTGACGGTCGCCTCTGCCCATCCTACTCGAAACCAGCCATTAAGAGGCAAACTTATTTAACCTCACATATGTTATCTACTACAATCACTATGTATCAACGCACAAATAATAGCATAAAACTACCACTTTTGACACTAATGTTCGAAAAACTACCGCTAGACGTTTCAATCGCAAAAAAATACCGAATTTTGCTGAGCCGTTCGCAATAAACTCTAATCGAGTTCTGATGACAAATTGACACCGGAACTGACAGTGAGTCCCACCTGACAGTCAAATCAAAAATAAAAAAAATTGACTGGTGGGAGCTGCCATTTATTTATCTCTCCTTTTTCAATACAACACAGGTCAACTTTTACACATTTCTTTGTAGACATTTTGTCGAGCACCTTCTGTGCGCATTCTCAGTGGACGACGAGCGCCAGGGGCTGCTCCAAAACACGCACACACCATAGCTGCGACTTCCGGCCACCCGCCGTCGGTCATAGCTGCGAACTCCGGCAGCAGCTCGCGCACAAGCGCCTCGCCGTGACCTCGCTCCAGCCAGGGTCGTCCCTGTCTCCTCCTAGCCCCTACACGGCATTGTTCCCGGCCGGAGCTCTCTGACCTGACCACCACGGCCGCGCCCCAGACCAGAGCGGCAGCACCGGCGCGGGCGTGCGCGCGACGGCAGCATGACGGGCGTGCATGCGGCGCCGTTGTCGCGCGTGCCGTCGCGCCAGCTAGCCGTGCGGCAGACTCCGCGGCCGTCGGCCGTGCCTATGTTGCTGTTGTCTAGCTTGCAGCAGGCCAGCAGCGCGTATGTTGCCACCGGCCCGACCTGCGTTGCCTCTATAAGTGATAGCTTTTGCAGCTGCGCGTGCTAGCTTGGTGCTCCACGTGCCAGCCGTGCGTGCCTCGCCGATGCGTGCGTTGCCGTCGGCCGTGCATCTTTGGTACCTTGCCATTTTGCGTGCGCGTCGGCCATGCATGTCTTACAGTCTCTGTTCCTCGCCGTCGCGTCCGCCCCCGCGGCCGTTTTCCTTTGTCGCCGGCGCTCCACCCTGCTCCGCGGCGTGTCCGCCCTCGCGGCCCGTCTCCTCCCTCGCTGGCGCCCGACCCTCCTCGCCGGCTCCGTTCGTCGTCGCGGCCGCTCCACCCTGTTTGCCGGCGCACCCTCCCTGCTCGCGGCGCAGTCCGGCCGGTCACTGCTGCTCGTGGAGGTGATGGGTGCCGCCGCTGCACGTGGTGCCGATGTGAACGTCCTTTTGTCCACGCGCGCCGTCTGTCGCCGACTGTGGTAGGTCTGTGTCGTGCACACCGTCCATCGTCGTCGTCTGTGGCTGTGCCAAGGCGCGCGACAGCAGCGGGGCAGCACAGGCGCGGGCGGCAGCGGCGTAGGCGTGCGGCAGCAGCAGGGGCGCGAGCGCGAGCGCGGGTGCGCGCTAGGGACGAGATGTAGTTTTCTTTTTCTATTTTTCATAGATATTTTCTTTTTTTATTTTATTTTTTCTTTAGTGGGCTGACAAGTGGATCCCACTGTCATAAATCGTATCAAACCTTCATCTGATACAGATTAGTGTTTATTGCGAATTGTCTCGACAAAATCCGGTAGTTTTTTTGCGATTGAAACGTCTAGTGGTAGTTTTCCGAACTTTAGCGTCAAAAGTGGTAGTTTTATATCTCTATCAACGCACGTTCTAATATAGGTGTTACGATATTGTGTCCTTTTATGTTGTATTGTGTAACGACTTATGAACTTGTTGAGACAGTGATTATGTAAGCACTCGATGCATCCACATTTTCTCGAAATAATTTGTGCTACCATTTAGATTGTGAGGGTATGGACCACCGTTAGGGCTGTCTCCAATCACTCTCCCATCAGTTGAACGGACAGCCAGATTAGAAGACGAGTGAGTGAGATGAGTTGGGGGGTCACCTTGGAGCCCCCGTTGCAGGGCAGTGGAGAACTGGAGATGTCTCCGAGCGGGCCGGATGGGAAACGTCAGGCCGTCTAGCCATTCGTTGCTCGTGATCTAAAAATCTCGTGCTTAATGGGCCGGGAGTCAGAGCAGGTTCAAATTGAATTCAGTTTTCTTTAAGGGGTAAATTGAATTCAGTTGCGCAGGCACCAGGCAGACCGAAAGAGGCAGTGGAACTGGATGGAACAGCTCGTTCCGCCCTGCCTGCATCAACGCGTGACGTGTGTGCGAACTTGCTGGGACGTCTATGCATATATGGGCCCATGGGGTGTGTAGTACTCTCTTTCTGTTTCGGTCGGTCCGTGCGCGTGAACTCTTCCCACACACCTAGTAGCCTCCTTGCTGAGGCTTATCCCAATGCAAGTCTCTTAGCACGGTTTTATAGACATTTTGCTTATGTGGCACTATAGTTATGAAGAGAGATACTGAGGTTGTATCTTAGCTAAGAGCAAATTCAATAGTATAGCCAACCGTTGGCTATAAGGATTTACCATGTCATCTATAGCCAACCATATAGCCAATAAGTACAATAGTTAGGTAGAATAATGTGTTGCTTTATTAACATATGGCCCACCATCCACTCTCACAAGGTGCCTAGGAGCACGTGCTGTAGCTGGCTCTTGCATGAGAGTCCACTTCCCTTCTCTCTCCTCTTCTCTCTCCTCCATGTCATCACAGAAATAATATTTTAATCCTTATAGCCCGCTGACATAAGCTTATTGTACTTGCTCTAAGATACAACCTTGACACGTGGCCATAGGCAAAAAAAGGCTCTAGACCAATCAAATGCATGCATGAGCCCCAAATCATTAATTTAGATACAACATCTAAGATACAACACATTGTATATATGTTGTCTCTTGAGTTTTTATTAGACATATGATAACGTGCTAAGAGACAGTGCATTGGGACAGGCCTGAGAGCCACCAGACCACCAGACTGTCGTCACAAGCCGGGGCTGCGTGCACGATTAGTTCACGCGGTAACGAAATGTTTCCAGAGATCACCGCGAGCGATGCCATCCGTGGAGGATAATGCTTAAATCAGGGATTCAGGTGGAGGATAATGCTTAAATCAGGGATTCAGGGCGACCTATTCGAGCGATCTGTAGGTCGGGTCGCTGGAATCGTGAGCTTCACTCCTTCACTCGCGTCGGCCCATGTGCATCGGTCCACAAACAAGCACGCAGCTAGCTGCTAGCTTTAGGCTAGCGATCAGCTTTTTTATATATATCAGCTAGCTAGCTTCTTATTCTTCCGAGAATTGTTGAGAAAGCACAAACAAGATGTTTGCTATGTTTTTCTACATGATTTTTCTATAAAATATATGTGTTTTTAAAATTTCTTTGGAATTATGTGTTTATGTGTACAACATGTGATTTTTTTTACTACCTTTTTTTGTTGAAATTAGTAATGATTTTTGTTGCAACTGAATCGGCGGCAAATCATTTTGTTGCTTACCAACTTTTTCATGGATGTAAATACCTTGTTTTGTTGCAATAGGTTGTAATTTTTGTTGAAATAGTTGATCATTTTTATTGCAAACGAATCTCTATCAACAACTATCCCAGTTGTTAAATTGCAAAACACATTTTTTGTTGTTGTAATAGGTTGTGGTGTTTGTTAAATTATTTAAACTTTTTTGTTGCTACGTAATAAACATATTGTTTAACTTTATTTGTAGCGTTACTTTTTTTCGAATTTTTTTGGAACAATTTGTTGCAATACTTTTTTTTGTACATGGGTCAAAAAAAATATTGCGATACCCGTGAATTTGTTGCAGTACTCAGACGAAATCCTCGCAGTGGCATTTTTGCTGTAATTATCGAGATTACCGGGGCAACGCAATATACCCCTTCGTTTAAGTGGGGCAGCGGTGGAGTGCGGGTTCTATATCCGAAAAAGGCAGGGGGCAAAATGCAAAAGTATATTGTGCTAGTTTTGACCATATGATCACGGTCGGACGGTGATGGAGGGGACCTAGATTTGGGCAATCTAGGCCCACCTACGCCTAGCGTTGGCCATCCGTGGAACACACCAACTGACCAGCCAAGGAGGGGACTAGTAGCCGTTGTGGTCATGATTAATTAGCTAGTCCCGTTGCAATTGGAATATACTCACTCAAAGCAACTCCCTCGGAGCCAGCAAAAATGCAAAGGGTTTGTTCGGCTCATCCCGCGCTATGTGGCAAAATGAACTATAGTGACCTTAGCGCGAAACAAATTCACAGACTGCACACTCGGTGAAACAATTTCGAAAACTAACCTCATCGTGTAGCGCCCAACAAGCAGGCACCACACTCTATGGTGTAGCGTCTAGTGATCAGACGCTACACACCTGCCTACGTGGCGCCCGCGGGGCCAGCCGGCTGCCTGCGTAGCGCCTGACGGGTGGGCCCGAGTTGTGGATGTGTAGCGCCTTGACGCTAGGCACAACACATCGAGGTATGTAAGTTACGCGCGACCCTCTCTCCCCCGCCCCCAAGCAACACTTCTCGGTTTTTTGGACGAAGAGAACAACTCTCCCGGCGGCTCCCCTCCCTCTCCTCTCAAATCCTCCAATTTGAAGGTTCCTTCCTCGAATCTTCCCCCCAACAAGTTCCTAGAGGTAATGTCATCCATTTCCCCTTGTTTTCACCCATTGAAAACTTATTTTTTTTGTTGATTCTTGTTTCAATCTTGGAAACCCTAGAAATTCGATTCGACCCCAATGATGCATGGTGTTTATGGTTGTATTGCCTAGTTGGCGGCTTGTATGGTTGCCTAAATGTTAGGGTTAGGGTTCTTACATGTTAGGGCTAGATATTTATTAGGGTTATGGTTCATATATGTTAGGGTTAGATATTTTTTAGGGTTAGGGGTCTTTTGTTTGGGTAGTATGTTAGGTCGAAGATTAGGAGTAGGAATATAAGTTAATATTGGCATGAGTATTAATGAATCGTTATAATTTTCCACATTCTTGTATTCATTATTTTAGGAATGTCGATAATTGTTCATGTTCATCATGTGGACAAGGACGCATTCATGAAAGGTGATTTGGAACCGGATCCGGATGAGATATCATTGGTTTTCGAGTGTAGTCCTACCTATGCGGAGGTTTTGGAATAAGTTAGAGTTGAGTTGAATTGGATGGACTGAAGTGATAAAGTAGAATTGGAGGGAAGACATAACGCGGGTCAGATAAAGTAGAATTGGAGGGAAGACATAACGCGGGCCATGGAGTGCACCTTCGTTGGAAGTTTTTGCGTATCAACTCCGAACTATGTTGGGTTGCATACAAGGAGACTGTGGCCGAGTCACTAGACAAGTCTCTCGAGTTATTTGCCACTAAAAAGGTTGGTGCTCATGTGAACTTGGATTTGAACCGTTGTGCCTCCCCATTTCATGGTACGAGTCCAACACTCACGAACCTAGATGTAGTGTTTGAACCACCTTCCACCCAACATGAAGTGAGGAAAACTTTGAGCCCCATTACAAATAACCAAGATGAGACATTGAGGAGAAATAATGAGTATTATGATGATGAGTATGAGGATAATGAGAATGGAGTCGAACTCCATGAAAACAATCTTGGATATTTGGACACATATTATGTGCAAGAGACTATGGATCATGACATACCTTATTCTTGATGTTATGCATCGGGGTCGGGTGACGAGGGTCTGGATGAAGAAGTTGATGAGGAGGGGTTCATGGCAAAGGAGGCGGAAGATTTCAAGAAGGTATTGGGGCGGGATCATCGGATTCTGTTGTTTCGTGATCTTAGTCATGCGGATGAAGCCACGGTGGACGGCAGAAAGGGTATAGTGCTCGGAGCTAGACCAACTTCTTACCGGGATATGAATCACGTGGAGAGTGGGATATATCCCGGTTTGAAGTTTCCAACGTTGTTGGAATTTCAGATATGGATCAAGGAGTATTCGGTGAAGTACCATCGTCCATTTAGAGTTGTTCACTCGGACAGAAAGAAGCATTACACGGTTGCTTGCTTGGAGGATGGTTGTCCATGGATTGTGCATGCATTACCATTCAAAAAAGGGCCCGAATGGCACATATCTAGTTGTGCGGCAACTCACATGTGCTGAGGCAAGAAGCTTGATGGCAAGAGTGTCGATGGAAAGAAAGTGAATCAAGACCACCGACAACTCACCTCCGAGTTCATCGCTTATAGGCTTTCCAACTCCATCTCGTCACTTCCAATGATGAGAATTAAGAGTGTCATGGAACTTGTGGAGAAACTTTTTCACTACAAGGTCAAGCACGGAAAGGCATGGAAGGCGAAGCAAGCTGCATTCAAGATGTTGTTAGGTGACGGGGAGAAAGCATACACCGAATCCCTAGGTTGTTGGGAGCCATGGCCGCCACTAACCCTGGGATGGTTCATGTGGTTGAGCCTTTTGAGGAAAAAACAAGGATCCTCAACAGAAAGATTGTCCGGGTATTTGGCCGTGCATTTTGGGCATTTGAGCAATGTGTGAGTGATTTTGAACATTGTAGGCCGGTCATCTCCGTTGATGGCACGTTTTTGACCGGTCCATACATGGGCACTCTATTGGTTGCAATAGGAAATGATGCTAATAAACGTTTGGTGCCACTGTCTTTTGCTTTGGTGGATGCGGAGAACAATGTTAATTGGGCATGGTTATTTCATCTTTTGAGGACCAAGGTATTGTTGCCTCACAGGGAAATATGTGTCATCTCGGATCGCCATCAAGGAATTCTAAATGCGGTTGATATTGACATTCCTGGCCATGCTCCTTTGCACCATAGATGGTGCATGGGGCATTTCTGTTCAAACTTCTATAGGGCATGTGGGAGCAAGGAGTTGACCTATGATTTTCAAGATTGTTGTATGGCTTTCTCTAAAAAATGGTTCGCAAATTTGTACAATAAACTGCTGACTAATAGATCTCTCAACGCCGGTGCGCAAGAGTGGCTGAATAGGCACATTCAACTTACCAAGAAATGGGCAAGAGCTTTTGATGAAGATGGTTGGTAAGGAGATTCCCGATCTTATCAGTGAACTAGTTGATAACTTGATGATAAATAGTATGATACCTCGATCTCTCCTTTGGCTAAACCCTGTTACCAATTGCAACATCACTTAACCCCTTTGGATATTCCATACTCCACACTCTTGCACAAGTAGCCACCGACTACAATTGGTCATGTTTCTCCTTATTCCCAATGGAACAGCATAATACACTCAGATTTGCAAAGGTTGTATGATTCAAGATAAATGCTTCAAGCAATACAATCTAGAAGTATAGGGTTTTGTTTTAACGTAGTCTGACCTTTCAAATTCGCACCTAAGAGGTATATATGAGGGGGTTGCGGCCAAGAGAGGGGGTGCAGCCACAAACAGCCCTAATGCGCCCCCTAGCCCACTCCTACTATGTTTGCTGCAACCAAACCCTTACAAACCGAACCCAACATGGGTTCAGCCCAATGGACTCGTAGGTCCCTAATAAACACATAAGTGGAACACGAATTAACCACTATTTAATGCTTCCACTTCATCCTCCTATGCACTAGAATATTTCCCCATGTTCTTCTCCTTGTTTTCCACCTTGTTTTCCAGGTGTTCCAGCTTGTTTTCTAGCATGAGAAGTTTGTTTTCCATCTTGTAATGGTTGTTTCCCAGCATGCCTTGAAGTCTTCCTCCATCCATGTTTGTGTTATCAATAACCCTCCTAACATATAATGCATAGGCTTGGGTAGTATAACATCCTTATAAACACAAACAATATTTGTTACTAGGAAAGAATTCACCTTATAATGAACAACAGTGACCGCAATAGTTGAGTACACATTCACCAAGTTGAATGAGTATTTGAAAGAGCATGGTTCCCCCATGTATGGTTTTGGTAATTGATGACAATCACTATGTACTAATGGTTGCATTGAGCTATACTTGAAGAGTTTGTCCATAGGCAATGCTTGATGTCTATGTGTTGGATTCAAGATAATCAAGTGGTGACCAAGGTGCTATTCATGTGAATATCCCAAGTTTGGTCATGAGAGAGTTGAGCATATTGCAAGTATGTCTTGAAGAAGAATATTGTGTGAACATTCATATTTACCTTCAAGACATCATTATTAGGAAGAGAGAAGAAAAGATACAAGATTGATCAAGGCAAAGTGCTAAGCGATGGTTAATATTGATCAACTCACAAAGCAAGAAGATGTACCATGTGGGATCATGGTATCGTAAGTAATTGTTTATATAGCTTTGTGTTCTAACCCATTATATGTGTGTGTGGTATATCTATGTGGGGTTAGGTATCTTTCCATGGGCTTGCATCAAAAGGAAGATTTCATATAGTCCATGGTGGATGACGTCAAGTTGTGGTCGTCATCAAGTCCGAGAAGTGCAAGTTCAAGGGGAGCATATCGAAGAGATCACATTCTTGAAGCTTGCCACTATTTTGGAGATAATGTCCAAGTAAAGATGTACTTAAAAGAGCCTCTCCCATAGTGGAATATGGGGGAGAAATATTTGTGTCTTCACCGAGCAAAGCGAAATCAAGAAAGGTGTTCCATCTTGACGAGGACAAGATTGAAAGTATAAGGATGCCGCCTAGAGGGGGGGTGAATAGGCGCTTAAAATAATTACGGTTTAGGCTTGAGTAAATGCGGAATAAAACTAGCGTTTAATTTATCAAGCACAAAACCTATGCAAGCTAGGTTTACCTATGTGCACCAACAACTTATGCTAGGCATGATATACAACTATGAGATAGCAAGATAGATGACTTCAAGCACGATGGCTATCACAAAGGTAAATGCATAAGTAACGAGCTAGAGTAAAGAGATAACCGAAGCACAAGGAGACACCGGTGTGATTACCGAAGTTCCTTCCCAAGGGAAGTATGTCTTCGTTGGAGAGGTGGGGAGCCACCTAGGCGTTCCTCAATAGCACGGATGTGCACACCTTATTCTCCTTGAGCTTCTCCGGTGAGGAGATGCTCGTTTCCACTATGAGGTCGACTTGAAGGCGTTGACCAAACCTTACAGGTTGAGGCTATCTTCACAACTCAATTGGGCTCTCAACGAAGCTTCTTGCAACAAGGTGGAAGCCCCAAGCACTAACCGTCTAGGGTGCTCAATACACCCAAGAGGAACAATCTCTCCGTGACCAAGCACCCAAGAGTAACAAGCTCACGAAACTTCTCTTTCACGAATCTCGTGGGGAACTCAAACCGATGCACCTAATGCAATGGTAAGAACACACAAAGTGGTCAAGAACTTCTCTCCCAAATCCCACAAAGCAACTAATGCTATGGAGGGAGTAAGGAGAAAGCAAAACAACAAATGAATCCCTAGATCTAGATCCAATAGATTCCCCACAAAGAGGAGGGATTGATTGGTGAAGTGGTAGATCTAGATCTCCTCTCTCTTTTTCCTCAAGTGGAAGCAAGAATCATTGGAGGGATTGAGAGATAGCAAGCTTTTGGAGGTCAACAATGGAGGTCAAACTTGCCAAAAAGGTTGGGGAACCATTGGGGAAGAAGGCCCCTTAAATAGGCCACCCAAATATCCAACCGTTCGAGGAAAAATCGCGCAGGGGCGGAACCTCCGGTGAAACCACCGGAACCTCCGCCCCCCGGATGAGTTAGGACACCAAAATGGCTGAAAAAATGACCCAACCACCGGAGCCTCCGGTGGTTTCACCGGAGGCTCCGCCAACATCATCCCGAAGGGGTTTCCGGCGGAGCCACCGCCGGAGCCTCCGCTGGTGGAAAAAAACTGCATGACACCCTATATGAAAACGGTCGTAACTTTTGCATCCGGACTGCGTTTTCGATGTTCTTGGGCTCGTTGAAATCGCAAAGACGAGCCCTACAAGAATATGCAGAGAAACATCATAGTCCAAAATGGGAATATAAAACCAAATGATGAAAGGTTTGGCCTATCAATAAAGGACAACCGGTAGAAACCTCCAACAACAAAAATGCGATAAGTTTTTCATACGAAATCCATTTTTGTTGAACTTGAGCTTGACATGAAGAACATGACAAGCTCTAAAACCTTACATGGAGAAAACCCAAATAAGAACCAAGAAGGATGATGCCAAGTATGCAAAGGTTTGAGCTCTCTACGATAGATACGATCAAGATATGCATTCAAGAACCCCTCTTGATAGTACGGTTATCTATCCTATAATCCGGTCTCCCAACTATCATAACGAGACCGGTAAAATAGAAACCCTATCTAAGTCATACCTTTTCCTTGCGCAATCCAATTGAGCTAGATGATGACGATCTTAATCACCTCAAGTTGGACCACCTTTCTTGATTGCGCTTCGCTTCGTGAAGATTGTGAATTGCTCCCCCATAAGATAACATTAGAGAGCATCTCACATGACCATCTTCACTTGACCATAATATCCAAAAGGGTGGAAAGCATCAAGCATAGGATTTCTTCTAGATGCTTCACTTGAGCTTCCACGTCAAGCTAGGTGACGAACACCGCTTGACGATGACATAGACCATGGGCAATATGAAATCTTCCTTTTTGTTCATGCCCATGGAAAGATACCTAACCACACATAGAGATGCCACACACATATATGGGTTAGATCACAAAACTATATTGACAATTGCTTACCATACCATGAGATACACAATCCCACTTGGTACATCGTGTAGCTTTGTGTGTTGATCACTAGCTTGATCAACCTTGTATCTTTTCTTATCACTTCAAATGATGATGTCTTGAAGATAACCATGAAGGATAACCTAATAATTTTCTTCAAGACACACTAGCAATAAGCTCAACTCAAACCATTACCATTCTTATGTAAATCCTTGAATATACATGAACTCCATTATTTCCTATGGACAAGATCTACAAGGATAACTCAATGCAAACATTAGTCCATAATGATTGTCATTAATTACCAAAACCACATATGGGGCACCATGCACTTTCAATCTCCCCCATTTTGGTAATTGATGACAATCCCTTTTTACGAGGGTTTATATGATGAATTAAGCAACCATGCAAAACAAAGAGCAAGGATGCAATAGCATGGAAGGCAAATGCTTAAGAACGAAACTAAAGCATAGAACCAAATTCCCTTAAACCCTCTAAACTTCTCCCCCATTGGCATCCATTGTCGAAATGGGAAAAAAGATTAGAAGGCCAATATAATAAGACCTCCCCCATAGTGTATGCATTCCTCATGATATGAGTGAAATCAAGAGCATATATCCAACTAGGAATAGATGGAGGGAGATCAAACTATATTGAGGATCCAAAGATTTACAAGCAAAGTCAAATTGAAGGATATTTTCATAAATAAGCAACCAACCAAAGGATCCGAAAAACCGATTGACCAAAATCAATATTATGATAAGATCAACCAAGTGTTCTTGAAAATCAAGAGGGAACTCCCCAAGGTACATGCACAATGTTAGATTTGAATTACTATATAATGTGCACAACATGGAATCATCACTCCCTTCTAGATAATTTTGAACACAAACAAGAGCAAGATAATAGATTGGAAATGGAGCAAAGCAACTTGCAAACAAACAAGAGTTGATCAATTAAGATCAAGAAGTGACATGTAAAGATTTACTCAACCGAAAGAGGTGAGTGTGACAAGGGAAGACATTTGTAGGAGACTAATAGGATGAGAAAAGCTTCATCATAGTCTTTAAATATATGAGGCACATAGTGCATATCATGTCTTTCCCATACACACAAATCAACAAATGATAAAACACATAGGTCCACAAGCTTTATAAGATGCAAAAGGAATACCAAAAGAAAGCAAAGCTTGTGCCTTTTAGGAACCACCAAGTAATATAAAGCAATAAAACATGGTCACTAAAGAAATAGAATATCAATTAAAGATGTAACTATTCTCGTGTGTATAAGTTTCTAAGTGAACACCAATCACAAAGATATATATCCACAAAGAAATATGCACACACAAAGATAGGTACAAGGGTGAAGAACATGATATCCAAGATAGGTTCATACATATACCAATAAGATTTTTGCTTGAAAGTAAAACACTAGGATTAGTTTAATCTTAAGGGGATATAGATGGACAAACAATAAACTCACCAAAGCATCACAAATATCACAAGGGAAAAGTGATAGTTAGAATGCTTCAAGAAAGGTAACGCATATCACAAAAGATTCAAATGGTTTTTGAGAGTTCATCAATATTGCATATGAGAGACTTCAAGTAGAAGTTACTAGATTAATATACTTGGGATTGGTGAATCATGAAAATGATTATAAATATCCCCTTAGTATGTAATCATCCCGGCTTACTCATAGTTGCAATAAAGATGTTTTTGATAAGACATTTGCAAGAGCCAAATGAAATGCAACACATGGAATTCATGCCAAGATGCAACGTACACAAGGTTGAAAGCTAGAAATGTATGCATGGAATAGATAGTTGTTACCGAGACGGCATTGGTGATGAAGAGGATGCGAGTTTGATAATCATCGTAGCTTGACTCCTATGATATGATGGTGAGAACACCTTCCTTATGAATGAAGCAAGCAACCAATGTATCTCCATTGTACCTAAAAACAAAAATCAAGTACAAAATGGTTCCCAAACTTATTGGGTACAAAGTAGTTAGAACAACTACAATACATAGGACAAACTCCTCATAAATATGTGCATATTAATATGAATTTGAATTTTATGCACATCTTAGCCATTTAGGATTTGATGGAGTTTATTCTATATATTGGATCAACGAGAGTAAGCATGTCAAAGGATATACATAGTAAATATACATGCACAAAACTTTCAAGAACCAAACAAGATACAAATTGGACAAAATACCAATTAAAACAAAGAAGGCACTCACAAGAGATAAAATCAAACGAAGTGTCCAAATTATATCAAAACCCCAAATCAACACATGATTTAGGAAATCGAATAGAGAAGATAACAAAAACAACATCAAAGAATAAACAAACCCTCTACACTATTCATGATGGCACACAAAGTACCAAGACGAAAAATGTTCGTCTTCCAAAGAGACAAGTCATTGGGATAAAATATTAATTTAAAGACAACAAGTGTTCAAACACATATAGGATAGTTCTTCCAATAATAGTGCATTAATTATGATATTGCATTTGAATACAAGATGCACACAATGGAATCATTACTCTCCATATATATTGTTCAAACACTAGTCAAGCTCAAAAAAATCAATAAGATGCAATACCAATTAAAGAGTTGTGTTCTACTCAATGTAGGATAGCTTCCCCAGGAAATGCAACACAAAGAAGTATGACTTTGAATGAAAGTGCACACGGATGGGATCATTGCTTTTCCTAACTCAATAAAGCATAAAGCAAATTTTGACTAGAGCAAGGAAGAAACAAAGGAGTTTGAACCAAACAAATCCTTGGCAAGAGACAAGGCAATTTTAGAGCAATGGACAAAGTAAATATGATCAATAAACTTACCACAAATTATTATAACTTGTCAAATACAAGAGATGTATGGAGATATTTCTCGGTGGTATATTTGTTCACAATCATATTCTCAAAACATAAGCATGTGGTAAAAGATAGGAATGAAAACACCATACTTAAATAGAGATTCTTGGTGGCTTCAATAGTCGAATGATCATGCAAAGAAATGATTAATATATCAATAAGCGACCGGTTCCCGAGAAGGTAAATTCTAGTGCTAATTTGTGGAGAACCGCACCAAGAAACTCTCTCACAAATAAGATACCAAAAGATGAGCAAATAAAATTGTTTAAGCAAATTGAAACTTGTTTGAGCACACATGCCACATAGGAACAAGATAATTAACAATATCAATTCTATGTGGCAAAACCTTAAATGTTCACATTCTTTAGGCTTGTAATATGCACAACATATTACTCCCCTATAATGTGATAATCCGTATCTTCTTAGCAAGAGGCAAACAAAGACCAACTTGAGATAATTAATAGACATTAGAATTTGAGTTTTTCATGAGTATGAGATACCACATAGAGACTAGATAATATTGAAATATCAAAACTATGTGGTATTCCTCATGTACACACATTTTGGGATTGTGAAGTGCCAAAGGCATATTACTTTCCCAAAATGGGATAGTCCATTAATCACTCAAAAGAGCCAAATAAGATACACACAAGATGCAATTAGGCTCAAAGCAAACTCATACATACATTTTGTGCGAACCGACAAACACATACTAGATTACTCAAGTATAAGTAAGTAGTAAGCACAAAATATACAAAATACAAGCAAGGTACAAAACCAATACATGCAAAGGGGCAAGCAACTTTAAATGTATATATAATGTAATAAATACAAGTTACCGCAAGAAGGAGCATGGAATATGAGATAGAGACGTGATAATCCAAATGACTTGGCTTAAGGACAATATATGTGATGAAGATCCCTTAATTCTTCATGATATAGCCAAGTCTCCAATGCCCTCCGATAACACCTATTGATCAAGTTTGAGCTTGTTGGTCCACAACCAAGTTGGGTCCTAAGAGGTTAGTCACAATAGGCTTGGAAACCCAAATGGTTCTTTTCTTGACACCACTTTGAGTACATATTTGGCAAACACATTGCCCACATTATCCTTCCGAATGGAATACACATCATCAATTATGATAGGGTTGGATAATGTACCATTAGTGCATGAAGAAGCAAGATGTCCCTTTTCACGACATAAGTAGCAACAACGACTCCTTCCATTATTCTTAGTTGATTTATCAACTTGAGAAGCATTAGCTTGAGTCTTCATGGGAAGAGGCCTTTCTTCAACTTGAAGTTGAGATTGAGGTTGAACTTGTGGCCGCTTCCCTTGTTGCTTCTCGCTAAGTTTCTTATTCTTCAAAGGGCATGATCTAACATGATGCCCTTTAACCTTGCACTTGAAGCAAACAATATTGGACAAATTCTTGACTTGTTCATGGCCCTTTGTAGCATCCCACTTTTTAGCAAAAGTGAAATACCTGTGTTATTGTGCTAGTCCCTGGATCAATTGCTAGCACCACAGTACAAAATGAAATATCATGCAAATGCATCAAATTCTATTACATCGCATGATCCAGTCTTTACAAAATAGGATTACAACTTGCATAGTCTTAGAAGACTAGCAGAAAAGAAAGAAAACAGCGGAAAACATAGTACAACATTGAGCCCATCTTTCTTCATGTGCCACAGGCAAAACATGTTGGCGATAGTCTCGAGATCCTAAACGAAATCCTCACTCGTCTTCAGAAATATCTGCAATATGGAATATGCAGCCACAAGGGAGTCAATACAATTTAATGTATTGGCAAGTAACACTATGGTGGATATAAATGGCAAGACTAATACTACATGCTTATTTGGCTGAGTGGAGTTTAGGCTAAGTTTGCATAAAGCCAGTTTTCTCCTATCACTTTTGTAAAACAAGCTTTTCTTTTCAAAAGGGTCGCAACATTGGATTAAGATCCAAGCACCACAATACTGTTCACTTGGTCAAAATTTACTTATTGAAATTGATGATGAGATTCTTCCGTCAATCCTTGTCCAGCTGCTCATAGTTGTCCATAACCGGGGACACGGCTAAGATCTTAGTTTCTAACTCTGCAGAGGTTGTGCACTTTCACCCTTTGTCTTCAATTAGCCCAAACATCCTATACACCCGGAGTGCATCATGGAAAGGAGAGAATTGAGACGAGATCTTTCAGAAGAAGAAGTCCAAACCCACCGGCAAGACCCGTTCCACCTATAATTTTGCTACATCTGCTTGTCAAGCCTGGGCTGAACCCTCACAACTTAATTGATCAAGACAGAGCCCATAATGTCAAAAGCTGCACGGGAAGCTACTAGATTTAGAGGGACATAGTAATCTCTTTGTTCCTGGGTGGCCATCCTCAAGTGACAACCTCAAGTGGAATAACCCTTAGATAAGGGCCCTGAGGAAACACTCAACATAACCCAGTCTTACCACTTCCACCCAGGTGGTTCATTCATTAGTTATACTTAGGATTTTTCCTCAACATCTAGCAAAACAAATTTGTAGCATGGCTAAGCATCTAAATAAGTACCAAGGCATCAAAATAACAAGGTATAAGGATGGCTACACACTACTAGGATATAGCATAGCATAATATAACTTATTAAAATTTCCTATCATGCATGCTACTCAAAATCAACTAATGCATATAGAAAATAATGGGTAGTTGATGGTGTGTTACTTGCCTTGTTGAAGTTGGTGAAGATATCACACTCTCTTCACAAAAGATCGTTGCTCTCCGTACAATCTATTCATTGAAACACAATAACAAAATAAACAAGCATCCTACAAAACAAACATACAAGTGTAGAAAACATATATAGCAACTAACATATCAAAAGGGGCTTAACTAAGTTGGTTAGGACAAGGTTTAGGTTTGAGTTGAAAGATTCATTCTCTAGTGGTCTCATTCTTGTTAAGGCAATTCCAATGGCTTACTTGGGAAGGGCTATGTTGATTTATGTATAAAACTAACTTTATTATAACCATACTTGTCGAGGAAGTTCCAAGAGTTCACTTAGAATAAACATATTACTTCTTCAACTAAAGTAATACATGCAAACACTTGGTCATATTCACCTTCAAAAATATTTGAGTGACTATGTTAGTTTTTCCATTGTGGTTAGGGTAGGTCTACTAACTTCATCATCAAAGGGAAAATATTACTAAGTCTTGGGTTTTCCATTTGGGTCAATGGTTGGACAAAAATAACTTGTTATTCTTCAACTTGTATGGATTTGCTTCTAGTCCTCATGTGATTGCCTTCTTGAAGATCATCATCATGTTTCTATTGTAGTCTTGTTCCTTGGATGGATTCTTCTCTTGGTCTTGATAAATTCTTCATGGCTTTGAGTTCACTAATTTGTTTGGGTATGGGGTGGGCACAAATACTACTAAGTCAAATTGGAAAGAAAAATAAGAAGAAAGATAGAAAGAGAGAGGGAGATGTTTTCTTCTGGATTTCTTCACACTTGTACTTCCTTGAGTTTCCTCTAGTGGTGGAGTCTTTTCTTCAAAATTTCTTCATTGATCCTCCTTGTATTTCTCATGTTGCCACCAAGTTGAAAGTGAAGAGCCTTCTATTGCTTGAGTCTTGTTTTTCATTTGCTAACTTGATGGATTCTTGAAGCAAGAATAGGGGGATGGAGGGGTAGATAGAAACCTATAGTACTAGTGTTTGAGGTTCACTACTTGGTCTCTTAGAAGGTTTACATGCAAGGGACTTGGTCTTGGATTCAAAATGGCCACAACAAACAATGGTAGAAAGAAATAGAAACAAAATTTAAGACATAATAACTAGATGGACTACTATGATGGATTTTTGGCTAAAATACATGGTCATGGTCCAAGGGTGTCCAAAATGGTTGGGCAAGGTTGTTTCTGGTTTAAGGTTATCAAATGGAACAATTTTGCAAAAGGAACTATATTGAAATTATTTATACAAATTAATCTATGCCAAAAATACTCAAATAGACAACTTAATTCTAAATTCAATTTTAATTTGTTCAATTATTATTTTGGGACAGAGGATATGAAAGTACACATCCTAAGGTTTCCAAATATATTTTATTTACAATTTTTGGATTTGTAGAATTTGAATTATGCCAAATTTCCTCAAACAAGCATATTTGAAATTGAACAATTTTAAGTTTGTCAAATTTGAATTTGGCCAGTGCCAAAAGTTTCTAGATGTCAAGGGCTTTTCAAAAAGTCCAAGATTGCTAAATTTGCAATTATAGATCTAAAGTTATTTACAAAACAATATTTACAAAGATCTACAAATAACAAGTGTGTGCACGTATCAAATTTTAATTTATTTGAATCTACTGTGTTCTACACATTGTGCTGATTTCAAAAAGTACAAAATCATCTAAATTGGATTTCTGGTTAAAAAGTTATTCCAGTTCTAAGTTGGGGGGCCTTTCTGTAAAATTACAGGGACTGTTCTGTTTTAAAAGAAAATAGGCGATCCGGGGGAAAAAGAATGGAGCCTCCTGATTGGTCCGTACCGCTTCGGCGTGGATCGATGTTGCCAGCCGTTGGATTTAAGTGGAGTGGGATGGCTCAGATCTAAACGCGCACAAAACGGTAAGTGGCTAACGTGGGCCGCACGATCTCCTCGACGGTCGAGATTAAAACATACACGGGAGGGGAAGCTCACCGAGCGTTTTCCGCCGGAAAATGGCGCGACGGCTGCCGGAGTTGCAGATGCTTGACCACGGCGGCGTTACAGAGGATATACGGGGTCGATGAAGGAACGAGGAGGCGCGGCGCGGCACGGCGAACTCGGTGGAGGACACGACGTGCTCGGAGACGACCTCCTGTGGCGGCAGCGCACGGACAGAGACGGTGGAGCTCCGGCGCGCCTCGGTCGTGGACGGCGCGGTGGCATCGATGCACAAAAAGGAGAACATAGGGGTTAGGGAGGTGCGCGAAGACACGGGGAAGGTAAAGGACGAGGAACCGGGGGCGGAGGCTCACCTAGACGGCCGGAATTCGCGAAGGACGGCGGCGGACAGAACCTATTCCGGCGAGCAAAATCTGAGGCCCGGGGGCATGAATCGAGCGGGCTCTCGAGGGGGAAATGAAGAGGAGGAGGAGGTGTATAAAGGGGCAGGGTTGGGGCATTCAATCGGAGGCAGAAACGTAAGAATCAAGGAGATTGATTTCTCCTTCAATTCGGTTTGGAAACGGAAGAGGAAGAAGACGATGATGACGCCAGCATGACGTCATCACTCTTTTTTTTTTATTCCTGTTTTCTTGTTTATTTTATATCTTCTGTTTTATAAATCCAATTAACCTCATTTAAATTTCTAAAATCTTGGAATGTTAATACCTTTCCAACAATATCATTTTTGTAAACATTTCAGCATATTTTATTTTTGAATTTCTGAAAATTGAAATGATTCCTTAATAGTGATTAATGTGATTTTTAATTTAGAAATTTATAAAGTATAAATATTGTCAAATTAAATTTCAGTAGCTTTATAATGATCAAATACTATTTTCCAAAACCATTTCAAAGTGTTTTCATCTCTTTTATGTTTTGAAAATATAATTAATTCACTAATAGAACTTAATACCATCTTAAAATAGAAAATAATAAAATGGGGTTTTTGATTAAATAAAATTTCAGAGACATTAAACATGTCAAATACTATTTTTGAAAGTCATTTCACATCACTTTTATATTTTATAAATTTAAGATTTCAGTGATTTACAAATAGTAACTTTATTCCATTTTAAAATTTAGAAAATTATAAATTGATGTTATTGTCTAAATAAATTCTCAGAGACATTTTACATGTCATATATTATTTTTGGAAAGCCATTTTTAAACCACTTTCACATTTTATAATTTTTGGATATGAAGGATTTACTATTAGTAACTTACTGTTATTTAATTAGTTCATATCAATTAATTATTATTGTTGATCAATAAAATTTAGAATAAAACCACTAGTCATAATATTGTTTTAAAAACCTTTTGTTATGTTATTATCAAAGCAATGCATTTCATTTTCACCCCTTCATGTTTAAAACTTGGAATAACAACTAAAAGTTATTATTAAAACATTTTATTCTCATCAAATATTTTTGAGGCTTAGGACTTTATTAAGGGTTATAAATATTTTATTGTTGTTGCCATAAAATAATTTAAAGGTAATTATTTGAATTGAAAACCTTTTATGTAATAAAGTTTGCTAAAGATAAAATGGTTTTCTTTATGTGAGAAAATTCATTTGAGAGGGTTTTAGGGTTTATGGAATAGAGGTATAATAGGATTAGTAATTTCAATTTCATTGAAATATGCATTGTTTTCCTTTGTTTCTTGCTTCTCATTTGGTTTTTGGTGACTTACTAAACATGAAAACAAAAAGTTTCAAATTTTTGTGATTTTTGTGTTTTCCAAAAATCAGGGATGTTACAGACTACCACCCTTAAAGAAATCTCGTCCCGAGATTTGGGAAGGCTAGAAAGAAAGATTAGGTTTGGGTAACTTGGGTTCCAAAACAACTAGGTTACAGAGAAACTGGGTGGGCTACCACCCTTAAAAGAAACTTTTGTGGGTAGTCTATTTTCATTAGATTGGAGTGTAGATTGATTCTAAATTAGCTTGAGTAGATCTTTCCTCTGTGGTAAAGGTGTAGACCAACATAGGTCTGTTGAGCTACCTTTGACACTGAGGGGTCACTCTTTGGGTCAATCAAAAAGTCTTTGGGTTCCTCTCAACTTGGTCTTTTGATGTCCTTGGAAATCTTTCATCCTGTTGTTGTCATCCTTGAAGGCAAACACCATGCTATTTCTAAGCAAACTCTCATATAACACATACTGGGTAGTTGTGTTTCTTCATTACTTCTTCTCTTGGTGTAGTTGGCTCTGAAATCTTCATAGCTCATGCAACTTGGGGTTCACTTGTCTTTCTTCACTTGTTGATTGGCTTGATACTCCTTATTAGGCAGTTGGCATTTATCATGGATGTGATTGTTCCTTCACACAGAAGAAGGAAATTTGATACTAGCATTCCTCAAATGGGATGGCTTGTGTATCAATAGGGTAAAGGTTGTATGATTCCAAATGGTTCTCACTATGGTTGGTGAATGAGTATGGTGTTGGGTTTGGTCTAGTAGAAATGAGTATAGATTTAGAAAGATGGCTAAGGAAGGTTCTTATCCAAAATAGCAGATCAAGGAAACTCATCTTGAAAACAACACATAACAAACATATGGCAACACATTCATCACACCAAACAACATAGTTTTTAGAAATCATCTAGTATTGTCATACCACACTCATTAGTATGATCAATACTCTAATCGTGTTTCGTGTCTCACAACTTTGTTACATCTCATGGTGGTCTCATCTATATCTTCTTGAGCTTTTCTTCATATTCTTCTCTCCATGTCTTGAGGTGTTCTTGATTGTTGTGAAGTCTATGTTTTTCTTCAAGTTCTTCCATAATCTTGAATGTAGGTCTTCATGTGGTGAAAATACTTCAGGTACTTCTTGGTATGATCATCAACAATCTTGCCTTGAGGGTATTCAAGAAGTAGTTCATCTAGAAAATTTTGATGGTGAATAGTAGATGAGAGGATATGAGAAAGATTAAGATGATTGTTTTGTTTCTAGAAAGTTTGAACATAGAAAGTTTTCAATCCTAGGGTGATCAAGGGGTTATTAACAACTTGTTGCAAATTGGATATTCACTATAGTGAGAGATACATGCACCCGCTAGCCAATCAGGGAACGGTCTCGTGTCCGTGGACACGTAAAGTTGTCCGGGCCGCTTCATCTCACTATGCCGCTAGGATCCAAAATACTCTAAGGAGATAATAGCATGACCAAAAATGGCTTCCAAACCTAAGGGTCTCAAATTCTACAGGCAACACAATGCTCTGATACCATTTTGTAGCATCCCACTTTTTAGCAAAAGTGAAATACCTGTGTTATTGTGCTAGTCCCTGGATCAATTGCTAGCACCACAGTACAAAATGAAATATCATGCAAATGCATCAAATTCTATTACATCGCATGATCCAGTCTTTACAAATAGGATTACAACTTGCAGTCTTAGAAGACTAGCAGAAAAGAAAGAAATACAGCGGAAAAACATAGTACAACATTGAGCCATCTTCTTCATGTGCCACAGGCAAAACATGTTGGCGATAGTCTCGAGATCCTAAACGAAATCCTCACTCGTCTTCAGAAATATCTGCAATATGGAATATGCAGCCACAAGGGAGTCAATACAATTTAATGTATTGGAAAGTAACACTATGGTGGATATAAATGGCAAGACTAATACTACATGCTTATTTGGCTGAGGAGTTTAGGCTAAGTTTGCATAAAGCCAGTTTTCTCCTATCACTTTTGTAAAACAAGCTTTTCTTTTCAAAAGGGTGGCAACATTGGATTAAGATCCAAGCACCACAATACTGTTCACTTGGTCAAAATTTTACTTATTGAAATTGATGATGAGATTCTTCCGTCAATCCTTGTCCAGCTGCTCATAGTTGTCCATAACCGGGGACACGGCTAAGATCTTAGTTTCTAACTCTGCAGAGGTTGTGCACTTTCACCCTTTGTCTTCAATTAGCCCAAACATCCTATACACCCGGAGTGCATCATGGAAAGGAGAGAATTGAGACGAGATCTTTCAGAAGAAGAAGTCCAAACCCACCGGCAAGACCCGTTCCACCTATAATTTTGCTACATCTGCTTGTCAAGCCTGGGCTGAACCCTCACAACTTAATTGATCAAGACAGAGCCCATAATGTCAAAAGGCTGCACGGGAAGCTACTAGATTTAGAGGGACATAGTAATCTCTTTGTTCCTGGGTGGCCATCCTCAAGTGACAACCTCAAGTGGAATAACCCTTAGATAAGGGCCCTGAGGAAACACTCAACATAACCCAGTCTTACCTTCCACCCAGGTGGTTCATTCATTAGTTATACTTAGGATTTTTCCTCAACATCTAGCAAAACAAATTTTGTAGCATGTCTAAGCATCTAAATAAGTACCAAGGCATCAAAATAACAAGGTATAAGGATGGCTACACACTACTAGGATATAGCATAGCATAATATAACTTATTAAAATTTCCTATCATGCATGCTACTCAAAATCAACTAATGCATAGAAAATAATGGGTAGTTGATGGTGTGTTACTTGCCTTGTTGAAGTTGGTGAAGATATCACACTCTCTTCACAAAAGATCGTTGCTCTCCGTACAATCTATTCATTGAAAACACAATAACAAAATAAACAAGCATCCTAACAAACAAACATACAAGTGTAGAAAACATATATAGCAACTAACATATCAAAAGGGGCTTAACTAAGTTGGTTAGGACAAGGTTTAGGTTTGAGTTGAAAGATTCATTCTCTAGTGGTCTCATTCTTGTTAAGGCAATTCCAATGGCTTACTTGGGAAGGGCTATGTTGATTTATGTATAAAACTAACTTTATTATAACCATACTTGTCGAGGAAGTTCCAAGAGTTCACTTAGAATAAACATATTACTTCTTCAACTAAAGTAATACATGCAAACACTTGGTCATATTCACCTTCAAAAATATTTGAGTGACTATGTTAGTATTTTCCATTGTGGTTAGGGTAGGTCTACTAACTTCATCATCAAAGGGAAAATATTACTAAGTCTTGGGTTTTCCATTTGGGTCAATGGTTGGACAAAAATAACTTGTTATTCTTCAACTTGTATGGATTTGCTTCTAGTCCTCATGTGATTGCCTTCTTGAAGATCATCATCATGTTTCTATTGTAGTCTTGTTCCTTGGATGGATTCTTCTCTTGGTCTTGATAAATTCTTCATGGCTTTGAGTTCACTAATTTGTTTGGGTATGGGGTGGGCACAAATACTACTAAGTCAAATTGGAAAGAAAAATAAGAAGAAAGATAGAAAGAGAGAGGGAGATGTTTTCTTCTGGATTTCTTCACACTTGTACTTCCTTGAGTTTCCTCTAGTGGTGGAGTCTTTTCTTCAAAATTTCTTCATTGATCCTCCTTGTATTCTCTTCATGTTGCCACCAAGTTGAAAGTGAAGAGCCTTCTATTGCTTGAGTCTTGTTTTTCATTTGCTAACTTGATGGATTCTTGAAGCAAGAATAGGGGGATGGAGGGGTAGATAGAAACCTATAGTACTAGTGTTTGAGGTTCACTACTTGGTCTCTTAGAAGGTTTACATGCAAGGGACTTGGTCTTGGATTCAAAATGGCCACAACAAACAATGGTAGAAAGAAATAGAAACAATTAAGACATAATAACTAGATGGACTACTATGATGGATTTTTGGCTAAAATACATGGTCATGGTCCAAGGGTGTCCAAAATGGTTGGGCAAGGTTGTTTCTGGTTTAAGGTTATCAAATGGAACAATTTTGCAAAAGGAACTATATTGAAATTATTTATACAAATTAATCTATGCCAAAAATACTCAAATAGACAACTTAATTCTAAATTCAATTTTAATTTGTTCAATTATTATTTTGGGACAGAGGATATGAAAGTACACATCCTAAGGTTTCCAAATATATTTTATTTACAATTTTTGGATTTGTAGAATTTGAATTATGCCAAATTTCCTCAAACAAGCATATTTGAAATTGAACAATTTTAAGTTTGTCAAATTTGAATTTGGCCAGTGCCAAAAGTTTCTAGATGTCAAGGGCTTTTCAAAAAGTCCAAGATTGCTAAATTTGCAATTATAGATCTAAAGTTATTTATAAAACAATATTTACAAAGATCTACAAATAACAAGTGTGTGCACGTATCAAATTTTAATTTATTTGAATCTACTGTGTTCTACACATTGTGCTGATTTCAAAAAGTACAAAATCATCTAATTTGGATTTCTGGTTAAAAAGTTATTCCAGTTCTAAGTTGGGGGGCCTTTCTGTAAAATTACAGGGACTGTTCTGTTTTAAAAGAAAATAGGTGATCCGGGGGAAAAAGAATGGAGCCTCCTGATTGGTCCGTACCGCTTCGGCGTGGATCGATGTTGCCAGCCGTTGGATTTAAGTGGAGTGGGACGGCTCAGATCTAAACGCGCACAAAACGGTAAGTGGCTAACGTGGGCCGCACGATCTCCTCGACGGTCGAGATTAAAACATACACGGGAGGGGAAGCTCACCGAGCGTTTTCCGCCGGAAAATGGCGCGACGGCTGCCGGAGTTGCAGATGCTTGACCACGGCGGCGTTACAGAGGATATACGGGGTCTATGAAGGAACGAGGAGGCGCGGCGCGGCACGGCGAACTCGGTGGAGGACACGACGTGCTCGGAGACGACCTCCTGTGGCGGCAGCGCACGGACAGAGACGGTGGAGCTCCGGCGCGCCTCGGTCGTGGACGGCGCGGTGGCATCGATGCACAAAAAGGAGAACAGAGGGGTGAGGGAGGTGCGCGAAGACACGGGGAAGGTAAAGGACGAGGAACCGGGGGCGGAGGCTCACCTAGACGGCCGGAATTCGCGAAGGACGGCGGCGGACAGAACCTATTCCGGCGAGCAAAATCTGAGGCCCGGGGGCATGAATCGAGCGGGCTCTCGAGGGGGAAATGAAGAGGAGGAGGAGGTGTATAAAGGGGCAGGGTTGGGGCATTCAATCGGAGGCAGAAACGTAAGAATCAAGGAGATTGATTTCTCCTTCAATTCGGTTTGGAAACGGAAGAGGAAGAAGACGATGATGACGCCAGCATGACGTCATCACTCTTTTTTTTTTTTATTCCTGTTTTCTTGTTTATTTTATATCTTCTGTTTTATAAATCCAATTAACCTCATTTAAATTTCTAAATCTTGGAATGTTAATACCTTTCCAACTATCATTTTTGTAAACATTTCAGCATATTTTATTTTTGAATTTCTGAAAATTGAAATGATTCCTTAATAGTGATTAATGTGATTCTTAATTTAGAAATTTATAAAGTATAAATATTTGTCAAATTAATTTCAGTAGCTTTATAATGATCAAATACTATTTTCCAAAACCATTTCAAAGTGTTTTCATCTCTTTTATGTTTTGAAAATATAATTAATTCACTAATAGAACTTAATACCATCTTAAAATAGAAAATAATAAAATGGGGTTTTTGATTAAATAAATTTCAGAGACATTAAACATGTCAAATACTATTTTTGAAAGTCATTTCACATCACTTTTATATTTTATAAATTTAAGATTTCAGTGATTTACAAATAGTAACTTTATTCATTTTAAAATTTAGAAAATTATAAATTGATGTTATTGTCTAAATAAAATCAGAGCCATTTTACAAGTCATATATTATTTTTGGAAAGCCATTTTTAAACCACTTTCACATTTTATAATTTTTGGATATGAAGGATTTACTATTAGTAACTTACTGTTATTTAATTAGTTCATATCAATTAATTATTATTGTTGATCAATAAAATTTAGAATAAAACCACTAGTCATAATATTGTTTTAAAAACCTTTTGTTATGTTATTATCAAAGCAATGCATTTCATTTTCACCCCTTCATGTTAAAACTTGGAATAACAACTAAAAGTTATTATTAAACATTTTATTCTCATCAAATATTTTTGAGGCTTAGGACTTTATTAAGGGTTATAAATATTTTATTGTTGTTGCCATAAAATAATTTAAAGGTAATTATTTGAATTGAAAACCTTTTATGTAATAAAGTTTGCTAAAGATAAAATGGTTTTCTTTATGTGAGAAAATTCATTTGAGAGGGTTTTAGGGTTTATGGAATAGAGGTATAATAGGATTAGTAATTTCAATTTCATTGAAATATGCATTGTTTTCCTTTGTTTCTTGCTTCTCATTTGGTTTTTGTGACTTACTAAACATGAAAACAAAAAGTTTCAAATTTTTGTGATTTTTGTGTTTTCCAAAAATCAGGGATGTTACAGACTACCACCCTTAAAGAAATCTCGTCCCGAGATTTGGGAAGGCTAGAAAGAAAGATTAGGTTTGGGTAACTTGGGTTCCAAAACAACTAGGTTACAGAGAAACTGGGTGGGCTACCACCCTTAAAAGAAACTTTTGTGGGTAGTCTATTTTCATTAGATTGGAGTGTAGATTGATTCTAAATTAGCTTGAGTAGATCTTTCCTCTGTGGTAAAGGTGTAGACCAACATAGGTCTGTTGAGCTACCTTTGACACTGAGGGGTCACTCTTTGGGTCAATCAAAAAGTCTTTGGGTTCCTCTCAACTTGGTCTTTTGATGTCCTTGGAAATCTTTCATCCTGTTGTTGTCATCCTTGAAGGCAAACACCATGCTATTTCTAAGCAAACTCTCATATAACACATACTGGGTAGTTGTGTTTCTTCATTACTTCTTCTCTTGGTGTAGTTGGCTCTGAAATCTTCATAGCTCATGCAACTTGGGGTTCACTTGTCTTTCTTCACTTGTTGATTGGCTTGATACTCCTTATTAGGCAGTTGGCATTTATCATGGATGTGATTGTTCCTTTGTCCACATTATGAGATGATGAATTACTAGGACTAGCACAAGGCAATATAGCATTTAGAGTAGATATTGTGCCTTTGTCCACATGAGGCTCACAAGATGTTACCTTAGTTAAAATGGCCTTATGAGCTAATTTTAGCCTCTCATGGGAGACTAGAAGATCCTTATGAGAGCTTGAGAGCTTTTCATGAGTTTCTTCCAATTTCCCATAATTACTAGTTAGCAACTCAAGTTGAGCCCGTAGCTAAACATTCTCCTTTAATGTGGATGCTTCACAAGAAATAGAGTTAGTAGCACAAGCATCAAAAAATTTAGCTTTCAGGTCATTAGCAAGAGAAAGAGATAATTCATTGTCCCTTCTCAGCTTAGAAACGCTAATAGCATATGTTTCTTCTAGACTATATAGTTTCTCTTCAAGAGAAGATCTAAGGGATCGCTCTTTCTCAAAAGCCTTTTCAAGCTCTTTGTCCTTGATAGAATGACTACCACTATGACTTTCCAAAGTCACGATGATATCCTCCTTTTCATCTACAAGAGAGTTAGCCTCATCAAGTTGTTCTAGGAGAGCATTCACATTTTCTTTGGTCTCACCAACAAGGCTTGCGAACCATAAGCCTAATTTCTTAGACTCATCATCATCTTCCTTACCAACATCGTCATCACTACTATCATCATAATATATATTGGGGTTCAAAGTGGAAGATACCTTTGAATCCTTGGCCATAAGGCAAAATGTGGTAGATGATGATGAATCATTACTTGAGGCACCACTCAAGTCCACATCTTGTTCCATAGAGAGTTGAGTTTCCTTTAAATTGTTAGCCATACAAATACTAGAGGAAACACAATCATTTTTATCATGGGAACAAGATAAAGCAAGCATATCATCATGAGATTTAGTCAAGCAATGACGACATGATATGCAAAGACTATCAACACAAGCATGTAAAACATTTTTGGTGCTAGTTGTGTTTAAGTCCAAAGATGAGACATTGCAATAAGATAGAGATGAAGGATCATCAATAATAATCTCACTATAATTATTGCAAAGCCTATCACTACTCACCATCTCATTAGTTTGTGGCTTACCACATGTTGGTGAAGTAGAAGAAGTTGAGAACTCATCACGACCGGAGATGGAGGGAGAGAAATCATCCTCGATAATATTGGACACTCCATATTTATCTTGAAGCTTTGTCCATAACTCATGAGCATTCCGAATAGGAAAAAGTGGCTTAATAACTACAAGGCTCACAAGAAGGAAAAACGCATTAATAGCAAGAGCATCGAGAGATAAGTTTTTCTCTTCCTCTAAAGTTGGATTTTGAGGATCATTTGGAGGAGAAAAACCCAACTCTACAATTTGCTCCATGTGTGGGTCCATGACCCGGAAATAAACAAGCATGCGAAATTTCCAAAGATCATAGTTTGTGCCATCGAAATGAAATGTGGGATGGTGCACTAATTCACTAAGCGACATCATTACTCTCAAGGCGGTGAAGCCTAACAATGAGAGCCCTGGCTCTGATACCAATTGAAAGTATAAGTATGCCTCCTAGAGGGGGGGTGAATAGGCGCTTTAAAATAATTACGGTTTAGGCTTGAGTAAATGCGGAATAAAACTAGCGTTTAATTTATCAAGCACAAAACCTATGCAAGCTAGGTTTACCTATGTGCACCAACAACTTATGCTAGGCATGATATACAACTATGAGATAGCAAGATAGATGACTTCAAGCACGATGGCTATCACAAAGGTAAATGCATAAGTAACGAGCTAGAGTAAAGAGATAACCGAAGCACAAGGAGACACCGGTGTGATTACCGAAGTTCCTTCCCAAGGGAAGTACGTCTTCGTTGGAGAGGTCGGGAGCCACCTAGGCGCTCCTCAATAGCACGGATGTGCACACCTTATTCTCCTTGAGCTTCTCCGGTGAGGGAGATGCTCGTTTCCACTATGAGGTCAACTTGAAGGCGTTGACCAAACCTTACACGAGGTTGAGGCTATCTCCACAACTCAATTGGAGGCTCTCAACGAAGCTTCTTGCAACAAGGTGGAAGCCCCAAGCACTAACCGTCTAGGGTGCTCAATACACCCAAGAGGAACAATCTCTCCGGTGACCAAGCACCCAAGAGTAATAAGCTCACGAACTTCTCTTTCACGAATCTCGTGGGGAACTCAAACCGATGCACCTAATGCAATGGCAAGAACACACAAAGTGGTCAAGAACTTCTCTCCCAAATCCCACCAAAGCAACTAATGCTATGGAGGTAGTAAGGAGGAAGAACAAGGAAAACAACAAATGAATCCCTAGATCTAGATCCAATAGATTCTCCTCACAAAGAGGAGGGATTGATTGGTGAAGTGGTAGATCTAGATCTCCTCTCTCTTTTCCCTCAAGTGGAAGTAAGAATCATTGGAGGGATTGAGAGATAGCAAGCTTTTGGAGGTCAACAATGGAGGTCAAACTTGCCCAAAAGGTTGGGAAACCATTGGGGAAGAAGCCCCCTTAAATAGGTCACCCAAATATCCAACCGTCGAAGGAAAAATCGCGCAGGGGCGAAACCTCCGGTGAAACCACCGGAACCTCCGCCCCCCGGATGAGTTAGGACACCAAAATGGCTGAAAAAATGACCCAACCACCGGAGCCTCCGGTGGTTTCACCGGAGGCTCCGCCAACATCATCCCGAAGGGGTTTCCGGCGGAGCCACCACCGGAGCCTCCGCTGGTGGAAAAAAACTGCAGGACACCCTATATGAAAACGGTCGTAACTTTTGCATCCGGACTCCGTTTTCGATGTTCTTGGGCTCGTTGAAATCTCAACGACGAGCACTACAAGAATATGCAGAGAAACATCATAGTCCAAAATGGGAATATAAAACCAAATGATGAAAGGTTTGGCCTATCAATAAAGGACAACCGGTAGAAACCTCCAACAACAAAAATGCGATAAGTTTTTCATACGAAATCCATTTTTGTTGAACTTGAGCTTGACATGAAGAACATGACAAGCTCTAAAACCTTAAATGGAGAAAACCCAAATAAGAACCAAGAAGGATGATGCCAAGTATGCAAAGGTTTGAGCTCTCTACGATAGATACGATCAAGATATGCATTCAAGAACCCCTCTTGATAGTACGGTTATCTATCCTATAATCCGGTCTCCCAACTAGCATAATGAGACCGGTAAAATAGAAACCCTATCTAAGTCATACCTTTTCCTTGCGCAATCCAATTGATCTAGATGACGATCTTAATCACCTCAAGTTGGACCACCTTTCTTGATTGCGCTTCGCTTCGTGAAGATTGTGAATTGATCCCCCATAAGCTAACATTAGAGAGCATCTCACATGACCATCTTCACTTGACCATAATCTCCAAAAGGGTGGCAAGAATCAAGCATAGGATTTCTTCTAGATGCTTCACTTGAGCTTCCACGTCAAGCTAGGTGACGAACACCGCTTGACGATGACATAGACCATGGGCAATATAAAATCTTCCTTTTTGTTCATGCCCATGGAAAGATACCTAACCACACATAGAGATGCCACACACATATATGGGTTAGATCACAAAGATATATTGACAATTGCTTACCATACCATGAGATACACAATCCCACTTGGTACATCGTGTAGCTTTGTGTGTTGATCACTAGCTTGATCAACCTTGTATCTTTTCTTATCACTTCAAATGATGATGTCTTGAAGATAACCATGAAGGATAACCTAATACTTTCCTTCAAGACACACTAGCAATAAGCTCAACTCAAACCATGACCATTCTTATGTAAATCCTTGAATATACATGAACTCCATTATTTCCTATGGACAAGATCTACAAGGATAACTCAATGCAAACATTAGTCCATAAGGATTGTCATTAATTACCAAAACCACACATGGGGCACCATGCACTTTCAAAGATCTTCATCATCTAGCTCAAGTGGAATGCTCAAGGCAAAGGTATGATCTTGATAGGTTTTCTATTTTACCGGTCTCATAGCATTATGAGGGAGACCGGGATATAGGATAGATAATCGTACTATCAAGAGGGGCTCTCATATTAGCAACTTGATCGCATCATTCGGAGAGAGCTCAAACCTTTTCATACTTGGCATAATCTTTCTTGGTTCTTATTTGTGTTTTCTCCATGTGTGGTTTTAGAGCTTGTCATGTGCTTCAATACAAGCAAAAGTTCGTCAAAAACGGGTTTCACATGAAAAACTTATTGCGTTTTTGATATTGGAGGTTTTACCAATTGTTCCTTTATAGAGAGGTCAAATCTTTCATCATTTGGTTTTATCCTCCAATGATGTGGTATGGTGTTTCTTTGCATAATCTTGTAGTGCTTGTTCTTGCGATTTCAACGAGCCCAATATCATCGAAAACCGAGTCCGGATGCAAAAGATATCACGTTTTTAGTGACGGAGATTTTCTGGAAACTCGGAGGCCGGCCTTAGGCCGGGATGAGGGTCCCTAGGCCGGGCTGTTCTGTTAGGTGGCCGGCCTGGGAGGTCGGGGACGCGCAGAATGCCCCCAACGGGCTGATTTTGGGGGCCTATGAAAGGGGACTTCTTCCCCAATGGTTTCCCGCCTTTTAGGAAAGTTTTCCCCCACCATTGTTGACCTTTTGGAGCTTGCTCTCTCTCTCTATTACTCCATGATTATTTCCTCCAATTAGTGGGAAAAGAGAGAGAATATCTAGATCTACTATTCCACCAATTCATCTCTCCTCTTAGTGAGGGGAAAGTCTTTGGATCTAGATCTTGTGGATTCATTTGTTGAGCTCTTCCTTGTTCTTCCTCTCTTCTCCCCACATAGCATTTGTTGCTTTGGTGGGATTTGAGAGTGAAGGATTTGAGCACTTCTTGTGTTCTTGTCATTGCATAGGTTGCATCGATTTGAGTTCTCTACGAGGATTCGTTCGAGTGAAAGGTTGAGACGCTTGTCACTCTTGGGTTCTTGGAGTGCCCTTGAGCTTTTCCTCTTGGGTATTTGGAGTGCCCTAGATGGTTGTTGTTGTCTCGGAGTTTTGGTAGCTCCGGACCTTGTTGTCCCGGAGTTTTGGTGGCTCGGGACCTTGTTTCTATCTCGGAGTTTTGGTGGCTCGTGGGATATTGTTGGGAGCCTCAAATTGAGTTGTGGAGATTGCCCCAACCTTGTACGGGATCGGTGACCGCCCTCAAAGGTCCCATGGTGGATCGTGGCACTCCGCATTGGTGGAGGCACGAGGAGAATAATGTGAGCCATTGGGCGCTTGGAGTCATTGTGACTCCACACCTCTCCAACGGAGATTAGCTTCCATTGGAAAGTGAACTTCGGAATAAATCATCGTCTCCTCGTCTCTCGGTTATTTCTATACTCGTTCTCTTTAATTATGCAATTTACTTTGTGTTAGCCATCGAGCTTGAAGTAACATATCTTGCTATCACATAGTTGCTTGAATTTTTTATCATAAGTTGTTGGTGCACATATGTGAACCTAGTTTGTTTAGGTTTTGGTTTGATAAATTAAACGCTAGTTTTATTCCGCATTTATTCAAGCCTTAACCGTAATTCTTTTTAAACGCCTATTCACCCCCCCTCTAGGCGACATCCGTGTCCTTTCAATTGGTATCAGAGCAGTGTCTCTCTTCACAGGGTTTCACAACCTAGAGAGTAAAGATTTCGGCTAGGGGATTAGTGCATAATGACACTTTTATATTCGGTGGCACAAATTATAATACTTGGAAAATTAGTATGCTTAATATTTTTAAGGACATGGGTCCAAATATAGAGAAAATTGTAGATATGGGTTTTTTTACTCCAACGGGTATTGATTGCTCTTTAGAGGATGATAAAAACTTATATCTAAATGCTCAAGCTACTAATGTGTTTTTCAAATATTTGAGCATTGTAGTTCTTGAGTCAATTAGGCCATCTTGGAAAGCTCATGAGATATGGACCAAGCTTCAAGATAAATATGATGTGTCCAAAAGTTGTGGGGATGATTATTCTCCCTCCACCTCCGGGCGTGATGAGTTCTCAACTTCTTCTACTTCACCAACATGTGGAAAGGAACAACATAATGATATGGTGAGTAGTGACCAAAATTGCAATCTTGATAGTAAGCTTATTGTAGACGATTCTTCATCTCTATCTTATTGCAATACTTTGTCTATGGACTTAAACACATCTAGCACCCAAAATTATTTACATGCTTGTGTTGATAGTCCATGCATATCATGTAGAAATTCCTTGACTAAATCTTATAATGATATGCTTGATACATCTTGTTGCCATAGTAAAAATGGTTGTATTTCCTCTAGTACTTGTGTTACTAACCATGTAGAAGAAACTCAACATTCCATGGAACAAGATGTGGATTTAAGTGGCGCTTCAAGTAATGGTTCATCATCATCTACCATATCTCCCTTTTGCCTTATGGCTAAAGGTTCAAAGGTAGCTCCTACTTTGAACACCAATGTATCTACTGATGATAATGATGATTATGATGGTGATGATGATGATGATGATTACGATGACGATGATAATGACAATGATTCGTTAATGGAGAAAGGTAAAATGATTCACAATATCCTTTATGAGGATAAAGATGCTTGTGCCAATTTCCTATAAATCATTAGAGCATTTGATAGGCGCAATATCGCCATTAAGGATTTGGAAGCATGCATTGACGCGTGTTATAGCCGCGAGCGTGATTATTCCAATGAAATTGCGAAACTAGAGGAAGCTCTTGTATAAGAACAAACCACCAATGAATCTCTTGAATATACTTTTACTCTAGAGTTATCAAAAGTAAAGGACTCTCATGGTAGAAATCTTGAGGTGGTTAAATGTCTTAAAACTAAAAATGATGAGCTAAAAGTCGCACATACTCAACTTAAAGCTTCATATTCAAAAGGGTTTTCCAAATTGCCTTCTCCTATTTCTATTAATAATGATGCTTGTGCTACTAACTCTATTTCTTGTGAAGCATCTACATTGAAGGAGAATTTTGAGCTAAGGGCTCAACTTGAGTTGCTAACTAGCAATTATGGGAAATTGGAAACAAATCACGAAAAGCTCTCTAGCTCTCATGAAGATCTTTTAGTCTCACATGATAAGCTAAAGTTAGCTCATGAGGCTATTACTACCAAGGTGATATCTTGTGAGCCTCATTTTTACATTAGCACAAACTCTACTCAAAATTCTATTTTGCCTCGTGCTAGTCCTATTAATTCATTCACTCATAATATCGCTACATCTTGTGATGAATTGCTTTCCATGCCTTGTTGCTCTAACAATGAATCATCTACTTCCTCTATTACTTGTGTTTCTACTAACCATGTAGAGGAAATAAAAGAGCTCAAGGTCCAAGTCGCTTCTTTGAAGAAAGACTTGGAAAAGCGTCATGGGAAGTCCGCACTTGACAACATGTTGAGTGTGCAAATATTACCCAATGACAAGAGTGGACTTGGATTCAACTCCAATAATAACAAGAAGTCCAATATCAAGAAGAATCATACAATCAACAAGAACAAGGGCCAATAACAAGTCCAGAATTCGTCCAAGATTGTGTGCTTCAAGTGCAAGGTTGAAGGGCACCATGTTAGGTCTTTCCCATTAAAGAAGAAGCCTCTTAGTGAGAAGCAACAAGGGAAGCGGCCAAAAGTTCAATCTCATGCTCAACCTCAAGATGAAGAAAGTCCTCTTCCCAAGAAGAATCAAGTTAGAACTCCTTAAGTTGAGAAATCAACTAAGAAGAAAGGAGGAAGACGATGTTGCTACTTATGCCGTGAAAAGGGCCACTTCGCTTCCTCATGCACTAATGGTACCTTATCCAACCCTATCATTATTGATGATGTTTATTCCTTTCGGAAGGATAAGGTTGGCAATGTGTTTGCCAAATATGTTGGCACTCAAAGTGGTGTCAAGAAACGAACCATCTGGGTTGCCAAGCCTATTGTGACTAACCTCTTAGGACCCAACTTGGTTGGGAACCAACAAGCTAAAACTTCATCAATATGTGTTGTTGGAGGGCATTGGATATTTGGCTATCTTATAAAGAATTAAGGGATCTTCATCAATTATATTTACTCAAGCCAAGTCATTTGTATCATCATATATCTATCTCATATCCAATGTGTCTCCTTGCGGTAACTTGTATTTAAATTATATACATTGAAAGTTCCTTTCCCCTTGCATGTGTTAGTTTTGTATCTAGCATGTGTTTGTATATGGTGTGCTTACTAATTACCTATCTTGAGTAATTTAGTATGTGTTTGTTGGTTGGCACTCCATGTACTTGTTTCTTTTGTGTTGAGCCTTTATTGCAATTTATGATTAATTTAGTTGCCTCTTTTGAGAGATTAATGAACTATCTCATTTTGGGGGAGTGATGTGTTTTGCCACCTCACAATCCTAAAATATGTGTACATGAGGTATATCACTTATTATTAACGTGACAAGATTATATAGTCTCCATGTGGTATTTCATTCTCATGAGAAATTCAAATTTTACAATGTTCATTAATTATCTCTTATTTGATTTCACTTTCCTCTTGTTGAAAAGAAATGGATTATCACATTATGGGGGAGTAATAAGCTATGTGCATATTATAATCCTAGAAAATGTGAACATGTGAGGTAATGCCACTTAGAATTGATATTCTAAATTATCTTGTTACTACATGGCATGATTATCTCAAACAAGTTTCATACTTGCTTAAATGAGTTTTTGTATCTCATATTTTGGTTTCTTGAATTTGAGAGAGTTTCTTCGTGCGGTGTTCCTCAAATGTGCAGTAGTATGTATTATTTGGGAAACCGGTTGCTTCAAGATATATTAAGCATTGCTTTGCATGATAATTTGACTAGTTGAAGCCACCAATAATCTCTATGTAAGCATGGTAATTAGCTCATATCCTTTTCCATAAACTTTTGTGTTTGAACATGATCATGAATATTTTTGCAATATACCACCGAAAATTAACGCCATACCCTCCTTGTCCTTGGACAAGTGACAACCATATTTGTGGTAGAAGTTATTGATAATATTTACATTGTGCTTTGCTTCCATTTGTATTATCGACGATAAATTTTTTTGTATGAACTCACATTGTCTTCCTTGACTCTTGAATATCTATGTCTTATAATAAAAAAAATCTAGTGTAATGGTTGTAAGAAAAGCGAGGATCCCTTGTAGTGCTTTTGTATTAAAATGCAAACATCTAGATAATGCACAAGTCATGGAAGAGTTATATTACTTCCTTTATAACACTATATTTTCAATTGGATCTCTTGCCACGTAATGAAAGTTTCTATTGTATGCGTGTGGAGAGTGATGATACCATTTGTGTGCAAAATTCAAAAAACATGCATAGATCATGGGGGAGCTATCATAGATTCTTTTTGAACACTAGTTATCATCAATTGATATTAGATCTTTTTAAATTGGTATTTTAATCAATATCTTGTGTGTTTGTGGAAGGCACAACTTTTCTTTTTTATTACTTTGTGCCATCATAAAAAGTGTAGAGGGCTTGGTTATCTCATTCCTTGTTTTGCATTCTATTGTTTTGAATGAGATAAGTCTTTGAGCATATTTTATATAGTCATCTTCTATGCTCATTTGTTTTGCTTTGATGCCCTCAATTGGTATAAATTGGAGTTTGATATCTCACTCATAGATATTTGCTTCAATTGACATCTCTTGAAATTTGACATGGTTCATTTGATGTCTATTGGGATCTCAATATTTTACTCCTTGATGCATTTTTATTTTGTATCCCCCAAGTGATAAGTATTTCCTTTGGTATTTTATATTTACATGGTATATTTTCTAATTGGTATCTTATCAATCATGAGTTTATTTTGTTTGGTTCCGATTGGTATCTCCTTTCATGTGTTGACGTGGACATTTGATATAATTTGGACAACCTTTATGTTGTGTCATACCTTTGTGTGCATATCTTGGTTTACTAGGTGTTTTGTCCAAATTACATCGCTTTTGGTTCTTGAAAGTGATTGCATGCATAATTAGTAATGTATATGTTATGGCATGTTTATCTTCCTTGATCCAATATTTATATAGAATAATATCCATCAATCCTAAATTGACTAAGATGTTCATGATATTCAATTTCATATCTATATGCCCATATTCATGTGGATTGTATCCTATATATTGTAGTTTGTCTAACTACTTTGGACCCAATGAGTTTGGGGACCATTTTTGTACTTAAATATGTTTTAGGTACATTTTATATGCATTGGGTGCTTGCCTCATTCACAAAGAAGGTGTTATCACTACATGCTTATTGGAGTCAAGCTATGATGATGGATGAATTCTTATATAGTACAACATCACCAATGCTACCTCGGTAACAAGTATCTACCTCATTCATATACTCTAACATTTCAACCTTTTGTAGGTTATATCATGGCATGAAACATATTTGCTCCTTGTGATACTTGTTGCTTTTATCAAAACGTCCCAACTATCTCTTTTTCCCTTATTGATGTTTGTGATGTCTTTGATGTGTTTTTGTTGGAAGGTCATTCATATCCTCTAAGATAAAAAAAAATTAAAGCTATGTGCTATACTTTCAAGCAAAGATCTTATTGTCGTATTTATGTCTTCAAATTGGATATCTCGCTCTTTCTCTTTGTAACTATATTGTGTGTACATGTTTCTTTATGGATGTACATCAGCATGATTGTGGTCTATTTAGAAACTTATACACATGATAAGAATTACATGTCTTATTGGTATCCTAATGGTTCGGTGTCCATCCTTTTATTGGTAACTTCTCTTATGGCTCAACCACCTCTTGCTCCAAGTGATATGCCTTGTTTTCTTTTATGATCACTTGCACTTGCTTTGATTTTTGAACAACAGTGGGGGAGTTATGATTCCATTTTTGTGCACTTTGCATTCAAAATGCAATATTTCTAAATCATGCACAAATATTGGAGAGCTCCTCTATTTTCTTTAAAAACACTCATTTTCTCAAACCATAATATACCTTATTTGTTTGGTTTGTTGGATCTTTTTGATTGCTTGCTTCTCTTTAGGAGAATATTAGATTTGTATACCATCTTATTTGCAATATTTGGATCCTCGCTATAGTTCCTCCCATTATTCATCATTAGATAAGTGTATTTGATTTTACTCATATTATGAGAAGTGCATATCCTACGGAGGAACCCTTACTATATTGGCCATCTAAAATTTCTATGATCCCATTTTGGAAATGGATGCCAATGGGGGAGAAAGTTTAGAGGGTTTAAGGAATTTTGGTTTTATACTTTGGTTTTATTCTTAAGCATTTTCCTTTCATGCTCATGCATCCTTGCTTGTTTATTTTCATGGTTGGTAAAATTCATTATATAAACCCTCGTAAAAAAGTTTGTCATTAATTACCAAAATCGGGGAGATTGAAAGAGCATGGTTCCCCCACGTGTGGTTTTGTTAATTGATGACAATCACTATGGACTAATGGTTGCATTGAACTATACTTGTAGAGTTTGTCCATAGGCAAGGCTTGATGTCCATGTGTTGGATTCAAGATAATCAAGTGGTGACCAAGGTGCTATTCATGTGAATATCACAATTTTGGTCATGAGAGAGTTGAGCATATTGCAAGTATGTCTTGAAGAAGAATATTGTGTGAACATTCATCTTTACCTTCAAGACATCATTATTATGAAGAGAGAAGAAAAGATACAAGGTTGATCAAGGCAAAGTGCTAAGCGATGGTTAATATTGATCAACTCACAAAGCAAGAAGATGTACCATGTGGGATCATGGTATCGTAAGTAATTGTTCATATAGCTTTGTGTTCTAACCCATTATATGTGTGTGTGGTATATCTATGTGGGGTTAGGTATCTTTCCATGGGCTTTCATCAAAAGGAAGATTTCATATAGTCCATGGTGGATGACGTCAAGTTGTGGTCGTCATCAATTTCGAGAAGTGCAAGTTCAAGGGGAGCATATTGAAGAGATCACATTCTTGCAGCTTGACACTCTTTTGGAGACAATGTCCAAGTAAATATGTACTTAAAAGAGCCTCTCCCATAGTGCCATATGGGGGAGCAATCTTTGTGTCTTCACCGAGCAAAGCGAAATCAAGAAAGGTGTTCCATATTGAGGAGGTCAAGATCTTCATCTTCTAGCTCAAGTGTAATGCTCAAGGCAAAGGAATGATCTTGATAGGTTTTCTATTTTACCGGTCTCATAGCATTAGGAGGGAGACCGGGTTATAGGATAGATAACCATACTATCAAGAGGGGCTCTCATATTAGCAACTTGACCGCATCACTCGGAGAGAGCTCAAACCTTTGCATACTTCGCATAATATTTCTTGGTTCTTATTTCTGTTTTCTCCATGTGTGGTTTTAGAGCTTGTCATGTGCTTCAATACAAGCTCAAGTTCATCAAAAACGGGTTTCGCATGAAAAACTTATTGTGTTTTTGATATTGGAGGTTTTACCAATTGTTCCTTTATACAGAGGTAAAACCTTTCATCATTTGGTTTTATCCTCCAATGATGTACCATGATGTTTCTTTGCTTAATATTGTAGTGCTCGTTCTTGCGATTTCGACGAGCCCAAGATCATCGAAAACGGAGTCCGGATGTAAAAGATATTGCGTTTTTAGTCAAGAAGATTTTATGGAAACTCGGAGGCCGGCCTTAGGCCGGGATGAGGCTCCCTAGGCCGGGCTGTTCTGTTAGGTGGCCGGCCTGGGAGGCCGGGGACGCGCAGAATGCCCCCAACGGGCTTATTTTGGGGGCCTATAAAAGGGGAGTTCTTCCCCAATGGTTCCCCACCTTTTAGACAAGTTTTTCCCCAGCATTGTTAACCTTTTGGAGCTTGCTCTCTCTCTATTCCTCCATGATTCTTGCCTCCAATTAGTGGGAAAAGAGAGAGGAGATCTAGATCTACTATTCCACCAATCCATCGCTCCTCTTAGTGAGGGGAAAGTCTTTGGATCTAAATCTTGTGGATTCATTTGTTGAGCTCTTCCTTGTTCTTCCTCTCTTATCCCCCCATAGCATTTGTTGCTTTGGTGGGATTTGAGAGTGAAGGATTTGAGCACTTCTTGTGTTCTTACCATTGCATAGGTTGCATCGGTTTGAGTTCTCTACGAGGATTCGCTCGAGTGAAAGGTTGAGAAGCTTGTTACTCTTGGCTTCTTGGAGTGCCCTTGAGCTTGTCCTCTTGGGTACTTGGAGTGCCCTAGATGGTTGTTGTTGTCTCGGAGTTTTGGTAGCTCCGGACCTTGTTGTCCAGAGTTTTGGTGGCTCGGGACCTTGTTGCTATCTCGGAGTTTTGGTGGTTCGCGGGATATTGTTGGGAGCCTCCAATTGAGTTGTGGAGATTTCCCCAACCTTGTACAGGATCGGTGACCGCCCTCAAAGGTCCCATAGTGGATCGTGGCACTCCGCATTGGTGGAGGCACGAGGAGAATAAGGTGAGCCATTGGGCGCTTGGAGTCATTGTGACTCCACACCTCTCCAACGGAGATTAGCTTCCATTGGAAAGTGAACTTCGGGATAAATCATCGTCTCCTAGTCTCTCGGTTATTTCTATACCCGTTCTATTTACTTATGCAATTTACTTTGTGATAGCCATCGAGTTTTAAACGTCTATTCACCCTCCCCCCTCTAGGCCACATCCGTGTCCTTTCAGTATTTTCTAAAGTACTCGGAGGAAACAGATAAGCAGATTGTGGGAGACAACAAGCACAAATACGAGTATGAGTTTCCTCCAAAGGTTGATAGTTTCATGGAATTTGAATCAAGGAAGGCAGGCTCCCAAGTAGCAACAATTTATGATAACGAGGAGTTGATTTACCAAGTTAACGACCCTGGAGGAACCACGGCCGATGGTGTCCAACATGGAGGTCGGGCGTTCAAGGTCTCTCTCAAGAATTGTGACTACACATGCGAAAGGCCACGGTTGCTACATCTCGCTTTCTCTCACTTGCTAACGGTGGCTCGTACTCAAAATGTTGATATTAATCACCCACTCACGGTGATACATTCCGAATTCTCTATTGTGACGACCAAGAAAAAATGGGCTCCTAGATTTAATTCATAGCTTGACCGATCACAATGGCCGGAGTATCATGGAATTCAACTATGGCCCGATCCGATATGGAAGGTGATCAAACGGGGAATACGAAAGACAAAGCGTTTTAGGGGTGACATAGACGGTTGGGCCGTGGTAGGAGAGAATGTCGCAACGACCAATTCCAAGAGCCTCGTGAGAGAAACCGTTGTGGGAAGTGCAATGTTGTGGGGCACAACTCAAGAACATGCACCCAAGGAAAGAGAGCAAAGGGAAATGAAGTAAGCACAAGCCAACATGTTGGTAGCCACCTAAGAAACAGCCAACATGGTACTCCTAGCCAACCTTGTGGTCATAGCAAACACGCTTCTAGTAGCCAACAAGCTTCAACGCAACAAAGAGTGAGCCAACAAGCTTCTAGTAGCCAAAAAGCTCAAACAACACAAGGTTCGAGCCAACAAGCTCCAACGCAACATAGAGTGAGGCAACAAGCTCCTAGACAACAAAGAGGGAGACAACTTGGCCTTTCGAGAGGCCATGGTGCTTTTAGAGGACGTGGTGGCTATGGAGGCCATGGCGGTGGTAGAAGAGAGAGAGTATAATATGATACCTACGTGGACCATATCCGTATGTTCATTATTTTTAGTTTTGCATTAATATTGTTTCTACTTTTGTCTTCTTACTAACTTATATGTTTTGTAGGTATGGCGGCGTCTCAACCCAACAAGGCACCAATGAAGTGGGTGGATGACTCGGACGACAAAGGCGAGAAGACGAACTTTTTGGAGGTGCGTTTGAGGAGGGTGAAAGAGCAAGATGCTAAGGAACGTGCGAGGAAGAAAAAAGAAGAGGAAAACGCGAAGATGGAGGAAAGGTTACAAATGACGATAAAACACCTGAACTATGTAGACCGTATGAGGAAAAAGAGAGTCCATGGAGCGTTCCTCCCATTGTCGTCAGCAAAGAGAGTCCTACTAATAACATACCACATGTACACACGAGCGTACGTCTTGATCAAGTACTCATCGACTTCTTCAGGGCAATGTTTGTAGTTCTGTACTATCCATGAGTAAGGAGCGCCGGCTGAGAGTCTCGCTTTAGTCGGTTCAGCAGGCTCCGGTGGAACATTACCAATAAGATCAAACACCTGTTGACGCCACCCTTCACAATCGGTGTCCATAGCTACAGGCTTCCCCTCAATAGGAAGTGCAAGGATCATGGAAACATCCTGAAGTGTGACAGTCATCTCGCCTGTACGGAGGTGGAAACTGTGTGTCTCCGGCCTCCACCGATCGATGAGAGCGGTAATTGTAGCCGCGTTGAACTTTGGGGTCGACCGGCTAACAAGTTGGATGAAAGGGAGGAGCCCGGCCATCTCGATGTACGGAGTGTACCGCTCATCATACGGCATCTCTTTAGGGCCGGAGACCCCATGATACTGAATCTTCAAAGGGTTAAGTTGATGCAAACATACAAGTTAAATACTTAGAATATATCCTACACATTTGCTAGAGCACGACATTTGAAACATAAAAGTGCAAAAATAACCATCTTACCATCTTGTTCTCCGATATCATATAGGACCGGCGTTTAACTTCATAGAAATCATCGAGTAACCACACCATCCTACATATTTCAAATCGTAGGAGTATGTGAGTATCCCACACTTCAAACATTTAATTTCACAAAAAAATTACACACATGTTCATACTAATAACTAAATAATCTAACATATAAATTTGGTTTCTAAACTAAAATAACCTACTAAATTGTTACCAATGAAAACTATAGCTGCCATAATGCTAAATATAATTGAAACAAGGCATTATTCCATACCAAAATCAAATCAAACTAAAATCTAGGGTTCCACCGAAATTGTCATATGGAGGTCAAATTTGAGAAAAATTGTGGATGAAAAGAGGGGGGTCAGAGGGGAATACCCGGGCAACGTAGTAGGGAAGCAAACCCCTCAAGTATTCCTTCAGATTGGGATGAATTTGAGAAGGATTTAGAGAGGGGGAGGAGGAAACGCCATGGCCGATGCTCTGTTTTCTCTTCTGTTTCGGTACTGAATACAGAGAGGAAGGGGGCGCGGCGCGCGTGACTTAAGACCACGATGTGTAGCGCCTAGCGTCAAGGCGCTACACATCCACTACTCGCCCCCCTCCCCGTCAAGCACCACGCAGGAAGGCGGTTGGCCCCGCGGGCGCCACGTAGGCAGGTGTGTAGCGTTTGCTTGTTGGGCGCTACAGGATGAGGTTAGTTTTTGAAAAAAAAATTAACGAGGTTGCGGTCTGTGAATTTGTTTCGCACCAAGGTCAGTGTAGTCCATTTTGCAGTGCTATGTAGATTGGAGTGGATAAGGGACAATTTTGACATGCGTGGGATTTAAGATGACCCTAATCCATATCAAGTCCCTTCAAAAAGAGTGTTGGCATTCAAGAGTGGTGTCGGACTTTTTTTTCTGAGTGCTAGACTAATACGGGGCCGGGACGCTGTTTTTTGTGTCTAGACATCCCATTGAACCATTCAGCGGGCTTTTGGGGCACCGGTGGAGACACAGTCACTCTTAAAATATATACGGTGGCCTATTTTTATTCTTGTCTTTGATGCATGACTTTGGCCACCAAAACATAATAAAATTATATAGATTGTAAATGTAGAAATGGCAAAGTTGGCAAAATTTGTTTCATTTCACATGCATTGATATTAATTTTATGTACGTATTATAAGTACAAACCATCTTTAAAGTTGTGAGCCATTGAGCAACGAAATGCAGTGACGTCGTGACTCCTAATATTTTTGGGACGTAATTAAGCGGGTAGCATTAGTATTGGTATATGCGTCTCTTGCTTAGTAAAAAACTTACAGGTTCATGCTCATCCTTTTCTTTTCTTTTTCCAAATACTAGTTTTTAATTTTCTGTGGTTTATATTTAGCATTTTGAGGACATCCCATTTCCTTGCGTGACACGGTTCTAGTAGCAGAAAAGTTGCGGGGTCTAGACAGAAAAAGCCCGAAAGTGACTCCGTTCTAGACTTCTAGTCGTCTGCTAGTGGTCTCCTATGCTGCCGGCCTCCCATTTGGAGGAGGTATACTACTGCAATTGGTCACTCGCACGCTCCGACTACTGCTTCCACGAGACACAATCGGAGACAAAATATGAGCTCATGGTCGCTGTCGCCGTAAAAGATCGTCTCCATGGGCCCACTCCTGAGGACACGCCACGTAAAAATGGACACTGATGTACGGACGTACCTAACGTACGTACTAGTGGTATCAGATTGAAGCCCGAAGCACGTATCCCTCGGTTTCCATTTGGGAAAAGTCCAGTCTAAACCTTAAACTCGTAGAACTCGGACGGATCAAACCCCAATGTCAAAATCCCGGTCGTTTGCACCCTGAACTATTAAATCCCGGTATAAATTGAACCTTGGACATGTTTTTTTAGAAAATAAACAAAATCTTAAATTGCTACTCTCGCTCACTACAATGGCCCACATGTCATGTTCATTTTTTTTTTCCAATCTCCATGATGGACTCGTATAGAGTAGCCATGGTGCTCGGCACTCCCTGTCCGGCGCAACAGTGATGATGTCCGTGTCCGAGCAGCATCGGCCCTGGAGCATAAGGACATCTTCAGCGGGGCTGCTCATTTGCGGACCAATTTGGTCCGCATTTTGTCCATTTGAGCAGCCGTCCGTGGCCGTGTTCGGGCGGATTTGGGCCCTGCACCCAGCGGGGCTGCTCATTTAGTGGCCGGCAATTTTTTTTCCCTAGTTTTTTCTTCTCATCGATACTTTGAGTCTAAAAACAAACACAATACTAAATAAAATACGAGTTATTTATTACAAATTTGACCATTCAATAAGAAAACAAATAAGTCTTAATTAAAATACAAAAAAATCTACTGGTTTCCAACGAAGTTCCAGATGTGTTCCAAATCATGTGTGCGGTGGGTTTCCTGATCACGCAACTCGTACTGGAAGTCGATGAAATCCTCAAATGTTGCCACTCCTGGCTGGGGCTCCACGTTCTCACCTTGAAACAACCAGTTCTCGTCGTAGACGCTGTCATCGCGCTCATCCTCTATGATCATGTTGTGCATGATCACACAAGCAGTCATCACCGACCACATAATCTCTGGGCTCCATGTTCGAGCAAGGTGGCGAACAATAGCCCATCGAGATTGAAGCGCACCAAAAGCACGCTCCACATCCTTTCGGGCACTCTCCTGCTCTTGGGCAAACCGCTTCCTCATCTCATCTTGAGGATTGGAGATGGTCTTCACAAAGGTAGCCCACTGGGGATAGATACCATCTGCCAGGTAGTATCCCTTTGTGTAGTGGTGGCCGTTGATATCATAGCTCACCTCGGGGGAGTTGCCTACGACAAGTATGCCAAACACCGGAGAGCGCTGGAGCACGTTGATATCATTGTGTGAACCAGCCACGCCGAAGAACGAGTGCCAAATCCACAGATCATGCGAAGCAACTGCTTCGAGAATAACCGTACACTCACCAACATGGCCCTTGTACTGCCCCTGCCAACCAAATGGGCAGTTCTTCCACTCCCAGTGCATACAATCGATGCTTCCAAGCATCACAGGCCACCCTCTGCTCTCGTTGATCGACAACAGCCGCTGAGTGTCGGCAACAGTCGGTTCCCTCAAGTACTCCGGGCCGAACACCTGAACCACAGCTTCACAAAACTTGTACATAGCTTCCAGGCACATGGATTCACTCATACGCAAGTACTCGTCAACCAGATCACCAGCTACTCCATATGCAAGCATCCGAATTGCCACGGTGCATTTTTGATAAGAAGTGAAGCCAAGCTTACCGGTGGCATCGGGCTTGCACTTGAACCAGTCGTTGTAGTCGAGGACGCCGAGTCGAATGCGGTTGAACAAGTCTCTTTTCATCCGAAAACGGCGCCGGAATAGCTTGGCCGTGTACACCGGATTGGTGGGGTGGAAGTAGTCGTTCCACAGCTGCATCTGGCCGGCCGCTCTGTCCCTGTCCAAGCCCGGCGCACGGCCGGGAACGGATCCTCTGAACACCGGCCGCATCCTTGCGATGTGGTCATTGACCACGAGAGTGGCAACGAGGATGTCGCTCTCGTCCTATGAAGGACTCCGACGAGGACGAGTACATGATCACGTTGTTGAAGAAGAACTCGTCGCCGCTGTCCGCCATTTTTTGGGCCGAGGTCGGGGCAGGCACACGGACGAACAGCCTGTGTGCGCCCGTGGAGGTGGGGGGAGGCGGAGCGGGTGGTACGAAGGCCGGCGAACCTCCTGCGGGACAGGCGGCGGCGCGGCGGCGTGGGAGGGATGTGGGGGGAGGTGGACGTCGCCGGCGGGGGGCCGAGCGGTGGTGGTGGTCGCGAAATCGGCGACCTATCAGCGGCGAGGTGGGTCGAGGGCGGCGCGGGGGGAGGAGGGGGCGTTTTTTTGCGGGCCAGTGAGTGTGTCCACGGGACACTTTGTTGTCCGCGGGGCTGCTCAAATCTGACCCAAATTTGGTCAGGATTTGAGCATCCGGGGACAAAAAAACGGACCGCGGTCCGTATGAGCAGCCCCGCTGGGGCCTGGTTTTGTCCCAGGCTGCTCAAATCCGGCCGGTCCGGGCCAAATGAGCAGCCCCGCTGGAGATGTCCTAACCGCGTACATAGCTGCCTGGTTTTGTCCCAGGCTGCTCAAATCCGGCCGGTCCGGGCCAAATGAGCAGCCCCGCTGGAGATGTCCTAACCGCGTACATAGCTGATACGGCGTGCGTCTCAGATCGATGAGGGAATATCTCTATGATTTTGGGAAAATCTATAATAGCAACTTGTAACCGCAAAACCGCAAAAGTAGCAGCAGATTAGAAGACCACGCTTCCAATTCGAGCGCACCAAAAACAAATCTCGATGGGTCTTCAACTGGAACTGTCCGCGTGCGCACGTAGTCGCCTAGGTCGAGTCGCGCTGCTAGTCGTCTGCTAGTGGTCTCCTATGCTGCCGGCCTCCCATTTGGAGGAGGTATACTACTGCAATTGGTCACTCGCACGCTCCGACTACTGCTTCCACGAGACACCAGGGGCGGAGCTAGACTAATTCATGGGTATGCAATGAATACCCAATATTTTTTGCAAGAGGAAATCAATATATAGCCTCGTATACATATGTACATGTGCATTGTTAGCTATTTTACCTGTAGAACACACAAAAAAATCGAAGCGTACGGATCTCACCATCTGAAAGTGCATTTCGTTTTCCCAGTGTTTTGTGTGTTAGTTAACAATACTAAGTACATTATTTATCGAGGTGTTTAGCGTGCAGGTGTTATACCTAACATCGGCATCGATCACCGAAAAGTTGGTGAAGTTTGGCCTGAGAGTTTTGGGACAGAACTCAACCGGATTATTCGGACCGGATTATTCATCCTGGACCGGATATTCCGGTTGCTATTGAAGGTGCGCGAAATCTGCTAAGGACTGGAAGTTTTGCTCACAGAAGTGAACCGGATTATTTGGTCCGGATTATTCATCCTGGACCGGATATTCCGGTTGCTGCGAAAAATGGCTAAGGACTGGAAGCTTGGAGCTACTGGAGTCAACCGGATTATTTGGTCCGGATTATTCATCCTGGACCGGATATTCCGGTTGATGCGAAAAATGGCTAAGGACTGGAAGCTTGGAGCTACTGGAGTCAACCGGATTATTTGGTCCGGATTATTCATCCTGGACTGGATATTCCGGTTGCTGCGAAAAATGGCTAAGGACTGGAAGCTTGGAGCTACTGGAGTCAACCGGATTATTTGTACCGGATTATTCCGGAACAACCGGATAATCCGGTACAGCTCTGCAGATCTGCGTGGAGCAAGCTGACCGGATATTCCGGTCCAAACTTGGACCGGATATTCCGGTACCTTTTTTCCTGCACAACGACTAGTTGTGAGGAGGGGCTATAAATACCCCTCCTCTTCTTCCCCAAGATCTAGTTCTTCCCCTTAGCATTTATGAGCATTTAAGAACTCACCAAATCTCTCATAACTCCTAATCTCTCCACCCAATATTGAAGATCTTTGGAGGATTGAAGGAGAAGGCCCCGATCTACATCTTCACCGAGCCGTTCTTCATTTCCCCCTCTCTAGCTTGAGGGATCTTGCCTAGGGTTTCCTCTTGTGGAGAACCTAGGCATCTTGTTTCTTGTTGGTGATTCAAGAAGAGTTGGGAGCCCCCAATTAAGTTGTGGGTGTGTGCCCCAAGTTGTTTGTAAAGGATTCGATCCCCGCCTCAAAGGGGTTCTATAGTGGAAGGTGAACTAGGCCTTTGTGGCGAAGTTCATCGGAGAATAGGGTGAAGCCTTAGTGGCGTTGAGTAGGCCTTTGTGGCGAGCTCACACCCCTCCAACGAGACGTACTCCCCTAAAAAGGAGGAACTCGGAAATACATCGTGTCTCCGTGTGCTTCCATCGGTTACCTCGTTCCTCCCTCTCTTTACTTACCTGTACTTCTTGCATTAATTGCTTGTCTTGTCATATAGGTAAATTCACCACTAGTTGCACTATCTAGAGAATTTACCTTCTTGTCAAGCCTAAACTTTGAGAAAAATTAAAATTGGTCGTAGCACCTATTCACCCCCCCCCCCCCTCTAGGTGCCCATACTTTTCTTTCAATTGGTATCAGAGCCTCGGCTCTTCTATCGGGCTTAACCACCTAAGAGTTTAAGTATGGGAGATGATGTGGTTGACACTCCATCCGATGTCAATGTGACCATGGATGATCTCAGTGAATTGAGAACTTCATTGACCTCATCCATAGACACAAAATTTGATGAGTTGCGTCAATTCATGGAACAATTCCTCAAAGACAAAGGACCGGAGGTGGTCGACTCATCCCCTCCGGAACAAACGGAGGGTGCCAAGAAAGGAGTTGATGGTGAACCACTTAAAACTGCTTCCGCCAAACAATCCGCTAAGAAGGGTGCGGGTGGAAAGGAAGGATATCATGCCGTTGAAGGCCAATATTCTCCCAATCCCCCCGTCCCTTTTCCCCATATAATTCCTAGAGGAGATCCACCTAAAATTGATGCTTACTCTTTTCGTGAATGGCAATACTATATGGAAACTCACTTGAACTCTTCTTGTATAGATCTTTGGAGAATCACTCGTGACGGATACAAGCCATTTGATCCAAAGAATCTCACAAGAAGAGAGGTGGTAGATTGTCAACTCAATTACACCGCTTTATCCATCCTTCATCAAGCCGTGGGCCCCAATCACATGCCGCATCTTCAACACTTCTCCACCGCCAAAGAAACATGGGATGCACTTGTCATCATGTTTGTTGGGAATGAGAGCATGCAAAGAAATCGCTATGACACCTTGACCAATGAGGCCGAAGGATTTTTCATGCGTGATGGAGAAGATCACGTTGACATGTATCGAAGACTCAAATCTCTTTCCACCGCTTTCTCCAATGCGGGTGCAACACATATTGATGATGCTTGGATCAAGAGGAAGTACATAACTACCGTGATGCCTTTTGAGGGCACGGATATGAAGAGCATTCAAGGGAGACATGATTTCTCCACCATGACCTCAACCCAAGTTATGCAAGAATTGTGCTCCTACAAAGTGCAAACCAAGAATGCTCTTGACAACCGTGCTAGGGCCATTGGAATGCATCAAGGAGCTTCCGTTGCTTTGAAGGCCGAGGTGTTATCAAGGGAAGTTGAGAATGATGAAGATGGTGAAGAAGCATTGCCCCCATTGAAGGAACAAGAATATGATCCCGTTCTAAAGGATCTAATTGCTCTCACCGTGCAAAAGTTTTGGAACAATCCCCCTAAAGGCAAGAAATTTGTTGAGGAGAAGACCAAGTCTCGTTATGGTAATGATGGGGCTCAAAAAGTGAGATCTTGCTTCAATTGCCAAGACAAGTACCATTTCATTGCGGAGTGCCCCTACGAGAATAGAGAGAACCATAGCGGCAAGCTCATCCGCAAGGACAAGTCCAAGGTTGAATACAAGAAACCTCATTTCAAGAAGAAACCTTTCAACAAGAAAACCCCACCAAGTTTGTGCTCTTGACTCAAGAGGAGTATGACTCCGGGAGTGATGAAGAAGAAGAAACAACAAGTGAAGTGGCCGCTCTAGCTATTGCTTCCACTCCATCTTCGTCATCTCTCTTTGAATCCCCCAATGAAAATCTTCCTCAACGCAATGCCAAGTGCTTCATGGCTAAGGCCACGGAGGTATCATCTTCTCCTAACTCTAAGACCCCTAGTGAACTAGAACATATTGCTAGTCTTAGAGAAGAAGAGGAAAGGGCCTCCTTGGACCGGTTTTTGTCTAACATGCAAGGGGAGACCAAGAAGTACTTTGAGCATCTCATGAGGCAATTGGGAGAGGCCCAAGAGGCCCTTGAGAAGAAAGGTGAGGTTGAGAGAAGGGATGCGGATGAAATTGCATCCCTCTCAATGACTCTTGAAGAAGAGCATGATGGTAGAGTTTCTCTAGAGGATGAACTTGAAACTATTGAAACTACCCATAATGAACTTGTCTCTAAAATCATTAAGGAACGTGATCTTGCTATTGCTAAATATAAAAAGGCTAAAAAGGATAAAGTCGAGTTTGGGTTGGTCATGGTAAACTAACCGAGGAGTTTAAAAAGCTAACCAATGCTCACAAAGCTTTGGAAAGCCAACACTCATCCCTCAAAGAGTTGCATGAACAACTCCAAACTCAACTTACTCAATCTAACCATCCTAGCATTTCTACTTCTTCTTGTGATCATGCAAATATTATTGAGGAAAATTCTAGGTTGAAGGATGAGCTAGCAAGGCTCAAGGGCAAAAGCACTCTAGTCGAAAAGGTGTGCTCGCCACCACACAAGTGGTTGCCACAAGCTCAAATGCGGTCATTACTAGACCACAATTGAGTGCTCCAAGGCAACAAGTGGGCAAGCAAGGTCTTGGCTATGTAGCCAAGAAAAGGAACAAGAAGAAGAAGAACAAGAAGAACAAACATGATGCTTCGGGTGGTATTGTCATTAGGGACAACACTACTCGTAGCACACCCGCACAAGCAAGCAATGGTGCCTCAAGTAGTAGTGTCATGAGGGACAACACTACTCGTAGCACCTCCGCGGGAACTAACAACCCACACCATTTCTTATATGTTGATTATTATGGTGTTGTGCAAGCTAAATATGTTGGTCCAATTGAGGGGTTCATTGACTACACTATATGGGTTCCAAAGACCCTTGTTACTAACATAAAGGGACCCAACTCGGGTCCTAACTCTAGTCAATGATCTCTTGCAGGACTATGCTTCCGGTGGACTAAATGGATTCTTGATAGTGGATGCACTAATCTTATGACCGGAAGCAAAGAACTTGTGACGGAGTTGCGACCAAATGACATCCAAGCAACCGTCACCTATGGGGACTCGTCCAAGTCTAAGGTATCCGGGTTTGGCAAGGTTGTGGTGGCTCCCGATATCACTATCGTGAACATCATGCTTGTCGAATCCCTTGGTTACAATTTACTTTCCGTCCGCTCTCTTAGTAAGATGGGTCTCTCCGTCTTCTTTGATGGTGATATTGTGGTCCTTTTGAGGAGCAAGACTCTTGACGTCGCTCACGTGGGACATGTTGAAAATGAGTTGTATGTGGTGGACTTTTCGAAGTCAACCAACACTCAAGCAATGTGTCTTTTCGGGAAGGCGGACTTGGGATGGTTATGGCATCGCCGCCTATCCCATGTCAACATGAGAACTTTGCAAAGTCTTCACAAAAGTGGCCTTATTGTTGGACTAAAAGAAAATGTTTCCTTTGCAAAGGATCGCGTTTGTAGGTCGTGTGTTGAAGGGAAGATGCATGACATTGTGCACAAGGCCAAGACTATTATTTCATCAAAGATGATCTTGGAGCTTCTCCATGTTGATCTCTTTGGTGCCGTGCACGAGGCAAGTCTTGGCGGCAAGAAGTATTGCTTGGTGATTGTCGATGATTATTAAAGATACACTTGGGTTTATTTCTTCAAGTGCAAAAGTGAGACCCAACAAACCATCATCGACTTCTCCAACGAAGTGCAACGTCAACACAATGTGCAAATCATGGCTATTAGGAGTGATAATGGCTCGGAGTTCAAGAACTATACATTGAATGAATTTCTTAGTGAAGAAGGCATTCGTCACCAATACTCCGCCACTTACACTCCTCAACAAAATGGTGTTGCCGAAAGGAATAATTGCACTCTCTTGGATATGGCAAGGACCATGTTGGCGGAGTACTCTTCTCCCCAATATTTATGGGCCGAGGCCATATCCACCGCATGCCACTCCTCCAACCGCCTCTACATCCGCAAAGGCTTGTGCAAGACCCCTTATGAGATCCTCACCGGCAACAAGCCCAACGTCTCCTACTTCCAAGTATTCGGTTGTAAGTGTTTCTATTTGATCAAGGGCGTTAGGTTGTCTAAATTTCAATCCAAAACTATTGAGGGTATATTTGTTGGTTACGGTGCCGAATCCCACACTTATAGAGTCTATGACAAGACTTCTCGTATTGTCATAGAATCTTGTAGTGTGGTTTTCGAGGAAAATGACGGCTCCCAAGTGGCGCAATTTCATGTTTCCAAATGTAGTTTTGAAATGCCTCAAGAAGCCATAGGAAGGATGGGTGTGGGATTTTCCGCCCCATCGGGACACCTTATGGCGACTCGAGAAGGACTATGCTCTACTCAAGTGGAGCCCTCCTCTACATTTGAAGATCAAGCCAAGGAGCCAACTATTACACTAACCAAGAACAGTTTCAAGACCCCCTCCTCCATTGACCAAGTACTCCGCAAGTCGTACCCACTCCTCTCATTAATGCGAGTCAAGGTCAAGGCCAAGATCAACCTTCTTCTTCATCCTCTCCGCAATATGAAGCAAGTGTTGTAGATACTATTGTTGATGATGATGATGATGTTGATCAAGGCCAAATTGGTCAAGACGGGGACCCAAATGATCAAGATGATCAAGTGATCCCTCCTCGCAATAATGAGGAGATCGAAGCCCGTCGCATCAAAAGAATAAGAAGAGCTTTGAAGAAAACTGATGCCCAATATGACAAGGTCTTGGAGGATGTTCAAACTAGAATATCTACAAGAAGGCAATTGGCTCATTTTTGTGAGCATCAAGCTCATATCTCTATGGTGGAGCCTAAGAAAGTGTATGAAGCTCTTGAGGACTCCGATTGGGTTGAAGCTATGCATGATGATCTCAATAACTTTGAGCGCAACAAAGTTTGGAGATTGGTTGAGAAACCCAAGGATTGCCACAATGTTATTGGCACCAAGTGGATTTTCAAGAACAAGCAAGATGAGAATGGCATTGTCATTAGGAACAAGGCAAGATTGGTCGCTCAAGGTTACACCCAAGTTGAAGGCATTGACTTTGATGAAACCTACGCGCCCGTGGCTCGCCTTGAGTCCATCCGTATCCTCCTTGCTTATGCATCCTCACATAATTTCAAATTGCAACAAATGGATGTGAAAAGTGCTTTCTTGAATGGTCCACTAAAAGAGGAGGTATATGTTAAGCAACCTCCGGGGTTCGAGAATCTCAACTTTTCTAACCACGTTTACAAACTTGACAAGGCTCTCTATGGTCTCAAACAAGCACCTCGTGCTTGGTATGAGCACCTTAGGGAGTTGTTAGATGATCGTGGTTTCGAAGTTGGGAAGATTGACCCCACTCTCTTCACCAAGAGAGTAAAGGGAGAGCTTTTCATATGCCAACTCTATGTGGACGATATCATCTTTGGCTCAACTAACCAAGCTTTCAATAATGAGTTCTCTAAGCTTATGACTGACAGGTTCGAGATGTCTATGATGGGTGAGCTTAAATTCTTTCTTGGCTTTGAGATCAAGCAATTGGCTAGTGGGACTTTCATTTCTCAAGCCAAGTATACCCAAGATATGATAAAGAGGTTTAACTTCCAAGATGCTAAGATCAAGACATCTCCTATGCAAGTCAAGTGTCATCTCTCTCGTAATCCAAAAGGGAGTAAGGATGTGGACCAAAAGCTTTATCGTTCTATGATTGGTTCTTTGCTCTATCTTTGTGCATCTAGGCCCGATATCGTTTTGAGTGTAGGTGTGTGTGCAAGGTATCAAGCGGCTCCTAAGGATTGCCATTTGATGGCGGTTCATAGGATCTTTCGTTATTTGGTTCATACCCCAAGATTTGGTTTGTGGTACCCAAAGGGGGCACAATTTTCTCTCAATGGATATACGGATTCCGATTGGGCGGGTGATCAAGATGATAGGAAGTCAACTTCCGGGGCTTGCCAATTTCTTGGTAGGTCCCTTGTAAGTTGGTCCTCGAAGAAGCAAAATTGCATCTCTCTCTCCACCGCCGAGGCCGAGTATGTTGCCGCCGCAAGTGCATGCACTCAATTGTTATGGATGAGGCAAACTCTCAAGGAGTATGGAGTTCATTTGGATAAGGTGCCTCTTTTATGTGACAATGAAAGTTCCATCAAGATTGCTTACAACCCGGTGCAACACACAAGGACGAAGCACATTGAAATTCGCCACCACTTCATCCGTGATCACGTGGCAAGAGGGGATATTGCACTATCTTATGTGCCCACCAAGGACAATCTTGCGGATATTTTCACGAAGCCACTTGATGATGCAAGATTCTTGTTCTTGAGGAATGAGCTAAATGTGATTGATTCAAGGAGCTTGACTTGACTATCTTGCACACACCCCTATAGATGAAACATATTCGAGTTTAGATGTAGGCATGGACATAGGGGGAGTGTTATCCTAATACATTGGATTCTCCCTCCCCCCATTATGCCCAAAGCAAAAATTCATTATGATCTCTCTTTTTCTAATGTTGAATTGTGAGCTTGAATGTCGAGAATTGGCAATGCACCCAAGATACATCTTCGCGGTTGCATACCATGATCTCTTACATGGTGGCCTAGGCCCAACCTCTTCGTTTCGAAGAGTTGGATCTTAGTTGGGTTTTTTCTACTTATCATTTCATTGCATTTCGTGTGTTTTTCCTTCTAAGTGGTTCTTCCTAGGAAAATCCCACTCAATTGGTATTTTATTTGGTTGTTTCTTGCTCTTGAGAGGGATAAGTACTAGTTTCAGTTTGTTAATCTATCCTAAGCCTTTCTCTCAAAAAGCCTTTCTTTTCTAAGCACTAGTGTCGTCCTTTGAAAACGAGGAAATTTCGAATCAGGAGGCAGTCAGAATTTCTGGTCCAGTTCTGGACCGGAATATCCGGCTGTACCGGAATATCCGGTTCAAGTATGAACCGGAATATCCGGTTCGGCGCACATCATAAAGCCTGGAGCCCGACGGGGAGGGGCAGTTCTTTCCCTTTTTCCCATCTGCTCCTCTCCACCCCAAAACGCCGCCGCCGTGATTCTTGGCCTCCCGGGCCGTTTCCTCCGCGGGATCTTGGAGCTTTGGCCCGGATCTCGTTCCCCTCGTGATTTGGAACGTTTCTACCCAAGCATCCTTCTCCATGGACTCCGGTAATGTTCAAATCTTTTGAATCTTGGTGCTATAACCTACCTATCCATGGATTTGCGTTTTGTTGGCTATGCTTGGTAGAATTTGTTCCGGAGAGGTCCCCTTGCATGCTAGAAACGATAGATTAGATTCACTTGAGTACAATCTTCGTTGAAATATGAGATCTAGATTGATTTGGTGCTGTTCCGCAACCTACCGGAATATCCGGTCCACGACTGAACCGGAATATCCGGGTAACCGGAATATCCGGTTCAGTTTTGAACCGGAAAATCCGGCTATGTCCAGTACTGTTTTAGGGCAGCCCCAAATTTATCTTTCCCAGATTTCTACCTCGATTGTTTCCTGGAATCTTCTCTATTGTTTTTATGCATGATTGTTTCCGTTGTTTGACACTAGTGTACTCATCTTGTGCTATTCTTCTACTATCTTGGTTCACAGGTGATGAGGGTGAGAGGCACGTTCCGAAGCGCAAGAAGCAGGTTTCTGTCAGAAACAAGAGGAAGCCTCGGCTCAACTATAAGACCGACATTCCTGTTCAGGACTTCAATGAGCTCAGGAAGGAGGATGTCTATCTTTCTCCGCGTGTTGCAAATATTGATCCTCGGTTCTGGAATCTGGTGCAGTCCTATATCTATGCTGATATCTATTGTGACTACCGTTATCCTTGCCATGCTATGCATCCATTTGACCATGCCGCTCTCAAGGCCAAGGAGGAATTTGCTGATGCAGCTAGTATTGTTGAGCGGTTTGGACTAGTGAAGCTTATGGAGACTCAGTGCAACTACAACACACAGCTTGTGATGCAGTTTATGTCCACTCTAGTGTTCAGCACTCATGATATTGTGTGCCGCCTCAAGTGGATGTCTGAGTCCACAGCGTGTGAAGCATCTTTCGAGAGGTTTGCCCGTCGTCTTGGATACTCTTACCGCGATCACCCTCCTCTTGGTCGCCGCGTCCATGAGGTTGATAGGCCGAGGAGGGAAGTGGCCATGGCTGAGCTGTATGCCCCTGGTTTCACCGTTGGGGGAATTGAGGGACTTCTTCCACTTTATGATCAGCTGGTTCGCATTTTCAGATCCTTCCTTGTGCCGAGTGGAGGTAACAATGATGCTCTCACCACTCCTTTATGCAACCTTCTGATTCTGGCTAAGGAGTGCATGGAGGAAGAGGACCCGTCTGTCTCCTATACTGTGGATGTGATGGACATCATCTATCACGAGCTTTACTCTGCTATGATTGGTGGCTACACCATTCCCTATGCTCCCTATATCATGATGCTCATCAAGTAGAGATGAGGAAGGAGTACACAGAGTTACCCATGGCTGAGCACAAGGTCAAGAAGATGTATGTCAAGAGGAAGATGAAGACTGTTGCTGCTTCTCAGAGTGCTCCTTTTGAGGGTGGTTCCTCTATGGGAGGTCCTTCTTCTGGCTCTCAGTCTGCACCCAGGGCACCCGTTTCTGATATTAGCACTTTGCGCCACGTCAGGAAGCTCTCCTGGTTTCAGCGCAACGTGCTCTGCATGAAGGTGGATATTCACAAGGAGCAGTACAAGGCGTATCGCAGGGACACTGCCAGGGCTAGCTCACAGCGACAGATTCTCCACCACGTGAGTGGTGGCACTGGTGATGTACCTGCTCCTATCGCTGCTCAGTCTTTCTCTGCTTGGTCTGCTGGGGATTTCACTCCTTGGGAGAGCATTGAGGCGGCTCTCCGGTCTACTCAGGATACTGCTTCTGGAGCCCATGATGAGGATGATGAGGAGGAGTCTGATGCTGAGCAGGAGTCTGGAGGCGAGTCGGATGCTTAGACCGTGTCTGGGACGTTAGATTAGCTATTTCCCTTCTTTTTGGTGTCTCGCTGCCAATAGGGAGAAGTAGCTATTAGACTACGGGATTTGCATGGGTTCGGGCACAAGCATTTGCTTTTATCTTTCTTTGAGAGCTTGTGTCCATTTTAGTATCTTCGTTTGTCGTGTTCGTGAACTTATGTCGTTTATTGTCTCGTTTAAAACTATGTGTGCTATTGTGTGTGAGACAATGTTGGTTATCTGGATACTATCATGGTTTATCTATTAGTGGTGTGATGGTTATCTATCGTATATGTTGAGGAGATTATCTATGGTTGTACTTGGTTGTGCTTGGTTATTCTTGGATATATCATCTTCGCACAAGGTATATACTTCTTTTTTACACTCAACATATTGGTGATATTGACTCATTGGCATGTTTGCTACTTGTTGGAAATTTCTCCCTATACATCATTGCATCTATTTGCGTTTGAGGCAAACAAAAGATATGCATAGAGATAGGGGGAGATATTTCCATCTTGTTTCAAACATGATTCCTGTCAAGGTTTTATTGCAAATCTTAGTATTATCATCTAACACCAAAAAGGGGGAGATTGAAAGTGCATTTCGTTTTCCCAGTGTTTTGTGTGTTAGTTAACAATACTAAGTACATTATTTATCGAGGTGTTTAGCGTGCAGGTGTTATACCTAACATCGGCATCGATCACCGAAAAGTCGGTGAAGTTTGGCCTGAGAGTTTTGGGACAGAACTCAACCGGATTATTCGGACCGGATTATTCATCCTGGACCGGATATTCCGGTTGCTATTGAAGGTGCGCGAAATCTGCTAAGGACTGGAAGTTTTGCTCACAGAAGTGAACCGGATTATTTGGTCCGGATTATTCATCCTGGACCGGATATTCCGGTTGCTGCGAAAAATGGCTAAGGACTGGAAGCTTGGAGCTACTGGAGTCAACCGGATTATTTGGTCCGGATTATTCATCCTGGACCGGATATTCCGGTTGATGCGAAAAATGACTAAGGACTGGAAGCTTGGAGCTACTGGAGTCAACCGGATTATTTGGTCCGGATTATTCATCCTGGACCGGATATTTCGGTTGCTGCGAAAAATGGCTAAGGACTGGAAGCTTGGATCTACTGGAGTCAACCGGATTATTTGTACCGGATTATTCCGGAACAACCGGATAATCCGGTACAGCTCTGCAGATCTGCGTGGAGCAAGCTGACCGGATATTCCGGTCCAAACTTGGACCGGATATTCCGGTACCTTTTTTCCTGCACAACGACTAGTTGTGAGGAGGGGCTATAAATACCCCTCCTCTTCTTCCCCAAGATCTAGTTTTTCCCCTTAGCATTTATGAGCATTTAAGAACTCACCAAATCTCTCATAACTCCTAATCCCTCCACCCAATATTGAAGATCTTTGGAGGATTGAAGGAGAAGGCCCCGATCTACATCTTCACCGAGCCGTTCTTCATTTCCCCCTCTCTAGATTGAGGGATCTTGCCTAGGGTTTCCTCTTGTGGAGAACCTAGACATCTTGTTTCTTGTTGGTGATTCAAGAAGAGTTGGGAGCCCCCAATTAAGTTGTGGGTGTGTGCCCCAAGTTGTTTGTAAAGGATTCGATCCCCGCCTCAAAGGGGTTCTATAGTGGAAGGTGAACTAGGCCTTTGTGGCGAAGTTCATCGGAGAATAGGGTGAAGCCTTAGTGGCGTTGAGTAGGCCTTTATGGCGAGCTCACACCCCTCCAACGAGACGTACTCCCCTAAAAAGGAGGAACTCGGAAATACATCGTGTCTCCGTGTGCTTCCATCGGTTACCTCGTTCCTCCCTCTCTTTACTTACTTGTACTTCTTGCATTAATTGCTTGTCTTGTCATATAGGTAAATTCACCCCTAGTTGCACTATCTAGAGAATTTACCTTCTTGTCAAGCCTAAACTTTGAGAAAAATTAAAATTGGTCGTAGCACCTATTCACCCCCCCTCTAGGTGCCCATACTTTGCTTTCACCATCGCTCCCACGTACTGAGCTCTCTAATTGGGCCTAACTGTAGTTTGGGCTGCGTTCCCAGTTACACGTTCCATATTTATATTTGGCAAAAAAGTCAAGGCCAAGTGCCTACAGCGAGTGTTGCCCCTTTCTCATTTCCTCCCTGTTAGCTCCCGACGTGAGGCAATGGGCATGACATTGTATTCAGAAGAATTTCGGCATCAAATTTTCAATGTATATTGTTGATTTTAGGTGTCGTAAATGGGAGGCTGAATTATTTTTTTTATTTTTTCTTGTAGTACTAAGTAAAGGATACATTGTTATGACTAAGAATAACTTGTTGTTTCATTGATGTTAGTGTGGACTTTGGTATCCTACATTGTTGTGTTGATTTTTTTTTTTTCATAACTTTGCATACCCAACACAAAAATCCTGGCTCCGCCACTGCGAGACACAATCGGAGGCAAAGAAAAGATGAGCTCATCGTCGCTGTCGCCGTGAAAGATATCTCCATGGGCCCACTCCTCAGGACACGCCACGTAAAAATGGACACTGATGTACTAGTGGTATCAGATTGAAGCCCGAAGCACGTATCCCTGGGTTGCCATTTGGAATTGACAGGGACCGCGTCGACATGTACCTATAATTGATCGTTACGTGTCCGTTTGCGCCCATGTGGCTCCGCTTCAGCTGGCAGCTGCTCTGCTCTGCCCCATGCCCAAAGCAAAGGCTTCCCCAGTCCAGCTGGCTCCCGGTTCTCTGTATCCGAGTTCCTTTCGTCTCAAAGCGAATCTAGCCATCCTTCGCTTTCACATTACCTGTTCCCCTCTTCCCTGTGGCCCCACGGCGCAGCTCGACGTCGTGCTCACGTCGACACGCCTTGGCTACGCGAACACTCTGGATGCTACCGCTGCCGTTAGCATGTGCGTAGTAGGCTGGATTTCTGATGAACGCGTCATTTCTTTTTCCCTCGCGGATAAAAATAATTGGGAAGCGCGAAGGAGTCCGACACATATCCTCTCGGAAACCACCTCACCTGCTTGATTCGCACCGCCTAATTTAACTAATCCAACCAACCCCAGTAATCAACCAACCCCCGAGACTGCTAGCCTGACACTCCGTACACGTGCACGCGGTCCCTCCCGGAGGCCAGCACAGCCCCAGCGCTGGCTACACTGCTCCCACGGCCCCTGCCGCGTGGGACCGAGGGCAACGTGAGCTGTCCTCGTTGCGCGTGGAACACTTCTAGGGAGGCCAAGCTACAGTATAGCAGGCAGCCATAGGATTCCTGCGCTCCGACCGAGCGCAGCGTTTAAGATTGGATCCACGCCTTTTCGCCTGACACCCGCTGTTAATTTTCGCTGCAAAAGTTATGTGGGCGTCCACTTGGCGTGCGCACGCACACGGACTAAATTTTAAACCAACAAATATACACCAGATGCGGTAATGCTTCGCTCGCTTTACCACTACACCAACCGCACAACTACGCCATATAGGAGTACTTAACTTAATTATTTGCACCAACATGGAGTATACAAGTATACAATAGCTGGGGACGTTCTCCGCCAAGATCCGTTCCGGCCAGACGCGCCTATCGCTCGGGACCTTCGAGACGGCGCACGCCTACGACGCCGCGACGTGGCGCCTCGGAGCAATGAATTTACGCGACGCCCGGACCCACGAGCAGTTGCAGAGGCTCGCGCCTCCGCCATGCCTAGTCACCGCCGAGGAACGCCAAAGCAGCCGCGAGCGAGAGGAGCGCCTCCTCCTCGCCGAGGAGGACGAGCGCGAGCAGTTTCCGATCGACGTTGCGGCAGAGGGCGCATTCTGGGACGGGCAGAGGGCGGTGAGGGTGGCGGCGCGAGCGGAGAGGCGTACACGAAAGGCCGCCGCCGACGCGCAGCTCGAGGAGCACAACCCGGCAGCGCAGTAGGCAAACGACGACCCGAGTTGGGACGACCTGTGGCTGTCGTCGGAGTACACGAGGACGGCCGACGACGAGTGGGACTAGGGCAACGAAGAACTAGCGATGAACTAGGTTTTTACTTTTTTTTTTTTATGTACGCGTTTGATCTTTTTAATCCAACGTAACCGGACGAAACGTGTTTCTGTGCCGCTCGCGCAGCGCAATACCGCGCCTGTTGGAGCGCGGTGTTTATCCCGTGCTGTAATTTGCCGTCTCCAATAAACCACACCACCATCCCGCGCGACAACAACAAATGCATCGCTCTATGAAAAATATGCCGTGTGCGACAACAACAAATGCAACGCTCTATAAAAAAAATTGCCGCACACGAATAAAGCACAGCTGTTAGAGTTGCTCTAAGGCGGTTCGATCAAGGTTTCCGCCTACTCAGATCCCACCGCCTGCGCCTCTCCCACGCAGCCTGCCTCCTCTTCCGCCGCGCACGACACATCTCTCCGATGTCGCCCGGCGCCGCCCGCTCCGGATGTCGACCTCCAACTCCAACGCCCGCGCCAGCTCCCACGCCGTCTCGTTGCCGTCATCGGTCCCCACCGTGAGCCCTCTCTTCCTCTTCCCCTATTCTCCGGTATCTATATGCTAGAGATAAAATGCATGGGCGGTGCTGGGCTATGAAATTGCTGCTTCTTCCAAGCGTTGAACTCAACCCTCGGGCCTTAGTAGAAGAGAATGAATGCCTTAGTGCGGTTATGACCTAGCTTGGTGGGCATCCTCAGTGATACGTTATTTCCTGGAAGTTTGACGCCCTACTTCATGTTATTACTGTATAGTCATAGATAACCCGCGGAGCCTGAAGTTGCAACAAAGGGTAGGACTTTTCCAATAAAAACCCCCGACCAGAAGAGCTTTTGTTTGTATCCGAATTAGGAAGGACTGCCTGTTGGAGGTATGCCCTAGAGACAATAATATTCAATTATTATTCTAATCTCCGAATTCAGAATTAAGTTTATGTCGTCATGCTACAACCGCTATTGCACTTGAAAAGTGAGTTATCGAAGGAAAATATGTGTGCGGGTGTGAAGACATAAACAAACGAAAGCTTTTAATCATGCCGTTAAGATTAGTTTATGGTTTATGAGATGATCATATTTTGCTGATCATGGATTTGGATAAAAGTGTAGCAAAACATACGAGTTTATTGCTAGGATAACAATAGTACTGAAACGACCCTAGTGTATGTTGTTGCTAAAAGAGACTAAACAATTATGTGTTTTAGAAAATGCATAAGAAGTTAATATTGACTATAATTCGTATACTATAAGAATATCTAGTGACCGCATGATTGAAAGTTATACTTTGGATATCATCAACAGTGTTGTCGTAACTGTGGATTATAACGATGGAACCTGGGTACGACCTAGAAAGTGCAATGGAAGTGAGATCGTTAAGATTAGTACTTAACTCCTCTATCCGGTAGAGAGATACATTCTATGGGCCCTCTCAATATCACAGATGACATATCGTCTAGAAAGACACAGTGTGATTTATCACAGGATCATCGAGGATATGAATGAGAAAAGAGAACGATGTCGGCAAAGGAGTTCTATGTGTTATGATCAAAGAGTGTGATCATATCAGATCGCATAATCTCACCTCGTGATATCTTTGGTATCGTGAAGTTAAGTGAATAAGGGAAATTAGTAACTTATAAGTTTCCCTCGTTCTTCGGGAACACACAAGAGCCATCATGGACGTCCACGGTCCCGCTATTGGTTATTACTAGGTAAGTTCCCGAACATGCTTGTGTGTTATCGAGGCTTTACAGGTCACATTCTTAAACTGTGCCAACCTTTTATTGAGAGAAATAATATGTTGTTATTAGTTTTATGAATGTCCTATGTTGTTACGATATCACAGAAACAAGTTCGGTGTCAATCAGAGTGGTTTCGGGGAAGTTACTACAAGAGAGAAATTATGCAGGTGATACGTCCATTTTGCATCACCGTTTTATATTGTTATTTTCTGTCATTAAACCATATATTTCATGTTATGATGCATCCCTTATGTTATTTTATCTTATTTTGCATGTTTCATAATTTTTGGAGAATAAACACTGGGACCAGAAATCTGATGGAAAAAAGCACCCTCGAGATACCCTATTTCAGAAGATCAGAAGAAGAGGGGGGACACCGGAGGCATCTTAGAAGTTCACAAGAGGGAGCCAGCCACGAGGAGAGCCGGAGGGAGGCCACCAGGGGCCCACACCATGGGGTGGCGCCCCCCCCTTGGCCGCGCCACCACATGGTGTGGCCACCCTGGCCCACCTCTGGTGGATATCTTTCGTGTACTTGACCCCCAGGGAACCCTAAGCCCCAGACCATCATCGAAAAATTATTCTGCTGCCGCCTCGGGGCAGAAAACACCCGAGAGAGTAAAACTCTCTCGCGGAGAGAAATCTGTCGGGGAAATTCCTCTCCGGAGAGGGAAAATCATCGCCATCGTCACCGTCATCGCTTCGGGCATCATCGTCATCAGCATCACTACCAGCACCATCACCCTCATCATCCACCGTCATCCCGCAGTAACAATTAGGGGCCTCTATCGTTGTTTTACATTAGATCTCTCTCCCGGTGTGGATTACTTGTTAGTAGTTGATGCTTGTGAAATTTATCGGTGTTAGCACTTTATGACCAGATTGTTATCATCCATTATATCACCTCTGATTATGATCCATATGATGTCTTGTGAGTAGTTCATTTAGTTCTTGAGTACATGGGAGAAGTCATGATGTTAGTAGTGAAGTTATATTGAAGTAATATCTCGTGGTTCGGTATTTAAGTTGCTATTCTTCTAGTGGTGTCATGTGAATGTCAACTACATGATACTTCACCTTTATGGGCCTAGGAGGATGCATTGTGTATTTGGCTACTAATTGTGGGGTTGCGAGAGTGACAGAAATCTAAACCGCCGTTAGGAAACCAATGCACGAGAGAGCATAGAATCCCGGAGTTTAAAGTTGTGGTTAGTTTATCTTAATTATTTTCTTGTATTTTCGGATGCTTACGAGGGGTATAATCAGAAGTATGTATTAGTCCTAGTTGGGCAGTGCATTAGCATAGGTTCACCCACACAATACTTCACGAACCAATGGATATTAATCAACCATAACGAAGCGAAAGCACTTGACGAAATTCCCATGTGTCCTCGAGAACGTTTGGTAGTCATAAGTAATACAACCGGTTTGTCCTTTGCTCTCAAAAGGATTGAAACACTCGCTGCAATATTATTTACCGCACTTTATTTACTCGCACTTTATTTATCTTCTATATCAGAAACCACCAAATACCTGTTTGCTAGTGTTTACAGCGAATCCTCTATCCAACCTACTTGTCAACACCTTCTGCTCCTTGTTGGGTTCGACACTCTTATTTATCGAAAGTACTACGATACACCCCCTATACTTGTGGGTCATCAAGACTATTTTCTCGCACCATTGTCGGGAGTGAAGCGCTATTGGTAAGTGGAATTGGTAAGAGAAACTTTTACTGTGAGTGTTGTTTTTATTTATATACGTTGTTTTATTTCATTATGGAGAATACTTTTGGTTCTCTGTTTAGGGGTACTTCTACCGTTGCTACTAGGGTAGTTGGTAACCCGTCTTCTGCTGAATTGGATCCTTATAAAATACCTATGAAAATTGTTGGATGTGTTATGGATAACTGCTATTACAGTGATGGAACTGTCCATCCCGATGATCATTTGCTCTTTATACATGAATTATGCGAGTTATTCAGGTGTGCAGGTATTACAATGCATCAAGTTAAAAGGAAATTACTTTCCTTATCTCTGAAAGGAAAAGCCGCTGAATGGTTCAAATTACTGAAGAATGGTGATTCTATTGGATGGGAGGAAATTGTTCCTCTCTTTTATTCTAAATTCTATCCTCCTAGTGAGATTCATAAAGACCGGAATCAAATCTATAATTTTTGGCCTCATGAGGGAGAGAGTATTTCCCAAGCGCGGGGGAGAATGAAGTTATTAATGCTTAAATGTCCCGTTCATGAACTCCCGAGAAATATTGTTATCAATAATTTTTATGCAAGGCTTTCTCTTCATGATAAGGATTTATTGGATGCTTCTTGTTCTGGATCATTCATATGTATGAAGGAAGAAGTTAAACGGGATCTTCCTGACCGTATTCAAGAAAATATTGAAGGATGGGAGAACGACAAAGGTAGAAAGTCAGGTATAAATTATGATTATGAATGCATTAAATCTTTTATGGGACCCAATGATTTCTATGATGTTAGTGCTGTTTGTGGTCTTGATTCTCAAATCTTTGCAAACTGTCTTAAAGCTTTTGGCTCCTATCTTGATATTCCTAAAAATAATTTTCACAAGTACCATGCACCTTATAAAGATATTGTTCCTGCTAGTAATATAGAAGTGCATGCTGTTAATCCTGCTGTTCCTGAGCCATATGTTGAAAAAAATGCCTTTCCCTGCTAAGGTGAAAGAACACTCTATGGTGGCTTCTGTGGTTAATAAGAGTAATAAGAAATATATTGAACCTGATGAACAAATAACTGTTGAACCTTCTGTAGCGATAGTGAAAGATCTTTTTTGTGGAAATGTGGAGGATGAACATATTGTCTTTTGTGAGGATGCTTCTGATATTGTTTCCCATCCTCATAGACCTAAGAAAACTAGTGTTCTTGTGCTTTCTGTTAAGATTGGTGATCATTGCTATTATGGTTTGTGTGATATTGGTGCTAGTTCTAGTGATATACCTTATGAGCTTTGTAGAGAAATTATGCACGAAATTGGTTATTGTGAGCTTGAAGATTTTGATGTGGTTATTCAGCTTGCCAATAGAGAAACTATTTTTCCGATTGGTATTGTTAGAGATGTGGAAGTTTTATGTGGTAAGACTAAATATCCCACTGATTTTCTAGTACTTGGTAGGGCTGCCAGTAAGACTTGTCCTATTATTTTTGGCAGACCTTTCTTGAACACTTGTGGTGCTATTATAGATTGTATAAGAGAGAAGATTTTGACTAAATTCGATGGAAAATTTTATGAGTTCAGTTTCTCCAAATTTGTTAGAGCACCTTATGAATCTAAATCGCCTGATGAGAATTTTAAAGTTGAACAACTTGCTTCTATTGCTTTTGCTCCTAACAATGCTTTGCAACAATATATGTAGGATCACGAGAGTGATGTCTTTATGGAAGATGGAAATGAGATTGACGATATTCTTCTTCGTCAACCGGTGATACTGAAACATAATTTACCCGTGGAAGACTGTGGTACAACATTACCACCCACGGAGGATCCTGTCTTTGATTTAAAACCTCTGCCTGATGATCTTAAATATGCTTATCTTGATGATAAGAAAATATATCATGTTATTATTAGTGCTAAACTTTCAGGTGAAGAAGAGGAAAGATTATTGGGAATTCTGAAGAAACACCGTGGAGCTATTGGATATACTCTTGATGATTTGAAGGGAATTTCTCCTACTATATGTCAGCATGCTATTAATATTGAACTTGATGCAAAGCCAGTAGTTGAACATCAACGCCGTTTAATTCCTAAGATGAAGGAAATGGTAAGAAATGATGTATTAAAACTTCTTGATGCTGGTATTTTTTTCCTATTGCTGATAGTAGATGGGTTAGCCCTGTGCATTGTGTCCCTAAGAAGGGAGGAATGACTGTTGCGCCTAATTAAAACAATGAGCTCATTCCACAAAGAGTAGTAGTTGGTTATAGAATGTGCATTGATTTTAGAAAGGTTAATAAATATAGTAAGAAAGATCATTATCCTCTGCCCTTTATTGATCAAATGTTAGAGAGGTTGTCTAAGAAAACTCATGTTTTGCTTTCTTGATGGTTATTCTTGGTTTTCTCAAATTGCTGTTAGGAAGCAAGATCAAGAGAAAACAACCTTTACTTGTCCTTATGGTACTTATGCTTATAGAAGTATGCCTTTTGGTTTGTGTAATGCTAGTGCTACTCTTCAAAGATGCATGTCTGCTATTTTTCATGGTTTTTGTGAAGAAATTGTGGAAGTATTCATGGACGATTTTTTCGTCTATGGAACTTCTTTTGATAATTGTTTGCACAACCTCGATAAAGTTTTTCAGAGATGTGAGGAAACTAATCTTGTTCATAATTGGGAGAAATGCCACTTTATGGTGAATGAAGGAATTGTACTTGGACATAAAATTTCTGAAAGTGGTATTGAAGTTGACAGAGCTAAAGTGGAAGCCACAGAGAAAATGCCCTGTCCTAGGGATGTTAAAGGTATTCGTAGTGTTCTTGGCCATGCTGGTTTTTATAGGAAGTTTATTAAAGATTTCTCCAAAATGTCAAAGCCTCTTGCTAATCTTTTTCAAAAAGATGTACCATTTGTTTTTGATGATGATTGTAAGGAAGCTTTTGAAACTTTATAGAAGGCTTTAACTACTGCTCCTATTGTTCAACCACCTGATTGGAATTTACCTTTTGAAATTATGTGTGATGCTAGTGATTTTGCTGTAGGTGCTGTTCTTGGGCAGCGCAAAAGGGGGAGGTGGGCCCTCGCTGGCCCGCCCACCTCCCCCCTTTTGCCCCGGTTGGTAACACGAACCAGGGCAAAAGTCCCAAAATTTCAGTTTTTTTTCTGCCGCCAATTTTTTCCTTTGCCACATTTCAAATAATTTTTAAAATACATTTCAAATGGTTTAGAATTTGGAGAAACCTTCAATATGAAAAGTGTTTGAAATTGCGTAAACATTTCAAATACATTTTCTGTTTTATAAAATAATTATTCTAACTATCTAAACTAGTAACAATGTTTGAATTTTCAAACATTTTAGAAAACCTATTTTATGAATGGTTTAGAATTTGGAGAAACTTTGTATATGAAAAGTGTTTAAAATTGCGTAAACATTTCGAATATAATTTCTGTTTTATAAAATAATTATTCTAACTATTTAAACTAGTAACAATTTTTGAAAATTCAAACATAAAAAAAACTAGTTTATGAATGGTTTAATCTGCAATGTTTGATACATTATTACAAAATAGTCTAGCAATATTACATGAACCGTGAAGGTTTAATACGTTATCACCAACTATTGCCGCCATTGTTTACTTTTCTGTCGTAGCCATGGAGCATATTCCTTATTTAACGCGATGCTTCGGTCAGTTTTCACTCTAAAGGGTGGAATTTCTTCAAAGTTATTATAATCTTCTGACATGTCTGTCCTGTCCTCCACTCTCACAATGTTTCTTTTCCCTGAAAGAACTATGTGCCGCTTCAGCTCACCGCATGATGTATTAGAATTCTTATTTTTTCTTTTCCTCGGTTGGGTAGACATGTCCTTTACATAGAAAACTTGAGCCACATCTTTAGCTAGGACGAATGGTTCGTTTCTGTACCCAAGATTGTTGAGATCCACTGTTGTCATTCCGTACTGCTGGTCTACCTTTACTCCTGTCAACTTGACCCATTGGCACCGAAATAGAGGGACGTTAAAATTAGGTCCATAGTCAAGTTCCCATATCTCCTCTATGTAACCATAATATGTGTCCTTTGTCCCATTGTATCTGGTTGCATAGAAACGAACGACACTATTTTGGTTGGTGCTCTTTTTATCTTGTGCGATCGTGTAAAATGTATTCCCATTTATCTCGTACCCTTGGAAAGTCAGTACAGTCGAAGATGGTGACTTGGCCAACAAGTAGAGCTGATCTCCAACAATTTTGTTTTTCGAGTTTTGTCTGCAACCAGGCGCTGAAACTATCCATGTGTTCATCATTAAGCGAGGATTCAGACAGCCCCGGGTTTTTGGACCGTATAACATTCTTGTGTTCCTGGATATAAGGAGCCACCAAGATGGACATTTGTAGAACTGTGTAGTGTGCTTTAGTGAAAGAATGTTCGTCCAAAAATATCTTTACTTTCCTTCCTAGCGTGCCTTTTCCACTCATTCTTCCATGTGCCATCGCAAAAGTTTGGCAATGTCTTTGATCTGAACAAACGTTTCAACCGTGGTATTATAGGAGCATACCACATCACCTTTGCAGGAACCCTCTTCCTGGGGCGCTCACCCTCAACATCGCTAGGGTCGTCTGGTCTGATCTTATACCGCAATGCAGTGCATACCGGGCATTGTTCCAAATTCTCGTACTTCTCACCGCAGTAGAGTATGCAGTCATTAGTGCAGACATGTATCTTCTCCACGTCTAATCCTAGGGGGCATACAAGCTTCTTTGCTTGGTATGTACTGTCGGGCAATTCATTGTTTCTAGGAAGTTGCTTCTTCACTATTTGCAGCAACTTTGTAAATCCGCTGTCAGTCACACCGTTCTCGGTCTTCCATTGGAGCAATTCCAGTGTGTTGCCCAGCTTTTTCTGCCCGTCTTCGCAAGTTGGATACAACAATGTTTTGTGATCCTTTAAGATCTGGTCGAACTTCACCCTCACCTTTTCAATATCGCTTTCTGTCTTTGCATCCGTAATAGCCTGGCCAAGATTATCGATGGGCTCATCTGGTGCCTGGACCTCTGATTCCACTTCATTGTTGTCTTCAATTCCAGTACCGGCATCGTATTCAGGGAACATGTCATGATAGTTGTCATCATTCTCTTCTTCTTCGTTGTCTTCCATCATAACACCTCTTTCTCCGTGCTTGGTTCAACAATTATAGTCGGGCATGAAACCAGATTGAAACAGGTGGAAGTGGATGACTCTGTGAGAAGAGTATTCCTTCTGATTACGACATAAAGCACATGGACAACAAATAAAATTATTCCGCTTGTTTGCCTGGGTCACCTCAAGAAAATAACCCACGCCTTTCATGAACGCGGCAGAGCGTCGGTCAGCGTACATCCATTGCCAGTTCATCTGCATTATATGATTATTAATTAAGAACTGTTATAGAACATCGTGAATAGAGAAATGACCAATGTTACATCGACAGATGAAAGGTTAAAGTTGGCACCTCGACCGAGGAGGAAAGAAGGATGAGAAAGCTTATTTAATTAAGTGTGGCTCGGACAAATTAAATCTTGCTTGTTTTCTGCGAGCTGAGATGGCGTTATTCTCCCGGGCATTTCATCGAACACCTCTTGTGCATAGGAGGGAAAAAGAAATGAGCACACATCACATAACTAGAAATATGTCCTTCAAAGTGAGTGGCATGAGGAGAAGAGAGGGCTCGTAGGGTTTATATAGTGTGTGTGTGTGGGGGGGGGGGGTCATTTGTCCCGGTTGGTGGCTCCAACCGGGGCAAAAGACCCCCCCACCACGCGCCTGCACGGGCCCTGCTGGTTGAGGGACTTTAGCCCCGGTTGGAGCCACCCACCGAGGCAAATGACCCCCGCACCATGCGCCCTGCTCGCCCCGGCCCCGTCTCTACAGTCTTTTGCACCGGGTGGTGGCCGGGCCGGGGCGAAAGGGGTGCTCGCCAGTGGGCAAAAGCCCCGTTCTCCACTAGTGTGGTTGGATTTTTAGGAGGGTGATTGTACCCTCAGCCCACCAGAGTTCAATCCTCAGTTTTGACACATGTATGTCGTATTTAGGTAAAATATTATATTAGGAGGCGACGTTTCTGTCGATAGCGTGCTTATAGGGGTAGGGTCTGCGTGTATACTCTCATAGGGATGAGTATATGCGTGTGTATGTGAGCGCCTGAGTTTGTACTATGTTCTCAAAAATAAAAGATAGATGACAGAATAAAGTAATAGAAGCGTAACGAGAACAAACGAATTAAACAAAAGAATTGAAAATATAAAATAGGGTGTGGCAAAGCGTGCCATTTCCTTCTAGTTATACATATCTATGTACATAAAAGTAATCCAATACTTGAATTTTCTTTTTCGCATGCGATATATGAATTTTTTTGGCGTTCAGTGCAACCGATTAAGAATTCTTTAACTTAAAATGGATGCACGAAAGTAAGAGTCCAGGTGACCATTGATCCATGCATGTAAGGATCCAAAGTTGCAACATTTAAACATGCACGCGTAATCTATACTTTTTATAAAGTAAAACCTCACCAACATGCATTAATGATCTTTTAATCTCAACTTGCAAACTATACACATCATCCATCCACCCAACAAATCAATTGTCCATGTCATCTCCATTAATATTTGTTAATCACTACACGCAAGCTACCCATCATCGATTTTATAAACCATTCAATTATTCATATTAATAATTTAAAATAAATATAATTTTGTTTACAATATAGTTTCTAAAGCATTCTCTGCAGAAACGCACGAGGTATCCTTTCTAGTTTAAATATAGGATCATACATGCATGATTTTTTTCGAGAGGGAATATACATGTATGCGTTCGGGCTGGATTTTGGTGATCTACACACATATTTGATCGTTTCACTAGATTGTAAGTATATATGCTGATTAATTTCCAGTGATCTAAATAAAGCATAGGAAAAAAATCAAGACCACATATAATATATAATAGTGACTTCAAGTTTTTATTCATTGTGCATCACTCATCCCATTGGATGATGCGCACATACACTTCAAGTTTTAATACATAATAAACTAAGCTTTAAATTTGCATGTTACTTAGATAGAGGGGACGCTTTGTTCGGGCAGCAGCATATCGCGTTCCATTTGCAGTAGCCCCGATCATCATGGCAGATGTCTCTCGTGCACCTCTTCAGATCCTCACCACACCCACCTCCATGCACAAGTTCGCACGTCTCCGTGGTGTCTGAATTTACAGGATGCAATGTACATGCATACAATATATATAGTTACATCATTGATCTTGCTACCAAAATGAGAAATCGATATTGTATTATATTTAATACAAAATAGTGGAATCAAACTTACGAAAACTTCGAGCATTGCAGGACAAGCAACTAGCAGCTATGACGATCATGGCTACCAAGCAAATGACCTTCATGTTCGTCTTCATGAGTGCCATCGACGAGGGACAAGCTTTCTTGGTGTCTAGGTCAATGTGTGGCTTTCCACAGTGTCATGTTTGCTAGTGTTTATATAGAATCCGAAGAAAATCTTTAATAAATGCTACATGCCATTTTGATATATCTTGCACTACATCTTTGGGCTGTTGGGGTTGAGACTTTATAGATATATCTTGCACATGGCATTCTATCTTATATTCTTAATGTATGCATATCTCCTCGATTTATAATTACATTGGCAATATCTCCTTGATGATCTAATTCAATCGATATATTAATGTGGATTTATAGTTTCCCAAAGAAAACATTCCAAATATTAATTCACTCATTTATTCCTTAAAATATATGTTCACTCTATGCATTTCTATTTCATGCATTTAAGTTGTTAGCGAACACATATTGGTTGGTTTGCCTTGAGACTTGATAATAAGATAAATTCAAGAAAATGATTAGGTAATATTTATTTACATTTTGCTATAACAATACATTGATGAAGATATAGTATTTAATGCCATCTCGTTGTCCTCTCTAATAAATATGAAGTGCAAAGCAGAAGAGGCATACTCTAAAAGTCAATTCCTCGACCAAACCAAACACACATCATCATCTTCATCTTTAGGAAAATATTAACTACTAAACATACTTAGGCATATCCAATAGATATAAGGCACAAAATCATACATATAGAATTGGATGAAAATATTAATTTAGTTATGTGCATCGAAGGAACCCATTTAATGAGAAAACCACGAGGATCAATGACAAAACCAACCATACAAGTTGACCTTGTAGACGCGAAAACACCAAACACAATAAGTATCTACAAATAAAATCGAAAATGGTTCACCAGCAAATGAAGTATATCTTTAGTGATAACAACATATGAATGCCAACCATAAGATATAGTACAAAATAGACAATATCCCGGTACTTTGTTCTAACAGATATAAAGTGCAAAACAACAAAGGTGCACCCTAGAATGTCAACAATAGATATGAATTCTAAATGTTAAAGATACAAACGAAAATGCTCCACCATATCTAAGAGACACAAATCACACATGCAAACATACAAATGGATACCGGGATTTTGTTTTAGCATGCAAAGAAAACTCATTTAATTTATTTATTTTGATACCAAAATTCATTTACCTAAGAAAGTACAATTAAAGATTAGCATGCAAAGCAATGAACCAAGTTGACCTTGTAGGCGCGACAAAAACCAGATGGCATCGATGCTGAAGAAAGAACAAATATAATGTGGAATTATAAAAAAGAAATAAGGGCATGAGCAGGAGATATAATACATGAAACTAAACACATGGCTGGTCAAACATTTACATGGCCAAGAATCTCAGCGTGTATTCTTCCTTACGTAAATGTGTTTCTGTGGAGCTCATGTGACGCTGTGAATGTGATCTAATGCAACATGTGTCATCACATCTTCAGGAAAATATTAACTGCTAAAAATACTTAGGTATATCCAAGAGATATAAGGCACAAAAGCAGACATATACAATTAGACTCCATATTAATTTAGATATGTGCACAAAAGGAACTCATTTAATAAGAAAATCGTGAGGATTGATGACTAAACCAACCATACAAGTTGACCTTGTAGAGGTGACAAAACCAAACACACCAAGTATTTAAAATTAAATTGAAAACGGTTCACCACCAAATGAAGTATATCTTTAGTGATAACAACATATGGGTGCCATCCATAAGCTACAATAATACAAAATAGGCAACATCCCGATGCTTGTTCTAATAGATATAAAGTGGAAAACAGCAGAGGTGCACTCTAAAATGTCAACAACAGAGGTGGGCTCTAAATGTCAAACATACACGTGAAAATACTCCACCATATCTAAGAGACACAAACCAACTCGTTTAATTGATTTGTTGTGATACACAATTCATCTATTTAACAAAATGTAGGTAGTACTAAAGATTTGCTAGTGAAGCAACCAAACAAGTTGACCTTGTAGGCTCGACAAAACAAAATGACATGGATGCTGAAGATAGAACACATATAACGTGGAATTCTAAAATAAAATCGCCCCACGAGTTGTTATACGTTTACATGGCCGAGAATCTCAAAGGAAAAAGTCTATTTTCAACCCTGAAGTGGTAGTGCGCTGGCGGAATGAACCCCGATGTCCAAATCCCTGTCGATTGTACCCTGATCTTCTAATTCCCGGTCTAAATCGAACCTTGACGGGTGTTGCCAAACGGGGATTGGTGACGTGGCAACGGACGCTGGGAATGCGCACTGTGGGAGGTGGAAATGGACTGGGCCGGCCCAATCTTTCCTGGCTTGCACGCGTTCGGACCAGCCCACGAGGCAGAGGAGGGATTTATTTATCGTTTCGACATGGTCCAGCAGGGCAGAACACCACCTCGAGCACTCCGTGCCTCCCCGTCTTCCACCCTCTGTTTTCTGGCGGCAATGGCGACCGGCGGGTGAAGCGACTGGACGGCGACGATCTTGACGGCGCGGCCTTGCAGAACCAGTGAACGTAAGCACCTCGATGCCCTCCTTTGATGTTGGAAGATTAGGCTCTGTTAGGGCATGTACGGTTAGGGTTTTGGAGAGATTTTAGGGGTGCTTTTTTGGGGGAAACGAAAATATGAGTTTTTTTTTTTGCAATTTCTGCGTATATGTGAAGTGTTTTTGTGGCAGTATAGGTTATTTATGTGCGCATTACTTCTATCTTTCAGTGAAATCATGGACCCGAGCGATATTTTGCATGTCTGTTTCCATTTGGGTGGGGAATTCATCCGAATTGGCCCTAATCTGCAATATGTTGGAGGAGATGAAGCAATGTCAGATATAGAAAGGGACAAATTATCTCTGCAGGAAGTGAAGGGATATTTGAAGGACCACATGACAGTGAAGGAGTCAATGAAATTTTATTTCTTGATTCCTGGACAAGAGCTGGTGAATGGCCTCATATTTCTGAATGATTACAGGAAGTGTGTTGAGATGTCAGAGTACATAGATGTTGGTGCAGTTGCAGATGTTTATGTTGAGTACCATGGAGAAGAAGATAGTGTTGACAGTAGCAGTGGAAGTGATTTTGAGGATGAGATTGTTAGTCTGACAGAAATTGAACCTGATGCTGTCATTACTGCTGCAGAGCCTGCTGAATCTGATAATGATGTTCTTATCACTGATGAAACAGGTGTGATCAGACAAGTTATGAGCAGCCCACTGAAGAATGGAAGAACCAATGGTAGTCAAAATGATCATACAGTTGCAGCAGGGCATGATATTCTACAAGAACAACAAAATGTCAGTCAGTTTCCAGTTTCTCAAGTGTGTGATCCAACTCAAGACTTAGTTGATGCAGGGAATGGAGTGGATGAAGAGGAAGATTCAGGTTCAGACAGTGACTTTGTGTATACTCCACACAGTGATGACAGTGGAGAAGATTCAGAAGTGGTTGAGCTGAGGAGGCATGCTAGGAAGTTCAAGAAAAGAATGAGAGATAGCAAGAGCTGGATTGGAAGAGATGCAACAGGTCCAGTTCCCATTGACCTTATTACAAATATGGAGCAACAAATAGTAGAAATAGAGGATGACTGGAAGTATGATTCTTCTTATGAGGACTACAGCTATTCTGATGATTCAGATGGGGAGCTAGTTAAGAGAAAGAGCAGGTTTGTAAGGTACAACAATGACACTGAGGTACCACACTTTTCATTGAGCATGGTTTTCAGAAGCAAGAACCAACTGTGCAAAGCTTTAAGAAGGTATGGTCTGGTTACAAAGAGGAGTATCAGATTTGTGAAATCAGAGTCTGATAGAGTTAGGGCCAAATGTGGCTGGGATGGTTGCCCCTGGCTATTGTATGCTGCAAAGAGGTCAAGAACATCAAGATTTCAGGTGATCACATTCAATGATCATCATGAATGTGCACAGAATAGAGTGAACAAGCTGGTGACTGATAAGCTGATTGCACAGAGGTATGAACATTTCATACTAGCTAATCCCATGTGGAAGATAGAGAGCATGAAAGCTACTGTACTGCAAGACATGTTTGCTGATGTTTCAACTTCAAAGTGTAAACATGCAAAGTCAATTGTCATGGATAGGCTGATGAGTGGCATGAAGAATGAGTACACTAGAGTTTTTGACTACCAGTTGGAGCTGCTTAGGAGTAATCCAGGAAGCACTGTTGCTGTCTGTCTTGATCCAACAACAACTCACCAAAATATATTTCAGAGTTTCTATGTTTGATTCAATGCACTTAAGCAAGGTTTCAAGGCTGGATGCAGGAAAGTGATAGGCCTTGATGGCTGTTTTTTCAAAGGGGCAGTGAAAGGTGAGCTATTGTGTGCCATAGGGAGGGATGCAAACAATCAGATGTATCCAATTGCTTGGGCTGCAGTTGAGCAGGAAACAAATGAGACTTGGAAATGGTTCATTGGTTTACTCATTAAGGACCTTGACATCAACAACAATGGAGAAGGGTGGGTGTTCATATCTGACCAGCAGAAGGGCCTTATCAATGCCATGAAGGACTACCTCCCAGCTGTAGAGCATAGGATGTGTGCAAGGCACATATATGCTAACTGGAGGAAGAAGCATAGAGCTCATGATTGGCAGAAGAAGTTTTGGGTTGTTGCCAAAGCTTCCAACAGGCAAGATTTCAACTATTACAAGGCCAAGCTTGCACAAGAAACACCTGAAGGGGCTCAGGACATGATGAAAACAAAGCCAGTGCATTGGGCAAGGGCTTTTTTCCCTGTTGGAACAAATTGTGAATCAGTTGACAACAACCTGTGTGAGTCATTCAACCATGCTATTGTTGATGCTAGGTTCTATCCCATTATTTCCATGCAAGAGAGGATTAGGAAGAAAGTATTTGTGAGAATTCAAGAGCAGAAAGAGAAGGGTGAGAAAATGACAGGGAAAATATGCCCTGGTATATTTAAGAAGCTCAAGAAATCAATTGCTTGGACACAGTACCTACAGGTGATTTGGAATGGAGAAAATGGATATGAAGTGAAGCATATCAATGGAAGAGGAAGGCAATACACTGTTGACCTTGCTGCAAAGACATGATCCTGTGGGTATTTCCAATTGGCTGGTCTCCCTTGTCACCATGCCATAAGTGCTATCTACAAGTCCAAAAAGAACATTGATGATTTTATTGATCCTTGCTATTCTGTGGAGGTGTTCAAGAAGATATATGGGCCATGCTTGCAACCAGTTGAAGGTGAGGAGATGTGGCATGTGTCTCCAAATCCCAGGCCTCAAGCTCCTGGCTATGTGAGAATGCCAGGAAGGCCTAAGAAAAATGCTAGGAGAAGGGAAGAAACAGAGGCCCCGGTTGGAAAGCAGATGAGCAAACATGGGACCATAATTAAATGTTCCATGTGTGGAGCTGCTGGACACAACAAGTCAGGCTGCAAGAAGAATCCTGAGAGAGGGAAGAAGAAAAATGCACATCTGACAAAAACTGGCAAGAAAAAGAGCACTAGTGAGGTAATATCTTGTTAGCTGAATTTAATATCTTGTTAGCTGAATTTATTTGCTACATGAATTTATCTCACTAGTTTCATTTTGCAAAAAATGCCAGCAAGCATCAGGTTCTGTAACTGCAACTCAAGCACCTCAACCATCCAGTACAAATGCTTCTACTGCTCAGGCTAGAACAACTCCAGTCCCACAAGCATCAGCACCTGGTACCAGTGCAAACAGGTTCAAGCCACCAAGAAAAAGGACTGCAACAACTGAAGCTGGACCATCTGCTGCTACAGGTTCTGGAACTGGAGCAAAAAAAGGGAGAAGAAGGGCTGCATCATCAGTTCCAAGTTACAGTTACTTCACTTGCAGTGGGAACTACTAGTTTTATCTGATGCTATATGAGCTATGGATGGTTTGTGATGTTGCAGTGTTGAAAACATGTCTAATGTAATATTGCAAACATCTATTTTGTGAAAACCTGGAAACAGACATGTATCAGGTTTTTTATAACTTTGTTATGGATGCTATATGAGCTATGGATGGTTTGTGTCTTATTTATGCAATGCTATGGATGCTGTGGATGGTTTTTGTCTTATTTATGCAATGCTATGGATGTTATTTTTGTTACAGTTACTCCTAAAGGTCCAGTAAAAATTAACAGGACCATTGCAGTTGCAGTTGCAATTCTAGTGGACAAAATTCATAATTCAAACAACTACTGCATTAACATCATGGATACATTATTACATAAGCATCTTGTCCAACTAACTGACATACATCAAGTCCAACACAACCTGAAACAGCATCATATTACATTAACTAAGCCAAACACACACATTCCTTTCATAAACACTGCCATCACTACACGATGATCTTGCCTGCAACTAAGCCGAGCACAAACACAATGCACACAAACAACAGTCTATCATACTTGGCCTTCATTGCAGCTATCTCTGCATTTTTTTCCTCAAATCATCTTCAACAGCAACAAGCAGCAGTGCTGTGTCATCTACATTTGGATCCTGCTGATCATCAACTACATTGCCTTGCCCTTTAAGCCTCCACACCTCATCACGCGGATCACCGATGAGCTCACTGAAGAATCTCGGCAGCTCATCATCATGCCAATCAACATAACCGCAGCCACCATGCTGTTGATTTCATCACAGAGGAGAGCAATAAGAGAAGAGAGGGATTCAGACAAGAAATCGAAAAGAAATTAGAGCAATAAGATGAGCAAATCTCACCATCGCATCCACACAGGCGTAGTATCGCCTGCCTGGATTCAGGCGGCTCCACGAAATCCAACGCGGCGCCTTCCTTGGAGGATTGCGCCTGCAGTAAACTGCAGGCTCGTACGCCATGGCATCCTCTCGGTAGCGGATCGGCGACCTCGCATTCCCCCCGCTCCTTCCTGTAGCTCGACGGAATCCGGGGGCGCCAGAAGCACTTGACGACCACGACATCTCCCTCTCCGCCGCCGGTACCACTCAGCGCCGCCACGCTCTGTTTCCTCCTACTGCCGTAGTGCTCTCTTCCCTCTCCGCCCGCCGCCACTCTGCTTCTCTCACCCGCGTATGAACCCTAGCTTTGTTCCCCAATCGCACGGGTTATAACAAGAAAACGGTCAGCGCAACGGACCCACAAGTTGTTGGGAATATGCCCTAGAGGCAATCATAGATGATGTAATTCCCAATGTATTCCTAAAGTTATTAAGTTGTCCTTTGGTTTGAACATCTGATATATGTCATTGAATATGTGATTCGATTGTGGAACTATGTATTCATGTTGTTCATACTAATTGTCCTTGGTCATTAAGGTTGTGCTGGACACACACCCTAGACTAATGTGAGTATTGGCTGATGACACGGTTCCACTTGTCATGGGCATGGTGATGCCATTCCAACGTTCACAGACTTGGCTAAAGAGTTTAGCAAGTCGGACTGACCCACATTGAGATGCAACGATCAAGTCGTCATTTGCATGTCTCAATCAATGTAATCCTTAGACCTGAGGTTGTCGCACAATCCGAGTTGTGGATCATCGACTTAGGTTCTGTCAAACGTTGTTCTGTGACAAGGCAACTATAAAGGCAGAGTTCGGGTCGAATGAGAAGCAAGCTGCGTGATGTGGATAAATCAAGATGGGATTTGCCCCTCCGAATGGAGAGATATTCTCTGCGCCCTCTCGAGTGATATGATTCAGGAAGCATGGCCATGCGCGACTCAGTTAAGTGTTAACTGTGTCGATTGATTAAGAGTTAGTCAGATGAATCACATATCACGGATCGAGAAGAGAGTTGAGCTATTTAAGGGATGACGATAAATCGCCTATAGCGACAAGGTATATCGTGAGGCAAAAGGGACTAAGATGAATATCACATTGAAAGGTATGTCGTCATGACTCAATGGTACTTGGGAGTCGGCACGTTCTGCTAGGAGCCGCTACCGATTGATCGATTGGGAGTTGGACTCCAATCGTGTCCAAGTCGCCATGAGCCTGCAGGGTCGCACACTTAAGAGCGGGAGCAAGTATTGGTTGGGTTGGACCCGAACCGGAAAATGGAGTTAGTGAGTCGGACTCACAGAGGGAATGGGCCACAAGTGTTGTGCAGCCCATTACCATACGCTATATAAAGAGGGGCGCAGGTTGCCCAGCGGGCACGTTAGTCCACTCTCCCATGCGTTGGGAACCCTAGCCCCACTCAGTCCAGCCGTCGCACCAGACCTAGCAGTCTGCCGTCGGAGCTCCTCCTCGTACGTGTGGATACCGGCAGAGGTGTTGTACGTTCAGCACTTCGACGTTCGAGGGATTGGATCGGCCGGATCGGATCGTGGGACTGCACTGCCCCGACGCGCTGCATCGATAATCCGCACCTGCGCGTCTAGTGGTAATACTCGTGGCCTTCTACCTCGGCTAGATCTTGGAAGCATCGCGTAGGAAAAAGTTTTCGTTTATCTCTACGCGTTCCAACACAAGTCAGAATCCCAGTGATTTTCGCCACGTCAGCGGCTGTTAGCCTCAAACACCCGTCAAGGTTCGATTTAGACCGGGAATTAGAAGATTAGGGTACAATCGACAGGGATTTGGACGTCGGGGTTCATTCCGCCAGCGCACTACCACTTCAGGGTTGAAAATAGACTTTTTCCAATCTCAAATTCCTTGCGACTAGTACAGTGAATAAACAAAGGCGATGGCATAACGGTACGAATGTCTTCGGATCATAAAACATGGAACATAGTATAGTACAGATGATATCCTGCCAAGATTTTCTTTCGTCGAAGAAAAGAAAGTGACAGATCACAGACGACTGGAAGGAGGCGAGCAACCACCTGTCGCTAAAACAACGCGCTGATTAGTCGCGAAACGTTAACGCGTTTCCCAGACGCGCACGAGACCTCCTCCCCGGCCGGCCGGCGGCTTTATCACCACCAAAACCCGTACGCGCAGCGCAGATACATTCTACGCCTCACAGACTACTACTGCCCCTCTCCCTCCGCATTACTGCTCCACCATCACGAGACAGCTCAGCGCGCGCTGTACACCACACCGCAGCGGCGCAAGAATCCAAGAATGATGGGCGCCGGCGCGGCCGTGGCGCTGCTCGTCGTCTTCTTGGCCGCGCTCTCCGGCGAGGCGGCGCTGCCGAGGTTCGCGGAGGCGCCGGAGTACCGGAATGGGGAGGGGTGCCCGGCCTCGGCCTCGGGCGCGGCGGCGGGGGTGTGCGACCCGGGGCTGGTCCACATCGCCATGACCCTCGACGCGCACTACCTGCGCGGCTCCATGGCGGCCATCTACTCCCTCCTCAAGCACGCCTCCTGCCCGGAGTCGCTCTTCTTCCACTTCCTCGCCGCCGCCGCCCCGCCCGAGGACGTCCGGGAGCTGCGCCGCGCCGTGGCGGCCTCCTTCCCCTCGCTCCGCTTCGAGATCTACCCGTTCCGCGCCGAGGCCGTCGCGGGGCTCATCTCGGCCTCCGTCAGGGCCGCCCTCGAGGCGCCGCTCAACTACGCGCGGAACCACCTCGCCGACCTGCTCCCGCCCTGCGTGCCCCGGGCCATCTACTTCGACTCGGACATCCTCGCCGCCGACGACGTGCGCCGCCTCTGGGAGACGCGCCTGCCCGCCGCCGCCGTCGTCGCCGCGCCCGAGTACTGCCACGCCAACTTCTCCCGCTACTTCACGCCCGCCTTCTGGTCCGACCCGGAGCTCGGGGCCCGTGTCTTTTCGGGCCGCCGCCGCGCGCCCTGCTACTTCAACACGGGCGTCATGGTCGTCGACCTGCGCCGCTGGCGCGCGGGCAACTACCGCCGCCGCATCGAGCGCTGGATGGAGATCCAGAAGGAGAAGCGCATCTACGAGCTCGGCTCGCTGCCCCCGTTCCTGCTCGTCTTCGCCGGCGAGGTGGAGGCCGTCGACCTGCGCTGGAACCAGCACGGCCTCGGCGGCGACAACGTGCACGGCAGCTGCCGCCCGCTCCACGACGGGCCCGTCAGCCTCATGCATTGGTCGGGCAAGGGCAAGCCATGGGACAGGCTCGACGCCGGCAGGCCGTGCCCGCTCGACCACACCTGGAAGTCCTACGACCTCTACATTGCCCCAGACAGCACCGGCGCCGCCTCGCCGGCCTCCGGGCCGGCATTGTCCGCCTGGTAGAGACACAGGGACCTCCCGGAGTAGCTGTAGTGGCATAGTAGATACTGCAATAATTCTTTTGTTGGTTGGGCCGTTCTCGGCAGCAATGGCGGCCCGGCACCGCATTGGTGCTTCCGCCACCGCTTCCGCCACCGCTCACCATCGGCTGTACAGGGCACTGGAGGAAGGAAGGGGCCGCCGCGATTCGCGGCGGTGACCAGCAGAGTGAAAATCGGATAGAGAAAAGAAGAGCTTGTTCTTTTCGGTAGAATTCAGATTGGTTATTTGGGGGATTTTTATTCTTTTTGGGTGGGCGTTCTTGGGGGTTCCCAGTTCGCTCCATCAGTGGTGGCGGTGTACAATTCGTTGATAGGAAGGACCTGGAATTTTGTTCTATTAATTTATTGATGATTCTTTCATTCATTTGCAATGTTGTCTGTGATCTGAGATTATATGTTTTTGTCAAATTCAGTTGAATCGTTGAACTCTCGATTTATCTTGTATCCTAGTCTGATGTCCTAGAAATCGGGCAGTTTGTTCAAATACTAGCTGAAGCTGGACTGAATATGTCAATCTGGTCAAAACATAGCTAAGGTATTCTGCAATTCAAAACCTCATTGCTTCCTCATAGCTGGACTGAATATGGGGAAATGAGGCTGAAATGTCGAACTGGGAAGAGCCAATTTTTGTCAGCAGTTGTGCTGTTCCTGGTGTACTAGATTCCCCATCTGATTGCAAACAATTCCCTGGTATACACTGTGCTCATTCCACTCGGGTCAGAAATCAATATTTCACACAAGAGGCTTGTGACTGGGAGCTTGAAATTTTGTTTCGAGAATTCCTCTGCGCAGTGCATTCCTGCCTGCTTTCGTTTCCGTTCATCTACCAGGACCACCCCCAAAAATGTAAGCGAGGAGACCATCATTTAGGATGTGATTTTGCCTGTGATACAATCAAAGCAGGACCTCTACCCTGTCAAAAAGTTATGAAATTCCTGAAGCTGGGTTGAACCTGTGAATCCATAGCTAAGGTATTCTGCATTTTTTTGTGCAATTCAGAACAGAGGAAACTCATGCCTTGCAGATTGATGGGGAAATGGAGCTGAAATGTCAAATTGGGAAGAGCCAATTGTTGCCTGCAAATTGAGCTGTTCCTCCTGTACTAGATTCCCCACCCGATTGCACACAATTCCATCGTATTACACTGTGTTCATTCTACTACCTCTGTCAGAAATCAATACTCCACACAAGATGCGTGTGACCCGGGGAGTTTCATTTTTTGTTTCGAAAATTCCTCTGCGCGGTGATTGATTTCCCGCCAGCTTTCGTTTCTGTTTCATCTACCAATTCGAATTGCTCACTTCTTCTACATATATGAACTTGAGCAATATTACACCGTCTCCGAAAGCAAGTGAGGAGACCATCATTAAGGATTGTGATACAATCAAAGTAGGACATCTACTTGTCTGTTTAACTTATCTGCGTGCCAGCTTTGCCTAGGCCACTACGATCGGTCCAGCCGATGATTGATGAGCTCCTAGCTCATAGCCGAAGCCTTGAAGCAACAAACTGAGAAAGCCTAGCTGTAGCTCATACTAGTAGTTTATATTCCATATGTCAAAGTTGACATACCTTTACACAGAAGAAAGCCCCAGCCTGGAGGCACCAAACCAATGATCGGCAGCGAGGGAACTCGAACTGCAAGGCTAGTGAGTAGCGAGTGCCCTACTGCAGTTCCCGGTGCAACTTTTTCGATAAGGGTTTCCCAGTGCAGCTAATCATCAGCGTCTTTTCTCACTTTGTGTCACTTTGAAGCGTGATGAACTCTTGGCCACCAGCTGGGCGTCGATCGCCACCATTTGTCTATATCCTCACATCGATCCCTTGCTTCCTCCTCTCAATCTGCCTTTTTTTTGCTCCAATCTCCCTTTGATGAAGTGTGGTGAACTCCTCTCGTCTCCACCCCTTTTCGATATCCTCCCACATGGATACACAAAACCCTACTCCTACGTCATAAAAGGGGAAGAAAAGTAAAGAAGAGCCACTTGTTCTTGGTTGGTAAACTGATGCCAACGAATCAAACATTGCAGAAACACGTCACTTTCAGGTCGTGCTATTTTTCATCCCAAGGGTTGCTACCAGAACAGGTGAAGCCGAGCCACTCCGACCGCGTGATACAAAAACGTCCATTCGAGGCCGCAACCGTGGCATGTTCCAAGACCTGTAACGTTTTCAGGTGCACTTGTCTAGTAATTTTATCTGAAACTCAGAAGCAACCACCACAGCCGTCCTGCAATGATCCCACCCCATACCTGGGGGCCTGATTGGAGGCGCCGGACAACGCTCGTACAAGTTCAAAAGCTACCACCACGGCCGTCCTGCAATGAAATTCATAAACTACCACCACCCCATATTTACAGCATCTCCTCCACCGGCACGAGCAAAGAACCCCCCATGCTCAATGGGGGTTGACCCAAAAACACCCGCAAAGCCAACCCTATGCCTGGGGGTCTGCTCGGAGGCGCCAAATAACGCTCGTACAAGCCATCCGACAAGCGAGTCCCCCTTGTCATATGCAAGTAGGGGCATACGCTAGACACCATTTGCACCACACGCCGTCCTTCGGTTTCATCTAGCCACGAAACCGCGCTATCGCCGGCAATCCTTGTCATCGCCGACTCATCGATCAACACCACTTTTCCATATCCTCTCACATGGATAAACAAACAAAGCCCTTTATTAGGTTATAAACAAAAAGAAAAGCCAAGAAGGAAAAGCCATTCTTTATGGGAAACCGGTACGTAGTACTAGCTAGCAATGATGATGATGTACTCCCTCCGTCCCAAATTTATTGTCTCAAAGTTGGACAAAAGTGAGTGTATCATGCTATTATAGGAACACGTCGTTCTCGCGTTTTCATGTAACGCCGTTCTTCACATCCAGAGTATCCATGAACCATCCACCTGCCAACATAACAGGTGAAGCCGAGCTACTCCGACCGCGTGGTACAAAAAAACATGGATGTGGTGACGGCGACCGTAGCGTTTTTCCGGAACCTGCAACACTTTCAGTTTAGATTGTGTAGTAGTAATTTTTTTCGAAATTCAGAAGCCACCACCACGGCCGTCCGTGAAAGTTACCTGCATCTGCAATGATATGGTCTGGCCGGGCACCGTTCCGTTGCCCATGTGGGAGCTGCCGGATTTGGCCGCCATTTACTGGCCTTTGATGGCGGCCACCGGATTCAGGTGGTGCGGCAGGCGGCCGGAGGTACATGCCCGTAATAAAATTGATCCTTCAGTCGATGCTGGTGCTGGATGGAGGGGGGCAATAGTAGTCTTCCGATTCGGGGGCCAGAGCCGGTGCTTGGACCAGGAGTGCCTGGCCTCTTTCGGAAGCTGCAGTCTGCACTGAAACGGTCGCCCGGGAGAAGTAAAAAAAAAAAAAAAAAAGGGCACAACACATATTCTGGCAGTAATATTTTGCAATATTTTCAGGTGCGCAAATTATAGCACGATATATAAGCATGTTTACGGGTTGTGGTTGAGCTTATTTTCCAGACATTGCATGCATGTTGCCAGGTTTCCTAAACCTTATCATTAACAACAGACACTAGTGCAAATATGTGAGGCAATAGTTTTTTTTTGTCATACTTTTGCTAATGTTTAGATTATCTTTTAAAAGTGAGATATCTGAGTCTTCATGTACTTTTCCGGGGACTTGATTCGATTTTGCGTGTTTTATAGCTACTGTCATTCTGCAATCTCTCATACCCTCTGTGTTTTTCTTCTTCTTTTATTTTGTTGGAAAGAGATATTTCGTTCATATTGATACAATTCATACGCGATGGGAGGCGACGTACGCGACACGTCAGGTCGCACGCGATGGGAGGCGACGTACGCGGCGTCGGACGCCGGCGGCAGGGTGTTGACATTCCTCGACGGTGTGCTTGTCGTCCAGCCGGAGGAGGGACGCATGCTGCTGGTGGACGCGCACGACAAGCTCCTCGATGTTCGGGCGATCAGAGATAGCGACAAGGTGGACCGCGGCGGCTTCCTCACCTTCGATCGCTTCCTGGTCAGGATTTCGGAGTCCACGGCGGCCGCGGGTGCGACGGGGGCGACGTGTTTCACGGTGCATGGGTACGTACCACCGACACGCTCCACGTCTAACGGAGTGTTGGGTGCGCCGCCAGCTTCGACTCGGGCCGAGCCGGTGGAGCGACCGAGCTCGGGCATTGTTCACATCAATGGCGGACAGGTGGACCCGGGAGTGGAATCAACGAGCGCGGGTGCGGGTTCCACTGCTACCCCCACTATTTCACCTACTCCACCTACCGCACCCCCCATTCGCATCCGCCAGATCTCGATTCGCTGCTTCGCCATTTTTGGGAGAGAGCTAGGGTTGAGAGACCATTGGAGAAGGAGACTTTCTCGTGGTGGCGGGGGAAGGTGGCTGGAGATCCTAGATCTTTTGCACAGGTTGCTGCATCTCCTCCGCGGTCGAAGCCTCCTCCTCCGAGCCGAGAACGGCCGCGGGAGATGGGTGACCGTGGGAGAGGACAAGAGCATCATCGGCGAGGTGGAGGGAGATCTGGCTCCAACTCGAGGGACCACTTCACCGGTACCAATCACCCCATGGTCTGGCATCGAAACCTGCCGGAGGGATCTGGATCCAACGCTGGAGGAGAGCGGGAGGCGCACGTTCCCGATCGAGATCGATGGGAAATCGCGGCGCAGAAGCAGAAGCAGGGCAACACGGCCCCCAAAGCTTCAGGGGTGAACAAATCGAATCCATCTGCTTCGACTGCGACAGGGACGACCGGTAACCCTGACCCTTGTTTCAACTGCAACATTGTTGGTCATTTTGCGACTAAGTGTCCCACGATTAGATGTGGGAGGTGCAATAAGCTAGGTCATATGTATCAGATCTGTCAAACTGTTCTTCCTTGGGAGTGTACTGCTGTGATGTGTGGTTTTCAAACCCCGGGTCTAGGCTTTTTCTTCTTCCCTGATGCTTGCGCTGGAAAACAAGTTAAGGAGAGGGCCACCACTGTTATCATTTCAGTTTTGGAAGGGAATCATGGCTTTCGTGATATTGAGAGAGAATTTAATGAGTATTTTGGTACTGGTTGGCGATGCACTGCCAGGGTAGTGGGTTCAGGGCAATTCCTTATGTGTTTTCCTAATGCTAAAGAAGTCAATAGAACTTGTTATTATGGGAATCGTATCAACATGAAAACCTTTGATGGAGTGCTCAGTATTGCTCCGTGGACTGATTCGGTGGGTGCAAAGTTCCCTATGCACAAAGCCTGGGTACGGGTGAGAAATATCCCGATGGAGAAACGATGTGAGGCTACTGTCGCATATGTTGGGTCGCTGGTGGGGGTCTCTCTGGAGATTGATCAATCCACGTTGCATAAACCTGAATTCTGTAAAGTACTTATTGGGTGTAAAGATATTAATTTGCTTCCTGAAATAGCTGAAGGGGTGCTGGGTGATTACTTTTATGGTTTCCTTTCTGAAATTGATGAAGTGGTGGTTGGCGATAAACCTAAAGAAAAAACTGCTGTTTCTGTGGACTCTCGTAATGCCCCGTCTCCTAAAAAGGCAAGAGTGGACAATATGCTATCTCATACTCATACTGAATCTAGTAATGAGTTTGGAGGAAACTCCAGTCAGTCAGATTTTCGAGGAGGGAAAACTTATGGTATGGCTTTGGCTGCTGTGTCTGAGCATGACTCAGAGGAAGAGAGTGAGGATGATCATGGGCTCCTGATTGAGCAAATCACTGCGGAAAAGCTTCAGGCAGAAGGGAGGGCTGGGGGTGTTGAAGGAATAGACAAGGGTGACAGAGGTGAGGCTGAGGAAAGTGCTGATGAAGAAGATAAGGGGGACTGTGAGGAAATAGAATCCACACCCCCTTGTGTTGCTTCATCGGTGCAAGAAATGAGAATTGTGAGTTGGGCTCCTATTACTCCTGCTGTGATTAGTGAGGGTGGTACCCTAGACTCCCATGAATGGCCTCCTTTGTCGTCTTTTACTGTTACTGAAGTGCCTGAGGGTGGGTCACCTAAAGAGATCCCTGAATATACCGTGCAGTCTCCGGACAACTCGTCTCCTGTGGTTTTCGATCAAGTGGAGGGACCTGTGCAGGAAGTGGAAAACTTTAGAGTTAGCCACAGAAGCGAGGTGGAAAAAATGCAGCATGCAGTGGACCTGGCTACGGAAGTCACAAGGAAAATAAACCTGGAAGGTAGTGGCCCCTCTGAAACCCATCATAATTCTTTTTCTGTTTTGTCAAATCTTGAAATTGTTGCTAGGGCGAAGGACATGGGGGTTAATATTCCTGATGACGATTTTGAAACAGTTAATAGGTTAAAAAATTTGGAGGCTGCTAGATTTAAGTTAGCTAATAAACAAAATGAGAAACATGATGATAATTTGGTTGTGGATCACGACTTAGGGGCTGGCACACCTTTGCAGCTGGGATGGACTTCTGACAGGGAGGGAGAATTAGATAATTCTTTTACTGTAGTCAAATCTAGAAAGAATAAGAGGAAAGTAAATAATAAGAATGTGGCTGTCTCGAGACCCCTTACGAGAAGCCAGAAGAAGGCTGCCATATCTCCCCTGGACCTTGGGAGGAATGGCAGGAGAAGAAATATACCTGAAAAATTAAAATGTTAGGAGCCTTTTGGAATTTAAGGGGGATAAGCAAGAAGGGTATGGCTGCTTGTCTCACTGATATCATTAAAGACAATCATCTAGACTTTATTGGGCTTCAAGAAACTATGAAGCAGGAGTATGATGATAAATTCTTTAGAAAATTTGATCCAGATGGCTGTTTCTTTTGGAAATGGATTCCTTCCAAGGGTAAATCAGGGGGTATTTTGTGTGGGGTGAGGAAATCCACTCTGGAGGTTTCTGCTGCTAAAATTGGGGAACATATGATCCAGGTTAATCTTTGGGATAAAATGAAAAAATGCAGATGGTCTCTTATAACTGTTTATGGTCCTGCTAATGAGGAGTTGAAAGATAATTTTCCCACTGAGCTTGCTACTTATTGTCATGCTATCACTGAGTCTTATATTGTGGGAGGGGATTTCAATATCTTGAGGCATTATGATGAGAAAAATAAACAAAGAATCCTTCCTCGTTCTTCAGATAATTTTAATTCTATTATCCATACTCTTAATTTGCAAGAGGTTGATATGGTTGGGGGGGCCTTTACCTGGTCCAACAACCATGCTTCTCCTACTCTCGAGAATTTGGATAGGGTGTTGATGTCTTCCTCTTGGGAGGAGTTATTCCCCCTGGTGTCTATGAAAAAAATTGTCAGGGAGCTTTCTGATCATAATCTTCTATTGCTGAATACTGGCAGTAATGCTGTTTTGAGGAAAAAACCTTTTAGATTTGATGTTGCCTCGTTTAATGATGATAATTTCTTGGGTGCCGCTGAGAAAATTTGGGATCAGTTTGTATATTCTCGGAATCCTGTGGACATTATAAATTTAAAGTTGAAAAGGTTCAAAAAATACATTAAAGGATGGGGGCTAACAGATTTGGAAAAAATAAAGAAAGGGAGATTGAGTTGCAAAATGAGCTCAATAACCTGGAAAGTTTGGAAGAACTTCATTTTGTTTCTCCTCAACAGTTGCATAGGAAGTGTGAGATTTTTGCTTCCTTATTACATATGTATGATGAGGAGGAGTAATATTGGGATCAGAGAGCCAATGAACAATGGCTCCTGAAAGGAGATAATAATACTGCCTTTTTTCATAAAGTAGCTAATGGGAGAAGGAGGAAGCATATAATGCACAATTTGGATAGTGATGGTATTCTTATTGAGGGAACTGCTAACCTTATCGAGCATGCCTCCAGTTATTACAAAGAACTCTTTGGTCCTGCACCTGGGAATTTGTTTTCTCTTTCGGATGATCTTTGGGATACTCATGAAAAGCTTAGTAGTTTGGATAATGAGTATATTTGCAGACCTTTTTTGGTTCAGGAAGTCAAGAAGGCTTTATTTTTGACGAAATGCAATAAAGCTCCTGGCCCTGATAATATTCCCATTGATTTTTTTCAACATTGCTGGGATTTTGTGATGCATGCTGTTATGTTTCTTTTTGATTGTTTCCATGCTGGTAACCTGGATGTGAGTAGGCTCAATTTGGGTATCATTACTTTATTGCCTAAGATGGCTGATGCATCAAAAATTCAGAATTTTAGGCCTATTTGTTTGTTGAGGTGTGTTTACAAGTTGATAACTAAAACTCTTTGTTTGAGGTTGGAGCCTTTAAGTGATAAGCTGTTTAGTATTCAACAGAATGCCTTTATTAAAAATAGGAATATAATGGATGGGGTAATGTCATTACATGAATTGCTTCATCGTACTCATGTAAAAAAGAGAACTGGGGTGGTTTTGAAATTGGACTTTGAAAAAGCCTATGATAAGGTTAATTGGGAGTTCCTGTTGGAGTGTCATAAGAAGAAAGGGTTTAATGACAAGTGGTGCTCTTGGGTGAGACAAATTTTGAATGATGGGTCTGTAGCTGTGAAAATTAATGATGAATTGGGTGCTTACTTTAAGAGTGCTAAAGGGGCGAGACAGGGGGATCCCCTCTCCCCTACCCTGTTTAATACGGTTGCAGAAAGTCTTACTAATATGGTTCTTAAGGCACAAAATAATGGCTTATTTGTGGGTCTGGCTCCTGACCTGGTAGAAAATGGTGTTGCTATTTTACAATACGCTGATGATACAATTATCTGTCTTGAACATGATTTTAGTAAGGCTATGAACATGAAATTGCTGTTGTATTTGTTTGAGCTCATGTCTGGTTTAAAGATTAATTTCCTAAAAAGTGAGGTTTTTGTGATTGGGGGGGATGATGAAATAGCCAATAGTTATGCTGAGATGTTTAACTGTCAGGTGGGGAAGCTTCCTATGAAATATTTAGGAATGCCTGTCACTTTCTCTAACCTGAAATAGCTGGATTGGGATTTTCTTAATAAGAAATTTGTGAAAAAATTGGATGCCTGGATCTGTGGCTCTGCTTCCTCTGGAGCCAGACTAACTCTTCTCAAAGCTTGTTTGGCTGGGATTCCTTCATACTATATGTCTATGTTTATGTTGAAAAAGACAATGATTGAGAAATTAAACAAACATATGAGGAGATTTTTTTGGCAGGGTATCCATAAAAAGAGAAAATACCATATGGTTAAGTGAAGAAGGATCTGTAGATCAACTTCTAAGGGGGGTTTGGGTGTGAAGGATCTTAGAAAACAAAATATCAGTCACCTTGTTAAATGGCGGTGGAAACTTGAAAATAAAAAAAGGTCTGTGGTAGGATATTATTAGAGCTAAGTATTTGAGAAATAAAACTGTGGCTAATGTCAAAGTAAGGTTCAATGATTCTCCTGCTTGGAAGAACTTGCTGAAGGTGAAAGAGGTATATATGATGGGAAGAAAAGTTATTTTGAAAAAAGGCAACCTTATGAGGTTTTGGCAAGATCCTTGGCTGAAGGATAAACCCCTAGCTGAAATGTTTCCTATGCTGTTTAATATCTGTCAGCAGTAGGACATCACAGTGGGTGAGTGTGCTGTTGGCAACTTTGAGCTCGCTTTCAGACGACGCCTTTTCCCTGAAATTAAGGAGACTTGGGAGAAAATTCAGGTTGATGCGAGAAGGGTGGCCCTTGAGAGGGTTGATGACCAAGTGGTTTGGAAACGTAACAAAAATGGGAAGTTCACGACTAAATCAGTTTACAAATTCCTGGAGAAATCGGTGGCAGGACCTAATCTTGAGTGGGTGTGGAAGGCTAGATTGCCTCTGAAAATTAAAATTTTCATGTGGCAGGTTGTTCAAGATGCTGTTCTTACTCAACAGCAGATGAGAAAGAGGAAGTGGCCGGGGAATCCTTGTTGCTCCTTTTGCCAACAAATTGAAACTAATACTCATCTTTTTTTCTCCTGTGTTACAACGAAAGCTGTGTGAAGTACTCTGGGGGGGGTGTTTTTGGAACTAATACCTGTCCTATGGCCATGTACAACGCAAGGTGCTTGTACAGGCGCTAGGATTATATCCTGGTGGTTACGCTTGATTCCCTGCTGAATCCGGGATTGAGACATGCGTCGACGCTTGCTATTGCGTCGGCCGCTAGCGCTTCTTTTTTTCCCGTGCAAGACTGGATTGATCCTTGATCTGCGGTTACTAGCGAGCTAAATTAGCGCTGCGCGTTGGGGAGTTGGGCGCTTAGCCAATAATTACTTTTCTAATATTTATTTTTTAATACTTAAGCGTCTCTCCAAGCGGCTTGCACTGTACATGCTCTAAGAACCTGTGGCAATGCCTTGTTTGGTTCTATTCTTTTTGGCCGGGGGGGAGAAAGTTTTATACCCTGGTTTTAGCCGCTTTTTGCTGGGCCATTTGGACAATCAGGAATAAAGTAACATTTGATAAATATGTTCTGCGGACTCCTCTTACTATTATCTTTACTTCTTGTTCCTATCTGATCTACTGGGCAGGGCTGTACCCGGAGGGGGAGAAGGAGGCAATTACAGAGGGGGCGAGGCAGCTGAAGAAAGCAGCTCTGTCGCTGATAGAAGAAACAGGTGCTGCGGAGGGATCCTCGACGACCACTGTGCCTGGGGTGCTGATGTTGGAAGGATGAAGCTGTTTGTTGTTGTGACAAGACTCTGTTGCTGTGGGCACGTTTGCTGGCTCGAAAGAACTTCAAGTTGGTTGTTTTGATTGGTCTGTTGCTGGTGTTTGTTCTGTTGTCGATACTATGTAAGCTTGGCTGTATGGTTGGTTGAGACTCCTGTTTCGTTTTGGTTAGGGTAGAGGGGAGTAATACCGGCAGGTTTTTGCCCCGTACGGGTGCTCGAGGCCGAGCACTTTCAGCGGGTTTCCTGGACGGTACCCCTTTTTCTAGGTGGACTTATTCCCTGTCCCCTTCTGTCTTTCATTCTCTCTGATGTAAAGAACTTGTTACTTCTGTTATGTTAAGTAATGGAAGGGGGCTAGCCCAGTTGGAAAATATATATATATATATGGTGTACGTTGCAGTTGTCCAGACTAGCAGTGTCTATCGGACCACTCGCTAGCTACACTCGATGGTCAGACTAAGGAAGGCAACGCGACACTCGGTAGAGTGCTTGGAATCTATTTCTTGAATCAACACATCTAATAGGATATATAGCCCCTAACGGGATTTAACACATGTACTAGGATAGCATCCTGAATTAACACTGTTTTGGAAGTTGAGCGCAATTCTAGCCTGATGTTGATCCTCCTGTACATGTGCCACCAAGGACTGGCTGCACTGAATTTGGGCGACCAAGGCACCTGAGACTAGGCCACTGGGGGAGGTCAAGCTGAAGTGACCTGCATCTTGCAGCCCGAGAGGTAAAGTGGATGATGGATCTGGAGACCTTAGGCGATCCATGTTGCAAACACAAGAGCGAATTGCCGAGATGTAGTGGCTTGTTCAGCGCAAACTGGATAAAAACTTCAATACCCGATGCAAACCTTTTTTTCTGATTGGAAATACCGGCGGCGGAAAGTCTGTAAATATCAAAAACGTAAACAACCACCTTTAGCTAAATACCTAGTCTTTACCAGTTGACACATAGAATTAACTCTACAAACATCAGCTTGTGTTGATAATCGAAATAAATACATAGATTTTGGAATACTAAGGAACAGCATAGCTAGTGGTCTACTCTTAATTCTTGTTTGCAACATGAACTGAGGAATACTAATTGTCAGCAAGGGAGGTACTTTTCTGACAGGGTCGTTAGAGCACCCACAACGCGACGCCAATACATCGACGCCAGGGTAGAAATCCCGGTGTATGCGCGGTTGGTCCTTTCAATCCTGGGCGCCCGACGCAAGTTAAGTCGCCCGACGCTAATTGCTTTTTCCTCCTCGGTCGCATGTAAACGGGGGCATCTAGGAGTCAACTAGCGCCTCAAAATAAGAGACCCGCGTTGAGATGGACAGGCGCTTCGCTAGGTATTCTGTTTTGTCCATTTATTTTTATTACTCTAGCGTCTCTGTAAGCGCCCTGCGGTGTGGATGCTCTTAGGCTGGTGCCAATGCATCACTCACTCTCACGGGCGCTATAGCCCCGCCACGTCACCTTTTGTCCTTACTCTCACGCCACTCTCACGCCACTCTCACGGCACGGTGCCAGTGCACGGGCTATAGCCCGGACTATAGCTTCTCTCTCTGCCACGTCAACTTTTCTCTCTCCTCCACGTCAACATTTATTTTGAAGATTAAAAACATTGCAAATAATAGAAGAAATTATTTTATTCAACTAAAATTGTACCGATTACATAATAATAAATAAAAATTACATAAAAAATGAAAAAAATTACATAATCTAGTTTTGAGCCCACACATGCTCAATCAAATCTTGCTGGAGCTGTGTATACATCGGCGAGTCCATCATTTCGTTGTCCATCTGAATCCCTGCTGCTAGGCTTGGTGGTGCATTGGTATGTATTGGAGGGCCGACATTGGAAGCAACTGTCTCATAGATGTTCTCCAAATTGGTACCACGCTCATCGTGGATGATCATGTTGTGCAGAATGACACATGCACGCATGATCAACCCAAGAGTGCGCCTAGAGTAGGAGCGTCCGGGAACGGCTAAAATGTTGAACCTAGACTTCAGCACTCCAAATGCACACTCCACATCTTTGCGCCAGCACGATTGAGCAGCAGTGAAGACACGTTGCTTTTCACTTTGTGGAAGAGTAACACCCTTCATGAACACCGGCCAGGAGGGGTAGATGCCGTCGGCTAGCTAGTAACCCTTGTTGTACTGGTGTCCATTCACCGTGAAGTTCACTATGGGTGCTTCTCCTCTAAGCACATCCGTGAACAATGACGACTGATTGAGCACATTGATGTCGTTGTTGGACCCGGCGACTCCAAAAAAAGCATGCCAGATCCAACGATCATACGACGCAACGGCTTCTAAGATTATGGTAGGGTGTTTGATGTCTCCCCTTGTGAACTGACCGGCATGCGCAACTGGGCAGTTCCTCCACTGCCAATGCATGCAATCTATGCTCCCTAGCATACCCGGAAAGCCGCGCTCCTCGGCTTTCGATAACAGACGCTGAGTATCCGCGACATTAGGTCGACGGCAAAACTCTTCCCCATAACAGTCGATGATGCCCTCACAGAATTCATCTAGACAGTCTAACGAAGTTTGTCTAGCTAACTTAAGCCACTCATCTATCGTATCAGCACCGGATCCATAAGCTAACTGACGCAACGCCGCAGTACACTTTTGTAGCGGAGAAAAACCAGCACGGTTCAGAGCATCAGATCTTTGGGTGAAAGACGGAGAGTATTCACCCAATCTATCCACAATGCGTAGAAAAAGGGATCGCCTCATCCGATACCTTCGCCGGAAGAAGCTCGGAGGATAAGCGCAGTTGTTGGCGAAGTAGTCGTCGTAGAGCCGCTCGTGGGCGCCAACACGATCACGCCTGATGAACTCTCGCCGGCGTCGCGGCGGTCTTGGCACCGCTTGGATCGCCGCCTCGTACTCCGCCTGCATTGCGGCCTGCATTGCGGCGATCATCTCACCCTCCACTCCTTCGCTCGAATCGCTGCTGCTTGACGAAGACATGGCGTCGAGAGGGTGGAAATGAAGAGTAGAGAGGATGAATTTGGTGTGGAATGAGTGCAGCATATGAGGGGGTATTTATAGGAGGGATGAGATGAAAATTTCAATTTTTTGGAAATTATTTTCGAATTTTTTAGGACAGCAACGGTAAGCCCCAACGGCTAGCTGACGTGGACCAATAGGGGGGCGCCACGTCAAGCCCACTCTCGCCCCCTCCTATCGCCCGGCCCAGCCCAACGCGCCGCCCTGCTCTCGCCCTCTCGCCCTGGCCCCCCGCTATCGCCCCGCCTGCGCGGGCTGTAAGCCGGGCGGTAGGCCGCTGTCGCCGGGCGAGCCAGCTGCCGCCCGGCCCACGCCTCTCGCCCGCCCTCTCGACCGCTGTCGCCCCGCGCGGGGCGGTAAGCCCTCCTACCGCCCGGCTTACAGCCCGCGTTGGCATCAGCCTTAGAGGCGGCAATATATATTGGCATGCAGCATATGGGATTATGGAGTGATCACAACCAAGCTCTGCTCAGTGCTGACTGCAAACAGCAGGCACAAACAAGAGAATTATACCAAGTTTCAATTCTAGGGTTGGCTGGTTCAGTTGAGCATGGCCAACCGGTAAAACTGTATGGGAGGACACTAACAGGACCACAAGGCAGAGCAGGCAACGACATAGCAATACACAGTACTAGTGTAACTGGCATCAGTCAGTTTGATCTATCTCAATACAATATCTACTCTGCTCTACACGTCAAAGAGTAACTACCCTCTCAGTGCTAGTGTTATTGGCATGGGGTACTGCATCAACACATAAAAATCACTCTGAGCAAGGAAATGTGCAATCTAGTGTGTGTACTTGTATAATATACTTGCATCTGGCTTATCTATTGGCATTAGGTCATTTACTCCAGGAAGCAATACATCAAGCAATCACATTTAAAATTTTAAACTCAAGTCGCCTACAGTTGGCAAGAAAAATCTCACTGAAACACGCTCTTGTCCAATCAAGGATACAAACATACGAAGATGTTCATGGACTACAGACCAACAACATAAGGAAGCAAATTATTTTAGTGAACGCATCAATGAGAAAACAAACCAATGGATACACCAAGCAATACACCGCCAGAACGATGTTGGGCATCTTCAGACCAGGCTCTTGCTCATGTGCAGCTACCACTAGTAGAAACAGGGCCATAGAATTTTAACTTTAGTACATGTTCAATTACGAACCGGTACTAAAGGTAGAATTAGTACCGGTTCCAGAGCACAGGGCGTTGGAAACCTTCAGCACCGGTTCGTTCGGGGTCTTTAGTACCGGTTCGTGATACGAACCGGTACTAAAGGTTTCGCGCCAAATTTGCTGCGGATGTGGGGCCAGCGCTGCGCCTTTAGTACCGGTTCGTATTACGAACCGGTTCTAAAGGGTTTCCAACCTATTTCTCAACACGAGCACACCCGAGAGCACAACTAGCTCTCCAATTTTTCATTCCAACACATTTCCAAAAAAAAATCTCTCCTCTCACACTCCAACAAATCTTCATTTTTCTCCACCGTTTTGTTAAGATTGGCAGCAACCATGTATACAAGGGTTAGCAACATTATCCTTTCTTCCGGCATTTCTAATTTAGCTTATTTCCTATAGTTTAACTCGTTTCATTTTTTAGTGCTAGCAAGGTGTTTGATGAAATGTCTAAGTTAGGGATTTCATTCGTTTTATATGCAATTTGAGCTTAAATTAAAATATGTTTTGTTGGTTTTAGTATCTTCCCCGTCCTCACTGCCATCGATCGGCAGCGTCGTCCCTAGCCGGCATCACCTCGGTGAGCCTACTTGTTTTTATGTTTTATAAAAAACATAGTTTTTTGTGATAGATGCATATATGTTACTTTATAATTTTCTTACATGTATGATTTTTTTATGTAGAGTGCCATAGTTTTGATATCTGTCCCCGTCGGCCCTTGTCCGGTCTATGATTCGGATGTGGTATACTTTTATAACTATTTGTTTCATTTCATTTTATGACAATTATGCCGACAAACTTGACATAGATATTTTATCTAGGAGGTAGTTGAACCAGAAACTCCAACCGGCCCTCTGGTCGATATGCTAAATTTATTTGAGAAAGAAAATAATTTTCTGAAAGAAAAATTGAAAAGAAGTGAAGATCTTCGTCTGCAATGCCTAGAAGAGAAGATCAAATTAGACTTGAAGCTTGCCGACATCGTCGATGATCACCAGATCAAGATGGATGCAATGCACTTGAAGATTAAAAAGATTAGAAAATATGCCATTAATCAAGAAGCTTGGTATCATTATGCTGTAGGTTCAGTAGTTACCTTAGTTGCGATTTTCATCGCATTTTTTATTGGTTTTAATTTGTTTAGATAGTTGTATGTTAGTTTGAGTGTATGTTTTATGAGAACTATGTATTATATTTGGTCAGCACTCTACCTTACTTTTAATTTGATGGACCTGTATATTAATTAATTTGGTCACTCATCTATGATGTAGTGTAAGGAATGGTTTTTAATATACTTATATAATGCAGGTGAACCGACAATGGATTTACGGTGACTGACGTTCTCCCGAGTTTCTTAATGGCATGCATAATTTTCTCCACGTGGCTGAGGCGAGCAAGCGCTCGAATGGTTTCATGTGTTTTCCATGTAGTGTCTGTAAGAATATGAAGGATTACTCTAACTCAAGAACTATTCACTTCCACCTGTTTGAGAACAGTTTCATGCCCGGCTATAATTGTTGGACCAAGCACGGAGAAAGAGGGGTTATAATGGAAGACAACAAAGGAGAAGAGGATAATGAAAACTATTCTATGTTCACTGAACACGGTGACAGGACAATAGGGGGAGACAAAGATGAAGAAGAGCTCATTTTTTATGAGCCCGACGACGATTTAAGTCGGGCCATTCGTGATGCGAAGGTTAACTGCGGAAGTGAAAACGAGAAGTTGAAGTTGGAGAGAATGTTAGAGGATCACAACAAATTGGTGTACCCAAATTGCGAAGATGGCCATAAAAAACTGGATACTGATACGTCTCCAACGTATCTATAATTTCTGATGCTCCATGATCATATTATGTCAATGCTACTTGTTTTCTCCCTTATTTATAGCATTTTTATACGTTTTCCAGTACTAACCTATTAACAAGATGCCAAGTGCCAGTTCCATGTTTTCTGCTGTTTTTGGTTTCAGAAAAGTTGTTCTGGAAACATTCTCGGAATTGGACCCCACAAAGCCCGAAGTGCCTATTTTCCCCGGAAGCATCCTAAACACCGAAGAAGAGTCGAAGACGGGAACCGGGGGGCCACACCATAGGGTGGCATGCCCCCTGGCCGCGCCAGCTATGGGTGTGGGGCCCCTGGAGATCCAACACCTTTTCCCTTTTGCCTATTTAATCCCCCCGGATGGAAAACCCTAAATACCTGATCAAAAATCCACGAGAAGTTCCGCAGCCACCGTCACCGTCAACCCTCTACCAGGGGGGTTCTGAAGCTGATTCCGGCACCCTGACGGAGAGGAGATCATCACCGGAGGCTTGTACATCACCATGCCTGCCTCCGGAGTGACGTATGAGTAGTTCATCCTTGGACTACGGGTTCGTAGCTGTAGCTAGATGGTTGTCTTCAACTCATATGCCTCCATGTTTAGATCTCGTGCCTATCATGATCGAGATTGATCTTATGTAATTCTATATGCTGTGTTTGCCGGGATCCGATGAATATTGAACTTATGCTAAGTTGATTATAGTCTTTATTTGCATATGCTATTTGTGATCTTGCATGCTTTCCGTTGCTAGTGGTTGCTCTGGCCAAGTAGTTGCTAGTGACTCCAAGATGGAGTATTTATGCTTGTTAGTGGGTTCATGCCTCCTCACCACCTTGATCGAGTGACAGAAACGTGAAGGGGGAGGATGTGATGTTACCATTAGGGAGGAAACAACGGTGAGAGTGCCCGCGTGCATAATCATTGCTTACATTACACAGTTTGTTTAATGCAGTTATCTGTTGCTTGCAACTTAATACCTAAAGGGGTTCGGATGAAAACCTGAGGGTGGATTATTAGTCATAGATGCAGATGGATTTCGGTCTATGTATATTGTTGTAATGCCCGCACTAAATATCATAGTAGTCTTCATGTCATATATGTGCACTACGGTGCAACCTCTATTTGTCAATTGCCCAGCTGTAATTTGTTCACCCAGCATGCTATCTTTTATGGAGAGACACCACTAGTGAACCTATGAACCCCGGTCCATTTTCCACACTGTTAAACAAACCACAACTATTTCCTGCTTTCTTTACTTACTGCAAGCATACATCATTTTCCACACTATACGTATAATCTTTGTTTTCAGCAAGACCGGTGAGATTGACAACCTCACTGTACCGTTGGGACAAAGTATTTTGGTTGTGTTGTGTGCAGGTTCCACGTTGTTGTTGACACCGGTGAAGCGCCAGCATCACCGTCAGTGGCATCAACCTTCCTGAGATCCTCTTCCTCCTATTGGTTTGATAACCTTGGTTCTTAACTGAGGGAAATTCTTGCCGCTTTCTCATCGCACCCTCCTCTTGGGGTTTCCAACACACTATGAAAGAGCATCAAGAATTTCTGGCACCGTTGCCGGGGAGAAGGAAGTCTTCTGGCAAGGGGAGTCTCTCACTCTCAACCTCTTTATTTTGTTATTTTTATTTTTGTCTTCTTTTGCTTCTCTTTATCAATAAAAAAGTTTACTTGATATCATAGAAAGAAAGTCAAGTATTTTCAAGTGTTCTAGTTGTTATTTTTTGCTTTATCATGCTTGCTATCAATGTTTAATGTCTTTGAAACTATATCTTTTAGGCAAGGTGGGTTCAGGGATGAACAACAAAAACATTATAAGGAACACCGCTTGTCAAAAAAAGGGATACACTTATGGTAGCAAATTAATAAATTGCATGACTATGCTAAAAACTTGTGCTCTACTTATAATGGTACTTATTGCTTTGATAAATCTTGCTGTTGTAGGAGGTATAAACACCTCCCTTTTCAATGTGAGTATAATGATGATGTCACCACATATGCTTATGTTAAGGGAAATTATGAATTATATGATGTGGAACAAATTGAAGAATTTATTGCTTGGAAGGGTGCATTCAAAATTGCCTATTTGCTTTAAAGTATTGATGATGAAACTTATAAGTATGAGTTTATGCTATACTTGAATATTGCTTTGATAATTACAAGGATTGTAATTACTACACAATGGAATATCTTAATAAATTCTCACAACATAAGGAAGTAACTGATGCCTTGCAGGAGCCTATGGAAGAATAAATTGCTGAATCTGGAAGCTTATTGGATGAAAAAAGGAGGAGAGTGATGATCAGGAGGAGGAAGAATGGAACCCATGTCTACCTTCCAATGATAGTAACTCTTTAACCCATACATTATTTGATGAAACTGATACTTGCTATACTTGTGACCTTGATACTACTATGAATGAAACTTGTGAGAATGATTTTGGTACTGTTATTTATGATAATCCATGCTACTTGGATAAATTCTATGATAATCCTCTATTTATTCCAACTATTGATATGAATGATAATGAGGAAGTTTGTTTAGAAAATTTATATGATAATGCTCTTGATGATGGTCCTATGTTACTTGATGTTATAAATTATAATGCTATTGAAACTAGGATTTCTATAATGTTTCCTATACCTTTTATGAGTGATCAATCATCTTGCTTTGCTATTGATAAAAGTGGGAAAAAAAGAAGAGCTAACATTAAATTTTGATCCCACTATTTTTGAGCTTGATATGAATTGTGTGCTTTTAGACCATGACAAACATGCTTTATGTGATAATTATGTTGTTGATTTTGTTCATGATGCTACTGAAAATTAATATGAGATAGGAAAATATGGCTGTAGGAATTTTTATGTTACTAATACACCTCTCTTTTTGTTGAAAGTTTTGAAGTTGCTCTTGTTCTACCTTCCCATGATTTCTAGTTTGAGTCTATTTAATTTATTTATTTACAAGATTCCTATGCATAGGAAGTGGGTTAGACTTAAATTTGTTTTATACTTGCTTATTTATGCTCTCTTTTACTTAATTCCTATTTCTTATGTGAGCATCTTCGCTTTTTATGCCTAGCTGAAAGGCGTTAAAGAAAAGCGCTACCGGGAGACAACCCGTTTTATTTCGCTGTTTACAACCCGTTTTCTTTCGTTTTATTTGGTGTGCTTTGCACCTGGGTGTTGTCTATTTCCTTAGCAACCCTGTTGTATCTTTTATTTTGTGTTTTTATTGAGCCAAGTAAAGTCTCTAGTGGAAAATTGAGACAATATTTCGGATTTCTGCGCAAAAAACAGATTTTTGCTGTCTATTGTTAATTACGTATAAAATCACAGAAAATTCAAAATAACCTGAGTTTTTTTGTGCGTAATTCTGAGTTATATACGAAATTTTTATTAGTTGACCACTTTTTGATTTGAGCAACAGAAGATGTTTGAAAAAATCGATCTTTACCTGCTGTTCTGTTTTGACAGATTTCTGCCATTTATTGCATTTGCATCTTAATCACTTTCTTTTGGTGTTCTTTTGAGAAAAAGAGTTTTAAAAGAAGTTGTGACAGTAGCTAATGTGTTTTTGAGTGTTAGACTTGTGTTGAAACTGAACCATGGGAATTTATTATTTCGGTTGCACTAACATTGCTAATTAAGATTGTGAGAAGTTTGGTGTGAAGGAAGTTTTCAAGGGTCAAGAGAAGAGGATGATATGATGTGATGAAGAAGAGTGGAAAGCCTAAGCTTGGGGATGCCCCGGTGGTACATCCCAGCAAATTCCAAGATGACTCAAGCGTCTAAGCTTGGGGATGCCCAAGGCATCCCCTTCTTCATCAACAAATTATCAGGTCACTTGTAGTGAAACTATATTTTTATTCGGTCACATCTTACGTGCTTTACTTGGAGCGTCTTTTATTTTTGTTTTCAGTTTGTTTTTGTTTTTTGCTTTCAGTTTGTTTTTACTTTTTCAATAAGCTTGGTTGGAACCCAGCATTCTTTTATTGGAGAGTGACACGCTCCGATTTTTCATGAGAATACTTTATATTCTTAATCTCTTTCTAGCTGCTGCATTTATTTAGCTCCTGTTTTGCATGCATCTCTTATTAGAGCTATTAGTTTTAGTAGTGTTATGTGAGTACTCTCATGTTTGCTTTCTGTATCATAAAGAGTATTTTTGTTAAAGCATGTTTTGCACGGTGCTTGTTGGGAGAAGAAAACTATTGCTTGAAGTAGAATTTATAACAATACTAGTATAAGCCTGTATAGACTGTGGCTAGAACTTTTTCATGCCATGCTCAATGTTATTTCAGTTTTAAAGCCTTGTGGTTATTGAGTAGCATGAATAGCCCTAAATATCTGAGAGTGTTTAATATGTCTTAAAAGATTCATGAGTTGTTATTGTCATAGTAAAGCATCAATATATGGTATTCTCTTTCAAATGTTTTATTTGGTTAACTTGGCGCATGCTCACACCATGTTTATGACTACAAAACAGTCACGAATAGCCTCCATGACCACTTAGTTTTTGAACTTGTGATACTGCTTATGTTTTAATTAATGATGCTTATGTCGCTATGCATGATTATGGCTCTTATGCTCTCTTGATTTGTCGCTCCCAGTCTTTTGCTAGCCTCCACCTGTACTGAGTATCAGCTCTACTCGTGTATTTAAACTCCCTTAAACCAAAGTTTTTCCCATTGTGTACACCATACCTATCTACATGTGGTATTTAACTGCCACTCCAAGTAAATTGCTCATGTGTTACCTTTAAAACCTTCAAAATTACTTCTGCTTTATGTTCCTGTTTTTGCTCATGAGGACGTCAATAGAGAATCTTCATCTCACTTGTTGATCGGATTTTACACCCTGGACTAGTGGATTCATCCTCTTATCCAAATGATAGAAGAGCTGGCAGCGGGGTTCCCAGCCCCAAATTAATACAAACAAATTCTCTTCACTATTTTTGCCCCTGATTTATCAGTCAAAGCATAATTGTGTAAACAAAAGAGAAATGGGGATGACCTTCTACACCAGTTGCGTCCTTTACCATGGGAGCCGCTCTTGTGAATCCAGTTGGCTTGTGACGTACTGTATTTTCTGTTTACCATTCGTTGATATTAGCATACATCTCCCAAAATATAGACACTCCTTCACGGTATGTGATTGTTGGCAGGCACCCAAAGATTCGGTTAGCCATGGTTTGTGAAAGATGGATGGGAGGAGTGTCAAACTTTTAATACCTCTGTTTAATAAAATAAAAGCTCTAGCACATGGGTGATCCCTGCTTCCCTCTGCGAAGGGCCTTTCTTTTACTTTTATGTTGAGTCTCCATCTTCTAACTTTATGCACAGTTGAGAGAGCATTTTTTCCATTCTGAGTTCTATGTGCATTTGTCCCATAAACATCAATAATTACTTCATAATGTGATATTATTTGTTCTTAAATTATTTGTTCTAGTCTTCCTCATGAGCTTTGAAGTTGTCCTGGCATTTATGTTTTGCCCCACTCTTAAGGACTAGCGAAATATCACTTTGCCATGCTTTCTCTATACCTGAAACAAACGTCTACCTTTCTTTGCATTATTATTCATGATCCTTTATTTCAGATACTCTTCGTGATGCAAAGTAATTGCTATGCTTTATTATTGAATTTCCATTTATCATGTTTGTGTTTGAAGTTCTATGATCTCAGCGTGCATATGCTTTTACATCAGATTGATCAAGTTTATGTTAGTGGCATGTCACCTCAGAAATTATTGTTTTACCGTTTACCTACTAGAGGACGAGTAGGAACTAAGCTTGGGGATACTTGATACGTCTCCAACGTATCTATAATTTCTGATGTTCCATGATCATATTATGTCAATTGCTACTTGTTTTCTCCCTTATTTATAGCATTTAATACGTTTTCCGGGACTAACCTATTAACAAGATGCCAAGTGCCAGTTCCATGTTTTCTGCTGTTTTTGGTTTCAGAAAAGTTGTTCTGAAAACATTCTCGAAATTGGACCCCACAAAGCCCGAAGTGCCTATTTTCCCCGGAAGCATCCATAACACCGAAGAGGAGTCAAAGACGGGCACCAGGGGGCCACACCATAGTGTGGCGCGCCCCCTGGCCGCGCCAGCTATGGGTGTGGGGCCCCTGGAGCTCCACCGCCTTTTCCCTTTCGCCTATTTAATCCCCCCGGATGGAAAACCCTAAACACCTGATAAAAAATCCCCAAAAATTTCCGTAGCCGCCGTCGCCATCAACCCTAGATCAGGGGGGGTTCTAAACCTGTTTTTGGCACCCTGCCGGAGAGGATATAATCACCGGAGGCTTCTACATCATCATGCCTGCCTCCGAAGTGATGCGTGAGTAGTTCATCCTTGGACTACGGGTTCATAGCTGTAGCTATATGGTTGTCTTCTCCTCATATGCCTCCATGTTTAGATCTCGTGAGCTGCCTATCATGATCGAGATTGATCTTATGTAATTCTATATGCTGTGTTTGCTGGGATCCGATGAATATTGAACTTATGCCAAGTTGATTATAGTCTTTATTTGCATATGATATTTGTGATCTTGCATGCTTTCCGTTGCTAGTGGTTGCTCTGGCCAAGTAGTTGCTGGCGACTCCAAGAGGGAGTATTTATGCTTGATATTGGGTTCATGCCTCCTCACCACCTTGCTCGAGTGACAGAAACGTGAAGGGGGAGGATGTGATGTTGCAATTAGGGAGAAAACAACGGTGAGAGTCACCTTGCTCGAGTGACAGAAACGTGAAGGGGGAGGATATGCTGTTGCAATTAGAGAGAAAACAACGGTGAGAGTGCCCGCTTGCATAATCATTGCTTACATTACACACTTTGTTTAATGCAGTTATCTGTTGCTTGAAACTTAATACCTAAAGGGGTTCGGATGATAATCTGAGGGTGGATTATTAGTCATAGATGCAGATGGATTTCAGTCTATGTATATTGTTGTAATGCCCGCACTAAATATCATAGTAGTATTCATGTCATATATGTGCACTACGGTGCAACGTCTATTTGTCAATTGCCCAGCTGTAATTTGTTCACCCAACATGCTATCTTTTATGGAGAGAGACCACTAGTGAACCTATGAACCCCGGTCCATTTTCCACACTGTTAAACAAACCACAACTATTTCCTGCTTTCTTTACTTACTGCAAGCATACATCATTTTCCACACTATACTTATAATCTTTGTTTTCAGCAAGACCGGTGAGATTGACAACCTCACTGTACCGTTGGGACAAAGTATTTTGGTTGTGTTGTGTGCAGGTTCCACGTTGTTGTTGACACCGGTGAAGCGCCAGCATCACCGTCAGTGGCATCAACCTTCCTGAGATCCTCTTCCTCCTATTGGTTTGATAACCTTGGTTCTTAACTGAGGGAAATTCTTGCCGCTTTCTCATCGCACCCTCCTCTTGGGGTTTCCAACACACTATGAAAGAGCATCAAGAATTTCTGGCACCGTTGCCGGGGAGAAGGAAGTTTTCTGGCAAGGGGAGTCTCTCACTCTCAACCTCTTTATTTTGTTATTTTTATTTTTGTCTTGTTTTGCTTCTCTTTATCAATAAAAAAGTTTACTTGATATCATAGAAAGAAACTCAAGTATTTTCAAGTGTTCTAGTTGTTATTTTTTGCTTTATCATGCTTGCTATCAATGTTTAATGTCTTTGAAACTATATCTTTTAGGCAAGGTGGGTTCAGGGATGAACAACAAAAACATTATAAGGAACACCGCTTGTCAAAAAAAGGGATACACTTATGGGAGCAAATTAATAAATTGCATGACTATGCTAAAAACTTGTGCTCTACTTATAATGGTACTTATTGCTTTGATAAATCTTGCTGTTGTAGGAGGTATAAACACCTCCCTTTTCAATGTGAGTATAATGATGATGTCACCACATATGCTTATGTTAAGGGAAATTATGAATTATATGATGTGGAACAAATTGAAGAATTTATTGCTTGGAAGCGTGCATTCAAAATTGCCTATTTGCTTTAAAGTATTGATGATGAAACTTATAAGTATGAGTTTATGCTATACTTGAATATTGCTTTGATAATTACAAGGATTGTAATTACTACACAATGGAATATCTTAATAAATTCTCACAACATAAGGAAGTAACTGATGCCTTGCAGGAGCCTATGGAAGAATAAATTGCTGAATCTGGAAGCTTATTGGATGAAAAAAGGAGGAGAGTGATGATCAAGAGGAGGAAGAATGGAACCCATGTCTACCTTCCAATGATAGTAACTCTTTAACCCATACATTATTTGATGAAACTGATACTTGCTATACTTGTGACCTTGATACTACTATGAATGAAACTTGTGAGAATGATATTGGTACTGTTATTTATGATAATCCATGCTACTTGGATAAATTCTATGATAATCTCTATTTATTCCAACTATTGATATGAATGATAATGAGGAATTTTGTTTAGAAAATTTATATAATGCTCTTGATGATGGTCCTATGTTACTTGATGTTATAAATTATAATGCTATTGAAACTAGGATTTCTATAATGTTTCCTATACCTTTTATGAGTGATCAATCATCTTGCTTTGCTATTGCTAAAAGTGGGAAAAAAAGAGGAGCTAACAATAAATTTTGATCCCACTATTTTTGAGCTTGATATGAATTGTGTGCTTTTAGACCATGACAAACATGCTTTATGTGATAATTATGTTGTTGATTTTGTTCATGATGCTACTGAAAATTAATATGAGATAGGAAAATATGGCTGTAGGAATTTTTATGTTACTAATACACCTCTCTTTTTGTTGAAAGTTTTGAAGTTGCTCTTGTTCTACCTTCCCATGATTTCTAGTTTGAGTCTATTTAATTTATTTATTTACAAGATTCCTATGCATAGGAAGTGGGTTAGACTTAAATTTGTTTTATACTTGCTTATTTATGCTCTCTTTTACTTAATTCCTATTTCTTATGTGAGCATCTTCGCTTTTTATGCCTAGCTGAAAGGCGTTAAAGAAAAGCGCTACCGGGAGACAACCCGTTTTATTTCGCTGTTTACAACCCGTTTTCTTTCGTTTTATTTGGTGTGCTTTGCACCTGGGTGTTGTCTATTTCCTTAGCAACCCTGTTGTATCTTTTATTTTGTGTTTTTATTGAGCCAAGTAAAGCCTCTAGTGGAAAATTGAGACTATATTTCGGATTTCTGCGCAAAAAACAGATTTTTGCTGTCTATTGTTAATTACGTATAAAATCACAGAAAATTCAAAATAACCTGAGTTTTTTTGTGCGTAATTCTGAGTTATATACGAAATTTTTATTAGTTGACCACTTTTTGATTTGAGCAACAGAAGATGTTTGAAAAAATCGATCTTTACCTGCTGTTCTGTTTTGACAGATTTCTGCCATTTATTGCATTTGCATCTTAATCACTTTCTTTTGGTGTTCTTTTGAGAAAAAGAGTTTTAAAAGAAGTTGTGACAGTAGCTAATGTGTTTTTGAGTGTTAGACTTGTGTTGAAACTGAACCATGGGAATTTATTATTTCGGTTGCACTAACATTGCTAATTAAGATTGTGAGAAGTTTGGTGTGAAGGAAGTTTTCAAGGGTCAAGAGAAGAGGATGATATGATGTGATGAAGAAGAGTGAAAAGCCTAAGCTTGGGGATGCCCCGGTGGTACATCCCAGCAAATTCCAAGATGACTCAAGCGTCTAAGCTTGGGGATGCCCAAGGCATCCCCTTCTTCATCAACAAATTATCAGGTCACTTGTAGTGAAACTATATTTTTATTCGGTCACATCTTACGTGCTTTACTTGGAGCGTCTTTTATTTTTGTTTTCAGTTTGTTTTTGTTTTTTGCTTTCAGTTTGTTTTTACTTTTTCAATAAGCTTGGTTGGAACCCAGCATTCTTTTATTGGAGAGTGACACGCTCCGATTTTTCATGAGAATACTTTATATTCTTAATCTCTTTCTAGCTGCTGCATTTATTTAGCTCCTGTTTTGCATGCATCTCTTATTAGAGCTGTTAGTTTTAGTAGTGTTATGTGAGTACTCTCATGTTTGCTTTCTGTATCATAAAGAGTATTTTTGTTAAAGCATGTTTTGCACGGTGCTTGTTGGGAGAAGAAAACTATTTGCTTGAAGTAGAATTTATAACAATACTAGTATAAGCCTGTATAGACTGTGGCTAGAACTTTTTCATGCCATGCTCAATGTTATTTCAGTTTTAAAGCCTTGTGGTTATTGAGTAGCATGAATAGCCCTAAATATCTGAGAGTGTTTAATATGTCTTAAAAGATTCATGAGTTGTTATTGTCATAGTAAAGCATCAATATATGGTATTCTCTTTCAAATGTTTTATTTGGTTAACTTGGCGCATGCTCACACCATGTTTATGACTACAAAACAGTCACGAATAGCCTCCATGACCACTTAGTTTTTGAACTTGTGATACTGCTTATGTTTTAATTAATGATGCTTATGTCGCTATGCATGATTATGGCTCTTATGCTCTCTTGATTTGTCGCTCCCAGTCTTTTGCTAGCCTCCACCTGTACTGAGTATCAGCTCTACTCGTGTATTTAAACTCCCTTAAACCAAAGTTTTTCCCATTGTGTACACCATACCTATCTACATGTGGTATTTAACTGCACTCCAAGTAAATTGCTCATGTGTTACCTTTAAAACCTTCAAAATTACTTCTGCTTTATGTTCCTGTTTTTGCTCATGAGGACGTCAATAGAGAATCTTCATCTCACTTGTTGATTGGATTTTACACCCTGGACTAGTGGATTCATCCTCTTATCCAAATGATAGAAGAGCTGGCAGCGGGGTTCCCAGCCCCAAATTAATACAAACAAATTCTCTTCACTATTTTTGCCCCTGATTTATCAGTCAAAGCATAATTGTGTAAACAAAAGAAATGGGGATGACCTTCTACACCAGTTGCGTCCTTTACCATGGGAGCCGCTCTTGTGAATCCAGTTGGCTTGTGACGTACTGTATTTTCTGTTTACCATTCGTTGATATTAGCATACATCTCCCAAAATATAGACACTCCTTCACGGTATGTGATTGTTGGCAGGCACCCAAAGATTCGGTTAGCCATGGTTTGTGAAAGATGGATGGGAGGAGTGTCAAACTTTTAATACCTCTGTTTAATAAAATAAAAGCTCTAGCACATGAGTGATCCCTGCTTCCCTCTGCGAAGGGCCTTTCTTTTACTTTTATGTTGAGTCTCCATCTTCTAACTTTATGCACAGTTGAGAGAGCACTTTTTCCATTCTGAGTTCTATGTGCATTTGTCCCATAAACATCAATAATTACTTCATAATGTGATATTATTTGTTCTTAAATTATTTGTTCTAGTCTTCCTCATGAGCTTTGAAGTTGTCCTGGCATTTATGTTTTGCCCCACTCTTAAGGACTAGCGAAATATCACTTTGCCATGCTTTCTCTATACCTGAAACAAACGTCTACCTTTCTTTGCATTATTATTCATGATCCTTTATTTCAGATACTCTTCGTGATGCAAAGTAATTGCTATGCTTTATTATTGAATTTCCATTTATCGTGTTTGTGTTTGAAGTTCTATGATCTCAGCGTGCATATGCTTTTACATTAGATTGATCAAGTTTATGTTAGTGGCATGTCACCTCAGAAATTATTGTTTTACCATTTACCTACTCGAGGACGAGTAGGAACTAAGCTTGGGGATACTTGATACGTCTCCAACGTATCTATAATTTCTGATGCTCCATGATCATATTATGTCAATTGCTACTTGTTTTCTCCCTTATTTATAGCATTTTATACGTTTTCCGGGACTAACCTATTAACAAGATGCCAAGTGCCAGTTCCATGTTTTCTGCTGTTTTTGGTTTCAGAAAAGTTGTTCTGAAAACATTCTCGGAATTGGACCCCACAAAGCCCGAAGTGCCTATTTTCCCCGGAAGCATCCATAACACCGAAGAGGAGTCAAAGACGGGCACCAGGGGGCCACACCATAGTGTGGCGCGCCCCCTGGCCGCGCCAGCTATGGGTGTGGGGCCCCTGGAGCTCCACCGCCTTTTCCCTTTCGCCTATTTAATCCCCCCGGATGGAAAACCCTAAACACCTGATAAAAAATCCCCAAAAATTTCCGTAGCCGCCGTCGCCATCAACCCTAGATCAGGGGGGTTCTAAACCTGTTTTTGGCACCCTGCCGGAGAGGATATAATCACCGGAGGCTTCTACATCATCATGCCTGCCTCCGAAGTGATGCGTGAGTAGTTCATCCTTGGACTACGGGTTCATAGCTGTAGCTATATGGTTGTCTTCTCCTCATATGCCTCCATGTTAGATCGTGAGCTGCCTATCATGATCGAGATTGATCTTATGTAATTCTATATGCTGTGTTTGCTGGGATCCGATGAATATTGAACTTATGCCAAGTTGATTATAGTCTTTATTTGCATATGATATTTGTGATCTTGCATGCTTTCCGTTGCTAGTGGTTGCTCTGGCCAAGTAGTTGCTGGCGACTCCAAGAGGGAGTATTTATGCTTGATATTGGGTTCATGCCTCCTCACCACCTTGCTCGAGTGATAGAAACGTGAAGGGGGAGGATGTGATGTTGCAATTAGGGAGAAAACAACGGTGAGAGTCACCTTGCTCGAGTGACAGAAACGTGAAGGGGGAGGATATGCTGTTGCAATTAGAGAGAAAACAACGGTGAGAGTGCCCGCTTGCATAATCATTGCTTACATTACACACTTTGTTTAATGCAGTTATCTGTTGCTTGAAACTTAATACCTAAAGGGGTTCGGATGATAATCTGAGGGTGGATTATTAGTCATAGATGCAGATGGATTTCAGTCTATGTATATTGTTGTAATGCCCGCACTAAATATCATAGTAGTATTCATGTCATATATGTGCACTACGGTGCAACCTCTATTTGTCAATTGCCCAGCTGTAATTTGTTCACCCAACATGCTATCTTTTATGGAGAGAGACCACTAGTGAACCTATGAACCCCGGTCCATTTTCCACACTGTTAAACAAACCACAACTATTTCCTGCTTTCTTTACTTACTGCAAGCATACATCATTTTCCACACTATACGTCTAATCTTTGTTTTCAGCAAGACCGGTGAGATTGACAACCTCACTGTACCGTTGGGACAAAGTATTTTTGTTGTGTTGTGTGCAGGTTCCACGTTGTTGCTGACACCGGTGAAGCGCCAACACCACCATCAGTGGCATCAACCTTTCTGAGATCCTCTTCCTCCTACTGGATTGATAAGCTTGGTTCTTAACCGAGGGAAATTCTTGCCGCTTGCTCATCACACCCTCCTCTTGGGGTTTCCAACACACTTTCAAAGAGCATGAGGTACCACACTAGAATTGCTACATTAGAAGGCAAAGAATGGTACTTCTGACAAGGGTTTTGAAAAGTTGCTAAAAATAATAAAGAAGATGCTTCGAGGGGAGAATGTATTGCTCTCTAGTACTTAGGAAGCAAAGAAGGTTGTCTGCCCTCTAGGATTAGAGGTGCAGAAGATACATGCATGCATCAATGACTGCATCCTCTACCGCGACGAGAAGTACGAGAATTTGAATGCATTCCCGGTATGCGGTGCATTGAGGTATAAGATCAGGCGAGATGACCCTAATGATGTTAAGGGCGAGCCGCAACCCAGGAAGAGTGTTCCTGCCAAGGTGATGTGGTATGCTACTATAATACCACGGTTGAAACATTTGTTTCAAAATAAAGAGAATGAAAAGTTTATATGATGGCACAAATAAGACCGTAAGAAAGACGTGATGCTGAGACACCCTGTTGACGGGTTGCAGTGGAGAAAAATCGACACAAAGTTCAAGACATTTACAGATGACGCGACGAACATAAGATTTGGCCTAAGTACAAACGGCTTTAATCCTTACGGGGAGCAGAGCTCCAGTCATAGCACCTGACCGGTGACTCTATGTATCTACAACCTTCCTCCTTGTTTGTGCATGAACGGAAGTTCATTATGATGCTAGTGCTCATCCAAGGCCCGAGGTAACCCGACAACGACATTGATGTGTACCTGAGGCCATTGGTTATAGAACTTTTACAGTTGTGGCGTGAAGTAGGTGTACCTGTGTGGAATGAGAACGAACAAAAGGAATTTAACCTATGAGGGTTATTGTTCGTAACCATTAATGATTGGCCTGCTCTCAGTAACATTTCAGGACAATCAAACACGGGATACATTGCATGCACACATTGTTTACGTGATACTGATAGTATACATTTGGAAAACAAGAATGTGTACCTGGGGCATCGTCGATTTCTTTCACAACAGCATCCCGTAAGAAAGAGAGGAGGCAAGCATTTCAGAGGTGAGACAGATAACCGGACAAAACCTACCCTCCCTACTGGGGATGTTATATTTGATATGGTCAAGGATTTAAAAGTGATCTTTGGAAAGGGTCCTGGCGGAGAATCTGTTCCGAATGACAGTGCTGAACACGTACCCATGTGGAAGAAGATGTCTAGATTTTGGGAGCTACCCTATTGTAAAATCCTAGAGGTTCACTCTTCAATCGACGTGATGCACGTGACGAAAAATCTTTGCGTGAACCTGCTAAAATTTTTGGGCATGTATGGGAAGACAAAAGATACACCATATGCAGCAGGACCAGCAATGTATGCACGAACAAGACAACCCGAATACAAAGAAGTATCAAGGTCCTGCCAACTATGCTCTTACCAAAAAAGAGAAGGAGATATTTTTTGAAGTCCTGAGTAGCATCAAGGTCCCGTATGGCTTCTCGTCGAATATAAAGAGAATAATAAACATGACAGAGAAAAAGTTTCAAAACCTAAAGTGTCGGATATATACCGAATAGGGGTATATCTGGCATTGGCCTCAAGAGCCGGATTACCAGGGTGGGTTGTTGGTAATGGATCACAGTTCATTGGGCGGCCCAGTAAGCTGATGCGCAGGAAGCCGAATTCTAGAGGAACCCGGACCACGGCCCAAAGTGGTGCGGCTTGGAGAAGAAGACGGATTCCTTACTTTCCAAGTTAGATACTCTTCGTAGTCTTCTAGGTTTCTTTTCTGTAAGCCCTAACCCGGCTATCTATATAAAGCCGGACGGGAGAGACAAAACAGAGAGACAATTAGCTAGAAGCCAACTCGCCGAGAAGTTGATCCTCCCCGACTTAGCGAATCTATACTCACATTTTACTTTGTATACTTCAGGCTTCAGCCCTGATTTAGTGAGATTGCAGGAGTAGGAACGCCGCCTAGTTGCGATGTACCAAACCTGGGTATAACCTGGTGTTCCCGATTGTCGTACTACCACGTCCCCCACGTCTCTACCCGTAGGCTCATGGAACCCCCGTCTATGATCCTTACTACGATGTCTCGACAGTTCGCGCCCACCGTGGGGCCAGCGGCGTCAGGAGTTATGTTTCGATCAGGGATGCTCGGCGGAATCGGCAGTTCAATAACTGTCGGAAGCTTGGATTTTGATGGCGACATCGGGCGCTTCCTCGACAACGGTCATACATGCCAGCACGGAATCACCTGGTAAGTTCCTGCGTTTTACCGATTGGATCTGCAAATATTTTTATCGGATTAACAACAGAGGCTATGGGATTCTGTGGTGGAAGCAAATTTATCCCACCCGCCCTATACCCTATTGAGGAAAACTACGATACTGGATTCTGCTCAAATTGCCAAATCTGTACTAGAATTGCCGCCGCTTTGGAGATGTCTGCAATCAGATCACACTTTATCAGCATGGTGCAATCTGAAGTCGCAGATAACACGGAAGAAACCAATCCCGTGGAAGAAGGAGAAAACAATATTCCTACAGAACAAGTGGAACATCCGATACTCGTCAGTGAAACAACAAACTCGGAAGCCGACTCCGTGTTAGCAGCTATAGAAGCAAGGTTGGAGTCAGAACTCGGATCTGAAGACATAGATTCGGAAGATGAAGATGAAGACGCTTTCAAAAGAATGGTCAAATCTATGCAGGGGACCTTCCACGAAGTACTCATGGAAAAATCGACCGAAAAATCGGATGCCGAAGAAGATGAAGACCCCAAAATACCTCCGCGAGATGAGGAAAGAGAGGATGGCGAAACTAGTCCAACTTACCCCGACGCCAAGGAATTGACAGAGGAAGAACCTGGAAAAAAGCCAGCTTCTTCCAAGAAGAAAAAGAAGACTGCCAAGAAACTCCAGTATAAACTCCAGAAGAAAAAGTTGACAGATATTGCTAATCAAAACCTGGAAGTAGGAGGAGGAAACGGAGTCACACCTGTGGAGAAGAAAAATAAAGAAATCCCTGTCCCCAAATGTCGGAACAGGACGAGATCGATCTGATCAAAACCCCTGTTGGACCATACGAACCACCGGAAGTGCTGGAAGCCAGAAGGCAAGCTCTTATGCGGCAGCAACAACACCTATTCCGATCTCAAGAAAACCTCCTCAAAGCCCAAGCTGCTGTAAAAGCAAAGCAGGAGGAAATTGAAGAATTCGAAAGACGAAATATGTCCGGGATAAAACCCACGAGATTACCCGGAATTGCAAGGCCGGATGCACTGCCAGCAAAAAAACGGTTACAAAACCCTTCTTGGCAAAGACAGGTTAACAGCGTAAACGCTAAGGGCAAACGCATCTACAAAACCGCAACTGAAAACGCGGAAGCCGCGTTCGCCATCGTCAATGACGATCTGTACTCCAACGACGAAAAACTTCAGGGAGTGTATGCTTTCCTAAGAAATGCATTACAAAAGAAACAGCGAGGACATGCAAGATCAAGAAAGTTGCACGACAACTCGGCCCTATGCAAATCTGCCACATGCGCCGCTGGAGCACTTGGACCTGGCAAACCTTGAGACTTAGGCGATTCTAAGGAAAAGTAGGGGGATCCTAAGAAGGACAAGAAAATCCCGGAAAATAGGGATGAAGCGTCCAGAACGGGATCCCATCTGTCGAAAGGTGAAAATAATACCTGTGATCACAAGGATCGGGAGGAACAAAACCGGAAACACGGAAAAATAATGCCGCCTCCGAGACGCCAGCTGAAAAAGCCGGAATATATGATAATCCTCAGAGGCGTGAGAGATCCCGTGCTCCTCCTAGGAACAAAGAAATGCCAAGGAGTAGAACTCCACCTTATTCCAAAGGATATGCCAACGGATGAAATAGGGATAATCCCGGAAGAGCGCACTCGCGTAACAATGGGCCAGAAATGAGCAGATCCCCGTCTGTCCATTCAGCCGACATATAGTCCGCACATGTCGATAAGGCGGAAAGAGACGATCTATACTTTGGACCTAAGTGCTTCACTGACATGATCCAAAGAATTAGTCTACATTCTGGTTTCGCCAAAGTTGGACCAACTTATCAAAAGTATACCAGAAGTACAAACCCGGATACGTGGCTTTCTGATTACTATACTACCGTCCAGATTAATAAAGGGACAGATTTGGAGGCTGTGAAGTTTCTTCCCCTTATGTTATGAGACAGAGCCAGAGATTGGATCAATGGGTTACCATCAAGAACTGTCGACAGTTGGGAAGATATGGAGAAAGTATTCGCTCAGCACTTTCGGGGCACGTACAAACGTCCTAAGAGTATAAACCAGCTGAACCGTCATGTCCAATATGAAGACAAGTCGTATGTCGACTTTATCTCAAGATGGACAGCAATGAAGAACAGTTGATCTGGAGTAAGTGATGTACAAGCAATGCATGCTTTCATCAACGGCCTGAAACCCGGCCTTGTACCGTTCATGGTTGGTTCGAAAGAGCACAAAGATCTCAGATCTATGCTTACCACCGCCAATGAGCACGCAGCGGCCGAAGACGATATCAGGGCAAGAGGTGGAAATATCGATGCTTTGGCACAAGCCAAAAAGACACCACGTTCTGAAAGGAAGCCTACTCCAGAAGCACAGGCAAAACCCAAAGAAGTAAACACAACCTTTGGGAAGGATAATGGCAGCAAATGGAAAGGAAGAAGCACAAAACCAATATCCTACTCTAAGGAAGAGTGGGAAAAGATAAAGTCAGAAAACTGTGTCCACCATTCGCAATTTGGGAAGCCTACCCATACAAATGCGCAGTGCTGTCTCAACAAACATATGAAGGGCACTGTAGGATCCGAGAATAAAGGAAATAATTCCAAGAGGAAGTTCAACAAGCAAAAGCCAGAAGCTAAGAAAGAAGAAAGTGAATCGGACACTAACGATAAAATTCAGGAACATCAGCGAAAAGGCGAGCCAAAATTCCCGAGAGTTGAAGGAGAATGTAACCTAACTTTCCCGGCAACTCCCTCAGCAAAGCATGAAAAAAGGACACTTCGAGAAATCAACGCGGTTGTTCCACCAACACCAAAGTGCTTGAAGTATTCAAATACGCCAATTACCTGGTATCAGTCAGATCATCCCGGAAACATCCCAGAACCCGGCACACATGCTTTGGTCGTAAGCCCTATTGTCCAAAACACTAGGCTCAAAAGAGTGCTGATGGATGGAGGATCTAGTATCAATATCATGTACCTGAGTACATTGAAACAAATACATATTTACGAGACTCAGCTCAGGCATAGAAATATATGGTTTCATGGTATTGTTCCTGGCAGGCAAGAACAATCCATAGGAGAAATTTCCCTAGATGTAACCTTTGGAAGTAGAGAACATTTCCGCCAGGAAAAGATCTCATTCGAGGTGGTGCCGTTCGAAAGTGTTTATCACACAATACTCGGACGTCCGACTTTCGCCAAATTCATGGCAAGATCATGTTATATCTATAACAAGATGAAGATACCAGGGCCAAAAGGAGGAGTAATTACCATAACTGGATATTACAAATTAGCAAACGAGCTGGAGAAAGGAAATGCCCTCTGCGCCGAACAGGTGATTCGGAAGGAGGAATTGAAGGAGCTAGCTAAGGAAGTTTCACCGACGGAAATGCCGTCAGGAATAGAAAGTCAGAAGCCAAGAGATAGCTTCAACGCCTCAGAAAATACAAGACAAGTTATCCTAGATCCCAAAGATACGACAAAGTTTGTCGTAGCGGGAACTGGGATGACTGACAAATAGGAAGACGCGCTCATCAAGTTCCTTCGTGAGAACTGGGACATTTTTGCCTGGTGTCTTGCTGACATGCCAGGTGTACCCATGGAACTTGCTGAGCACCAACTCAAAGTAATTCCAGGTTCAAAACCCGTCAAACAAGGTCTCCGTCGTTTCGATGGAAGAAGACGGAAGGCTATAGGTAAGGATATTATCCGGCTTTTAGCAGCTGATTTTATCCGGGAAGTTATACATACTAATTGGTATGCAAACCCAGTATTAGTCTCGAAGAAAGACAGTATTGTACTTAGGATGTGTATAGATTACACCGGCTTGAACAAATTGTGTCGAAAAGATAGGTTCGCGTTACCACGAATCGATCAAATAATAGATGCCACTGCTGGCTCTGAGCTTTTGTGCTTTTTGGATGCTTATTGCGGGTACCATAAAATACGTATGAAGGAGGAGGATCAAATAAAAACTTCCTTCATAACCCCGTATGGAACATACTATTACATAACCATGCCTTTTGTCTTGAAGAACGCCGGTGCAACTTACCAGCTTTGCATGCAAAGATGCTTGCATAGTCAAATAGGCAAAAATGTCCATGTGTACGTGGATGCCATTGCCGTAGTTTCCAAGGAAAAGGATACACTCCTTGAAGATCTACGAGAAACTTTCAAAAATTTGCGCACTTATAAAATGAAGTTGAATCCATTAAATTGCGTATTCGGGGTTCCCTCAGGAAAGCTTCTGGATTTTATCGTTTCTCACAGAGGAATAGAAGTAAAGCCGGAAAAGATCAAGGCAATCTTAAATATCACAAGGCCTACGTGCCTAAAAGATGTCCAAAGATTGACGGGTTCTACAGCCGCATTTAGCAGGTTTATAAGCCGGCTAGGCGACAAAGCTCTGCCATTATACAAATTGCTGAAGAAATCCGACAAATTTGAATGGACAGAAGAGGTGGAAAAAGCATTAACCCGGCTAAAAGAAACCTTGATGAAAGCTCCAATTTTGGCATCCGCAAAAGACAAAAAACCCATGTTACTGTATCTTACAGCAACAAACAAGGTTATTAGCGCGGTGATAATTGTGGAAAGGCGGAAAGATGAGAAAAGCATACCATATCAACATCCAGTGTACTACGTTAGCGAAGTGTTCTCCGAGTCAAAGAAAAGGTACCCACATTACCAAAAATTGGCATATGGCGTGTTTTTTGCATCTAAAAAATTCCGCCATTATTTCCAAGGACATTCCATAACACTGGTAAGCAAAGCACCACTAGGGGATATTATCAACAATGCGGACGCAACATGCCGAGTCGCCAAATGGGGCATTGAGCTAGCTGCGTTCGACATTAAGTACCAACCCCGGACGACAATTAAATCCCAGGTGTTGGCAGATTTTGTCACTGATTGGACAGAAGCAATAGAAAACACACCAATGCCGGAGTCGGAATATTGGATCATGCATTTTGACGGATCCAAAATTAAGGAAGGCGTCAGAGCTGGTTTAGTGCTTAAATCTCCAAAAGGTGACATAATGAAATATGTATTACAAATACATTTTAACGCCAACAACAATGTGGCAGAATACGAAGCCTTGCTTCATGGCTTACATATTGCAAAGGAGATAGGCGTCTAGCTTATACTCTGTTATGGGCGACTCGGACTTGGTACAATATCAGCTAAACCAAACATGGGATGCTAAAAGCCCCATTATGGCTGAATATCTGAGAACTGTGGACGATTTTGCCATTTGCTTCCTAGGATTTGAGGTACTTCATATCAAGAGGGAAGAAAATTGGAACACGGATGCATTAGCCCGCATGGGATCAGAAAGAGTGAAAACCCTACCACCTGGTGTGTTTGGCCAACACTTGCATGAACCATCAATCAAAGGTGGAGATGTTGATTATCCTCTTGTTTCCGAGTCAATTGAAGTCCTGCTTGTTAACCTGGATTGGACAATTCCATACTTAAACTTCTTAGTCGATCAGAAGTTCCCAGATGGAGCAGACAAAGTCATGCAAAGGCAGATACAATTTCGATGCAAAGGATACATGGTAATTAATGGTTGCCTATATAAACGCAGTACAATCAGAATTTTTCAGCGGTGTATTTCACCAGAAGAAGGACGAGAAATATTGCAAGAAATCCATGCAGGAGATTGCGGACATCATGTTCAATCAAAAATCATAGTCAAAAAAGCATTCCGCACGGGGTTTTTCTGGCTCAGAGCCAAGACAGATGCAGAGCACATAGTAAACACATGTGCCGGATGCCAGTATTACGCCAAGCAGACGAATATGCCAGCTCAAACACTCAAAACTATCCCTATAACAGGGCCATTGCGGTCTGGGGGCTAGATATGATGTGACATTCAAAACTGCAAGAGGCGGACTTACACATCTACTCATTGCAGTAGATAAGTATACCAAGTGGGTGGAGGTGAAACCCATCAAAAAACTTGACGGTGTGACTGCCAGAAATTTCATCATTGACATAGTCATGAGATACGACATTCCACACATCATAATCACGGATAACGGGACAAATTTCTCTATTGGAGAGTTAGCAAAATATTGCCGACAAACGGGAATTCGCTTAGATCTAGCATCTGTGGCACACCCACAATCCAATGGACAGGTGGAATGAATGAATAGTTCTATCCTGCAGGGAATACGCCCAAGACTCGAATCTCCTCTTCATAGAGCAGCTGGAGCATGGGTAGAAGAATCGCCTTCCGTGCTTTGGAGTATTTGAATGACGCCAAACAGATCAACTGGACAAACTCTGTTTTTCCTGGTTTATGGCGTAGAAGCAGTGCTTCCTACGGACATGCTCCATGATAGCCCAAGAGTGCTAACATACGAAGACTCGGATGCCAAAAACGCATGACAGGATGCCGTCGATCTCTTAGATGAAGAACGAGAACTTGTGCTACAAAGATCCGCCATTTATCAGCAAGGACTGCGATGTTATCATAGTCGAAAAATTAGACACCGTTCTTTCAATGAAGGTGACTTAGTGCTAAGATTGGTGCAGGAAAGGAAGCACAAATTAGCCCCAGTTTGGGAGAGACCATTTGTCATTAGCAAGGCTATGGAAAATCGATCTTACTATCTTGTAGAAATTCGGGATACAGAAGATGATCCTAAAAGACTGAATCGCAAAAGAAAAAGAAAGATAGATGTAGATCCGGGAGAAACAAAGAGACCCTCGAGCATCTAGTAGTTACGTCCCTTTTACACTTAGTTCAAATTCTATGTAAACATCTTTGAGATCATGAAATAAAGTTTTCGGAATCTATGCATTTTTATCTGCCTTGTTGTTATTGTTCAAAGCATAAGTGACATCTTATCTATTTCCCAATGATCTTTCAAATTGCTTCAATGTTAACCCGAATTTTGCTTACATGCTCGGAGTTATAAACCTGAATGCTTTTCTGGCCTAAGAAGGCTTAAGGAAACCCAGATTGTGCCTGTGTGCCTCAGTTTCATACTTTTTCAAAGTTCCTTACTTTTTCCTAAGTATTATCTGACAATTTGTATGTTGGGTCACTGACATTAGTAAGTAAAAATCTCTTAAGTACAATCCATGTTTCTGAGTTTTGACTGATAGGCTTAAGCCCAGTCACTTGGCATGAATATTAAGTACTATTGAGCCATTTCAACAGTAAGGACAGTCAAAACGTATAAGCCAGAGAACTTAGAATGAAAAGGAACTAAAACCCAGAAAACTTGTAAAGACTTAATTTTTTACTGCAAAAGGGGAATACTTGTTTATACAAAATATAGATAGCATTACAATGGATGTTACATTGAAAGAATAGTAATGCTTCTATTTTGTTCCTGCTAACTACTCAGGATCAAGCGGGCTCCTCAGAATCCGACACCTCCTCTTTGCTGCTGGGGTCTTCAGGAGTTGCCGGAATCTCTTCCTCCGGGTAGAAGATGGAGATCGACACCATTTGCGCTATCTTTGTAGCGTGCCCTTTGACAGAGTCGAAGATGGTGGCTCTGCGATTCCGTGTATCCCTAGGGGATACCGGTCGCCACACGCCAAGACTTGGCGGTATTGTAGTGCATACGCATTAGCCCAAGGGCCATACGCGCACCACCGCGAGCCGCGAAGCGGAACCAGGATTCCTTCTGGTTTGCCACCTCCTCGATTGCTTCTGGAAGTTTGCTAACTTCCGAGATTTCTCCTGCTTTGTCGGGAATGTACTTGTTCACAAGTAACATCCCCTCAGTCTTCAGCGCGGCGAAGATTCTCCCGAAAGCCCGGATTCTGTCAATCCGGGTAAGCAAGGGGTTTCCCTCCGTTTAAATCAATAAGGAAAAGTTAGGAAAAAAACATAGGAGAAAAAAGGAAAAACACTATAAAAAGTATAAGGAGAAAAAATCTGGTAAAAGAGTTAAATCTTACCGAGAATCTTGTCCATTTCAATGCCTTTTTCAAGGCGTTGATTTAGAGCATTCTCCAGGTCCAGGATGGTGGCCTTGTCCTTCTCGGCCTGGGCAGAGGCCTTGGACTCGGCAATCTAGACAGCCAGCTGGCTGGCCCCTAGGTCCTTCTGGAGATTTACATTGATTTTGTAAAGCTCTGAGTTCTCCCTCTGGAGGTTTTTGGCATTGCCAGCATCTTCAGTTATCTGCTTGGTTTTCGCAAAAGAAGCTGAAAAGAATACAAGGTTGAGAAACCAATACTCGAAAAATAACTTAGATATTTCAAGCAGTTCAAATGGTAAAACATTTACCTCACGAGTATTTCAGCTCTTGCTGAACGGAAGACAACTCCGAGTCCTTGTCTTCAAGAATACTAAGGAGAGTTTTCACCTCCTTGTTCATGGTAAGTTTATTGAAAACTTCCATATTCATCGTCTGAGCAGTTTGCTGAAACACGGACAAGAGAAATAACGCTTAAGTCAAAAAACAAGCAAGAATAAGAAGAAAGCATTCAGTAAAAAAAGAATACAATTGGCTAAATGCTTGGGGGATAGAGATATTTAGCTGGCCCATTCTTGTAAGATTTGCCAGATTGTCATTAAATTCCTTTGCTTATTCGGCAAACAAGATTCCGACATGGCAAAGGCCATCTTGTATGACGTGCCGAGGCGAGAACACATAATTATTCCTAACTATAAGCCCGCCTTGCAGACATGGGCGGATTAAAGGAGCTGGAGCGAAGTATTTTGTCGCCTACGGATGAATATATCCGTCATTGTCAAAATGCTCTTCTTTTACCTTGAAATCCTTGTCAAAATTCGGGATGGGCTTCTCCTCTGGAACGTTCGAAGGGCCTCCCACTTCCGGCTCCGCTCTTTCCCTCGCATCCGAGTTGGCTGCAATGGGCTGGCTGGACGGCAAAGGGTGCTCGTCCTCCCGGGCAGCCAAGTATTCCTCACCTGCTGCTATAGGAGTATTTGGCGCATCAGTAGGAGAGGGCTTTGCTCCTCTGTGAGCAGCAACCTTGTGCTTCTTGCGTCTTTTTCCCTTCAACGTGGTAGGGGCAAGGCTAGAAAGAAAAAGAAGACAAAAAATCCGAGAAATAAGATTCCGAGAAGTGAAAAACACGCGATAAAAGGCATAGAAATAAAAATTCCAGGATTTTTTACCTGGAAGTTGCGACGGCGACGCCGTCAAGGTCGATGACCTCCTGAGTGGCGGAGGGCTTTTGCACTTCCGTCCGCCTAACTGAAAGCTGGCGCGAAGTGTGTCCAACTCGGCGTCGGTTGCGAGCTCGGCATCAGGAAGGTCGAGAAGCTATTGAAAAGAAATAAAGTTCGAGTAAGAGAAAAATCCGAGAAAAGACAAAACCAAGAAAATGCCCAAAGAGAAATAATTTTACCTTTGGAGCTGGATTGCCAGCATGATACATTTGTCGGCTTTCTTCATACTTGTCCCGAGTGGAAACCAGTTGGTTTAGCCGATTCTTGAGGTCTCTTTTCAAGAAAGCCTTGTTTGTCGCCCTCATGGTGTCCTCCGTGCCCGAGTACTCGCACATGAGTCGTTTGCCGTGATGAACCAAAGGCTGGATTCGCCTTTCGAGCCAACACAGTACGGTATCTGTGCCGGTCAAGGGGGGATTGGCGGAAACAAGCTTGGCGATTCGCCGCTTGATCCTCATCTGATCTGTCGGCAGAGTCTGGACCGCGTCCACTGCCCAATTGTCTTGGGAGTAGCCGCGGAATTAACAAAAGGCGGAACGCCCGTTTCCTTTCCAGGAAACGGGACGCCCGAGTGATAAAAGAAGGAACCCGTCCAGAATTTGACAGATTCCGAAGTTTTGATTTTCGGGAACCAGTCCTCCCTAAACCTACGTAAAGTGAAGGAAATGGTTCCACAGGTGGGGAGGGCGCCCTCAGAAGGGTTGCGTTTCACCCCACAATAGTACTGCCAGAAGTTTAACCTAGGCTCTATTCCCAAATACCCTTCAAAGAGGGCTTGAAACCCGGCTAAGTATAGATGGAGTTGGGAGGAAGGTTGTGAGGCTAGATTTGATAGTGGTCGAGAATTTGAAGAAAGAAGGCGGACGACAGAAAACCCATACCTCTGTTTATGCGCGAGGCAAGGAGAACCCGTTCGCCGGATTTAGGGGAAGGATCGGAGTCTTCCTCGTCGTAACACTACTTTCCTTCCAGCACGAACCCTTCCTTCTCCATTGCCGGAAGGAGGGTTGGAACCACGTTGCAGTGGCTCCAATTCCCGGATTTCTCCTCCGGTTCTTCTTCGACTCCGACGGCACCGGAAGCGGCGACCTCCTCGCCACCGAGAGAGGTGTTTCCCTCCGTGGGCTCGGTGACAAGAGGCAGAGGAGGGGCAGACGACGAGGACAACGCGTTCTCGGCCGCGGGAGGCAGATCTCCGTGGGCCGAATCACCGGCGTGCTTGCGGTGGCGCGGACAGGAGAGTCGAGTTGCGGATCCATGTCGTTGATGACACTAGTAGGAAATAGGCTACCAGTGACGAACCATTTTCAGCTACCGCTGGCGAACATGTGTTCGCCAGCGGTACCACGCCAGTGGTAGCAGGTTACCGCTGGCGAACATCACTTCGCCAGCGGTAGTACATGTTACCGCTGGCGAACAAAGCCTTGTTCGCCAGCGCTATGTTCGCCAGCGGTAGCTCCCTCTGTTCGCCAGCGGTACTGGTTCGCCAGCGATAGAAGCCTACTTCGCCAGTGGTACTGTTCGCTAGCGGTATGTAATTTGTTCGCCAGTGGTAAGTTTCCCAGGTTTGTATTTTTTTTTTTATATAACAGTTTGTATATTCTGATATTATACTATACAGGTCCAAATACATTCAAATTCTGTAATTTATAAACTTCACACATATAAATCACTGTTAGATACATATGCATCCATCCATAACGAATTTAACACATCGATAACGAAATTAACACATCGATACATATGCATCCATATCCAATTTCATAACGAATACAACACATTGATCTCAATAACACGTTTATCTCGGAAGATTTCGAACCCAAAAATAGCCATCTAATTAGTTCAACGATTACAAAGGTATGACGACATCTATACAACGTACGCGCGATATAGGGATCAATCGCAAAGAAGACTAGATATACGGTCCGCCTCCGCTTTAGCTTCCGCCTCCGCTTGCGATCTTTCGCTAGGGCCAGCGCGCCGTCCACTTCTTCATCTCTCTGTAGACCAAGATAAAAGCATTAGACCGGCAAAGGAAATCACAAGTTCTTATTAGGAGCAATTCGTAACGAATCGAATACATACCGTCGATCATTTCTTCCTCGATGTTGTGATCTTCTGTTTCTTCTCCGGCGGGAACGGAAGAGCCTTCTAACGAGTTCAATGGTCTCTCGTCAGTCTGCTCTAGCACACATTGTCGCAACTCATTGTTAGATGGTGGGGTGTTCCAGTGGAAGGTAGATCCTGCAGTTACTACATCCTTATAGATGATTGTGCAGAGCTTGCGCTGGATGCGACCAAAGTTTTGTCTGTACTCAGCATCAGACCATTCCACGATGCTGCGAGACCATTTGTCCACAGCAGACATGTATTGCAGACTATGTTGGTCCTTCACGATCTCCGTCATGTGTTGGATGAGGTACCATGCCTCCATTTGGCCGCCTGGCGCCTGCTTGGGGCAGGGAAACTCTGTTCTGTGTCTGAACACATATTTGCCTTGAATTTGTTTCTTCCTGTCGCAGAATCCTTCCCCCCTGATGTAGCCATCCATAGCATCATTGAGAACAGACTTGATGAGGGTGTAGTTCTTCTCCTTCATCGTACTCCCGGAGTCGAGATATACTGCGTGCGTCTCTCGGGTAGAGCATGATGAGGGTGCCGTATTTGTTTCTGCGCAAAACAGGAGAGTCCATATATATAATCCTCAAAAATTGTATATGCGCAAACTTATGTAAAGATGGGAAATATAACTTACTCAGGAAAGTAGGGCACGAGGGTGATCCTCTTGTTCATATGGTTAGTGAGCAACACTTGTTCGAGGTACTTTGTCGCTTTTTCCCTACCCCTGGGGTTGTTCAAGTACATGTCGTGCATGTAGTAGGGGTCTGCTAGCCCGATGTTTTTGACATTCTCTACGGATAGCTGATGCGCCAAGCTGAGCGTAAACAGACGGACGATTGACGAGTGGAGTGATTTCATGTGGAACATCCGGAAAATGTCGTCAAATCTAATGATGATCTTGTTTGCGTTGCCTTCAGTGACAAATCCCGCCGTAGATGGCACCTTTGCGACCAAAACCGGCAGCGTTGGATTTTTCTCTTTCAGAAGCATCTCCTCCATATATAGTACACCGTCATGGACGCTACGCATATCACCTGAGAGCAATGCGACCAACCTCGGCGGAAGCATCGGTTTGCCCAAGTGATGGATCTGATGCCAGTCGGTTATGGGTATCCTGTCCAATACACGTCCTGTCTGCGGCTTAGACTTGGTCCCCTCCACCGGTTGGCTCATCGATGCAACGGCAGAACTCTTCTTAGTTTTTTTCCGTGCCGTCTTCTTAGGCTGACTCTTATGAAATACATCCGCTACCGCCTCTTTGAGGGCATCCTGGCTGATGACTTCTTGCTCGGGGACTGCCGGCTCTTGAGAAGAGAAAAGACGCTTTGTGTATCGATATTTATCCGCTTCCTCCGCTGGCAAGAGAAGTTGATCAAGATCATCCAGGCCGGGCGCCCCCTCGTAAGGATCGTCGACGAGGTAGTCATTCGGGTTCTCATCTTCGTCGCCGTCGTGCTGCACAGACTTTGCAGGTGAGAAATCCTTGTGTTGGCTCGGGTGCCCCGACCCCTGGACCGGTGTTGGAGTGTTGGCAGGAGTACTTTCCAAACGAATTAGTGATTTCGGCCAGGTCAATGGCCAAACCAAGCATTGCTCCAGGTTCAACTTGCTGTCGGCTGCGGGTGGTTGGTTTAGAGGATCGAGAGCACCGCAACCAGGGAGCACCCGACTTAATGTCACTCTGAACACGTCCTTGGGCATACGAACGCCGTGGGATACGCGGTTCAGAGGTGTGATGATTTTTCCTTTGGCGACGTCCTTTAACTCGCCGTTCACATTAAGGAGCAATGTGCATCCCGTCTCGTCGGCCTGCGAAACGTCGCGCGATCGTTGTTAGAGACTGATGCCGTCACGAATCAAGACATAATATATAATTAAGCAGTGCACGTTGAATTACCGTGAGGGCATTGAGCTCGGACAAGGGGGATGGACCGCTAAGTGTCGGCGGCGGCGTTGAAGAGATGTGGCGGGGCGGCGACGGATCTTTGCGACCTTCCGGTTGAGGGTTGGGGGCCGGCTCGTTCCGCGCAGCAGACGCCACGACGGGGGCCGTGTTCTGCGGTGCCACGACGGGGGCCACGTTCTGCGACGCCACGACGGGGGCCACGTTCTGCGGCGCTGGCTGCACCATTTGGGCTATGTTTATCTGCGGGAGCGGCCCTTGTCCTCCACCTAGCATCCACGGCGCTAAGGACTGAGCGACGGTCGAACAGATGGTAGGGAGGAGCTCATTGAGCCTCTCGTTCACAAGCTCGTCGACCGTCTTCTCCGGGCCCTTGTTCCGCTCCTTACGCTTTTCCTTGGTGGTCGGGTAGTAGTGCGCATGCCGATGACCCTTTCCGAGGCCATGCACATGGCCACGATGCGGCTTCTTGTCAAGGGGCACTCCCTTCATCGCGTTAAGCGCCCTAATGAAAGGGGTGTCATACGGGTTCTTGTTCGTCGTCGCCGAGGACCCCCCGTCAGATTGAGATAGGCGTTCTTTTTCTTCTTCCTCGAGATACTTATTCTCGAGCAGCTTGACCTTCTCGTTCAACACAAGATCGCCGGGCTTTTTGGGATCTTCCCTATAATGGGCCCTGACAAAATTTCTCACCTGCGGGTCGGTGATCTTGTCAAACGGGTTCGGCCCTTCTCTCTTCGAATCCTCCTTTCCCATACTTTCTG